>OX465090.1:25413287-26145342 GCA_949987675.1 Chymomyza fuscimana
CCGACAATGAAATACCCTATGCTTAATAAAAAAAAAAAGATAGTATCTCTATGGTCTATTGTAAAAAGAAAAAACCGGCGGTGCTTAAGGCATAAGAAAGATGGTTTTGAAAAAGTTCAAAGTTTCGTTTATTAGGCTCACAGAAGAGATGGCTTTAACTTGTATTATATTTTAGAAATAATTGTACCAAAAATTAAGTTTTAATCTACGCTTTTTTTTGTTTTGATACATACAGTCCAGCTTTTCTACAACAAACTACTCTACCATAAATTTTTTAACTCTAGTCAATTATAGCCTGTACCCATAGTGCAGCGATTGAGTCATATAGGTCACCTAGATTTCAGAGATTCTAAGAGCTACAGCAACAATATTTCACTATTTATAAGTATTTAAATACACAATCTAGAGTCCCCAAATTTGGAATATAGCACCATGTAGGCCCATTAAACAAAACCGCATCAACTTTTTTCGTTGCAAACTCCACTCCTCTTAACATAAGCACTTACAACTTTCCACAGATATTTTACGTGGTTATTTTGAATTAACTTTCGATCCACATCAAAATCGCTTATAGTTATAAATATCATACTGCATACTAGTTAAAGCAACATATTTTTTTCCGGAAGAAGTGTATACACACGGTCGGTCATCGCCTCAACTGTGCAACTTTTTTCCCACTGCTTTTTCGTAAAAAATGTTTTTTCAAATCGTTAAAATTACATAAATTTTTGCTCTCCATATAACGAATTTTTCAAAAATACCTAAACGTTTTGAAGATCCTAAATAAAATATTCTGATTTTCTTAAATGAATGCGCAAAAATTTGGAAAACACATAAATTCGCTATAAAGAAAATATATAATATAAAATGTATGTATAAGGCCTGGCTTCATTATAATAGGATACAAATTTTTAATAGTATGTAGGATGTTCATAAATAAAAATATTTAAAATATATCTTATAATCCAATGAATGTGATTGGTATGTGAGGAACTCGACCTCGAATCTCGAGACAATTTTAGAGCAGCCCTACTTGGCTTTCTTTGGAACGTATCTTGCATTAAGAGAACAGATTTGGGTCTTAGCAAAGATAAAACGGATGAATATTACTTCAGGCACCTTCAAAGACTGAGTTCCGAATCTTTGATTAGCTTTTACCCACTCTGGGAAGGCTCTGCTCTGCCATCTATGGAAATAAAATGGATGAGTGTTACTTCAATAATGGGCTTTTACCTATTCTATCGCCTATTTATTACCTTTTCGGAATGATATTACTTCAGGTACCTTCAAAGATTAAGTTCCCCAACTAGGATTTTTATAAGAAATGACCTTTGCTGTGCTTTTACCCATTCTGGATAGACTCCACACTGCCGCCTATCTATACCTTCCGGGTAAGGGCAAAAAATGTGCAACTAAAAAACACCCTATACGAATATAACTAATTAGAAAAAATCAAACATATGGTAAGTACAAAATTTCTGAATAAATCGATCTATGAAAATCGCGCAGATCGCACAACTCCATCGACATTAAGCAGCTTCAGGAAGATCTAGATCTAGGAAAATAGCCAGCCAGAAATTCACAACTCTCACATTTTTTGAAATTAAGATCTTACTGAAAAGTGAATCATATCCTCAAAATTGTTTAAAAGCATATTCTCGAAATTTCATTAATTTTTGTTATGGAGCGCATTTTGCGATAAAGAATTTTTTTCCTAAACCGATAATCAAATTTCCCATAGATTGTATAATTTTTTTTGTCACATTCACGTTTTTATTGAAATCCCCGTTTTAATTTAAATCATGGATGTTAAAGTTTCAAAAAATTACGAATACCTCAACAAAATCGGAAATAAAATTCAGAAATTGTGGATATTTTTATAAATAATAAAAATAATACATTTTTCTTAGTCTTATGACAAACTGCACCTGGGGTTCTCTTAAAATTCATTTTAATGCATTTTTTCGATTAGAAAAAATTTTTTGTCATAAAATCCGTTTACGCAAATGTTCAACGACTGCTTTGAGCTAGCCATTCTGTTACGAACAATTCAACTCAAATACGGCCAAGCAAAGCATTGCAGATTTGACCTGTTTGTATGTATGTCTGTATGTTCATCTGTTCCCTCGTAATTTCTAAACTGCTCATCATAATTCGACAAATGAGTGATCGTTGGAAGCGTCTTGTACGTCCGCTGGTTATAGGCCACAAAACAATATTTTAAGTTGAATAATGTTTAGTTGGTACACACAAGTTTTAGCTGAGCATATTCCCTCGTTTTATACTTTTAAAATCTTTGCGAGTAGATCCAACTGTATCACATAGACTTAAATCGATTCTCAGTAATTAGTTCGTTAATTAATGACCATGCCTATATACCACTAGCAAGAGTATACACGAATATGTGGTATGAAAATAGCAGACAGGCATCCTGTCCCGTCCTGGCTGTCTAACTCTGGCAAATCCTGCTACCGAGCGGCTTTACTAATTGTGTGCGCGACTTTTTGATTTCACATTTGTCTGCCTCAGAGCCAAGTGTTAGTTGTTCGTTGGGGCGGGGGGGGGGGCAACTATCGGGGCAAGTAAGCATTGTCTTGCCACCGATTGAGCTGCTCCACTAATTGTTGCATGCACACGTTGTAGCCGGTCCAGTTCGGTCTTGCCCCATCATGGCACACGCTTTGCCCACAGGCTTCCAATATGCGGATACATTGCACGAAAGAAGGGAGCGCTCTATACAGCCGTAGGTCACAGACGTTGGTCACATTTTGTTTACCATGTTTCATTTGAGTTTTTGTGCCTCTGTGTTTGCGCAAGCACGGCTGGAGCAGGAGCTGGAGCAGGAGCAGGAGCAACTATAGCTGCAGGTGGACCTTGAGCTGTTGCATGGGCGGACCGGACCGTTCTCTGTTTGCTGTTTAACTTTGGTCTCATTAGCTGTTTGCTTTTAGCCTTGTTTCCAGTTTCCAGCCATTTACAGCTACAGCTGGACATAGCACCATCTAAGGCTTTGCCGTTTCGTTTTTGGGGCAATTACAAATTTATGACAATCTAACAGAAATTGAGTAAAAAATATAACAGCTTACCAGCTTATTGGGGATTTTAGTTGCATCCTCAGCTCAGTGGCTTGATGATGCTGGCATGTAACTTGAAACTTGGCTATGATACCCAAGCTGGCAAATCTGATAGAGCTGGCAGAACTGCAAAAGTTAAACAAGTGCCAAGTAACCAGCTCTGCCAGCTGTGTGGCAAGTGAAGCCTCAGTTCTTGACACGCGCCGCAAAAGTTTCTCATATTCAATTAGCCAACGCTTGGATAGAGCAAAATATGTTGGCCAATATCCAAAAGTCGCTCTACTTAGACAAGCCACCAGCATAAAACCCAACCCCAACTAAGCTTATGCTCGTATCACCAAACATGACCAAGAGTATGGGCCAACTAGCTGTTGGTTGTTTTCCATTGGAATTTAAGCTGTGATAGCTTAAAGCTGCCAAATGAAATCCGTCTATATTTAATAACCAGCGCCCAGAAGGTCAACAGCATTTTATAGATTTGAACAATAAAAGTTCTTAACAGGCCATGTCCAAGTGTTCGTACGAACAACTATATCTAGTAGCCTATGCGTGATAGAGGCCTAAAATTAAATCAAAAGTTTCGCTCTATTTGGACGCAGGTTTAACTTGTTGATTCATGCTGATATCTATGCCGGTTCACCCATAGGGTGCTCTTCACCCACACCATAAAAAATATACAGACTTTCAGAGTTCAGACCATGTTTTCTGCATGTTTTTGGCAACGCTTAGTCCGAATCCAAGGTCTGGAGTTTAGACAGGGTTCACAATATAAGTTAAGAGTATGAAAATTATCTCGAAAAAAACCACCCTATAAATAAAATTTTTAAGGTATTTTAACGCCACTGAAAATTTTAAGCGTTTGTTGAGTGGAAGAAAAAAAAAATAATTTACGAGATGCCATTTCAAAACATTAAGGTAGCCACACCAGAAAACGCTTCGAATTTTTATACCCTGTACCTATAGGTACAAAGGGTATACTAGGTTTGTGCAATGTATGTAACGGACAGAAGGAGGCGTGGCAGACCCCAAGTCCTTTATACCAAAATGCTTATCATAACCTCGGGTAGCGATTGAGCCATGTCCGTCCGTCCGTCCGTCCGTCCGTCCGTCCGTATGAACGCCTAGATCTCAGAGACTATAAGAGCTAGAGACACGAAACTTTACCAGCTGGTGCGCATATTTCCTAAGCAGATGAAGTTTGTTGAATCATGTCAATATCTTCCCCCGTTCCCCCGCAGTAGAGTTTCGCGGTTTTTAGCCACACCGTTAAGTATTTTCACCTGAAATTTAACAGAGCGATGCGTTGTAGCTACATGCATCTATGTGTAAAAAATGAACAAAATCGGACAAATACAACAGAAGTTATAGTCAAAAATGTGCAAATTTCACCACCCCTTGCCCATAAACTGCGTCAATATTTGACTCTACGCAATTATGGCTACAAGTGACCTAGAATCACAATTTTTGGTAAGCTCATTCATGTGGCTCTAATGAACAAATCCACATCCAAATTTTATCGATGCGGTCCCCCCACCCCCCGCAATCCATTTACCGTGTTTTCTCCCACACCCCTCAACATACCAACTTGAAACTTACCCAATATAATTAAAATAGCTTCTTTGACGTAACTTTCGATTTTCATCAAAATGGGTAAAAATTTAGGGAACTTATAGGTATAAATATCGATTTTCACCAAAAAAAAATAAATTCCAATTGGAAAGTTCTTTGATGGAATATGCAGGAAAAATTTTTTTGACACAAAAGGTACAGGGTATTCCACTGTCGGGCACCGCCTCGACTGTACCACATTTTTTTTTTTTTTTTTGTAAATTTTTTATTAAAAAAAATATATTTAAATAAATTTGTAATAACACTCTTAGAATATGTAGTGACACATATTAGTCACTACCGAGCACAGTTCAGGGAGAGATATGACAATTTGTAGTCAGTCTTATAAACAGAGGCGATTCGAATTTAAATCGACAAAATATTTCGATTTCGATTATAACCGATATATTTGGTACGATAATCATGATGAAGTTCAAATGAAGTTGGGTTAACCTAGCTCCAGGGCCGTAGAGAGAAAATCAGGTAGAGATATGACAATTTGTAGTCAGTCTTATAAATAGAGGCGATTCGGATTTAAATCGACAAAATATTTCGATTTCGATTATAACCGATATATTTGGTACGATAATCATGAGGAAGCTCAAATGAAGTTCCCAGGGCCGTAGAGAGAAAACCTGTGCCCGTGGGGGGGGGGGGGGGGGGGGGTACCGGCCCCTCTATTACACCTTTAGCTTGAATCATTGTGTTCTGTAAGTACGACAGTAATTGCACCGGGCCCCTGAGATAGCTCCGGGCCCGGGGGAATGCATTCAAACAGACATAAATAAATGTAGCTCATTTTCTTTTGTTCCCCTTATCATATTGGAGCAACTGTGTTGGATCTCCGTCGTCCTCTTCTCTATGTTAGTATTCCCTTTACTCTTAAAAAAAGGCGCAAATTTCCAAAATTTAACTATCTCCGCAAGTTCAAAGCAAATTGGGATTCAAAATTTGATTGCAAGTCATAAGTACTTAAGTTCCACAAACATATTGATCATGCTAAGCACCTTCAATATCCCCAAACAACATATTAAATTTATTTATTATTTGTATTCTTTTGTGAGTTTGTCAACTAGTCAAAAAGTAATTTTCGGCAACAGCAATCCAAGTCCATAGTCACAAAAGTCAAGTAAGATGAACTAACTGTGACTACATCTATCTTTTGCTTCAAGTTCTTTTGGCTTTAGCTTCATGTTATAATATATCCCGTTGATTACGATGTTGTTGTCAACAAATATTTGCTGTTATATTGCATTATTAGTTATGAAAAGTTAAATAATTGCACGGCACAAAACTTGAAATTGTCAGAGCACGTTGCGTTTGCCTTCACCCGGAGTTGGGATACTTTCGCAACATTGCGTATACGACGCATGTGTCAAGACATGTGTGCGGGGTTTGCAACTTTTGACAGCGCAGCTTTTCGCAATGCTTCGTTTCGCTAGCGTTTTGTTTTTTTTGTTTTTGTTGCTTTCTTTTCTAGTTTGACAGCTAAACGTATACCTATATACTTGTTATATACTTATGTATAAATGGGGTGAAAATATATGAAGCGGGCCATTTAATAAATCGATCGCTGCGATTTTGATTATCTTTATGTATGTAATAGTTGTACTAGCCAATGATCGATTCTCAAATTTGGAATACGAGATTCCGATAATATATCGATAACTGCATGTTTAGTTAAATTTTTTATCAACAAGTTATAGCAAATAGACGTATGAAGATATTAAAATATTTGGTGTATTGTAGACCTTCAAATTTAATACAAAATCAGTCGAAGATATTATTTATTTATTATAGGAAGGATGTCAGAAAAATAAAAAATAAATATAAATTTAAAAATGACAAAAAAAATCTTAAAAAAATTGAATTGAAGAAAATATATTTAAAAACAATTTTTGTTAAAAAATGTTAATTTATTTTCAAAGCGTAATATGAAATGCAAAGGAAAGACGTCAGAAAAATTTGAAAAAAAAACATATATAAATTTAAAAATGACAAAAAAAAAAATCTTAAAAAATTTTAATTACAAAAAATGCATAGACCTTCAAATTTAATACAAAATCAGTCGAAGATATTATTTATTTATTATAGGAAGGATGTCAGAAAAATAAAAAATAAATATAAATTTAAAAATGACAAAAAAAATCTTAAAAAAATTTAATTGAAGAAAATGTATTTAAAAACAATGTTTGTTACAAAATGTTCATTTATTTTCAAAGGGTAATTGAAATGCAAAGGAAAGACCTCAGAAAAACAAAAAAAAACATTAAAAAAAATGATAATAAAAAAAGGTTTTCAAAAAAATTTGTTGTTAAAAAATTGTTTATTTTTTTAAGTTTATTATTATTTATTTATAAAAAAATAAGTTTTAACAACACAATTTTCTGAAATGCATTTTTTTTTTGTAATGTTTTTGCATATCATATTACGCTTTAAAAGATAAATAATATCTCCGGCCGATTTTATATTGAAGTTCTTTAATTCTATTTTCGTGGTGCTCGGAAATATTACAGTGGTACCCCACTCAGCAACGAAGCTTCTTCCGCTTATCCTTGCTAAAGACAAATCATGTAAGTTTCATTTAATATTTCAGGGGACATATTTATTTATTAAAATTATATACAATATTAAGCATTAACTTTAAATTGTATAATATATAAAATTAAAGCATACTATAGTTAAAAAAAAATTAAAATTAAAAAATAATATAAGTTTCATTCAACATTTTATGAAAAATATTTGTTAAATCATTTATAATAGTAATTTATATTTGTTATATAGCATTTATGAGAACTAGTTTTAAGTCATTTGTATGAATTAATTTTTTATTATATTATATTTTATTTATTACGAAATTCACTGATTATACAATAGTCCTAATAAACAAGCATAAAAAAAAAAAAATTTGTTTATTAAATAAAAATTATATAAGAAATATTAATTACAAAGTATACTTAATTATAAAAATAAATACTAAAATAAAAAATAGTAATTAGAAAAAAAAATACATACCAAACCGTAAAGTAATACTAAAAGTCAAAAATAGTAAACATGGTCTGACTCCAAAGCCCAAAATATAATTGTATTTGTGTGGCTTTGTTATAAGTTATATTAAATTAAAAATTATGTTCAAAATAAAAAAAAAAGAATGGAACTTCCGTACATGGTTCCATAGCATCTACAGTTCTTACCCGATTTTAAAGATCTTAGAAAGCTTAACATAATTTTCGAAAATTTTTTGTCGTTAATAAAATTGTGTTCACAAGGCAAATGGGATATCCCAAATGTGATTTTTTTATGTTTTTTTTTTTGAAGTTTTGTCATTCCGTGCGAAATTTTTTATGCTGCGTACAGGCCTTAACTGAAAAAAGTGCCCAAAGACATGTTTTCAAAAAAATCTCGAAAACGGTGCTTAAGAAAATAAAAGTTAATGTCGTTTTCATGTTTATTGACCCAAAATTACCCTAAAAAACACTTTTTTACGAAGTTTAATTTTTCGTGTAAACAAGTGTTAAATACCAAAAGGTACAAAAAAAAAATTAATTCGACCCGACCGATCCTCGATACTCACGCATACACACACGCATCATGCCTTATTTCGTTACGTGACGATTTTTGTAACATTTTACTCTAAGCTCTGGTAAAGAACTTATTTTTAAAAAAGTTACGTACCCAGTATTTTCTAATAAGTCTCTCGATTTACTACGTAACGCGCTTTAAGTATTTTTGCCCTTTTATATATACATATATATATTTATACAACTAACTAGTATATAGAATGACTGTATGTTGTATATTTTTACTTTTTGATTGCAATGGCAAACTTCTTTTGAAATTTCCTCAAGTTACTTGGCCCCTTGTATGTCATGTATAAGTTAGTGCTCCCCAGATAGTAATTATCAGTAGATTGTTTGCTCGTTCAAAACAACTTTGACAACTGAAGGAAACGCGACAACAACAACTCCTACAACAACAACTAACAAGTTGTAATCGCTTTGCTTTGTTTTTTTTTCGTTTTTATTTTTATTTATGATATATGTTTTATTTTTGATACTTTCTGGATAGACTCTAAAGAGTGTACATTGTAGGGAGGAGCACAAAGGGTGAAGAGACGTAAACGGCGTAAGGCTGTTTCAAAAATGTCTTCAATGGCTAGGCTTAATTAACTGGACACCATTCAAAAACACTCAAGATTAGTCTATGTGTGTGTTTATCTGTGTGTGTGTGTGTGTGTGTGTGTGTGTGTGTGTGTATGTGTGACACAAAGCCCTGGCCAATATCCGTTGAGTTATATATGTGCGTAAGTGTGTGCGCGTGTGTGTATTGATGGCAGTCTATTGGCTGCCAAGTACCCTGCTTTGGCTCAAGTTTTCGTTTTTTATTTTAATACTCTACATTACTTGAATAAACGAGTAAACGAGTACTTGCAGCTATCTGAGAAAGTTTGCTGCAACAAAAATGGATTATATACTTAAAATTAGTTACTTAAAATCCTTCTACTTTATCCAACTCATAAATAGATAGTGCACTCCAAAAAAGAAAGCTGTCTAAAAAAAAAAAAAAAATTTAATTTTTCGAGTTGGTTAAAGAAAAAAATTTTCAGATTTTAATGAATAAACCGAAAAATATAGAACATTTATTTCCGTATTAGAATGTAAATTTAGAAAAAATGCTCACAATAAAAATTTTACTCTTGAATTAAGAAGAACTTTTTGTTCTCTATTTTCATTGAATTAAGTATAAAATACTATCAATCTCAGCATTAAGACTAAACATTCAAGCTAGGAGAAACATCTATCTTATATCGATGCACCGATGTATCGAAGTTAAAAATATCTATATATACTTGTATGTTGGCTAACATCGATGTATCTCCAGCACTACTAAACACCCATTTGATGAGTGCAGAGAAACATCTATGTTGGCCAAAATCGATGTTTTCGCTATTTTTAACTTCGAGATACATCGATGCATCGATACTTCCAGCATTAATTCAGAGAGAGCGCTTCATGAATTAGTTTTAAATATTCTCTATCTCAGAGGCTATCTACAATTCAGCGCAATTGTTCCTAACATCCTTCTAAGCATGCATAAAAAAAAAATTTATGAACTAAATAAAAATTATATCTACTCTTGATATTAGAAAAAAATGACTGCTTCCGTACTTTTGTTCCGCAAATTCCTGTTTTAAGGCCAGTACGCAGCATCGAAAAAAGTGACGAAACAAAAAACTGCAACTGCGGGCAAAGGGAAATTGTATGAACAACATTTGTGACCGAACAATGCTGCCCATTTTTTGCGTAATTTACGCTAGATGGCGCCAGCAGTGACAACAGCTAATGGTTCTTTAAGAACGAAGCGCTCGCTTTACCGCTCAAAATTCTTATTATTTTTCAGCTAAGCAGGTTTTGCCTCAAATTTTTTTGCCGGTCCGTCCATCAAATAAAAAAAAATAATGATTAAATTGTATTTATATAAAGGCTTGATATCTGGATAAATATATGATGTATTTATAAGAAAATTGTATGTACATACAGCATTTGTGAGCGAACAATGCTGCCTTTTTTTTGTGTCATTGACGCTAGATGGCGCCAGCAGTAACAACAGCTATTTATTCTTTAAGAAGAAAGCGCTCGCTTTTCCGCTCAAAATTCTTGCTTATTTTTGAGCTTAGCAGGTTTTGTCACAAATTTATTTGCCCGTCCGTCAATTAAAAAAAAATAATGATAAAATTGTATTTATATAATACTGCTTTTAGTTTAAAAATAGCTTCATATCTGGATAAATATATGATGTATTTATAAGGAATTAGTTTTCAAATGCACATCATGACTGAGTCCTTGTATGCAGTTAGTTTTTGTCACGTAAGATAATTAATTTAATTACTTTTAATTTATTATGATTTAGTTTATTTTTTTGTTTTATTAATTTAAATAGAACAAAGGCCCTCGACTCGATTTTGATAAAGATGAAATGTAGTATTGAATGTAAAGAAACTTAAAAGCAGGAAAAGTTTTAATTTTTTGCAAGCTTGTACCTAAAAATAATTTTATTTAATTTTTAAGCATACATTTTTTAACTCAATGGCTTGTAGCTGTGTATTTCTGTTATAATTATTACTTTCATAGACAATAGTCTAAGTGATAGATAAAATAACTTACAAAAAATATAACTTAAATTTTAATCTACCTATAAATTAGTTGGAAACTAATCTCTAAATTAGAAATAATTAAAGTCCAGTGAGTACAATTTTCATATTCAATATTGATTTTCAAGCCCCCGGGGAGAGCGATGTACTTAATTTTTCTACCAAAATTCCTCCAACCAAGCTAAAATTCTGGATCAGCTACTGCTTTCAAAATATCTTATACTCTATTCTATGTAGTCTATGTAGTCATTATGAATTTGATCATAATCCACAAAACGCTGAAAGTCAACAAAAAGTGGATTGATTCCAAAAAATTTATTAGAATATTTTTAAAAACTACGCAGAGTATTAGTTGAAAATTCCTTAATCATGAGCATTTTATTCAAATGGTTGGGAATATGGCATACCTACTACTATCTACTTATCCTAGGTTTCAAATTTGACATCCCAAATATATTTTCTTATAAATATTCAACTTGTTCTCTTAAGTACTGCAGTGTTTAGACTAACCATTCTTACATCACACTTTGAAAGAATTGAAGGGCAATCAAAAAATTGTCTTCTAGATGCCACTGCCGTCCAGTACAAATACTCTATTAAATATAATGACTGCCTGAAAGTCACCTGAAAACACTTCAGATCACTTGATATACAATTAAATTGCTTTTTCCATTGAGCGCAAAAGTTTTTATAGAGTATTTTAACTTCGACGCTTCAAAGTAAACTTTTTCGCTATTTTTCTATATATGTATATATATTTTTTTTGTGTTTTCTTTCATTGCTTGTTCTTGTGACAATATATTGAAGAAATATTGAATAGTTAGTTTGGTTTGTTGTAGCTTCTTTTTAAGTTTCTTCCTTTTTGTTCCTTCTTCTTTTTTTTTTCTGGCACGCCTGGCAGCAATAACATCAATGCTCCTCCTTTTTAAGAGCTGCCCTGCTGTGACGAGAACACACACACACACACACTCACATATACACTCACAAACGCATGTGTATAGATAGACAAATGGACAAGAAGGACATAAAGACATTGGCTTTGCTTTTACTGCTCTTCGTAAAAAGGAAATGAAAAATTCTTAGAAAAATTCCCATCATCCCTTATTGTGCTCCAGGGCATTTGCTTTGCTCTTTATTTTTATTTTCATTTTTTTTCTATTTTTTTTTTTGCGTATTTTCTAGTGTTTTTTTTTATTCTTCTTCCTCTTTTTTTCTAGTGTAGTTTTTTGTGCTTTTATGAAGCAATACGCAATAGTGTGCATATCATTGAGAGAGCATGTAAACGTGTGTGAGAATGTGCCCCAGTTGGATATCGTATATGTAATAAAATTGGACACAATATTAGTATTTATTATCAGACGCAGTTCGAAAGGTTTTTCAAATAAGTCAGTCAATAAATAAATTGAAAAATGGCACCCACACACAAACAAACACACACGCACGCTAAAACAAATAAATGCAATAAAAGAAGCTGTTGATGAAATACTAATGAAAATACATATATAGGTACAATGAATAGAATATTGGGGAATTTTTAATAATCCAAAAGTTATGAATATAAGACGAAATGCATTTGGCTTGAGCAAATTAAAACAAACAAAATATTGTTAGTCATGTCTTCCCCACAAAATTGGGATTTTTTCAGATTTTTGAAAAGTGCCAAAAATTTCCCCAAATTTTGTCCACGCAAATTTTATTTCAAATTTTCTTTAATTAACTAATGAAACCGCATAATTTTAATTGATCTCAAAATCTTGTTCCTGAACGAAGGAATTTTCAGTTGGAATAATTTTTGAAAAGTGCCAAAATTTCCCCAAATTTTATTTCAAATTTTCTTTATTTAACTAATCCGCCTTCTACAACTCGAATATCTCGAAAATCATTTTAATTAATCTCAAAATCTTATTCCTGAACGAAGGAATTTTCATTTGGAATAATTTTTGTTTGCCCTGAAAAGACATGTTTTTAAGAACTCAAAAATCGTTTTACTTTTTATAAAAATCATCACCACTTGCTTAAAAGTTTTATTCCAACAAATTCTTCATTCACAAACAGATTCAGAATATTGATTTCAGTTCAAGCATTTTCCAAAAATCATGCTCACCGCAAGGAGTTTCTCAAAAAATGTGTTTTGGAATGCGGTTATTAAAACATTCAATAAAATATATTTAAATTTTAATAAGAGCGATTTCTAAAAAAAAAGATTGTGCCTTTACGCAAAAAGTTCTAGAAAACAGCATACTTTGAGGAAACCCCTTAAGCAGAAAAGATGAGATATGCTTAATATCTCTAGTGCGCTCTATTGGCATTAAAGATTTCAATAATCTTTATTATTTTTTTCGATTCCCAGCAGCACACAAAAGTTCGCCAGAAATGAATTAAATTTAATAAATGCAATTGCTTATAAGTGTTCAGTTGTTCAGAGACCCAACTTATTCGAGTTTTTTGAACTACTATTTTAGATGGTTTTTGTGATAGTTTTTTTAAATGGTTCCCTATTCTAGACAAAAGGAATCCAAAATTTTTGTCAAAAAATGAGTTTTTAAGGAGTTCTTTTCTACCGTTTTGGAGATCCCAACTATTTTCGCAAAAAAAAAAAATATATTTTTTATCGATTAAATTGCAAAATATTCTCGTTTAGAAATTTAGAAAAAAAAAAAATATATTTTTTTTTCATATATGCGATTGGGAAATATTCTTATTCATAGCATATCTTATAGAAAAGTTTGATTTTTTACAATCTTTTAACGTGTTTTTATACATAATTTAATTTAAAATTTATACCAAATCTTAAATTTTATTAAATTTAACATTAAATTTATCGATTAAATTGCAAAATATTCTCGTTTAGAAATTTAGAAAAAAAAAATATATATTTTTATTTCATATATGCGATTGGGAAATATTCTTATTCATAGCATATCTTTTAGAAAAGTTTGATTTTTTACAATCTTTTAACGTGTTTTTATACATAAATTAATTTAAAATTTATACCAAATCTTAAATTTTATTATATTTAAGACTTTTATTTATCCGTATCCAAATCTTTGATCAACACTTCCTCACGCACGACGTTGTCCATGATCGTCCGGCATTAACTCATGGATCGGATCGGCACAATCTAATACGGATAAATGCCCAGATCAAACAGCAGAATTCGCCGGTTCGTTCTTCTGTCAATAGCCATATTTTCAGGTCTTTACCGATACTACGGCGGCTACATTTTCAGCATCTACGTTAAAATCTTCGTCTGGTTGGTGGCTCACGATTCAAAACAGTGTACTCACGCTCACGGTGCGATGTTATTGATGACTATGACAGCTTTTGGGCAACAACAATTTAACATAAAGTAAAATGACAGATTATAAACTCCTGAAGGCATGTTCCACTGTACGTATGACCAACGCTACATGCTGCTTAGACTGCTTGTGAATTACAAGCCAAACAAAAAATACACACTTGCTCAATGCAAACGGTTATCGATTATTGGAAGTAAACCATTGCGTAATAATTCGACATGGACTTTATTGTAACATAACTCAATTCCAGTAGCTTGACTCTCAAGTTGACTAACAAATGAAGGCCTAGATTTTCGAAAGCTATTCTCTTAGCCAATATAATAAGCGAAATGGGGACCATCATTCGGTTCCAATTGTGTAGGCATGTAGGTGTCTATCTCTATTGGTACATAAGTCAATATGTACGTGTATCTATGTATAGGTGTTAGGCTCTTTCAGCCTGTCGGCACGGAACTGAGTTTGTCTTTGTCTTTGGCTTCATCGACTTAATTGCTATTCTAAACATGTTGCACTTTATTGTTGCCACACGAAGCTATGGTATAATCAAGGCAATGTGCGACAGTCAGATACCCTACACTTTTTTTGGAAAAAAAAATTGTTACTGCAGACTCTATGTTTACAACAGTGATGGGCAAAACTCATACAAACAAACATATCTTTGTGTGAGTAAGCAGCGCAGTAAGCAAAAGCGCACGAGAGAGCAAGAGCCGCAATGCGCTGCGGCAGATTTTGGTGCAATAGCCTCGCGAGTTATGTAAATTGAGAGACTGCTCATCACTGTTTTACAACTTACGTTTACGCTCTTCTAACAAGTCCGGACTGCTTGTTGCAGTCCAACAAGCAGTTTTCAAAAGATTACAGCAGTCTTTTCAACATGTAAATATACCCAAGAGTTTTATTGTTTTCGGAATGGTTTATATACTTATATACACTAACGAGTAATTTCCAACTATTCCAAAGATATAAACTTTTCTTTCCTTCATTACATTTTCAATCTTAAAATTATTATTCGACTTAGATCATTTTTGGACTCACAAATTCATATGAGCACGAAGATTCGATTTTATATCCAAGATCTATTCACTTATGGTCTGCCATGCCCAGCACAATTCTAGAATATCCCAAATACACCAAATGTATAGAGTACAGAAAGACAGTGCACCCCAACTGGCAAGATGACAGGCTTTGGCATAAGAACTCAAAGAGTAACTGAAACTGGAAGTCGAAGAGGAAGTGGTAGTGACAGGGAAAGAAGTGTCATAGGGATTGTGATTGCTTTTCTACCCATGCTGCTATGACTCTGTCTCGCTCTGGGCCCACTTATTCACTTGGTATTTTGCGGTAATTAAATTATGTGCAGCAAATGGCTGCGGTAGAGGGGTAGCTTGGAGAGTGAGCTGCGAGTGTGCAGCAACAAAAACAACTGCAACATCCTCCAGAAGTGTTGACTAGAAGATACTGAAGCAAATTAAGTTTGCCATTGTCTGCTGCTACGCTACTAAGACAACAATGTCAACGTTGACGTTGACGTCAACGTCAGCGTCAGCTACGGCTTCAGCATCACAGACTCTGAGTCTAAGAAAGTGATGAGAGGAAAGGCAGTGGTTGCGTAAGCTAGAGAGAAAAAGAAACAATCCCAAAGACTTGGCTAAGAGAAGCGAAAAGCCAAATAAATCTGTCATTGAGCGTTCGCTTGGGCTCGACTAATTTCTACTGCATGTCCGAGTTCCGGTCGCTCTTCCTGTTGTTCCTGTTACACTTGTTCGCTCTAGTTTAACACCGCTCTGAAGCATTTTTTTGTTGTTGATCAGTAACGTAGTTAAGGGGGTTTAACGTATTAAGACATAAGCTTCTCAGTTGCGTCTAAAAATTGCTGCTACAAGATGTTTGGCAAAATTTTTTGAGACACTTTTTTATGCATTCGTATAATTGAAATCTGAAAAGTTGTATAAACCTAAGTTAAGCTTAAATTCTCAATTAAAAATAGTAAATAAAATTAACTGTCTTCGTTACATGTATAATATTTAAAAACGGAAGACATTTTTATTAAATGGTATTAATTAGTGTTAAAACTATATTTTACAATACTTCTTATTCTTATTTTAAATAACTGCGCTCTGCAACACACATGACGTCACTGTTGCTCAATTGATAACGTTGCAATTATCAATTAAGCTATTCACGCTTGCTGTTGAGTTGAGGAGGCAATTTGCACAAAAACTCAACTGGCTAAGGCGTGAACGCCCTTTTTGTAAGTTTATCAGTTAAATTGTTGAATTTTCGCTTCTTCTTTGCTTAATTTGGTTTACATTTGTAAAATGGGAAATATTGTAATGCTGAAAATGTCACAGATGACGCTTTTTGCAAGACTTTCTCCGCAACTTCAGCAGCTACAAACTATAATAGGGTCTGCTTTGAGCAAAATTTGAGATGAGAGGTGTAATTCAGCCCTGTACATTTTATTGTTGCAAGAGTGCTCAACTTTTTAAACATTAACAATTTTCATGAATGCTTGCAAGATGGTCAAAAAAAATGCTTATGAATTTGTCACGCAGAACTTCCGTCATAACTATGATATTATAATAATGGTCTTCAATTAACTTAAAGGTTCTTGTAAGTACTTATTAGTGTTTATATTAGCTTTTGGAATAAAAAGATGTTGTGCCAGAAGTTCTGCTTGCATATGAGACCTTCTATACACACCCAAATATCAAAAGCTTTCTTGATCTATAATAAGAACTCCAATAATTCTTTGTTTTTTTAAAGCTGTTATTCGGCAATATTTTGTATGTATGAATTACACAGTCACAGGGAAATACACACACAAATAAAAGTTTGATCAAAATGGGTCCAATCTTTCATATGGCTACCTTACAAAAATTGAACCTCTGTTTTCTTTTTGAGAGAGACACGGACAACGGAGCTGCGCGTGACACGATCTGACTCGGAGCTGAATCGAGCTCACGAACCGGATTTGTTCGTGTACAAGCAATCATGCAAGCTGCTCGAATGAAAGCGTAGAATGCTGACTCTTTCACGTTCGAACAATAGAAAATGAGTGCTGAGATTGCTAGGCTCGATCAAACATGTTGCAGCTGAACGCCAAATTGGTTTGATTGAGTTTTCGGCAAGGCTGATCGAGCATACACGAACTTTGCCTGATGCAGCTCTCTGGTCTCTGGTGTGGAGTTGTAATAGTTAAGTTAACTGCATCAGAAACATGGAACCTCCTATAAAAAGATGGCTAACTACGTCACTGCTCTGGACCATTTCAGCCATTTTCATTCATGGAATGCAATGAACTTATTTTTCCCTTTATTCTAACAATTGTTTGATTGTTGCTTTTTGGCATTTTGCTTTTCAACAATTGCAAATACTTAATATTTATTCATTTTCCATTTGTTTGGACTGTTTTGTTTGCTTTGTTGTGGTTGTTGTAGTTGTTTTTGTTCTACTTTTTGCAACTCTTGTTGGCCGGATGTGTTTAAGTTTATTTGGCTTTGTGTCTGTCTGTGTGTGTGAGCGTTTGTGTATCTGTGTGTGGTCGGCTTACGGGGTTTTCTAATGTTACTTACTACACACACACACACACACACACCCTCACACACACACAGATACTTTTAGACAAACATTGTTCCACTGTTGTTTGGCAAATTTCATTTCGTTTTAATTAGTTTGCGCAAAAGGCACAATTTAAATGCATAAATAAATAAATTATATATATCAACAACAAAAGAAAACAGTTAGTTACGCAAAAATATTTTTTCAAGCCTTGTAGTAGTAATATTTTATTTGTTTAGTGTACATGGTCGCTGCTTTTTCTAATCAAACATCATGTATAATTTCAGAGCTCTCATACGCATGTGGAATTTTTTTTACAATTTTTTAAAGAAATTTATTTTCAAGTAATTTTTTGATACAGTATTTTTAATAACATTTATTTAATATTTTCGAAAAATTTTCAAAAATAATAACAGGTCATATCACATACAATATATAAATGGTGTCTTTTTAAAAGCGTTCAAACTATAATTTGAAATCAAATCACGAAAAATTGTATGAAATTATTATTCTGCTTGGAGCGAAATTCCATGGTTTTTATGTTTTCAGAATAATATATTTTATTATATAATATATTTATATGCATATGTATATATTTTATTTAAAATTAATTATTTTTTTGAGACCAAGTTTTCAACATCAAATTTTCGTCAAGCACGTCGACGAGCTGTTCCAGGAGTTAGGGAGAGCGAGCAGGCCACTGATAATAGAAGAGAAGAATACATAGAAAAGGGTCAAAATAGGAAGCAGCATGCACGTTGACGTGCGCTTTCTGGAGTTACGAATAGGGAACTGACCATTGAGTACTTGCGCCAATAAAAAGAGATATAGAGTGCAGGGTATCACGTCTCGACTGTTCCAAATTTTTTTAAATAAATTTCCAAAATTTGAAAGCGTTGCTGTAATAAAAAGTTACCCTATATTTTAAGCACATATAATAGTTTCGATTCTTCTCATTTAATCTGTAGGGTACAGAGTATCCCACTATCGGGCTCCGTCTCGCTTATACCAAATTTTTTTTTTAAATTTCCATAATTTTTAGCAGTTGCTGTAAAATAAAAATATCCTATATTTTAAGCACATACAATATTTTCAATTCTTCTGATGTAATCTATACGATACAGTCTATCGCACTATCGGCTCCGTCTCGATTTTGCAAAATTTTAAAAATAAATATCCATAATTTTTAAGCATTGCTGTAAAAAAAAATTACCCTATATTTTAAGCATATATAAAAGCTTCAATTCTTCTCATATAATCTATAGGGTACAGGGTATCCCACAATCGGGCTCCGTCTCGCTTGTACCAAATTTTTTTTTTTTTAAATTTTCATAATTTGGAAACGCTGGTGTTAAAAAAAAGTACCCCATATTTTAAGTACACACATACAAAATCTTCAATTCTTCTCATCGTATCTATAGGTTACATAGTATACCACAATCGGGCTCCGTCTCGATTGTACCAAATTTTTTAAAAATAAATTTCCGTAATTTTTAAGCGTTGCTGTAAAAAAAAATTACCCTATATTTTAAACACAAACAATATCTTCAATTCTTCTCATCTAATCTAATTAATAAAAACGCAAAAAATAACATAATTTTAGAAAAAAAATATATTTTCGAGTACATAACTCTGAAAACCAATTTTGATGGCTCTAACTAGTTTTCAATGGTACAAAGTGGACTATTGCAGTTTAAGGAGACGGGCTTTTAAAATTGCTTCCTAAAAGCTAAATTTATAATTAACTAGAATAAATTACTAGATCCAAATACCCTGCACTTACTTTTCCAAATATTTGCGACAAACAAATTTGAATATTGTTGCATTTGATAGTAGAGGTACCCCAAATGTTTAATTTTTTTTTGTATTTCTTGAAATTGTTATACGAATTTAATTATTTTTTTAATTTTTTTTTTTTATAAATTTCTTAGAGACAGTTGGTTACAGATGATATGGTCAACTGTGTAATAATGCACTCTTCAGATATCAAAACGAACTCATTTATTTATTTCTTTGTTCGCTGGATATTTTCTTTTAAGAGTGACAAGGGGTGAGAGGGGCCTCTGGTTAACGGGCTAGAAGATAGTTTCTTCTGAGACTAGTTTTCTGATTGACTACAGTTTAAAAAAGAGGTTTGAAAACTTATATTTTTTAAACAATTCTAATAAGTTTTCCTCTGGTTTCGCACTTTAAGGCTACTACTATGAAATTTTAAATACTTTTTAAGCCTGAAACTGAGTTTTTCATTCTTCAAATATGCAGAAGTTATGCTTCTTCAATTCTAATCAATACTTTATTCCAATCCATAATTAGTAGATGAAACCTAATAATAATAATTTATCTATAAATAAGTTCCTTAACTCATTTTGCTTTCATTTATACCAAACTACATTTATTCATAATTTTTCGTACAATAATAAGAGTCAACATTAATCAGAGCAAACCGTATAAAAGACAATTTCCCTCGCTTGTTGGAATTTTCTTTTGCCAGCTCTACAGTGAATCAAAAAAATGTACGCACAGGAAATTTTTCGAAGAAAAGTACAATAGCTCCTGTGCTTGCTTTTTTTAGGCAGTTTTTCAAAAGTCGTTAGAATTCTAACAAATATAATAATATGATTCTACCAAAAACCTGAAGATTTCCAGCAGATCTGCACGATTGCAAAAAAGTCACCCAATTTAGTTTTTGTTTTTTTAAAATACCTAAGCACTATTTTTATTTATTCTAACCGTACAGTGTATCTAAAAGTCGTTCATGCGCGAATTAAACATTCGCAATTTTTGTTTTTTTTTTTGTAAAACAAGAAATTTGAAATAATTTTTTGTGTAAATAGTAAAATGTTCGCTTTCAAAAATGGCATTTAAAATAATTTTGTTAGTTAAGTGGAAAAAAAGTTGTTTGCTTAGACATAAACTTTGTAAATAGCGCACGTTGTGAAGACTTTTTTGATTCACTGTACATATGAATGAATTTTTGCATTAATTTATTTTAATTGTGTGGACACACTCTGACACACACAGACACGCACACACTGTGGCAATCAGACAATTGTGTTGCATTCAAGTTTAACAGCCACTTCCGCTTAATTTCACCGCATGTAAACATAGCCATGACATTTAGCGTTATTTCGAGTTTATGTGGCTCTGGACCCGGCTCCGGCTTCGCCTCTGGCTACGGGTCCTGGGTCCGGTTCCTGGTCTGACTTACATGTGCTCTGCATTCCGACAACTTTCTCTGTCCGTTTACAGTTGACTGCGGCCAAGCAGCTCTTGCCAGCCAATGTGGCCTGCAAGGCTCCACAGTGCATGTGAGAGCGAGTGTGTGTGTGTGTGTGTGAGAGAGTGCATGCCGCCATTTAAGGCCATACTCAGTTGCGCTTGCCGACGCCATTTTCCATTATCCGTTAGTTTGCGCATTTCCGGTTCATGCGATTGCACGCCGCTGCAGTGAACGGTCAGTAACTAGCGGCTAGTGGTCCAATGGCCAAAAGCGTCAGTGTCTTTGCGGCATGCGGAAGTATGCCAGTGGCATAGTTGCAACTAACTTAAGGGGGTGCAACTGGAGAGTAATTGTGTAAAAAAAATTTAGGCAGGTCGAGCAAAAATGATTCTCACATTCTTGCTATTTAGTATGCAGTTTTTTATATAATATAAAATGTACTATTTAAAATTTTTTTTTTATTATACAATGTTTAATATATTTATTTTTTAATTTTATTTTTTTTAAATATTTTAATATTTTGCATATTATTTTTTTTAATACTCTTACATTACATTATGCCTTAGAATATATTTACAATGTATAATTTATTTATTTTTTTAATTTAAATATTTTGATTATTTATATATTTATAATAATATTTAATTACTTTTTTAATCCTCTTTTATTACATAATGCCTTAGTATATATATATGGTAAAAATTATCAGTTGGACGCAGTTTATAAGTTTTATTCAATCTTTAAAAAAAATAAACTAAATAAAAAAAAAATTAAGAAAAAAAAATAATCTTTAATAAAAATTGGCTTGAAAAAAAATAATCAGAAGCAATTTTGTTTCTAAAGGGGGGCCCTGGATGGCGCGTGATTTTTTTTTATAAATATATTTCCTAAATATTTTGTCTACAATGAATTTTTGTATTTTCCAAAAAAAAAAAATTCTTATGTACGTTCTTAAATTTTTATTTAAAAAAAAATTACACTGTACAGTGACTCACAAAAGGATAAAAAAGAGTACTGATTACGAAAAATCTTGCATTAATATTAATAATAAAATTGTCAACGTTTTCTCGTTAACTACCGAATATTAGAGCAGTTTAAATGGAAGGGACACTAAAACTGATCTCTTGTAGATTTTATACAAATTTAAATTTCTGATACTTATTTGTGGGTTAAAGCCAAGAAATTCTGCTTTGGAAAATTTAGTATATTCTAATCGATTGACTTTGATGAAAAAAAATCTAAACGAAAGACTCAGACGGTTCGGCACTTGGGTGTCCATAGTTCGAATAGATTCAAGAAAATCACCCAACTTAGTCAAATTTCCATTAGGATATTGACTGGGATACTTATGCGCTCAGAAAATACCTGAGCACAATGGGCTATTGGATTCTAACAAGGGTTGGGCCTGCGAGATTGAGCAGGAATACTTTCATGAAATCTCTATGTACGATGTTACTTGGTTAAAATCAATCCAAATATGGTAATTAAGTTTGTATCTAGCTTTAGGGTTAACAAAAAAATTCGATTCAAAATTCAAAAATCAAAATATGTGCTCGATACGATGCATCCCTTTGCTACTACGCCCATGTCACACACTTGGATGACCTCCAATTGGACCAAACACAATTGCAGCTGAATTTTTAATACGCTTGAGTGTTGCTGCGGTGGTTGTCCTGTTCTTATTGTTGTTCTGCAGCACAAGCATGTACATACATATATACAAATGTGCATATACATATGTAAAGGTATACATAATATACACATTATGCACAGTTTAAATTGTGCAATTGCAAGATTTTAATTAATTTTTTTATGAAAAAAAATGCAAACCAAAAATTTTAGCTATTAAGATTTGAAGCTAAAGTGGATTTTATCTACGGGCAACGCAAACATCTGCGGGGTGAGCGAAAGGGCAAAGAAATTGAAATAGTGCGCAATTTTGTCAGTATACCTAAATTAACGAAAATTGAAGCTTGGATTAAAAAAAAAAATTGTAACTTTTTAATAATAAAAATAAAATTTACTGAAAACATTTTATACTATAGAAAATAATGTTGTCACAGAAATAATTAAGAAGCCGCTCTGGGTAAACAAGTTTTCATTGTGTAGCATTGTTATGCAAAGCTCCTTTTAAAGGACAACGCTGGGAAATCGTCAAAAAATATTCAAAGCAAATAACAGTGTGGTGAATGATTTAACTGATAGAGTTTATAGCAGATTTTTTTGTATCGGAAGATAAAATAGCTTATAAATATGTTTTTTTTTTTACAAAAATGTTAGAATTAGGCAAAAGTTAAAATATTGGTACTTAAAGATGCATGCAAAATATCTTAAACTTTCACCAAAACCTACTAGGTTTCAAATACTAATATAATACTGGAAAATAAAAATTTTTGCGCAAGTACTTAGTACTTTTTTTTGGTCAATTACTCATTTTTTCATAATTAATTAATTTATTTTATTTATGTATTAATTATTAATAATAATTAATATTTATAAATTAATTAATTATTTGTTACGCGCGTAGTATATGCTTGCACGTTAGTTTTGGTTGTGGCGGCAAAACAGAACAGCTGTTGTTACTGCTAGCGCCATCTAGTGCACTTTGGTGGCGCCATCTTAAGTAAAGCAAAACTATCATCGTCGTCCACTTGCCGTACGCTTTTAGGATGTCCTGAAATAGCTACGGTTGAAGGAACGTTGTAAGGAGAGCGTAGCAAGCAGGCCGCGAAGCCCTTTAGTAAATAAATAAATGTGAGTCCAACTCTTCGAAACCCTGTTATGGGGTTTGTCTTCCTAGTAGTCTGTTAAGCCTTTTGTGTCCTATGTGCATAACGAAAGTATCCCAAGATTTTTATTTTCGCTAAAAGTGGATAGGTCACTGTTCCAACTGATTCACATTTTATTTTATATATTAAAGCACCATGATTTTAGGAGTTGCTCAAAAGTCAAGGTCCCACAGTATATGGAAATGTGCACACGTTGCATTGTTTATGCGCTTTTTGAAGCTACGCTCACACATATATATTTATGTTTATAAATATGCATATATACTTATATACTATTGTAAATAGGTATGTGTTTGGTATATGGGCAGCCAGTAGAAACAACAGGAACAGAAACAGGAACAAGGAACAAAGGCGCTCTGAACAACATTAACACCATCAAAAGTTGGTAAACAAAGATACAGCACGTATCTAATAAAACGCCACAACGTGCTGCCGCCGCCAACTCTATCTTTCTATCTCTAACTCACGCTCTCGCTCACTGGCTCTCTTTCTACGTAAGTGTGTGTGTGTGCATCTGTGTGCATGTCTGTATCTGTGTGTGCGTGTGTGTGTGTATTGACTGTGATTTTCTTCTGTCGCATTGCACGTTTGAGCTGCCATCTTACAACGTTTTCATGCGTTTGCTTGCAAACACAAATACAAACAGAGACACAAACATAGATACATAGATACAATACAAACACACACACACACAGATACAGCTGTAGCTACAGCTACAGCTACAAAGCGTCTCGGCTTGTTGTTGGCTGCTCTTGCTCCTTTCAACGCTTTTGCCAGTTGATATCCTGCTTAAGGATGCGCTCAAGTACTTTCAAGTCACTTGGCAGCTGCTTAAGTTAACTTTTACTTGCCTGTCGACAACAACAACAAAAACAACAACAGCAGCAACAAGCACAACAACTCCGGGGTTAGAGTCAGATGCAAGGATCTGGCAAAGTGGGCCAGGGCATGGCTTCACTTGGCATACCTTTCACCTACTTGTCAGCCAGCCAGCCAAGTCAGACTGCTGCTGCCTGTTGCCTGTTGCCTTACCCATCACTACATCATACACCCTCTGGCCATTCTTCTGCTTTGTGGCAACTTGAGGCTGCTGCCACTTGACTCAAGTGGCCTGCTTCAAAGCGACAAAAGTGTCGCCGCAACAGTTGCGGTTCCTTTTGCTTGTCTGCTCCCGCCGTCATCCATCTAAATGTATACCAGAAGATTTCATGAGTGAACAAAATGTATCGAACATAAAAATCTGTACAAATTTCTGTTGAAAGCTATTGCATAATATTTGAAATATGCAAAATTAATATCCAAGTTGAAAAAGCTTCATTTTCTTGAAAGTAAATGAAAATGAAAACAATTGGATTTAAGGTTAAGTTCAAAACAAAACAAAAAAATTCTTCCTAAACAAAGATGATGCCAAGTTATTAGATTATCAAATTAACTAAAAATAGTGTGACCAGCTAGCACTTATAATTTTTTCAATTGCAATATTTCAAAAGCTATCGTGACGTGAGCAAGTCTCTTTTGGAGACTGGTGCAAGTAGCCAATCAGCTACATTGTGCATCTCCAGAAATCGTTAATCAACCCGGCTTACTTTAAGGTTGGTTTTGGAGCTAAATCTGAAAAGTTTGTGCTGATGCAAGAATTGAAGCCGGAAGACCATCGACAACGTCAGCTTTCAATGGAAATGGAATTAGGAATGTCCAAAGATTCAATCCATCGCATTTTAACCGACCATTTGGACTATCGGAAGTATGTGCTCATTTTGTGCCGCACAAGTTGACTGACTGCTCAGAATCCAATATTGCAGGAACATCGTTGAAGAGGCCAAAAAGGACGAAAACTTCGGAAGCGAAGCGTCAAAGTTCCAAATGGAGGCCAAAAAACGAGCCGGCAACCCAAAAAATATCGTTTTGAGAAGTTTTGTACCGATAACACAAATATACTGCCACTTAAAATGCAATAATTCAACTTCCTTATTTCCAAATGTCATGAAATTTAGACTGGAGGTCTGAAAAGGATGTATCTTTTGAGCGCCTATAGCCACATATAGATGGCGCCACCAGAAACGTCCCTATTGACAAAGTCCGGTTTACTTTGAGACAGACTGCGTCCACCCAATTTTGGAATACAGCTCATGCGTTTGGAACCCTCAATACCGCCTTTATCAGCACTGGATTGAGTCAGTTCAAAAGCAATGCCTTCTCTTCGCACTTCAAGATATTCATATTCTGACAGACCTTGCCTTATAAAGCTGCCTTCCTTAAATAACCGTAGAATATGCCACGGTGTACTATTCTTCCATAAGCTATTACGCGGCCTTATTTATTCCACTGATCTTTTTAATAAAGTTACTTTTGTCGTACCTAACAGAGTCGCTCGTAATTTTCGCCTCTTAGCCTTATGATGATACTTTCCATGTCTTATGCTCTAATTACAAAAGCCTTTATAATTTACTGACTTTCTAACAGTCTATACCTGCTATCACGTCTTCTAATTGAGTCATCTTGACTTGCCTCTTCGAGCATCCTTGAACAATTCTGTATTATGACTCACCTATTTGGTCAACGGTGCTCTTTTGGCTTTTTTTTTCTAATATAATGTTTAATTTTTATTTGAGCTTCCGTTTTTCCACCTGGTTATTGTAAATCCTAGCCTCTGGATAGTTTTTGCTATGACTCGATGCATATCGTTAAAAAGTTCACCCATTGGGCTAGTGATACGGATTAGTTTATAACTATTTTTTTCCTCATTCTATTTTTCAATACTTAATTTAATTCTTTTTGTTATAATTTAAGGTCAACTGTGCTTTGTTGTACCCTTTAAAATAAATAAACGTCATGAGTTCGCTAATTCGACGTTAGAAATGTTGGTCAAAGATCTAAATTGTGGTCAAAAAAAGAACAGTCAGCGAAATACTTGTTTAGGAATGTTGCTTATAAATTATACCAGAATTTTATTTAGCTTCATTTTTGTATAGCTCTTATTTGGTCACACTATATATAAGAACATTTCACGATATGAACCGAATCAATAGTAGGTACTTGTCGTCAAAATACTAAGTATTAAAATAATAAAAAAAAATAAATTTTTTAAGTATATTTTAAAAATTTGTGAACTTCATCATTAAAAGATTGTGGGCTTATGCATTTGTAACATAACCGGGGACTTGTAATACACATATGACACTAAGATATATTTTTTTTTTAAACACTTGAGAACTCTCTATAGAGGCAGTGTGTAATTTTATTATTAGATAATAATTATTGTGTTTGTTAAATATAAGATTTTTTACGGAAATACACTAATAAACGATAAAAAAAAAAAAAAAAAAAAAAAAAAAACATTGTGGGCTTTTGCATTCTTAAAATTTGCATACAAATTCAAATTAGTCGCGTCAAATCATCTAACTTAGTTCAGATTAAAAATTTAACGTTTCTGACTTTTTAGTGGGCTTAGATAAAAAAAAAAAATATTACTATTTCATAGTTAAAAAAAAAAACATTCAAAACAGATTTAAAGAATTCAGATTAAAAATTATAACCGCGCACACATAATTTATTCTTAAATTTCAACAAAAACCCATTTTTAATAAAAAAATATAAAATTGGGGTGTTCAATAATTAGGGCATTAAGGCATTTAGCGCGAATATGGCCGAGTAAAAATGCACGGACGAATATAAAAAATAAGCAGAGTGAGAGTTTCTTTTTTTGGAAGCAGCAAGCCTGTTGCGAAAATCAAAATTGTATTATTTCATAATTCAAAAAAAATATTATTCAAATCAGAACTAGAGTAAAAATTATAACAGCGCACAAATAATTTGTTTTTAAATTTCAACAAAAACCCATTTTTTATTTAAAAATACAAAATTGGTATGTTCACTATATAGAGCATAAATGCACAAGGGCAAAAGTGCCCGAGTAACGACGTGAGCAACCCTAACAATGTGGCAAAAAGGTAAAAATGCCCAACCGAGTATAAAAAGTAAGTAGATTGAGAGTTTTTTTTTTTTTGGGAAGCAATAACCCTGTTTCCACGATCAGTTATCGATATGTCAATGTGTGCATATGTCAAAGTATGCCAAAAATTTGTTTTAGTTTCTGCATGCTATTTTTTGGGTTGAATTAGAAAAATAATAATAAAATATAATTATCAAAAAATAACTTATTTAAAATCGGCATAAATAGAATCTTAGAATTTCAAAGAATATTTCAAAATTTATTTCAGTTTAAAACACATACATTTTTTAGGCAATTTTGCTAATTAGTTTTGATTTCTCTTGCAAAAAAATTCGTTTTGGTGAAATTGGTAGCAGCAAACATGTGAAATCAAAACGAGTCCGAATATTTTATTCATTTTCGCTCTTCGGAATACGGCTGATATTTTTTTTTAGTAATGACTTCCATTTCAAATAAGCTCAGATATTTCAAAATAGAACTGAATTCAGCTTATAGGAACTTTTTTTAGATTTAAACCTGAAACACAATAGTTGATCAGCAAGACGTCTAAAAAGAAGCCATTTTTTTTGTTCTACCAATTAAATAATTATGAAAATAAAACTGTTGACACCAAAACACTTGTCTAGCACATTGATGGATAGCTGTAGACTTAACCTGTGCCTCCTGTTAAATCCTGTTGGCTTTATTAAATATAAATAGTTCTATATTGTTACCAAAAAAGTGTCTTATTGCAATATCACGGTCATTGACACGGATTGAGCTTTTGACGTTTAGAAGAACTGTAGACTGCGGTCTACAAACCTGACCCAGACGCATACGTAGCGACTTCTGCAAGAGTTAAGAGCTATGCATTGCAATGCGGTTAAAGGTTACGTTTAAACTACGCCTGAGTATTCTGTTTGCTAATTTTGTTTCAGGCTTTCAGCTTTTCGGGTTTTCCTTGTAAAATTTTCTTTTGTTTCGACTACTACGCTTTCGCTTTACGTGCCTGAACAATGCACGGAATGCAAAAAGGCAATAGTACCCGGAAATACTTGAAATTTTAAACGCGTTCAACTTGCTCTTTGCAATTCCCGTTTGTACGTACGTCTGTGCGGATACAGTTTACAGGCATGTGGGACTTGGGGGGGGGGGGCGTTTGTAGCTACTAGCTTGCTTTGTATTCGCTTTGTCTTTAAGCTGGCTGGCACCTTTAACTCTGATTGTCTGAGTGTTGGCTCCTCAGCGGATCAGAGCATCATTTTTTTGTGGAACGCGTCAGACGTTACGTCTACGTCATCGTCATCGTCAACGACAGCCGTCGTCAGTTGGCGTTTGGCTCTGCTGCGGTTCGCGTTACCGATGCGACTCGTTGCCGCACGAACACTGGGCAATGGAGCCGTAGCAGCCGTAGACAGAGCCAAGTCAGACCAACCGCTAGCCGAAGCTCAAGGCGACACGAAGTTTATGCTTCGTTGCCAATGGCACAAAGATGTGTTGCGTGTTGTTGCAACATTGTTGCTAGCTTTGTTGCCATACAATGTTGCACGCATGTGCAGGCAAATGATCGCCCATTACTAATTATTAACGCAATTATTGTTGCATTTGTGAGCAGGCAAAGCATGCGCCCCTCCAAGGCGTGGTCATTAAAATATAACGAGCCAAATTAGCTAACAGAATTATGAGCTGGCACGGCGCGGCAAAAGTTTTTGCAACTTGGGGCATTCAACTGTCTGTCCGTCAGTTCGTCAGTCCCTCAGACAGTCATGTCAATTCGGCAGTCCTTGAGTCCGTGTGACGCACTGTAGTCACTGCAGTAAGTCATTCGATGGGGGGCGTCTGTGAGTGTCAGTCGAGCAAACATTTTGGCTTTTTGCTTTGTTTTCCAGCAAAAATGAATGCTTGCTTCATCATCATCATCATCATTATCATCGTCAGTGTCACATCCTTATAAGCGTATCTGTGTGCATGTTGTTTTTTTTTTTTTCATTATCTATGCCACCTTCCAGTCCAAATTCTGTCTAGAATTCGCAAAAGCAAAACATTTGAAAGAAAACCAAAATTAGTTTATTTTTATAGCTAGTAAAAAAGTTCTTCTACGTCATCATGCGCTCAGCGACTGAGCCCACCTACGTCTCGTAGACCGTAAAAACTAGAGACACAAAATTTTTGTCCTCATGTGAGACTTTTTGTGCTAAAGTTCTCGTCTAAAAAATATTATATATTAAACTTGAAAAAAAAAATTAAATTTATTTAAAAAAAAATCTAAAAATAAAATAAATTTTTTTTTTTCTAATTCAAAATTTTATCTTTCCATAAAAAAAAGTTTGTGTAGATATCTTTATGTAGATATGGCTTGTCAGGAAAAGTCTACAAATGAAAAATCCAATATTCAGTTATCGATAACTTCATAACTTCCTCATGTGAGACTTTTTGTTCTACAGTTCTCGACTAAAAAATATTATATATTAAACTTGAAAAAAAAAAAAAAAATTTAATTTAAAAAAAAAATCTAAAAATAAAATAATTTTTTTTTTTCAAATTCAAAATTTTATCTTTCCATAAAAAAAAAAGTTTGTGTAGATATCTTTATGCGTTTAGGAGATATGGCTTGTCAGGAAAAGTCAACAAATGAATCCAATATACGGTTATCGATAACTTCATAAATAATCGGAATTTTGCAATATAAATTTACGACTTACGTATTTATATATATAGGTAAAAATCATCTAAGTCAATAAGATCGACCTAAAAAGTCCGCTTCATTTATTTTTTATATTATTTTTTCTATTCTAAAATTCCAACTTTTCCAATAGGTTTAAGAAACACTCGCAATCCTGAACTCTCAGCTACTAACAAATTTATAAAATTTTCCAAAAAAACAAGTTGTATAAAATGGTTTACAAAAAAACACCCACTACTTTAAAATTTTTGCACCAACCTAGCAACTAAGTAGTTTTTTTTTATTTTTGGTTCATTTTAAAGTTTTAACAAAAAGTGGAAATTTCAACTGGAAATAAATTTCCTGCTATCAAATCCGACTGGGTTTGGCTTGGCTTAAGCGGGCTAAAACTTTCAGCTGTCTTGAGTTCGGGGTTAATTTCAGTTTCTTATTGCAGTTAATTAAGTGAAACTTGGTTTTCCGTTGACACTCCTTCTTTTGAGCGCTCTCCTCTCCCGCAAAAGCCACTTTTGCTACTATATAAATAATATTGTAAAATAAGAAAAGCCAAAACCTAAGCAGGCCAATGGGTTGCTTACGTAGTGCTGGAAACTTGTTTAATTTATGCGTAAAGCTTGCAAGGACAAGAGTCCTGCGGCCATACTCGATTCATTGCGTAGAGCTGCGATTTTCAACGACCTAAACTTGTCGTTGACAAAAAGATTGATAGCAATTATGGCAATGAAAATGAACATAATTGGCTCATTTATTGCCAGGCCCGTCTAAGGTTCTTAAAAGACAGACACACAACTCAGACAAAAGGGATTTTTTTTTATACTGAAAACTCGCCTGCATTGCGAACTCCCCTGAAGCTCGCTTGACCTATCACATTGTTCAGCCAAGTTAACATGCAATGACAGGACATATCATAGGCATTCAGCAGGCAATATGCATTTGGCCTGGTTTTCCTTGGTTTTGTTCGGGACGGAGTGCGGGTGGGATCCACGCTGATGATGACCAATGTCTGGGAGCTATTTCGGAAGTTATCTCAGAACTCTAACCTGCTTGGGGCTTTTGGGCCTCGGATTTGAATTCAGCCAACCCATGAATATATAAAAACAGCGTTGAAAACCATAAATCCCAAAAAATTGTATAAGCTTTTTGGAGATTATCTCGAAACCCTTGGGTGTGGGAGGTTTTTGGACCTCGGATTCAGCGGCTAAAATCCATATGGGTTGCCTTGTCTAGTTTATAGCACTTTTTTTGTATGCCTGTATGCCACAATTTAAAAAAAAAGTTTTTATTTTAAAATATAAAATTTGTCATAACTAGTAAATTAAAGATAAAAGTTTGAATTAAAAAAAGTATATATTTTTTTAATAAAATTTCATTATATATTGTGAGCAAATAAGATGTTAAAAAAAATTGTTTTAATTACAAAAAAAAAAAATGTTTTTTATTTAATTAGGTTAATTTTTTTGTAATTAAACAAAATTTGTATAAATAGTATTAAATTTGATCGCTCTTGTTGAGTGAAGTGAAAATTACTTTTAAATTTTTAAATAAAAAAACCAATGGTTTAACAATATTTAAAATAAAATAAAAAAATTTAATCCTTTCCAACATCTTAATAAACAACATCACAATAAACAAAATTATTCAAACAAATTAATTTTAAATCTTACAAAACATTTTTAAAGTATTAAAAAAAAATTGTATTTTTTATAATTTTCTTTTGGGCGCAATAATTTTTTTTTATATTTCTTTTAATTTTAAAAATATTATGTTAGATTCAAAATTAATTTGTTCGAATTATTTCGTTTAGTAAAAATAAATTTTAAAGCTAACATAACATTTTTAAAGTAAATATTAAAATATTAAATTTTTTATAATTATTTTATATTTTTTTTAAATTTTTTATATTTTTTACTTTAAAAATGTTATGTAAGATCTTGTATTTTTTTTATATTTTTCTTTTGTGCACAAAAATTTTTTTTTTAATTTTTTTGGTAATATGTACTTACTTTAAAATTTTTATGTTAGATTTAAAATTAATTTGTTTGAATTATTTTTTTCAGTAAAAATAAATTTTAAATCTAACATAGCATTCTTAAAGTATTAAAAAAAATGTTTATTTTTTCTAATTATTTTATATTTTTTGAAATTTTTTATATTTTTTTTATACTTTAAAGATTTTATGTAAAGGCCTATACGCAGCATGCAAAAATTTCGCATGGAATGACAAAGCTTCAAATAAAAAAAAACCCAATATTTGGGAAATTTTTGCATGCGGCGTATAGGCCTTAATATCTAAAATTAATTTAAATTTTTTTTTATATAAATTTTAAAAATAAATTTTAAATTTGAATAATATAATATTTTTAAAGTATTAGAAAAAAATGTATATCTTTGAACAATAAATTTATATTTTTATAAAAAAAAAAATACCACTATTTTTTTTTTATATGAAATTTTGTCATTCCGTGCGAAATTTTTGCATGCTGCGTATGGGCCTTAAAAACAAAAAAAAAATTATATTTCTCATGAGCACTCTATAAAACATTGAAGACATACTTAAAGCCGTTAAAATGAAATCGATTGAAAACTACCTTTACACTGCCTTGCCTAAGTTTACGACCACCTGAAAAAGAACAAACTTTTGATTGATCTCATAGCAGTGTTTTTCCAATACCTAAAGACTTAAAAAATACTTCCAAACTTTGCAAAAATTATTTGCATTCAAAATATGAGAGCAATATGAGAGGTCGTCTCCGGAATTAGAATTATTAGAATTATTGTGGAAAGAACTAGACAGAGAGGTATGGAAACTATGTCCAGGCTGATTGAACTTCATATGCAAATTTCTAGACAGAGCTTGGGCACAACTGCATTCAGAATAACTCAAAAAGTTGGTGGAATGAATACCCAGAATTTGTGGAGCCATCATAAAAGCGAAGGGGTAACATATTTACGAAAAAACCTCGTTAAATTTTGTACGTAAAGATACAAAATAGATGATTTACAAATGTATGTAAAATAAAATATAATTCCACTTAAACTTAATTACTACCCAGTGAATAAAATTACTAAAAGTACAAAAAAGGGAAATTTTTCAGTTGGTCTTAAACATCAGGTAGTCTTAAAGTTTTGCAGGCTAGTGTATATGCATACATATGTAACTAAATAAATACCTACGATGTATACAACATCCGTATGTAGGTATAGTATATATGTATAGTAGACATGTGACCAGCAGCGTATTTTATTCAATTGAATCTCATGCTGTGTTTTTTTGGGGGGTTTGCCAGATAGTAGACAGATTTTTGGGAGTTACTTAGAGCTGTCTCCAAACATTTTGGTATGCAAGACCTGTGTGTTTCCATGTATGCGTATGCGTGCGTCTGTGTGTGTGTTCTGTCACAAACAGTGATTACGCCATAAAGTATGCAACACTCGACTTAGTACAAGCTAGGTGTGAATACCCCCAGCATAATCATCATAATGGCAAATTATATATAATAATAAAATATTTCGTGTCCAAACTACATAAACTTAACGTGTGTGTGTGTGTGTGTGTGTGCGTGTATTTTTTTTTTTATTTATTTTTTTTTCTATTTTCCATTTTCATTTCATTTGTTTGACCAATTTTGCAACTCCAAGCTGGACCGTCGCGTCGCATCGGTTCGTTTGCTCGTTTTCCAATACACAATGCGTACGTGTTTGTGACACCGGCAATAGAGCTACCCATACTACCTACCATCCATAGCAGCTATATACAAGCCATACCCACACAGCCAAACAGCAACGACTAGTTGCAGGCAGTCAAGAGCTATTTACTCGACTTTAAGCAAATCCTTTTATTTTGTGTGTGTGCTTTTCTTCTATTTTATTTCTGTGTAAGGATACCCGCGTCTGGGTCTGTCGCTGTTTATGCTCGCATACGGCGTGACAATGGCCCGGTTCCAAATCAATCGTCTGCGTGACTACATCGTCGCACGTCTCCAAAGCCACTTTGGGTTTATTTCGGCCGCCTTCGACGATATTCTGAATGTTGTTGTCGTTGTTGCCACTTTGTGCGCTGCATGCAAAATTAGCTTAAAGAAGTGCCAGACAGCGATCCGGGCGCAACGAGCCAGACCAAATCAAATGTTTGGAGACCTTGAGTGCAATCATTTTTGTGTGTGTGTGTGTGTGTATATAGAACCGCGTGTGCGCGTGTGTGTGTGTGTGTCATATCCATTTCCGTTGGCCGTTTGCAGCTTGCTGCGTATCCTTTGACTTTCTTCCTGCATACACTTTCAGAGGTTATATATGGTCTTGCAATAGCAACTTCCACGACTGCTAACTTGAACTTTTATTTGTCGAAATTGGAAAAATGGAAGCTTTGATAAAAGATCCTTTCAATGTAAAACTCATATTTATTGATGAGATACATTTTTTACCAAAATTTTTCGCAAATATTTTGCCGAACAATTTAGAGACCGATAAATATGTTGTCTGGAATGCAGTACCTATATATAGTGTAAACCTCTCCTATATATATGTATGTTACAAAAAAAAAAAGAACCTGGTAACCCCACAAAAGTTTTCCTATTTGAAGAATAGGGCGTCTTTGACGATTCGGTAGCAAGAAATGTTTCAGGTAGGTAGGTTGCTAGCCCTCCAACCCTAGCTTGATGATAGCATCCCTATCTGCACCTCCAAGCAGGTGTTTTGTTTGCTTTGGTCCGCGACTGGTATTTTATTTGCCACTTACCCTGCATAGTGCCGAGCATTCCCCTATCCGCCACCTGACAGACAACTCCACGCAGAAAGACAAAACAAATTTATATAGACCTCTTCATCCGTCTGCCTGTACGTCTGAACGTCTAGATCTTGTAGAATATAAGAGCTAGCATAACGAAATATGGGATTTGGACTCCTCATATGTGCAGACGAGTTTTTGTTAATTTTTATTTACTTTTCCCACGCTACCTTCTATACGCAAATATGTCAAAGCAATATAAGTATTTCAGGGTGGATCAATTTGTATGAAGCCGAAAAAGTCGATTCGCGGCGCCCCCTAGGAGTATTCTACGTACAATTCTAAGCAACTTTGCCGAAGAAACCATAGGTCTATCTTGAATTTCGAGCCTGCAGATTTTTAAAAATAGTTTTTTTCCCTATAACGACAAAATGTTTTACATTTGGATTTTTAAACCAAAACTTGTCATCTTTTTATGTGTAAATGGGGGGTTTTGGGGGTTAAGGAATACATTTTTGATGTTTATTTTTACTTACAAGTGCCGCCATTAATGCACACTTTGAAATTTTTTCGTTTTTTTTTTGAAAAAAATTCACATATGTTCCGTTTAAAAAAAAAATTGAAATGAGCAAAAAATATGTTTTGGTGCTTTTGGTCGATTTTTTTAAATTCATTTTTTTTTTTTTGACACAGTTCTTTTAACCTAATTTTCAACGCTGAACATTTTGGGCTAGTAAAAATTTGGATTGCAATACGAGAAAGTCAAATATTTCTCAATTTTCCCAGGAAATTCGTAATTTTTTTTTATATGAAGTTTTGTCATTCCATGCGAAAATTTTCGAACTGCGTATGGGTTGTAAGTTTAAAAATACAAATATTCAGGAATATTTTTTCTGGAAGGATCAGCATTATAAATTTTTAAAAATCGTTGAGACTTCTATTGTATTGCTTAAACAATTAATAGTACTCTAAAAATTACAAATCGTTACTAATGCCCTGTACACCCTAGTAGACAAAAATAATTTTTTAAAAAAACCTCTTCACCGTTGAATTCTATATACCTCACATTTTTCTAAATTTTCAGTGTTCATACGATTTGAACGCGTTTTGAGGCATATGGGGAGAATGATTATTTTATTATAGTTCTCATCAAGCTTAAAATTTTACTTAACTGGTGGTTGGAAACTTTTTTTTTTATTAGTCAAAAAGCTGGTTTTAAGAAACTTTTTTAAAAAAAAATTTAAAAGTTTATGCACCTAAATCTTCGGAAACCCTGTACTATAGACAGTCGTAGATGGAAAATAGATTTAAAAAAGCTTGTAGTGTCTTACTCGTTTTTTTTTCCAAGTGTTTCAAACATAATACAAATACCCTAATACCCAAAGTACTGCAGGGTATAAAAATCAACTAGAAAATGTGCTAAAGCAAATAATTGAAAATGTAAAAGTGAGCAATAAAAATATTCTTTTTTTCAATTCATTTTTATTTATTTAAAATATTTTGAAAAATTGTTGTTACATTCAACGGTTTTGGAAAAACAATAAACTCAACGTGATATTGCAATATTCATTCAGTATATTTTGAATGATTCAAAAAGTAATTATTAAAAAATACTAATAGCTTTATTTCCGTAGTGAATCTTTGTTTGAATGCTTTGCTTAATCTAGCATAGCTAACAAGAAAGCTTTTGTACTGGGCTTAACATACTACATATTAGGAGCACAGGACTATAATAAAATATATGCTGGACTAACTAAATCTATTCTATATATTACTGTTTCATTCCAGTTTGTTTTTAATACTAAAAAAAAAGCACTTTTATTGTGAATATTTGAATGTTTTGGCAGATTGGCACAATGGTCGTGATAAGGTTAATGCGTCATAAAAAAAATACTATAAAAAGTTGACTAGAAAAGTCGATATAGACATGTCCTTCTGTATGCACGCCTAGAGGTCAGAGATGATAAAGGTTAGAGCAACCAAGCATTCAGATTATAATGCCACGGAAGAAAAGTTTGTTTTTTAATATAGGGGTTATATTATATAAAAAATATTATGGAAAAAAGCCAAAAGTTTAAAAAGCATAATTTGTTCGTTTATGAAAATATCGTAACCAAATTTGGCTTTTGGAAGTTACTTAGAATTCTTAGGTACTGTAGCTTATATCAAAATCGGTAGATTTACGTGATTTTGGCACTATGTCCACATATTGTTGTTGATTAGGTTCACATAAATGTACGTACAAAATTTAGCTTATTTAGACAGTAGTTATGTGCAAGAAAAAGCTTCAAGGTATTTCGAGACTATTCATGTGAAAATATCAACATCTCGTTGTTGATGGGGCTCACATATTCAGCCTACAACAAAATCGTACAATTCTTAGTGTAATGCATTTAAGCCTTTAGCTTTTGAAATTTTCATACCCTCTATAACCGCAAAATTTCCAACCGTTATCAAAACGTTAAAAATTTACGAATCTAAATTACTTTTGTTAAACTGTTGCTATCGTTTCTAAAAGAAATAAATAAATTTTTGCATTTTTGCAGACCACTTAAGCATTTCCATATATACTACACACAATGATAGCATTTAAGTAAACACATAAATTAACTGATTGCCTTTAGAGATTTGGCTTAAGTTCTGGACCCATTCATAATATTGCGTGTCTTGGCCGAGTTCAATATTTTGGCAAAGAACTTAAAAGGCTTTCCATTTTCTATGGCAACTAGCGCTCACTCCGCCCGAAACCAAAAAAAGAGCCACCCAAAATGCGCTTTCAAGCGTGGCTCAAGTCAATTTGCAACTTCGGCTGTGACCACAGCATCAGGGAATCGGTTACTGGGATGCTGAGCTTCAGCTCGCCCGCTGTTCGGCAAAGTGTTCATTTCCTTTGTGCCCGGGCTCTGGCACTTCCGGCAACCGCTGTTACTCCCCTTTTACCCCAGCGCCAAGAAAACCAACTCTTTAAATGTGCCTGGATTGCCAGAAGTGGCGCCACGGCAGCGACTGCGACGCCAACTGCGACTGCTGTGGCGGCAAAGTTCAAAGCGAACATTTTCGATTTTGCCATTAATTAACGTTAGTAAATTAGCGGCTCAGCTGCTTGTGATGCGGGGTACATTGTGGCAGGAACTCCATGGAGCTCCACCCGGAACTGCCACGCCCGGGTGTCGAGTTCATTGATTCGCAATCAATGCGGGGGCCGCGTTTGATTTATTCGCTTTTTTGGCAATTGGTAATCGGGGGCAGTCGTTGGCAGGTGGCAAGTGGGGCAGGTGGGGCACGAGCGCAAGGCACAACTTTTGGCCAACAGTTTGCATTGAAATTTAATAAACAAAATTAAGCAGCGATTAAGTGGCAACAGGCAATCAAGGATTCTACCATGAAAATGCCCATAAAGCCGTTGATGAGGATTCACTAGGAAACAATTGCAAAGCAAATTTTCAGAACTATAAATTGCTATCGAAATTATGATAGTGGCTCCATAATTTTGTATGCATTTTATTCTCCATTTGGCTAGGACTCTGTGGGAAAGATATTTGCTTAAATTAGAACTAATTGCAAAAGAGCTGTATAGGATTAGGTTAAGCGTATTTGCTAAGGTTCAACAGTATAGTGCTGTAGGACTAAGGAACTACCCGTAAGTGACTTCAGATGAACAAAAGATGACAGATGGCTTATCTTATGATACTCGAGTTCCTTAAAATTATCGAAGACATTGCGAATTTTGATCGGGAAACACCTTTTTCTGCTTGTTTTTTTTTTTTGCAAGCCCGAGAGCTTTATCTGCGCCTCTGTTGCCCTAGGTACAGAGCCTTCAAAAATCTTAGACCCTGTATCAATGTGAATGGAACAGAAGTCGGCATTTGGATCAAGAGGAACAACCCAGTCGTTATAGTCATGTCTGTGAAAAGTTTGATCAAAATTGGTGCACAATTTCATACAAAAATTGAACCTGTGCTCTCTTTTTCAGAGAGACACGAATAATGGAACTGCGCATTGCGTCACCTTCTTATTATTGGGTCAAGGGTGCTACCAGTGTCGAATCCACGGGGGGTGGGGTAGGTGTCGTGTCAGGTCCCCCGGCGTCTGGATCAAGAGGAACAACCCAGTCGTTATAGTCATGTCTGTGGAAAGTTTGATCGAAATTGGTGCACTATTTCATATAGCTACCATACAAAAATTGAACCTGTGCTCTCTTTTTCAGAGGGACACGAATAATGGAACAGCGCATTACGTCACCTTTTTATTATTGGATCATGGGTGCTACCAGTGGTGAATCCACGCTGGGTGGGGGAGAGGTCGGGTCTGGTCCGGACCTTCCCCCCTTCCCCAAAAAAAGTTGGAAAAATGGGTTGCAAGTCTTTTGCAAGCTCTAAAATATATACACTTTGAAGTGACCCCCCAAGACGAAGTCCTAGATCCGCACCTGGTTGCTACTGTACCTTCTCTTTCTTGGGGCATATAGCACTGTCTGACCTTTAGACAAATTCAGGATAATATTCCACCTGAAAGCCCAGCTCACAAGCAGGTGAATATATTCCTGTATCCGTCTGCTGCTTCATGCAGAAAAGCTGAGGAGTGAAATAGTTCGAAATGGTCCGCAACCTGATTTAGCTCCCTATGCATAGGTTTATTCGACGCGTAGAGTTTATAAAGTAATGGGGTTAGAATGCTTCCCTGCCGGAACCCAGCTCCCATTGCTCTAGCCGAAGATGGGATATTCGTAACACGAAATCTTCAGCACTCTAGAAATAATCAGCGTAGGTAATAATATGGTGCTATGAGCAGAACCTTAATTTTAGCCAGAAGACCACATAGCAAACTCTTTCATGCTTTTATGCTTTTTTCACATCAACGAATACTCCAACACAGTAGTCCTTCAACCGCCTTTAAAATACAAAAAACCAACAAACTTGCTTTTTGCAAACTCCACTTACAATAAAACGTAACAGCGGGATACATCATTTGGCAAGGATGTGTTAGGTGCCCAGAAGACAGCTAAAAACTCATCAGAAAAATGTGCTCAAAGTGAGCCGAACCAGCTAAGTGGGCAAAACTTGTAAGCAGCTGGCTAAGAGCATCAGAATCCAGATTTTGGGCTGTCTGTACATATATATTTATATTGTATGTATGTCCAGGCCAATGATGAGCGCAAATCATACAAAGTAACATTAAAGACTCATCAGAATTTATCAAAATCGAACTAATAGGAAAAGTTACGAACGGCGACACTTGGGCCTTGACTGCTCATAACAAACACTCTTTACAATTTTTTGGTATTACAGGCTTGTTTAGAACTTTGCAACACCTTTAAAGAGTTGCTCGTATCCTGAAAGTTTAATTTCGCTTTTTTATCCATGTTACTATGTTGAAACACTTTAAAAGTTAGCAGAGGCGGATCCGAAAAAAATCCGCCATTAAAATTTTTTTTTTTATATGAAGTTTTGTCATTTCAAATGGGATATCCCAAATGGGATTTTTTTTTTATATGAAGTTTTGTCATTCCAAATGGGATATCCCAAATGGGATTTCCTTTTTATATAAAGTTTTGTCATTCCGTGCGAAATTTTTCGAACTGCGTATGGGCCTTTAGAAAAAAAAGTTTTCTTTGGGCTAAGACCTACCAAAACCCCATTTTTCCCGAAAAATCCTTACCTGCTGCGTAAAAATTAGTTTTCGTTCATGAATAACATCCGGTTATAAATGAAATAAATAGTTTTTGTTTTTTAATTTCAGATGAAGCAGCGTTCTCACTGCAAAAGATGTCTGGAAAAAGGTGGAAACGGCTGTATTAGCTCCAGTTTTAAAAAATATTTATTGAAAAATTTAATAAAACAACTTTAAAGTTCACGCAAAAATCGATTTGGCCTTTACGAAAAAATTCTTAAAAATAGTGGGTTTTCGGTAGAACAAGTGTATATAACTTGTATATAACTCTTTATGGAAAGATTTCCATTAAATTCCCAATTAAATTAGATCTTACCATATAGATGGCATTTTTGTTAAAGCTTTATACACTTTGAGTAGAGTGTTTAAGGTACGCTACTCCAAAACTTGGATGTCGACTATAATTTCCTAATACTTTCAACAGCAGCCCTGTTGCATGACCATAAACACGATTTCGATTCTCGGGCTTTTACATTATGCGAAGCCTCTCTCATTTTGAGTGAGTGACAAGTGTCTGTGTAGTCTGGACAGGCATAAGAGGGCTGGCTGAAAAGTATTCAGTCCACTGCAACAGTTCCAGTTTTGGCTAATGATACAAGTATCCAAGTAGCAACCAATTTAAAGTATTGCTAAGTTTGCCTATCGCAAAATAACTTTTATCTTTGCCATAACTGCCCATACGCAGCATGCAAAAATTTTGCACTAAATGTCAAAACATCATAGAAAAAAAAAAATTCCCTTTTTTGGGATTTTTTTTGGGCCTTAAGCATAAACGAATAGATCCAATCGCTATCTATAAAAAAAAAGTAGAGCCTACCTGGTCTTCTTCGATGTCGATTATTCGTAGAAAATCTATGTCTTTGACTATTTGTTTCTGGGTCTTTGGCGTTTTATGATGGATCCCAGTAACTGTATAGATTTTCACTGATTTGATGCAATATAATATAATGATATAATTTTTTGGCTGATAGAGCCTCCTCGGATTTCTTCCTTGTCGTTTAGTCAAAGAAAATCCGTCTTTGACTGTTTGTTCCTGCATCTTAAGCGTGTTAGGGGCCATACCCAAATTACGTGACCCTATTTTTGCAAGCCTGGCATAGAAATAGATCGAAATTCATTAAATTTTACGTACCATTACGAGAGTTGTTTCTTATCAACTAAAGACTGCCCTGAGACGGAATTCCGGGATTCGTGATGAGCGGGCTAGAATAGAATTTTGAAAAAAGTGTGATTTTTTCGTAGTTTCTGCGTGGCTCGATGAATTTTTTTTTTATTTTAAGGCATATACGCAGTTTGAAATATTTCGCACGGAATCACAAAACTTCATATAAAAAAAATCCCTTTTGGAATATCCCATTAGGCCTTTAAGGGCCATACGCAGCATGCAAAAATCCGCAATAAATGTCAATAAAAAAATATCCCAAAAAAGGGAATTTTTTTTTATATGAAGTTTGGACATTTCGTGCGGAATTTTTGGATGCTGCGTATGGGACTTTACTATAAATTTAAAAAAAAAATGGCAATTTATGAAAACTAACGAATTTAAAAAAAAAAAAATTCGGTCCAAATCGAAACGGGCGGCATAACCGTGGAACAGCTTGCACGACACGGTATCAAATTTTCTTTCTTTCCAATAAAAAACAAATCGTATCCATAAAATTAACGAAGTAGTTGCAAACGTAATTGCTTGGCTGATTCGCATACTGCTTAACCCACCCTCGTTAGCAGCAGTATGCTCTTTGCAGCTGTCCAGCTATTTGTCTACAAGTATATATAGCAATGGGCAACTTTGTTGAGAACGTAAGCATCTTTATTCACCAGCCAGCCAGAGAACTCGGGCAACTGCAGTCCACTTGGACTCACAGCGATCAAGTATTTGGTATCGTACTGCATCTGCATACTTAATGCATTTCCATTTTATTTCATTGCTTTACTAGTTTGACCTGATGCCGCCGGCAGCAGTAGTTGTTTCAGTCCCATTTGAAGTTACCGTGGCTACTCCCGACTCCCGACCCAACTACCAGTTCATAGTTCCAGATGCCAACTGCAGCTCCCCATGGCTGCCAATTTCAGTGCCTCAGTTCGTGCCTTACGTTGCCTTTGCCGTGCTTACTATTTACTCTACGGATTGTCCTGTTTACGTACTTTCATTTGTTTACTTGTGTTTCATTCGGTTAAGTGCTTCCTTGATTGTTTTGTCCGCGATGTGCTTCATGGGTAGCCCCTGTAGCTCCTTACGGTAGTCTTGAAGCTTTTCTTTCTTAGCCATTTTGGACTGCTGCATTTTGAGATTTAGCAGTAGTTTTACATTATTACTACGGATATGTAAAGCGCGTCTGTATCTGTGATAAGCGGGAAAATGATGTGGCGAAAACTTTAAGGCTTTCTTTGTGCAAACTTCAAGAGTTTGGCGCAGAGTTGCTTGTAAAGTCGATTTAACATATTTAGCTGGAACTCGATAAATGTTTTTTGTGCTTAAATTTCTAGTAGAGACTATGAAGGTGGTGCAGAGGGTTTACTCTGAGAAAACACTGTACAACTCCAAATATTTCACCAAGCGGCCCTATTATTATTTACTAGTGAACCCGGCGGCGAAAATCGCCAGATAATTCATTGCATAATATACAAGTAGCTTTGCAGAAAATAATACATATATAATAAAGCTGCAGCGCTTGGCCGAACGTGTCAATCGCGTAATTTACATCTGCAGTCGTAGGGTAGCCAGATTTCAGTTTCTAATAAGAACTTTGATTTTGCTTCAGAAACTAAAATGCAGCGCGCATATGTGGCAACCCTGTAAGAGAAAGTTTGACAAAAAAAAAAGACACAGATTAGCCGTGCCGTTTACACGTATTGTCTTCAATGCACAATTGCAAAATAAGATCAAAGAGAAACCAAAGAGAGCAAACTTTGCTTCTTACACCTACACGCTTGCCTTTATTACACTCACTGCAAATAAAAATATGCGCACCTTTTCACACCCACGCATAGTAATTTCAATCGGCCTTCCTTTTCGCACTTTTTATAGCAATGATTGAAATTTTATTTTAGCGATATCCACCAAAATATAGACTTAATCGAAAAAATAACACCTTATTGCACATCTAGGTGTAAGTAGCTTTCGATTGATACCTCATTTGTTGAAATCGCGCGATCCGTCTAGGAGCCTTTGATGTCACAAAAAACGGCCTTGTGTAATATATATATAGATTCCTTGACATACAGTACATATCACAATTTAGTACAAAAAAAAAAAGCAAAAATTGAATACATAATATATGTCACTCCTGGTAAGGAATTTTTTCCGGTCGTGTTACTAGCCTAACGCAACCCACTTTAAGGTCTGTGGGGCGACCATGATGGTTTCATAACGGAGTGGGCCTTCTCCGGCTTGTGTGGTCCGTGGGAGGTATTTCATTTTCCTCCTGCCACCCATGTCTGGGAGGCTTTCCCCTATCTGCCACCTTGGGGATGCGCCCTATAGGGATTACAAGCTCCCCCGAGGGGAGCCTAGCGGCCTTGGAAACTACAAAATTTTTAGGAAATACAAAATTTGTTTACAAATAGTTGGACAAAAGACAAACGTGTTCTGATCTCTTCATCCGGTACCTTAAGATTTAAAAATTCTTTTCATACAACTTTTACGTTTTATATGGTACTCCACCAGATCTATAAACTCTACTATGTCACAAGTTCAGAGCTAAAGAAACATTCATAGTGGCGGCAGATGGATAGAGCAGTTAGCGGCAGATTTGGATATCATACGCCAAGAGGGTGGCCCAACATGCTCCTGTATGTCATTATCTGGTTAGGGTTCTTGAGGTTTCTTCTGCTGCCGATTCCCGTACACTCGAAGCTATTTCACGATGAAATCCAGCAGTCGCTAATCACTCTCGTCTGGGTACGTACCCGGCCATTCATATCTAATAAATAGAGTTGTCTATACTTCTTGCAGATGCAAATCAAAACCACGTCAGAACGATAAAGAGACGTTGCATCTGACTTCCACACAGGCCGAGCTCTTGTAATTGTTATTGTTGTTTGTGGAACAATTTGATCTATTGTGCACCCCTTTATATTTAGACGTTTAGTATGTCGAGGAAACTGACCAGCTCTTTCACAGGGAGCTTTTGTAGGTCTTCATCTTCTACTAGGTATGCACCTAATATTTTGTGTCTCCTGCGGCCTAGTGCCTCACAGTTTGTGATCAGGTTTTCCATAGACTCTTCCTCATCACAGCAGAATCTGCATGTTTTTGAATCTGATATGTTTATTCTGTGTAGGTGTTTTTGCAGGCGAAGTGGCCTGTTAGTGCTCCAGAGAGTGTCTTCAGACTTTTCCTGTTTGGCCGAGCTCTTCGTCCGAGACATTAGCCAAATTGGAACATCCGAACTCCTATACCTCAGCTAAAGCAGGATTCAGAATACAGGACTAATGATTCTGATTCTGATTCTGAAGCTTAAGATCTTAAGATTACCATAAATTGCTTTCTTCATCTAACGTTATCCTGTTTCGGGTAGATCTCTGTCTTTCTAGAAACTATTTGAGCTACACTCTTAAAAATCATCAAGTTTGAAGGCTGGTCCTTCAGGCGACTTAGGCACCACTCTCTATGTAAAAAATTTGTTGTGTCCTTTATACAAAATCTCATTTTTGCTAGACCTAGGCCTAGGCCAGCTTCGAAATACATTTTAAACATGTACATATATATCTCAGCACCTGCTCTCATTTTGGGGCTGGACAATTACATGAATTGACATTTACTGACGTACTTTTATTGCCTCTCTGGCCTCCTTCTCATAGCCTCTCTGGCCAACTTTGGCTGCTTCACTATAGATGAGCTCAACCAAAATGCAATTAGTGGCCACAATATGGCGTTGGTAAACTCTCTGCGTCTCTCGCTTGGCTTTATTGACGTCACTTTTCTGTGCCCAAAATGTAAATGGAAAATGAAAGATAGCGACCACAAGTTTCAAAAATCACTAATGGATTTTTAATATAATAAATAATATGCAATGGGGTAAGCATAAAATGTTCTTGTCATCCATTAGGTTGACACACGCACATACAAAAAACACTATATAATACATATATACATATGTATGGGCCTTTTTTCAGTCGGTATACATACCTATATGTATATAGAACGATTGATGAGCCTGCATCTATGTATGACTAAAAGGAAATCGAAATCAGACACAAGAAAGGCCTTACAATGACAACAATGACTATAGAACATGCCAAGGTACCCATGGGTAGAGCTCTCTTTCTCTTTTGGTATATCAAAATAATTTAATAGATGCTCTATTATTACCATTAATGCGTTTTGTAGCAACATAAAGGCGCAGACCTTTTATGTATAGGTTGTGTGTGTGTGTGTGTGTGGCACAAAGTGGTATTGGTTGCCACAAAAACCGCATAGAGCTCCTCGACAACAGCAACAACAAAAAAGTAGCTACAACTACTGCCACAAAGCATAGCCAATCATCTCGTGACTCATATAGAGCATACCCATACCATATGGCTCTTAACCATATAAATGCCCCCAAATGGCTTCACTCTATGCCGGACCTACATATTATAAAGTAAATATACATAAATATGCTATATAATCAGTGGTTGGTGTATTTTATTTTTTTTTTGCTTTTTTTTTTTCTATGTGTAACGCCATTTTGGTTGCATTGAAATCGAATGCAATCAATAATTCATTAATGTAATGTACCAACATTTAGATACTGGTATGCTTATATATACATAAGCATACATATACTATAGCTTTGTACTATATATGTATTTAAGTCAAAGATATTTAGAATTAAGCAGAGTAGTGATCTTTATTTATATAGTACCCATAAGTAAGTATTTTTAAGCAATTCGTAGACTGGAAGATAAAAAAACACTTTGAAAATTTTATAGCATATTTTCAAAGATGCAAATCAAAAAAATGTAAAAATGATCAATTTTGACGAAAAAACGTAAAAATTCAAATATGGATTTTGGAGCTTTTTTTCGAAAATTAAAAGAGCATGCCAAAAAAATTATAGCACTTAAAAATTAGATTGATTGGTGGTGTTGTCTTTTTGTAATTGGCTTGGAAAGCTGAAACTGTTTGGGGCTATAACTCCAAAACCATTCAATATTTTGGGTAAAGGCTATTTTTTCAATGTAAGTGGAGCTCATATCTAACTCTGTATGAAATATGGTCCAATTCCAACTAACAGTTTTTTTTTTTAATTAAGTTACAAATTTTTTTTCGAGTTTTTGAAATTTTTTCCGATTTTGGTCTGGATTATCTATATCTTAAAAAAATCTGAGCAGGCTTAGACTTTCCAGAAAAATAGTACAATCCTTTAGGAACACGTGTGTAAAATTTCATTACTCTAAAAAAATTATTATGGAAATGACAGGGTTTTGGCCAAAATATGAAAATCTGGGCCCACAGTGCAATGTTTAAAAAAAAATTAAGTTAACGATTTGGGGAAAAAAACTAAAAATAAACGAGAGAAACTATTTTTATATAATAGTTTTATAAATTAACAAAAAAATTGATATTTAATTAAAGATTATGGGGAAGGAGTTTGAAATTACTACGTTACTGTCTATACCAAAAAATTCAAAATTTTTAAACGATCAAAAAAAAAAAACAAGTAAACTACGAAATAAGTGAGGAAAACTCATTAACACTAACTCTAGAATTCAAGTGAATTCGATTGGGTAAGATTGGTGAATGTAACTGTCGAAACCGATAATTAAAACTCATAATCACTAAATCTTGTCCAAAATCAAGTGAACTCGACTCAGTAAGACTTAGTGAATGTAAGTAACGAAACGGGTGAAAAAACCAATTTTAACTACAACTAGCTCGAAATTAAGTGAATTCAATTCGGTAAGTCTTTGCATCAAAACAGGTAAAGAAAAAACTTTTTTTCACTAAATCGAAATAAAAATCAAGTGAATTCGATTCAGTAAGTCTGAGTATCGAAACAAATGAAAAAAACCAATTTGCACTAAATCTATATCGAAATGAAGTGAATTCGATTTAGTAAGTCTTGTATCGAAACAGCTGATTAAAACTCATATGCACTAAATCTTGTCCAAAATCAAGTGAACTCGACTTAGTAAGTCTTAGTGAATATAAGTAACGTAACAGGTGAAAAAACAAATTTTCACAAAAACTAGCTCGAAATCAAGTGTATTCAATTCAGTAAGTCTTTGCATCGAAACAGGTAAAGATAAAATTATTTTTCACTAAATCTAAATAAAAATCTAGCGAATTCGATTTAGTAAGTCTTAGTATCGATACAAGTGAAAAAAAAACTCAATTTCACTAAATCTAAATTAAAATCAAGTGAATTCAGTAAATCTTGGTGGTTTTAGTATCGAAGCAGATGGAGAAAACTAATTTTATACTTGCTCAAGTGCGATGTCAAGTGAATTCGATTTACTTGGTCTTAGTGTATGTAATTATCAAAACTAATGAGAAAAACTTATTTTCACTTAATATAGTTCGAAATCAAGTGAAGTCTGGGTAAATGTACGCATCGAAATCAAGTGAATTCGATTCAGCAAATCTGGGTGAATGTAAGTATCGAAACAGATGATTAAAACTCATATTCACTAAATCTTATTTAAAAGCAAGTGAATTCGATTCATTAAGTCTTGGTACCGAAAAAAAACGAATTTTCACTGAATCTAGATCGAAATCAACTAAATACGATTCAGTGAATCTTGAACGCCATCGCTTTGTGAACCGATGGTCGGTGATTAGATTCCCCGCAGAGTCACTGAAAGACGCTATTTCGCAAGAAAATCTCTATTGATTCAAAACACCGCCGTTCGGATTCGGTTATAAACTGTAGGTCCCTGTTCTCTTCGAACAGTTATTTATAGAGATTTGATTCACTTAATCTTGATGAATGTAACTATCAAAATAAATTAGGAAAACTTGTTATCACTTTAGCTAGTTAGAAATCAAGTAAAGTCTGGGTGAATTTAAAAATCGATAACGCTGAAAGAGCTCAATTTCACTAAATGAAGTCCGAAATCAAATCAGATTCAATTAGTCATCGGAATGTAAGTATCGAAACTGGTAGGGGAAACTAATAACCTGTCTATTATGTGCCCAGAAGGGCACACTGGAAGCATAAATGTGGCTTCATAAAAACAAATCATATTTTTTAGATTTCATTTAATTTTATTCTAAAAATGTTGTTCTTATCTTGCCCCTTCAGCCCATACCTTTAATATAGTTGCCTTTTTGCTGCTCACTTGTGTAGAAGATCTGAATTTTAACTTCCCAATAGCTTTAGAGGCGCATCTTCAAACCCTGCCAGTATAAAAAAAAAAAACACTGCTAGAGGGATGTGCTTTTTTTTTGTGGAGTCTGCGTCCGGTACTTGGATCTTGATGCTAATATCTTTTTTGCTTTCCATAGATTCAAGTTGTACGCTAAGCAAACTTGTTTGCATAAAACGAAACGCATAATCAAGGTAGTTGCGTTTACATAGATACATACTTACATAAGAAACGTATACATATATGTATGTACTAGCCATATACATAAGTTTTTACGCTACATAAGCATTTCTTTAGTATTTATAGGTTTGTTTATCTTTGTCGCATGTATAAATAAGAAACTCAAGCACATAAATAGTCAACTACTGATTGGGGTCATTATTAAATAAATTGTATAGAAGCTTTGTTAAAGGAAGATACTCAATGATGAACAGTTTTTGCTCAACTTTCAAAGGACTTCCTGTTAAACCATTAAGGCAAGAGAAAGAAACCAAATTGCTATAAGAATCAAAGTGTTTGTGAAAGACATTCAAAGGAAATCGAATCTTTTTAAGATGATGAATGGTTTAATGTTCATATAGAAAGCTAAGTTGTACTTAATATAATATTATAGTTACGCTCTTTAGTGAAATATAGGGATATGAGAAAAGTTTTTCAAAATAAAAAGAATTTTTTTTTAATGACTTTTATATTTTGTTTTCAACTATGAATATTTGTCTTGTACGGAGTTTTCAAAAATTTACTGCAAAAGAAAAATTAAAAAAATGGCGTACGTTAAAGTCGGGCGCGGACGACTTTGGGATACCCTGTACCACTGCTTGCAATAAAATCCGGTAAATTGCTTACGAACACCAAAATACATTTGATTGCCAAATTAGATTATGATACCTTCATAAACAACCAAAAACAGACGAATTTTTAATCAAAAACTCTTTTTCGACCGATCGGCCCTATGGGAGCTATATGATATAGTCAACCGATTTTTATTAAATTTGGTACAGTGTTGAACATCTCCAAAAAACTTTTGAATGCCAAATTTGGTTACAATATCTTCACAAACAAACGAAACACAACGAATTTTGTGCAAAAAACGTTTTTTGACCGATTGGCCCTATGGGAGCTATATGATATAGTCAACCGATTTTGATAAAATTTGGTACAGTGTTGAAAATCTCTAAAAAACTTCTGAATGCCAAATTTGGTTACAATATCTTTACAAACAAACGAAACACAACAAATTTTGTACAAAACACGATTTTTTGACCGATTGGTCCTATGGGAGCTATGTGATATAGTCAAATTTGGTACAGTGCTTGGGAACTCTAAAAAACTTCTTAATGCCAAATTTGGTTACAATATCTTTACAAACAAACGAAACACAACGCATTTTGTACAAAAAACAAATTTTCGACCGCTCGATCCTATGGGACCTATATGATATAGTCAACCGATTTTGATCAAATTTGGTACAGTGCTGGGGGTTTCTAAACTTCCGATCACCAAATTTGGTTATGATATCTTCATAAACAAACGAATTATCCATCTAAAACTTTTGCTTTTTTTCGAGGTCCTCTGAAACACCCCTATGGGAGCTATATAATGTAGTCCCGATATCAAAAAAATAAAATAAACTTGTCTCCTATGGATTAATAAGGGATCTTATCTGAAAGTTTGGTTGCTCTAGCTCTTACCATATCTGAGATCGGACAGACGGACAGACGGACATGGGTATATCGACTTCTCTAGTCACTCTGATCATACTTTAGGTAACTTTTGGGGGTCTCCGACTTCTCCTTCTGTACGTTACATACATTTTCGGCTTGCACAAACACAATATACCCTTTGTACCATACGGTACAGGGTATAAAAACTTTTAGGTATAATTTTTATTGAGTACTTACAATTTTCTTTCGGTCTATTATCTTGCAAATCTTAAATTCTTTTTAACACAGGCGTACAATACTTTTCAATCAGAGATGTTAGTGTACTTTCTTTTCCAAGTCTTTTAATCAAATTATATACCTATAAAGAAATAAATATTTTTGATTTAAGTACGCTTATATATAGTATCTTCTTATACAAAATGCAAAAGTTAAAAGAAATCTGTCCATAATTTCAAAGAAATTTAAAAACGAAAAACGAATAAATTTTGTTCGATTTCGTTTTTGCCTTGCGGTTGCATATTTTTTGCTATCGATAGCTTGTCAGATTTCCCTTACTCTTTGTCAACAAACCTTTCGATTGACATTAACCACGAGTATGTTAGTCTTATAAGAATGGAAATTTTTTTATGCAAGACATGAACCATATTTTATACAAGACATGCACCATTTTTGTGTATGTGAACGTATAACAAAAATAAGTTTTCAGTTGTGCATACTTTTTTTTGGGTTGATATAGCAAATAAATAATTAAAATAAATTATCAATAAATATCTAACTTTAAATTGGCATAAATATAATCTAAGGTTATCAACAAATATTTAAAAAATTATTTCAGTTTCAATCCCGTGCACTTTCGAACCTATTTGCCAGTTCGACTTGCAACAAAGTAGTCGTGAAATTGAAGGCACTTATGGTGATTTCAAAACGAAACCGAGTAATATATTCGGATTCATTTTCTGTAGCGCAGTGGATTAAGAGCAAGTTTTGAAATATCTTTGTTTTTAACAATTGCAATATTTTTTGGCAGCCTACGTAAAAAATTATGTAATAAAATGTTCATAGTAGTATGTATAGAAATTTTTGTTTTTGAATGTTTTTACTTTTCTGAAATTTTTCGAAGATACTCTTGATACTTCATATTTTATAATTAAGATAGTATGTACACATGTCACAAAAATGGCATTGTCAACTTCTTAAACGCTTAAAACTAAGATAACTTTAAAACTCGAAAAACACAAAAAAAAATTCTTTTAAATAAAATAATCTTGCGTGATGGAAATTTTTATACCAATTTTCTTGTTAGAAGAACCAAATAATTAAAATTAATATTTTTGTAATACCTAATTACATTGTAATAGTTCAAAACAACTTATTTCATAATGAAATTTTAATAATACAAATTAAATTTTAATTTAATTCAAATAATTGCTCAAATAATTGAAATAATAATAAAGTGCAATAATAATAATAATAAATATTTGTACATCAATAATGTTTAGGTAATTCATGAATGTGTTGTCAACCATACTATAATATTTTCGATACAACCCTGGTGGAAAAAATTCCAGTTCTAAACTGTTTTCCAATCACTCAGCATGTTTATATATAAGCTAACTTATATGTTTAATATAGGGTGGGTCATGGGCATATTACTATTTATACATGCGTATGCATACGAACTGGTAGCAAACTAGTTGAGCGGTATAACTTATGACAAACCGGTAGCAAACTAGTGCATACCGCCCATGAGTTAGGCTAGTTTATAGAGTTTTGCTAATATATTTATTAATCCTAGTTTTATTTGTAATACTTTGTTTCTTTAAAAGTTCATTGGTTCCTCAATATGTGCATTGTTTCACGGGCTGAAGCGTGAAAGCGCCTTTTTGTTGAAACCAAATGTCGTTGAGATCACGGGCTTCAATTTCAGGTAGCAAATAATAGACAAGGTCTATTCGGTCGAGTGTCATTCAATATGAATAATAAAAATAATATATAATATATATATAATATAATTGTACGATTTGTAAACGTTGTTCGGGTGTTAGTTTTTCCATGATAAAATGGTAATAAAAACTGAATAAAAAACATATGGCAACTTGACAGCACTCACGCGTGGTTTATCAAAAAAACCTCAAGATTGATGACCCTTTATAAGTCATATTTTCTAACACATACAGAAAATTCATTAAAAAAATATTTAAAAATGGTGTGTCCCAATAGACTTGAGTGTAGGATAAAGGTAAAAAATAAAAATAATAGCGCCATTTAAGACTTATACTGATATGCGAAGGCGAGACAAACGAAAATGCTGTATACCGGTAAACAAAGTGGTAACCATAAACTACTGCCAATAGGACTGACTGTAAGCGCTGGTCACCACTGCACCCAGTGTCTACAGAATTCCTTACTTTAGGAGTATCTACATATTTCATGCAGTGCTCCAAAACTGAATTTTCAAGTAACATCTGGCCCACGCGGCGCCTTCAAGATCGCTGTCAAGGTTTTTAATTGAAAACAAACAACACTTTTGGCATATTTGGCTGAAAACTTTGGCTCTCGCTGCTGTTGGCAAGGCTTTTAACACTTTTGTTTGCCAGCGTGTGGTTGACATTGGCACGATTTGGGGGGGGGCTACACTCGAAGAACACAAAGATACCCCAAAAACCCAGTTACGCAGCCAAAAGTGGCCATTGAAAGTGAATTGGTAGTGAGTGTTACGAGGGAGTGAATTGTAGAGGGGTATATTGGTTGGTTAAGTGAGCTTCGAATAAAAGTGAAAAACAATTGAACCCTTGGGCAAAATTGGTTTTGACAATGTAAATAAATAAAATACAAGCATAAATATTTACTGCTGACGCAGTAGAGAGAAAGCAGCAGTGAAAGTATTCTTATAACTAAGTAAGCGAAGAGATTACAGCAGCTCAGCAAAGTATACACAAACAACGATATAAACCCACAAAGTTTTAAGCGTGGGCGGGGGGGGGGGGGGGGGGGAGCAGGGGTTGGTCTTTGTGTTGTTGTTTGACCTTTGCCTGTGGCAATCAGGCCGGCTGCGGGTACGGGTTCGGACAGGTCGGAACGCTCGGTTCGCTCTAGTGTATGTTGTTGCCCAAAAGGATTTGCAGTTCATTTCATGCCAAACGCACTTGTGTGAACTTCCTTTAGAAAATCCTTTGCCCTCCTGCAGCAACACCTTGGACGGCATCTAAACTCTTGTGTTAATATTTGATTGTTGCTCTTTTTGGGCAATTGTTTTGTGTGTACTACGATTAGTACTAGGAGTAGAGCAGACCAGAGCTGAGATGCTACCTCAAAAATTCAAATGAAACGGAACAGCCGGCCAAAAGGCCACTGAGCTGCGCCCCAAGTTGGGCGCCTGCAATTTGTTTGCAATTGACAAACATTTGCTTGCAGAGTTTTGAACGTGACCGTTGCACTTAATTTGGGACGCTGCAGGCAATGAATGGATGTTGTTGTTGTTGCAACTAGTACATACGACTATTGTTGCCTCTTGTTCCGGCACTGGCTGCATTAATTTTACATTACCATTATCATATCAAGAGCTGCAGTTACGGCTACGGCTACGGCTACGACTACGGCAACTAAAGCTCAGTCTTCCAGCTCAGTCTGGCCATAATAATTTTCCGCGTAATTTATTTGAGCTCCATAATATCATATTTCACACACTCCCAGCTACGTGGGCGCGCGTTTAACGGCATTTAGAGCGTAATGCTGTACGCCGGAGTTTGAGTTGGCACACCCGTAGTCGGCATACTTCCGTTGAATAATTTAAACGCACACATGTGCGCCAAAGAAAAACCAAGGGGGTCCCATGCAAAAAAACACTGTAGCAAGAGCAAGAGGCTACGTTAAAATAGGCGGAAGACGATTATCAGACAGTTTGCACACAATGTCGCCGGCACATATGGGCTGGAGAGTTGGTTGGCGCTACTAGCGCTGCAGCTTATACCCCAGTACCGCGATTGCAGGCAGCTGGGTTACGAGGTGGCACATTTATTGCCAAAATTAAATGACAATGTAGTTGAAAGCGCGTGTGCGAGTGAGTTGGTGTAAAAGTTTGCGTTGTTATATGCTGTAACCGGAGATAGATGTGGATGATTTTGTCGCCGACAACGTTGCTGCTGTTGTTGTTGTTGTTGTTGTTATCCTTGTTGTTGCTTTTGGCCGGGGCGGAAACGGAAGTGGGCGGGCAAGATAACTTCTTGTCGCTCATATGTTGACGTCGCATGGCGCGTAATTTTTCAAGCAGTTTTATACAATTTTTTAAGCAGTTGAAAAGCGCGCCTCATTGTTGTTAACAGCCTGTGTGTGTGCATAGAGCAGGTGCGGATCTAGTACAGCAAAAGGTTGCGGCGCAATCCAAATTTCTTTCACAGTTTGAGTATTCACTTGGCAGAAGTCTCCATATACCGACCACCTCAGACTTTGAAAAAAAAAAAAATATATATACTATTAAGCTGTTTACTTTGTAGGGCAGAAATGCAGAAGTGCCTGACTATGAGCAAGTGTCATATGGCGTATTTTGTTTTTGCCCAGAAAACTTGTTTTACGAAATATACATATCATTTAATTGCATAAAATATTATGTTTTGGATATAAAGGGTCATCAATCTTGAGGTTTTTTCTTCAATAAGGTAGTTTTTGATAAACCACTCGGGAGTAATGTCAAGTTGCCGTGTGTTCCCGAGTTCTCGACGATATTTGGTTTCAACAAGACGGCGCTACTTGCCACACAGCCCGTGAAACAATGGACATATTGAGGAACCAATTCGGTGAACAATTAATTTCACGCTCCGGACCGGACCGACGAATTGGCCACCAAGATCGTGTTATATCACACCGTTAAGACTTTTTCCTTTGGGGCTACGTGAAGTCTAAAGTGTTTGTGGATAATACAGCTGCGATTGAAGCTTTAGAGGCAAACATTTCCCGTGTTATTCGTGAGATACCGCCGATTATGCTCGAACGCGTCATCGAAAATTGGAACCTCCGCTTGGACGAGCTACGGTGCAGTTGCGGCCAATATTTGAAAGGGATTATTTTTAAAAAGTGAATGGCAAGAACGGTTCTTTCTATTGATAATAAAGATTTTCCGATTCATTTGAAATTTTTGATGAGCCTTTATATCAGTACAATAGATTTGCAAGCTACTTCATTATTATTTTTCTTCGTGAAGGACAAAATTTTCACTGGGCACAACAATTTTTTTGCGCCTGAAAAACTGATTTCTAAGACCTCTAAAAATCGTTTTTCTACGAAAAATCATCACCACTTACGTACAAATTGGTATTTCGTCAAAACTTAGTTTTGGGAATTCGTTCTCAAAAAACTCAAGTAAACTTTTTGAATATTGAACATTTTTTTTTACTTTTTTTCTAGTTTACCTTTAGGAAAACATTTCTTGAGAATAAACATTTTTCCGGAGAACAAATATCATTTCTCTCTCTCTGATATTTCGAAAGGAACGTTGCTTCTTTTAGTATTTATTTATTTATTTAATAAAGATTAAGTAAGCTTATAAAACTAACTTAACTAAAATTAAGCACTGGCAGCTAAAGGCCTTAGGCTCTCTTTTAATATTATTTGTGCTTTAAAGTTAAACAAAAGTAATTTGGTTTAAAACAGTTTTAATATAGAGTTTCTGGGAATCGTGTTTGAATATTTTTGTGGTTTGTGGCTCATAGTTCAAAATATTTTTGTAAAAATGGTTCTTCAGTGGGTGGATATTTTTTTGGATAGAGTGAGTGTTGAAAAACGTACTTCAATATCCTATAAACTTCCAAATTATCCAAACAATTTATAAGAAACTCAGCTATTTTCTTGGCGTTGGGTTTGAACACCCAGTATATTCCCCCCGGATACGCGCCTGGCCTAGAGATTTGCTCTCCCTCTCTCTCTCTCTCACTTTCCTGCCAACTCTCTATCACTCGAAGTGTAAAGGAATTTTAACGCTTCGCTCACTCACGCAGCTGAAGATTGCTTGGCTTAAACTGTGAACCAAAACTGATGCCAGGCAGTTGAAGAGGTCATATGGTTAAGCATCATGTGGATGTGTAGAAGGTTGGGTATTGTGCTTGGAGCTGGAGATAAAGATTGAGTTGGAGCTGAGGCTGGAGTAAAGTGCTCGCTGCTTTTGTTGAACTTTTGCGTAAGATTGCGCAGTAAATTGTCGAAAATTAATTTTCATGTTGAAAAGCTGCAAATTGCGTGGAGTGTGTGTGGGTGTGTGTAGGTGTGTGTGTGTGTACCGGTAGCTAAAGTGAAAACTCAAGGAGAAGGTTTGTCAATTAATTTCTTGAATGGTTTGCCTAATTGAAATTTTATGGCTTTTGTGTTCCCTTGTCTGCCGTTTGCCTTGGCCCGGCCACCTTCTCAACCTCAATATTTCGCAGTATGTGGCGCAACCTTAGTCAGGCACTGCCCAGCAGGTGTTTTTCTTTTGGTAGCATGTTAATAGAGTCTACTCCAATAGCTATGACGCTAATGGAAAATTTGTGGCTCAATATTTGCTAAAAAACATTATTTTTAAGTCTACAAGCAGTCAAGTTTGAAAAGCATATATGTATGTATACCATATCACATGGCATATACAACTAGAAGTAGTTTCTTATACCAACCAAAGCTTCTAAGCTGTACAAAATTTTTTAAAAATTTTTTACCATTTTTTTTCATTTATACCAAAAGGGCGAGGGCATATCTGGCGAAATAAATATAAAACTAACAATCTAAAATTGAAAAAACATTTTTAAGTTGCCTTTATTATTTTTATATGTATGTTACAGTAAAAACCTATCTAAGCGTAATTTTAATAAAATTCTGCTTATAAGTCACAAATGGTTAAAGTCAACATAGTCAATATAAAACAATATAGCACCAAATATTGTCAATCATTTTTGTAAAAGTTTTATATTAGCATATTTTTTGTTTTTATTATTAGTTATTGATAAAAAGTTCAACAATCCATTTGACGGGGGCTTTTAATGAAACAATCATTTTTTGTCGTCTGTTCAGTCTTCATTGCATTTTTAAACCGGAATACAACAGTCAAACAGTTAATTATAAGGTTTTAGTTTGACCCCAACAGGAATTTAAGTTTTTTTAAAAAAAAAATGTTGTACAGTCGAGGCGGTGCCCTACAGTGGAATAACCTGTACCTTTTGTCTCGAAAAAATGTTTCCTGCATATTCCTTCTAAGAACTTTCCCATTAGAATTTATTTTTTTTTTTTGGTGAAATTCGATATTTATACCTATAAGTTCCGTAAAATTTTGCCGATTTTGATGAAACTCGAATGTAGCATCGTCAGCATAAGCGGCAAGAAGCATCTGCTCCGAGTTGATGCATTTATTACGTATACTATAAAGGAGTTGCAGGACAAAAGAACAATAAAGGAGTTGTGCGAGGTCACTTCTTGAAATTTAAAACCCAGTATATGTCCCAAATAATCATAAGAACACTTTAATTTATCTTAATGCATGCACTGTATATATTCGAATACCGAATATTTATTCGGTTACAGCTTCTCCAGTAGTAGATGTGGTAACATCTACAGCCTCAGTTGTGCTAGCACTTGCGTCAGTTGTTGTTGTTGCTGTTGTTGTGGCATTTGTCGTAGATCCGCATGGCCGACCAGGGCGTCCACCTGCACCACCAGGACGACCACCGGGACCACCGGAACCCCCAGGTCCACCGCCAGGACCACCACGACCACCACCTTGGTTATTGCGTCCACCACGTCTGCCTGGACCTTGAGCCGCAGCCACAGCGACCAGAGCCAACAAAGTAACAATGATTATAATACGCATCTTAATGTTTTGTAGTTAGAACGTCTTTAGGATTAGAACTGACGCTTCCAGAATCATTGCAGTCTTATATACCAGAAAGTTTTGCATAGTTTTTCTGAAACAATTCAACTCATAAAAAAAACCCCAAAAAATAAAAACCCCCTATGCCCGACACTTTCAGTCTTTATGTTCAAATATTTGTTTTACAGTCTAGAGTTATTTTTAATTCAATTTTTAAGCAGAACAGCTGTTTTTTTTTTTATTTGATTTACTCATTTTTAGAAACTATTTAGAAAAGTAAATGTTTAACTTTATCGCACGTGTCAATAACAAAATTTGGGTTGAATGACGAAGCTGTAGGCCACAAACACTCAATCGCTTAGGAGAAGGATTCTATTACATATCAGAGTCAATTTTGGATACATACTATGCTTTATAATAATGGAATCCCTAGAATTAACAGAATGCAAGCAAAATTCCGCAGATATTTTCTATATTTACTGTACTAAATTTCAATTTTTATTCAATTACAGCTCTTGGTGTTGAAATATTTTGAATTTTTGATGACCCTGTTTCCAGCAGTTCATTTCTCTGTCTATGGTTAATTTCAAAGCGTGCCCCAAAAAATATGCTACAATTTTCTATTGGTTACATGAATTGGCCATAAAACATGAAATTTGTGGCTCAATATTTGCTAAAAAGCTTCTAAGCTGTACCAAATTTTTTACAAAATTTTTACCATTTTTTTTTTACATATTTACCAAAAGGGCGAGGGCATATCTGGCGAAATAAATATAAAACTACAAAAAATAATAACAAAAAATGTGGTACAGTCGAGGCGGTGCCCGACAGTGGAATACCCTGTACCTTTTGTGTCAAAAAAATTTTTCCTGCATATTCCATCTAAGAACTTTCCAATTGGAATTTATTTTTTTTTTGGTGCAAAACGATATTTATACCTATAAGTTCCGTAAATTTGTACCGATTTTGATGAAAATCGAAAGTTACGTCAAAGAAGCTATTTTAATTATATTGGGGAAGTTTCAAGTTGATATGTTGAGGGGTGTGGGAGAAAACACGGTAAATCGATTGCGGGGGGTGGGGGGACCGCATCGATAAAATTTGGATGTGGATTTGTTCATTAGAGCCACATGAATGAGCTTACCAAAAATTGTGATTCTAGGTCACTTGTAGCCATAATTGCGTAGAGTCAAATATTGACGCAGTTTATTGGCAAGGGGAGGTGAAATTTGCACATTTTTGACTATAACTTCTGTTGTATTTGTCCGATTTTGTTCATTTTTTACACATAGATGCATGTATCCACAACGCATCGCTCTGTTAAATTTCAAATGAAAATATTAAACGGTGTGGCTAAGAACCGCGAAAATCTACAGCGGGGGAACGGGGAAAGATATTGACATGATTCAACAAACTTCATCTGCTTAGGAAATATGCGCACTAGCTGGTAAAGTTTCGTGTCTCTAGCTCTTATAGTCTCCGAGATCTAGGCGTTCATACGGACGGACAGACGGACGGACGGACGGACATGGCTCAATCGCTACCCGAGGTTATGATAAGCATTTTGGTATAAAGGACTTGGGGTCTGCCACGCCTCCTTCTGTCCGTTACATACATTGCACAAATCTAGTATACCCTTTGTACCTATAGGTACAGGGTATAAAAAACAACAAAAGAAGTAAACATATCAGATTCGCAACCATCTACCTCCAAAACTGCACATATCAAAACGCACAACGAAACGATAACAACAACAACCGACACAGAAATGGACACAGACCTAACGTTAGAACTCACCGAGTATGAAAAACAACTATGCAAAACACTCCACCAAAACGACTCAATTCTCTCTGATACAAACGACAGCATCAGAGATGAAATGGAGCTTTAACAACAACAACAAAAAAATTAACCTCTATTTGCTCTCCCGCTCATCGATCGCGATCGCTCACAATGACACGATGCATTGTAAGATTTGCATCGCATCATCGCTGAGTCGGAAAGCAAATGAGAGAGACAAAGTAAAATAAAAAAGAAAATAAACAAACAAACAAAACAAAAACAAAACTATATTTCTTTCTATTACAATTATGACACTAACAACAATTCAATGGAACATAAATGGATATAAAGACAAATATCATAGTCTCTCTATCTTAATTCGAAAATATAACCCAAAGATATTAGCACTGCAAGAGACACATTTAGTCAACAACGATGCATCTTTTCACACGCCTAAACAATACACACTATACCAAAAAAATGACATAAATACACTATATACAAAAGCCAGTAGAGGAGTCGCTCTACTTTTATCAAAATCTGTCGAACATAAAATCTTAAATTTTCAATCAAACATTCTAGCCATAGCTGCTGAAATTCAATCTGAAACACCTTTTATAATACTAAATGTATACGTCTCAGCAGGCGAGAGATTTCGAAAGATTGTCGAAAAAGATCTACACGATCTTATTAACAACTTTAATAAGCCAATACTTTTGCTAGGTGACTTCAACGCCTGGCATTCTTTTTGGGGATCTTCTTCAAATAATCAACGGGGCAATATTATTGCAAGTTTTATACAAAACAGCGGACTGCTTGTTTTAAACAATGGAGACTCCACGCACTACACTACCCACAACACTTTCACAAACGTTGACATTTCACTCTGCTCCTCACCACTCTACTTAAACGCTTCTTGGTCTATTACCAACAATTTATATGGAAGCGACCACTTTCCAATATGTATCGATCTCTTCCCGAAAATTCCGAGTAACATAGGTCCCAAAACACATAGATACAAAATTCACGCAGCTAATTGGGAAAAATTTCACAAAAATTTCGAAAAACAATCAGATAAAATTAACATTACAGACAACACAAACCAATCAGCTGCTAAACTCCTTAAAATTATAAAATTTTCTGCACACAACTCTATACCAACTAAAAACCCAATATCACATATAAAAAAGATAACTTACTGGTGGAGCAGGGAACTGGAGTACCTAAAGAGGGAAAAAGTAAAATGCCTTAACACTCTCAGGAAAAATTGAAACACAGAGAACATGCTAAAATATAAAAAGGCGAACGCAAAGTTTAAATTTCAAGCTAAAAAAGCCAAAAAAAAAGCTTTTGTAAATTTTACTAAAGACATTAGCCCTAACTCATCAACAAAAATGTTATGGAATAAGGTTCATCTAATAACAGGTGTGCAGAAAAACAATTACATCCACGCAATAGAAACCGCGACAGGTAATACCTGCGACCCAAATATTATGGCCAATGCTTTCAGTAAGGTCTGGTCTGACTACTCCAAAGACTCAAATTTTTCTGATAGTTTTATATACAACAAATACAGACACACAGCTCAATCCACCTTAAAGTATACCCCAAAAGGAAAAGCTAAACTCATTGAACGCCCGGTAACCTTAATAGAACTTAAATCCTGCCTCAATAGTTTAAAAGGATCCACTCCTGGGTTCGACTCCATCCCCTACGACATGTTAAAAAATCTACCTCCTACTAGTAGAAATAAACTCTTAGAGCTATACAATAAAATATTAGACACCAGCACCATCCCCCAACAGTGGAAAGTGGCAACAATAGTTCCTATCAGTAAGCCTAACAAGCCAAAAAATGCAATAGATGGGTACCGCCCAATATCACTACTCTGCTGCTTGTCAAAAACCCTTGAAAAGATCGTCTCAAAACGAATAATGTGGTTCCTCAATCAAGGAAATCTTTTATCCCAAAACCAATATGCATATAAAACAAACAGGTGCACAACAGACCCTCTCTTCTTCTTCTTCTCCCAAACCCTTGTTTACCTCCTTTCGGACTCGCTTATGCTCCTCCTGAGGTGTGGGGATCTCAGGATCAGGATCATCTCTGGCTCATGTCGTCGCTGAGACCCATTCGTTGCTGATGTTAAAAATGTGAGGTTTTTGGCACTTGTGTATGGATATTCGTGAGTTACGGACTTTCCTTTTACACCGGCGGTTGTCTCCAGACCCGGTAACCAATCGCATACACTGATCTTTGGAAGATCTTTAAGATGTTAAAAATGTGCCTCAGGCTCAATGTGATGGTAAGTATGCCTGCATCTGACTAGTTCTCTTTTAGGGGCCTCTTACGCCAGGCAGAGAATACCGTGGTGTTAAATTATATTACAGGAATTTTTAATTGTTTTAATTTTGACAGAAATTTCCAACAGACCCTCTCTTAATAATAGATAACTACATTTGCAAAAACCTCTCCACAAGAAACCATGTATCAGCTCTATCTATTGATATGGAAAAAGCTTTTGACAGAGTTGGTCTACATTGTATTATACAACAGCTGCAGGAGTGGAAATTTGGTCCAAAAATAATTAATTACATCCGTAGCTATCTTAGCAACAGAAAATTCAAAGTTAAAGTTAACAACACACTTTCTAGGGAAGAGAAATTACACAATGGTATCCCACAAGGATCGCCACTGTCAGTGACTCTCTTTCTAATAGCCTTCAACAAGCTAAGCCACATAATAAACCAAAATAAGTTCTTCACACACACAATGTATGCAGACGATCTATGCCTTATGTTCAACCCAAAAGAGGGATACAACGCACAAATTCACAATTTATTTGTAAAAATAGAGCAATATTTAAGTAGAAAAAATTTGAAATGTAACACAAATTCTCTCGTTAATATAGCCAAAGCAACAATTTTGTCTAAAATAGATTACGGCATCTGTGTGTATGATAAAAGAAACAAAGCTAATAAAAACAAATTATCCACTCCTTACCACTCCTCCATCAGACTAGCTCTAGGTGCTTTTCGTACAATCCCCATCATCAACATTCTCACAGAAGCCGGACTCCCTGATCTAAACACCAGATTTGAATGGAGCATCGGCAGACAAATAAGCAGACTCATAAACGCAACCGATTCATCTTTAAAAACAACACTTACCAACCAACTCAACCGTAAAACAGAACTTCGTATACCATCAACCCTACAACTCATTATCAAAAAAGCTGCAGAACATAATGTCATAATATCGCCCAACCGAAAGTACAAGCAAAAGGTGCCACCATGGCATTTCGATAGTAGCTCCATTATACTTGAACTTTCACCATACAAAAAGGACACAACCCCTAATGATATGTATCTTAAAACCTTTAACAGCATAAGATCTAACTTCTCCACTTGGAAATATCTTTTTACCGATGGCTCAAAAACAGACACCGTAACAGCCTTCAGCGTTGTCACCGAGGAAAACAAAATCCTAAAATCAGCGATAACACCTTCATACACGTCTATATTTACAGCGGAAGCGGAAGCGGAAGCCATCCTCGTAGCGGTTGAACTAGCAAGCTCAACCAAAATAACAAAATATATCATATGTACCGATTCGCTATCAATACTTCTCGCAGTCAGTAACATCAACAATACCCAACCCACCATAAGCAAAATCAGGGATATCATTGCCGCAAATAAAAGAAAACTTAAACTTATGTGGACACCGGAAGGAGGAATTAAGGGAAATGAGCTAGCGGATACAGCAGCAAGAACCGCTACATCATCCCCACTCGTACTCCATAATACTTTCAACAAGAATGACTTAAACAACATGATCAACACAACAAGCAAACTATCTCTAAAAAAGATCTGGGCCAATAACCATTAATAGAAAAGACGCAATTATATACACGAGATTCCGCCTAGGTCATACAAAATTCACACACGAGCACTTACTCAACAAAACACCGCAGCCGATCTGTCCATATTGTAACACATGTACCCTTAATATGGAGCACCTCCTTAAGCATTGCAACCTATGCACCTCCTTACAAATTCCAAGTCCTATAAAAATACTCGCAGAGACCAACACCGTAAATATAAAGAACTTCATAAAACTCACATCTAGACTTAATATAAGCACATAATGTATAGTATAACAATAATACAATAAGAATATAATGTATAACAATTTTTCAACCAGCCTGAAGGCCTACGTTGCTCTGGCTACAAACATTTTTTATAAACTAGGATTAACTTCTATTTTATAATTATATAAATAAATAAATAACATAAATGTAAAACTAACAATCTAAAATTGAAAAAACATTATTTTTATATGTATGTTACAGTAAAAACCTATCTAAGCGTAATTTTAATAAAATTCAGCTTATAAGTCACAACTGGTTAAAGTCAATATAGTCAATATAAAACAATATAGCACCAAAGTTTGTCAATCATTTTTGTAAAAGTTTTATATTCGCATATTTTTTGTTTTTATTATTAGTTATTGATAAAAAGTTCAACAATCCATTTGACGGGGGCTTTTTATGAAAAAATCTTTTTTTTATCGTCTGTTCAGTCTTCATTGCATTTTTAAACTGGAATACAACAGTCAAACAGTTAATTATAATGTTTTAGGTTGATCCCACCGGAAATTAAATTTTTCTTTTTAAAAATGTGGTAAGTCGAGGCGGTGCCCCACAATGGAATACCCTGTGCCTTTTGTCTCGAAAAAATTTTCCCGCATATTCCTTCTAAGAACTTTCCAATTGAAAATGTAATTTTTTTTGCTGAAATTCGATATTTATACCTACAAGTTCCGTAAAGTTTTGCCGATTTTGATGAAACTCGAAGTTATTGAAAGTATATGGGGTAAGTTTCAAGTTGGTCTGTTGAGGGGTGTGGGAGAAAAGACGGTGGTGGGACCACATCGATAAAATTTGGATGTGGATTTGTTCATTAGAACCACATGAATCTGGTCACTTGTAACCATAATTACGTAGTCATATATTGACGCAGTTTATAGGCAAGGCAAGGCACAACGCATCGCTCTGTTAAATTTCAGATGAATATATTAAACGTTGTGGCTAAAAACCACGAATTTCTACTGCGGGGGAACGGGGGAAGATATTGATATGATGCAACAAACTTTATCTTCTGAGAAAATATGCGCACCAGCTGGTAAAGTTTGGTGTCTCTAGCTCTTATGGTCTCCGAGAACTAGGCGTTCATACAGACGGACGGTCATGGCTCAATCGCTACCCAAGGTTATGATAAGCATTTTGGTATTAAGGACTTGGGGTCTGACACGCCTCCTTCTGTCCGTTACATACATTGCAAAAATCGAGTATACCCTTTGTACCTATAGGTACAGGGTATAATAAAAAGGAGAGCTGGTCCTCTACGGTACTGAAGAGAAAGTCAAATTACTGGAGCACCATTTAAAGTACTCTTTATTCTAAGAGATACCCCAAATCTGAATACCATATCTCCAGGTAGACCATCCGTTTGCAATGAAGTGGAAGGTTGCTACCTTTACTCAGAAGCTAGTTTTCAGGAAATGAGCGGTCAGAATTCTAGGCCGTTCCAACGTCTCAACCAATTCTACTAAATTTCAGTATCTTGAATTCCGTGTGCACCTTCGTACTCACAAGCATGTGGGTATAGTCCATAGACATCGTCAGCGTAAGCGGCAAGAAGCATCTGGAGTTGCATGGCCCTATGCTCCACTAGGAGTAACAGAACATACGAAGCATAAAGGAGTTGTGCAAGGTCACTTATTGAAATTCAAAACCCAGTATGTGTCCCAAATAATCATAAGAACACTTTAATTTATCTTAATGCATGCACTGCATATTTAATTTTTTTTTTGAATATTAGGAACTTTTAGGAAGCAAAAAACTAAATATTTATTCGGTTACAGCTTCTCCAGTAGTAGATGTGGTAACATCTACAGCCTCAGTTGTGCTAGCACTTGCGTCAGTTGTTGTTGTTGCTGTTGTTGTGGCATTTGTGGTAGGTCCGCATGGCCGACCAGGGCGTCCACCTGCACCACCAGGACGACCACCGGGACCACCGGAACCCCCAGGTCCACCGCCAGGACCACCACGACCACCACCTTGGTTATTGCGTCCACCACGTCTGCCTGGACCTTGAGCCGCAGCCACAGCGACCAGAGCCAGCAAAGTAACAATGATTATAATACGCATCTTAATGTTTTGTAGTTAGAACGTCTTTAGGATTAGAACTGACGCTTCCAGAATCATTGCAGTCTTATATACCAGAAAGTTTTGCATAGTTTTTCTGAAACAATTCAATTCATAAAAAAAACCCCAAAAAAGAAAAACCCCCTATGCCCGACACTTTCAGTCTTTATGTTCAAATATTTGTTTTACAGTCTAGAGTTATTTTTAATTCAATTTTTAAGCAGAACAGCTGTTTTTTTTTTATATTTGATTTACTCATTTTTAGAAACTATTTAGAAAAGTAAATGTTTAACTTTATCGCACGTGTCAATAACAAAATTTGGGTTGAATGACGAAGCTGTAGGCCACAAACACTCAATCGCTTAGGAGAAGGATTCTATTACATATCAGAGTCAATTTTGGAAACTATGCTTTATAATAATGGAATCCCTAGAATTAACAGAATTATATAAATTAAATGAAAATGATGGCATTCGTCAAGTCGGACGCAGACGACTTTGGGATACCCTGTGCTAACACATAGCAATTAAATCCGATATATTGCTTAAGAACTCCAAAACATATTTTATTTGCCAAATTTTGGTTACGATAGTTTCATAAACAAACAAAAAAAAAAACAGTCAAACACTTTTTTTTGACCGATCGGCCCAATATATACACATAGTCAACCGATTTTGATCAAATTTGGCACAGTACTTGAGAACGCTGAAAATTTCCGAATATCAAATTTGGTTACAAAACACAATGAATTTTGTGCAAAAAACGTTTTTTGGCCGATCTGTCCTATTGGAGCTATATGATATAGTCAACTGATTTTGATCAAATTTAGTGCAGTGATTGGAAACTCTTAAAAACTTGCGACGGCCAAATTTGCTTACGAATTATTGATCTAAAACCTTTGGGATTTTTCGAGGTCCTCTGAAACACCCCTATGGGAGCTAGATAATATATCCCCAATATTTATTTATTTATTTATTTATTTATTTATTTATTTATTTATTTATTTGAGGGGTACAACTACGTACAGTTGACATTATATTATAAAAAAGTACATATAATTTATTTAAAAAAGAAAATAGAGCGAGGGAATTGATATGAACTAATCCGCGTCTCTAGCCCGATGGGTGAACTTTTTAATGATATGCACCAACTCACATCAAGAACTGGCCAGAAACTTGGATTTACAATATTAAAGTTGAAAAAAGAAAGCAAGATAAAAGTTAAACATTATATCGCAAAAAAAGCCAATGGATCACCATTGACCAAGTGGGTGACTCATAATATAGGATTGGTCAAGGATGCTCGAAGTGGCAAGTCAAGGTGACTTAAGATAGAAGAAGTGATAGATTGGATAGACCGTTCGAAAGAGAGTAAATTGTTAAAGCTATTATAGTTGGAGCATAAGACACGGAAAGGATCGTGCAAAGCATAATTAGATCTACAAAATTGTAAGGCTAAGGGTCGAAAATTACGAGTTACTCTGGATGGTATGACCAAAGTAACTTTGCTAAGGAGTACATTGGAATCGATAAGACCGAGTAACAGTTTATGCAAGAATAACACGCCGTGGCATGTTCTGCGATGATTTAAGGAAGGCAACTTTATAAGGCGAAGTCTATCAGAATATGGTGGCAGTCGGATATTTGGGTCCCAGTTTAAGCCACGAAGTGCAAAAAGGAGAAATTGCTTTTGTACGGACTCAATCATGTCCTGATAAAGGTGGTATTGAGGGCTCCAAACGCAGGAACAATATTCCAAAATTGGACGGACGAGAGAAATATAAAGAAGTTTGGTTGTGTAAGGGTCGTTAAACTCTTTAGACCAACGCTTAATAAAAGCAAGAACACCTCTAGCCTTATTCACGATGTTGCAAATATGGTTATTAAATTTAAGGTTATGATCAAACAAAACACCAAGGTCAGACACACTCTCGATGCGACTAAGGTAGACGATTCTAAAGAGTAAGTAGCCAAATAAGGAGCAGAACGATAAAATGTCATAACGTTACATTTTGTCTTGTTGAGAAAGAGTTGGTTGATATTGCACCAAGATTGCATGTTATCAAAATCATGCTGAAGAAGTAAGTACTTATTATTATCGGAGTAGGACATACAGAGTTTAACATCATCCGCATACATAAGAATATGAGAAGATGAGATTACCTGAGGGAGATCATTTAAAAATAAGTTAAAAAGAAGAGGGCCTAGATGGCTACCTTGAGGTACCCCTGACGTGACCATAATTTCTGTAGAATATCAAAAATATAAAATAAACTTGTCTCCCCTGACATAATAACGCATCTAATCTGAAAATTTGGTTGCTCTAGCTCTTAACATCTCTGAGATCTAGGCGTTCATACAGACAGACAGACGGACCGACGGACAGATGGACATGGGTATATATCGACTTCTCTAGTCACCCTGATCATACATTAGGTATCTTTGTGGTGGTCTCCGACGCGTCTCCTTCAATATGTTACATAGATTTTCAGCTTACATAAACTTAATATACCCTTTGTACCTGACAGGCACAGGGTCTGAAAAAAATTCTAATTTCTACCAGAGCTCAACCGCATAGCTACCCTTGGCCAAAGAATGGACCAATGATTATGTGTCGGCTTAAAATCCATTAAATAAATTTTCCAAAAATACTTAAACAAAATATCAATTTGATTCGATTAATTAATGTGATAAATTGTAGAGCATTTTGGTCAAATAACTCAACATGCATAAACAAACTATGGCATTATGGTAACAATAAAAATATACATAAGCTACATATGTACAATACTATAATAGTTTGAAAATCCATTTTGCTAATTCAATTAGAGTTCATTAAAGTGATTCCCACATTCAGTCAAATTTATGTAATAATAATATATGTGATGTAAATACGCGCTTAGTGCATAATGAATGCATGCTAATTGTTTTCCGAGGGATTTCCACAAACGAATAAAATGCACGTAAATACATTTTCAAAAAACATTTACATGATTATATATTTCTGGGAAATTGTTTTATTGAGGCATGAGCCAAAAGGATTTAAAAATAATCAAATTTTAACAAACAACTATGATGGGCCGCGCTAAAATTCGACAATTTAGTTGTTGTTGGGCTCATAAAGGAATTGGTAACTCTGGGTCAGCGGAAGGGTGTTCATATATTTTAGTTAGTGTCACTAAGGACACACTGTTTCATTAGAAGCCGTCAGCTTCAGTTGCAGGCCTCCCCCAGGCATAACTCGAAGCAAATGGATTTAAACAAGTAACAAAATTACGGAAAACCCCACGTTGGGGTAAGTTCTCAATTTTTATACCCTGTACCGTATGGTACCAAGGGTATATTGTGTTTGTGCAAGCCGAAAATGTATGTAACGTAAAGAAGGAGAAGTCGGAGACCCCCCAAAGTTACCCAAAGTATGATCAGGGTGACTAGAGAAGTCGATATACCCATGTCCGTCTGTCTGTATGAACGCCTAGATCTCAGAGATGGTACGAGCTAGAGCAACCAAACTTTCAGATAAGATCTCTTATTAATCCATAGGAGACAAGTTTATTTTATTTTTTTGGTATCGGGACTATATTATATAGCTCCCATAGGGGTGTTTTAGAGGACCTCGAAAAAAAGCCAAAGTTTTAGATGGATAATTCGTTTGCTTATGAAGATATCATACCCAAATTTGGCAATCGGAAGTTTTTTAGAAACCCCCAGCACTGTACCAAATTTTATCAAAATCGGTTGACTATATCATATAGGTCATATAGGTCCCATAGGATCGATCGGTCGAAAATTTGTTTTTTGTACAAAATTCGTTGTGTTTCGTTTGTTTGTGAAGATATTGTAACCAAAGTTGGCATTAAGAAGTTTTTTAGAGTTCCCAAGCACTATACCAAATTTGATCAAAATCGGTTGACTATATCATATAGCTCCCATACGACCAATCGGTCAAAAAAAACGTTTTTTCTACAAAATTCGCTGTGTTTCGTTTGTTTGTGAAGATATTGTAACCAAATTTGGCATTCTTCAACACTGTACCAAATTTGATCAAAATCGGTTGACTATATCATATAGCTCCCACAGGACCAATCGTTTGTTTGTGAATATATTATAACCAAATTTGGCATTCAGAAGTTTTTTAGAGTACCCAAGCACTGCAGCAAATTTGATCAAAATCGGTTGACTATTCATATACTATATATATATATATATATATATACCATATACCATATACAAAAAAACATTTTTGGTTAAAAATTCGTCTGTTATTGGTTGTTTATGAAGGTATCATAATCTAATTTGGCAATCGAATGTCTTTTGGTGTTCTTAAGCAATTTACTGGATTTTATTGCAAGCAGTGGTACAGGGTATCCCAAAGTCGTCCGCGCCCGACTTTAACGTACGCCATCTTTTGGTTTTGGAATTTGTAGATGATCCAGAAAATATTATGCAAGGCTGTGTCTACAGCAATCTAATCGCTCTATTTTAATGTTCCTACAGTCTAATCCCTACCAGGTAAGTGCATTACTTAAACCTTCTTAACCAAATTCAAAACTTTTTCTAGTTCTTACCAAAATTCCGCTGATATTTTCTATATTTACTGTACTAAATTTCAATTTTTATTCAATTACAGCTCTTGGTGTTGAAATATTTTACATTTTTGATGACCCTGTTTCCAGCAGTTCATTTCTCTGTCTATGGTTAATTTCAAAGCGTGCCCCAAAAAATATGCTACAATTTTCTCTTGGTTACATGAATTGGCCATAAAACATGAAATTTAATAGCACACACATACACAGCGAGATAGAGAGAGAGAGAGAGAGAGAAAGAGAGAGAAGTGTATGTAGCATCTAGACAAAGCACCAAAGTGGGCTAAGACAAGTGTTGAAAAACGTATAAAGCACATATACATATACCTACATTATGTGCCCAAACATACTCATACATAGACAGCTTTTTAAGCGCAGCAAAAAATTAAATACAGCTAAGTACTTATGCAAATATAAGCACTCTCATATACATATGTATACATACACTAAATATAAGGCACAAAATTGCATATGAAAAAAAAAAAAAGTACCTTAGCTTCAGCTGGCTTTGAGCGTTTTAATCCCATGACCAACAACCACTGTAAATTAGTATCTGTGTGAGTATGTGTGTGGGTGTGTGTGTGTGTGTGTGTGTGTAGCAAGTTGAGGTTAGGGCTTGTTGGTGGCAAAGCAGCGCGGATTAAGTCGCAGCAACAGGCAGCGCCATCAGGCTTCGACTGCTTTGTTGTTGTTTTTGTTTAATTGTACCCGCTGTACATCGGATATAAAGGGTATATTGGGTTCACCCAAAGATTTGTAACAATAAGCAAAAAAAATATATCCAAACCAAATTGATCAGCAGCGTATTGATTGAGACATTGAAAATCTCGAAGAACTCGCAGACCTAAGGCCTAAGATACACAAAATTTTACCAAAGTATGCAAATAACCCCAAGGCAGAAAAAGGTTTTTTTTTTCAAAAAATTAAAGTCCGATAACAATTTAAAAATCGAATAAACACAACACCTGTCAACTATCTGGAAATATTGTCATATTCTCCTATAATAATAATCCCGCTAGTACGGGTGGGTAGTGCAGGACAAGCGATTTCAGTAGGCACTAGGTAATGACCAGTATCTACCTCTTCATTTCCATCATATTAACAAATGTCATAGGCGGTAGTCAATCGCCACCACTCCGTTTACCAGCAGACAGCGGCATCGCTACTTTCGCCTTTGTTTACCAGTAGACAGCGGCATCGCTACTTACGCCTTCTTTTACCAGTAGACAGCGGCATCGCTACTTACGCTTTTGTACACTAGTAGACAGCGTAGTAGTCGCCAGTATTTTATACCTACTGACTTCATTAAAATTGAAAACACATATATATTTTAATATTATTTTATATTATTCCAGAATTAATTTCATCAACATTTATTATTTTTTATTTAAGACGCTTGTTTTTTTGAAAACGCGTGTTTTTGAAGATGGGGGGCCTATTAAGGTTGACTTCTTTAGCGCTGAAAATATTTATTGAGAGCTTGAATAAGCTTACCGATTATTGCTTGAAAGACTTTGGGACTGCTTTCGTTTCCTTGCAAGCCGTGCAAACTTGACGGCGGTCCAAACGAAAATAAACAAAATTCCAGAACATTCAGGAATTGTCAAACATTTGTTTGTGTAAATTATAGTCGCGACGAATACGCAGAATACACACAAAAAGAATAGCGAAAAATTCGCCTTATTAATTTTGCTTTTTTTCTTCTTTATTCGATTTGCGTTTGTAGTTTGTCAAACATATTTAGATCATCGACCGTTTACCTCGCGCATTACCTGGGGTTTGCAAAGTAGGTAGCTACCTGTAACAAACGATGTAAGTACTTACTGGAGGACAATAGTCACCAGCCGTACCAGAGGGATGTTAAAAAGTAAAGCTACATTAGGACTTCATGCATCTATTGTACTCCTCTCTGGTCCTAGAGCCCCCTCCGCTAGTACAATTTCCGAAACAAACTTTAATATTTAAAATGGTTCTAAACGAATGACTTCGTGTATCGAGATTCTATGACCCGCAAAAGAGTTAAGTCCTTCTTCTGGCAAGAGCATCACACTAAGCAAGTACGCTTTAAGCGAATTTTTTCTTAATCACTTAAACCAAAGATAAATATAGAGAAATCTTCCATCCCATTGAGTTGTATAATGGATAGGTGAAGTAGAGAGATTTGGTATGAGATGTCTTTTTAACCGGAGTCGATACAAAAAGTTTGGTTCGTAGCAAATTTACGGCCCAGTTTATCGAACTTGGATTTAGCCAGCTGGTGGGTTTATTTTCGAAGAAGTTCCGTACAGTCGAAAAGTATCTCTATTCTATATTTGCTGAACTATAATAATTCCTATTCCTGGCCCTATGCTCCTCATAGGAGTGACAGGATTGGATTTAATATAAATATATACATAATAATTCTCATATACGACTCGGCTTGGTTACACTAGTTTACACGAAAAATGAACCTTCCCAAAAAACACTTTGGGGTCGAAAAAACGAAAATGGCAAGCTTTTTTTTTTCTTAAGCACCGTTTTCGAGATATTTTTGAAAAAAATGTTTTTGGGCACTTTTTTCAGTTATTCCTCAATATCTCAATAGCATCTAAAGTTCTTACCTGATTTTAATGATCTTAGACTCGAAATGTTCGTAAAAGAAGACTCTTTCAGCTTAAAGCTTAACATAATTTAAAAAAAAAACTGGAAAGAGCACATCAATATCTTTCGATCTAATTGGTTTTCATGTCGATACAAAATTTTGTTCACGAGATATTGAGGAATAACTGAAAAAGGTGCCCAAGAACATTTTTTTCGAAAATATCTCGAAAACGGTGGTTAAGAAAAAAAAAAAAAGGTGTTTCTCGACACCAAAGGGTATAATGTTCAGATGGCCAGGTTTTTCGAAGAAACAAGCGATCCTTTGCTTTTAAGTGCTACCTGAAATGCAGTTCTGTTGGATTCGATTTTTTAATTTTTTTTTTTTTTGGGAACTAATGCTCTTGAAGAGCTACGTCCAAGTAGTTACTCAATTTTGCTGCTTGCCAAACTGCACAGATCTTCACTTGAAATTCGCTGCATCAGCTCAACACACGCTCTTCAGAAAAGATGTTGTCCGTTGCTGCAGCTTCTTCTTCTTTCAAACCCTCTTCTAAAGAATCTAAGCACGTTCTTTCTGATGGGATGTGATAACTACTACTATTTCTAAAGATGTAGTTTAAGCAGTTTCAATTCGTTTGCCTTAATGAGTTACTCGCTGCTTCTTACTTTCGAAATATATCTATCGGATACGGAATCAAAAACCATATCGACATCTTGTAATGACTCAGCTCTCGAAGTAAAATTATTGGGTTTTAACTCGGCAGAGCTATTTTCAAAAGCACCTGCTGTTAAAGTTTGGAATTTATTTAGAACTTGTACACGAGTTCGTAATTTCTTCTACTTTTTTTGTAACGAAGAAAGGTATATGGTAAGAAAAGACCCTGAGTAAGGCGTATATCAAAGTCAGTCATGCTCGACTCCAAATAAGGATATTTTTTTTATACCCTTTACCCATTGGAACAAGAGTATTATAGACTTGGGTAAACATTTCCAAAATGCTTATCACAACCCCGACCAGCGATTAAGTCTGTTCGTCTGAAAACGTAGATCTTTGAGACTAAAAGAATCAAAGACAGGTTTAGTTTGTCGTGTCAATCTCTCCATACGTCCATGCTCTAAAAGTCATCATCTTGTTGCTATGAATAGTAGTACTATCAGATGAAAACTTAAACCTCTTCCCTCTTCTATGAGCTGCAACCATTTTCCGGTTTCTTTTATAAATATATAAACTAATTAATAAAATGATTTAATAAAAAAACAAACTGTTGACTTTTTCTCAAATAATCTCTTAACTCAAATAATATTTTCTTGGAAATTCAAATGCAGTGTATCTCACTGTAAGACACAGCTCCGCATGATTCACATATAAATTTTTTTTTAGAAATTGTTTTTGCGATGACATGACCGACGACAAACCCCCCGAAGCAACCCTTAAACCCCTTACAGCCTACCAAAGTGCTTATACGCTTTTGTTTTTGTTGCTGCTCTCTTCTCTGAGTTTTTGTTGTTAATTACAGTTATGATAATGAATCTTACAAAAGACTAATTAGTATGTTAAAAATGTTGGCGCGCACAAAAGCCCAGGATTTATACCTGTCGGGTGTTTGCCCATGTCCTTGTTGCTTAACACGTGTGTGTGTTGGTGTGTGGTATTTATGATGTTGTTGTTGTTGCTGTTGTGTTTGTGTGCTATCAGGACATGGCCCCGCTTTCAAGTGCATACACTACATAACATTTGACACACGTCGTCTGTATGGGAAAAACCTCTTTGTGAGACAACAAGTGAGGCCAGTATAAAAGTATAAAGAGCCAGATCAAAATATCCCCCCCAGCGGCAAAAACAATAGCGACAGGATGAAACTCTTTCTTAAATATATTTGAACAACATTTGTGCCTTGTGGCGATTAAAATTTAACCTTATAAGATGGGTTTTTTTTTTTTTTTTTTTTGTATATGTGGGCAGAAGCACAATTTGTGAATTTTTCAATCTGTATCTGCATTCCAAGTACCACATATTGCGTGCATGTTTTTGCCAAGATACATTTTTCAAGATAAACTATTGTTGTATCTAAGGTGCGCGAAATAAGTAAGTGGTACACTTTCTTTAGGGCCTGTTAAAGCTTTTCTATACATCCTATGATGTCCAACTTTCACTTATTTTTCAAAGCTTTCTTTAGCCTAACATTGATCAAGAACTTAATGCTCTGTGAGCTTTTATGTCCCGTTACTTTTGTTAAAAGCTTCATTGTAGTTGAAAGAAAAATCCTTAAGCTTTAAAAACAGTAAGTTGGATTTTGTTGCCTGTGCAACATTTCCCATTGAAAAATACGTAATTATTTTTTCCATATTTTCCAAACCAATTGAGATATTTTAATGAATTAGATTGTATTTGAAAGAAAAACGTTCAGGCTTGAAAATAAGTGCTCATGTATGGTGATACGATATCTGAGAGCTGCGCAATATGTTGTGGAAGTTGGATTTTGTTTCATTTATAAAGAAATTTTGATGATATATTTTTGTTCATAATTTTATATTTCAGTCAATAAATTTAATGTAACAATGCTTTTTTATTATAATATATTATATAATTTGTCTTATCAGTAGTTTTTTGTAAAATAATCATTCACATTTACATTTGAAGGAATATCTAAAAGACTTAACATATCATTTGAATAACTAGTACTTGTTAATTCTGTATTGGATTTCACATGTCTAAGGGATGCAACTAGTGGATCCGAAGAGGCTGTCAACATATTAAAAAGATCCTCGTTTTCCCTTGATCGTGATATTTTACATGTATTCATAGCTCTGAATTTTTTATAATCCTTGTTTCTCGATTCCTGGGCTTCTTCTGACATCTCCCCAATGGGTAGGCAATGATATTCAATTATAGTTTGGCCATGTGCAAAAATTTTGTGAAGCGTGGGAGTCAATTTTTTTCCTGGATATTTTTCCATTAACAGCTCTGCAGTCTTAGTGGCATATTCACCAAATTTGCTGCCGTTAATTTTTTCCTTGCAGTTCAAAATATTCAAAATAACACCCAATCTTTTGATAATTTCATCATCCACTCCAGTTATATCTGATGTAACTTTGTTTTCTGCAAAGAATTTTCGGGATGAGTTTCCATCGTTTGTGTTACCATATCCATATTTGGGGAAGGAAGAGTCTTGCCACTTTTTTTTTTATTCGGGAGTGAATTAGATTAAGTTTGCCTTTTAAGGTATCAAACTTCTCCATATTTGCTTCCTCAACATTAAGTTATTTTCTGATGGCCGAAATGAATTCATTCGCGCTTTTGGAGTTTCTGAACAATTCAAATAATTTTACGTTTACCAAAGACATCGTTACACTTATAAAATCAATGCTTGCGAATTATATTTAAAAATACGCGATGAGGAGCGGATAACAATATCCGTGTACAATGAAATGGGTATGTCCGTACGTAAAATGGCTCGTAAAATACAAAGGAGCAAGACTACTATACAAAAGCTTCTAAATGATCCCGAAAATCATGGACGAAATGGTCGTTCTGGTCGTCCGACCCTAGTAGACAATCGTGATAAAAGGAGAATAAAGAATCTAGCGATCAAGGACAACAAAAGTTCATCCCAAATTTGTTCAGAATTGGATCTTCCTATTTCAAAGAGACGTGCAAAAACTTCGCAAATGTCAGCTTCTTCCAAGCCATAAGGCAGCACGTTTGCATTTTGCTGAGATGCACAAATTTTGGGACATAAAGTGGCAAAATATCATTTTTAGTGACGAAAAAAAATGTAATCTTGAAGGTCCTGATAGTTACTTGTATTATTATCGTGACATAAGAACAGAAAAACAAGTAAAGGTAGCTCGGAATTTTCAAGGAGTGTCACTGATGGTATGGGCTGCTTTTGGCTTTGTTAAAAAGAGTCCAATATGCTTTGTGACCAGTAAAATGAACTCTAAGGACTATATCTATTTACTAGACGATGTTCTTATAGAATTTGGTGAGCAAAATTTTGGTGACTCCTGGGTTTTTCAACAGGATAACGCACCAATCCATGTTTCCCGTGAGACCAAAGAGTTTTTTAACACTCGAAACATACTAATATTGTCGTGGCCAGCAAAAAGTCCGGATCTTAATCCGATTGAAAACCTTTGGGGCATACTTTCCCGAGGGTTGTACAGAAATGGGAGGCAATTTAATACCCTGAAGGATTTAAAAGACTCTATAATGACTGAATGGGCCAAGATAGACAAATCCCTGCTTCAAAATTTAATAAACTCAATGCCAAACCGGATTTTAAAAGTCCTTAATAACAAAGGAGGACATATTTAACAGTTTTTGTGACACAATTTTCAAATTATGTTAAGTTATTTTAAGTAAAAGCATAAAACATTGAAGTGTACCACTTACTTATTTCGCTCTGAAGGGTTTTTATTTAATTTTTATAAATTCCTATGAAAGGATTTTCAAATTTTTTTTTTTTTATGTTATTTGTTTTGTTAAGAACTTTAAATAAAAAATTAATTTGTACATAAATAATTTATTTCTACTTGGCTACGAAACAAAATAAGGTGTACCACTTACTTATTTCGCGCACCTTATATTGTGGTTCCGAAATTAAACGTAAATAAAACACAGTTCTGTTTAGGATTTCGATTAAATTTCTTCTTACAAGACTCAATGCTTGTGAGGTAATTTTCGATGACTCTCTGGTACATAACTCGATGTTTGTGTTCAGATAGTCAAGAGTTTGACGATTATCCGCATAACGCCAATTGATAAGATAAGATGAGATAGCTTCAATTTAAACAAGATACTTGCTCCGCATCCAAATTTAAAAAAACTTTAAAAAAAGGTCAAAAACCGAAATTCTAAAAAAATGACTTAAATGAAATTGCCCGTTTTTCGAATTTCATGGCAATTTAGGCAACGTTATTTTTCTGCATCTAAATCTTGAAAAACTTGAATAGAAATTTTTTTCGCATCACAAATTTGGCCAAACCACCGAAAATTTGTGATTTCCTTAAATTGTGCGTACATGTGGAGAGCATTAAAAAATCTACGATTTTTTCAATTTCAGAGTAATATTGTGGTAAACATGTTTTGACAACTTATCGAAATTTTTAAGAAAAGACTAAAATTTTTTCAAGAACTCTTAACCCATTTTCGAATTTTTTAAAAAAACTGCATTAATTTTGGCCATTGTAGTAAAAGATAAAATATCAAAATTGGTCAAATGAACCAAAAGGCAACAGATTTTGTTAAATTCGGATCAATGCTTTAAAAAATTTGACTGCCAAAATTTTTGGTTACAGAGGTAGTCAGAACGATAACGGAATACTGCGTGCGATTGTCAAATTTTCCGAGGACTCTGACTCTGTCATTACAGGCCCTCATGCCTGAGAGGATAAATTTTCCCCATCACGAGCAGGTGAATGAAAGCATACACACCTGTTATACGATTTTTAAGAAAACGTACCCACTATCAGGAAAAGCACTTTCTTGAAAGGTGACATCTTCAGACATCTCCTCCTCAACTTGTCGTGATGGGGCAAAATGTATTCTCTCAGGCATGAGGGCAAGTAATGACTCCTGTCATTATCCAGGTCCTGTTAAGATTATTAAGATATGGACGAAGTGGGCTGTCCTGGTCTTCGCATTTTACCTTTTCCACAGTTCAGATCAAATCGGATGAGTTGAGACCAAATGGTACACCATATTTTTCTGGATGTCATGGTCTGTCGTCTACTATTTAATATTGCATCTTTTTAAATTTTTGTATTTTTCTACCACTATTAACAGCGCAAATAAATATTATACTTAATATGGTTTACCGGCTCTTATAATTACCAGATGTTACACTCTGGTATTTATTAAAAATAAATATTTTACACATACATTTAATTTACAACTCTGCATGGTTTTTACAATTTATTAAGCTCATGTTTAATTTTTAATCACGTCCTTTAAGCCAATAAAATTAAATAAATTAACAATAAAAATGGAAAAAAAAAAAAAAAAAGAAAGGCATTTATATTAAAGCCGACATTTTGTTGACATTCTGGTTAGCCATTGTTGTAAATACAATTACAATATATTAAGTGGCAATATACATTTTGATTATGATGTTTAAAAAATAATTGACAGAAACAAATGTAAATCTCTAGGGGTTAGACTCGACCGTGGCATACACTGCAGTCAATATTTTCAAAAAAAGTGTCAAAAATAAATAAAGATATTTAAAAAAAGTTAAAATTTCGTTCTTTATTAGGATCACACGATTCTTCTTATCGCGTAGCTTATATATAAGAGAAACAAAGGCAAAGATTGTCGCAGTTTAACGAAAAAGCTATCTAACATTTCCTACTAAAGTTGTTAACCGATCGTAATACAAAAAAAAAACGTATAGTATCAAGGAATTGTAATAGCAGAATTGGATTAACAGAAGAAAGCAGCATAAATCGAAAAACTTCATCTTCTGGTATAATTTGCACTCTGAGTTCTAGTGCTGCTTGCTCACATAGTCTCTTACGCCTTTCTCCGCCCATAAAAAGGGTATATTGCCCAAATCTAGAATATCCTTAACACTTTGGGTACAGTGTATTATGAACGTATTACATATGTAACATAATATTGACATGGACTCATCGACTTATATAAAAGTGTGTGTGTGTGTGTAATTTGTATGTAATTGTCGCGGCTTGTTTGTTGTAATTGAAATAAATTTATTTTAATGAAAACATTTTTATGTAATGAATGCTAGGCACAGCTTCTCTCACTTAATTAAGATGGTTTCAACTTGGACTGCTTAACGAAATTTAATAAAACCAGTAAATAGAATTAAAAACATTCGGTTCAACTATTTAAAATATGCAAAAAAAAATAATATTAAGCGAAAGATTTATTATACAATGATTTTGCGGATTTGAAAGTTTTAAAGAATCGTTTAAAATTAATTTAAACAAATTTTCATACAACAGCTATTTGTATATATGTATCTGCTTAATCTGAATTTATGGTCTATAAACAGAGAGCAGAGAGTCAATCAGTTGATATGGTACTCCGATCTGGTACATCTCAATTAAGTTAAATCGCTATAGGTTTCAAATTCTACAGAATAAGCTATGTGAATGGATAGCTCTAATGGAAGATCTAATCTTTGCCCAGATAATAGCCCATCGTAACCGCTATGCAAAAAAATTTGTGGGAATGCTGCCTATAAGAAGACTAAATAGGAGATGCTTCAATCATCTCCTGCCACCATAAGGGGAGGTTCTTTCAAATTTGCCCGAAAAGATGGAAGTTTGGGAACTATTTGTGGCATCATGAAAAGACATGATAAACTTCCTGTTTTGATTGTTAAATGCGATTTTTATTGTACATTAATTGGAAATTTTTTTCTCGACCAAATTCAAAATGGCGGCTGAAAAATGGCGAATGGAAAAATTAACTGAAATGTGGACGTTCGAAAAAAAAAATGTATTTTTTAATTTTTTTTTGTGATTTGACCTCGCTTAAAAATATAAATTTAACAATTTTTTCATGTATATTGTTAGTATAAGGCATACAAAAAATTATATCCTTTCAAACAGGGAAGGGAATCGGAACAATAGATCAAGATCCGCTTCAATGCGGATGATAAACATGGTTCCTAGAAAAACGCGTTTAAAGTTTTTAGAACGTCCCTCAGCGCGAGAGACTTAGGTCGATCGCATCGAAAAATCATTTCATACACATATTGTTCGAATATGTTGCTTTCATTTTTTGTAAAAAAAAAAAATATCGATTTTCTCGACGAAATTTGAAAAAACCTCCCCTTGACCTCAAAGACTCAAAAAAAACAAGACGTCACAATAATTTCTAACGTACGTTATCTTTACAACCTTTACCTAGAGATGCAAAGGGTATACTAAATTTGTGCAGTGTATGTGTCAGACAGAAGAAGGCGCGGCAGACCCTAAGTATGCTTTTCATAACTTTGGGTAGCGATTAAGACATGTTCGTCCGCCTGTAGTGGCATGTAGGTTTTCCTACACTAGATAGGAGAAATCGAGCACTGTGCAAAGGTAAAATTTTTCGATTTATGTCGATAACTTGTGCTTTCCTCCGCAGGTAAAATTTTCTGCTTACATCAACACTACAAAAGTCACAGAGTCGAAATTTATTTGCTTGTATAGTATGCTACTAGAATTATTGAGATGGACTAAAAACTACAAGGGATATACTATCTTGATCAAAATAATACCGGAATCATCACCGTGTGGCGCTCTCAGTCAACCGATTTGACGTCTCTTTTTTTTTCCTAAATTGCCACATCTGTCATTTTTGATCAAGGTACAAATTCTACCAACATTCCACTTTAGAGCTAGAGTCATCACATTAGATATATAGACGCGTGTAAGCCTAATAAACTAGGATACGTTGACATTTCCGCTACCCCTAAAACGCTCAACTTATCAAAACAACATTTTTTACAAAAAAATCCCTTCCGACGCGTAAGTTTCGAACCAATTGAGCAAACTTTTGACTAAAATTTTACTTAAGTTTCCCATGGATGCTGCAACCAAATGTTCTTGCTCTTTATAAAGCTTACAAGGCTCTTTACTTCAACCGTTTCACTCTTCATTTAAACGATTCAACTCTGCAGTCGACACATGAATTAACGTCACAATACCGAGATTCCAACAACAAGAACAAGAACTACAAAATAGATGATGCCGTCGACGATATTGGCTTTAACATCTTTTTTTCTCCTATTCCTATTCCTATTTTTTATACCCATCTACTTTTTTTTTTTCTTTTTGCAGCAACCGCAAACACCAACAAGTTGTAGATTTTCATTTCGATTTGCCAGAAGTTGGCGCTGAGTTTGCGTTAAGCGGTTTTGAGGCGACCTCAACAACAACAACAAGAACAACAACTACAGCCGACCCATCCGACACAAGCCATCCAACCCAATCCAAACCATCTATATGTATATAGCCGCAATTGTTGGCATTTACAATGCGGTAAGATTTGCATAGGTGCAATCGAATGTTCTGCTCACGACGTGCACTCGAAATGAAATCGATAAATAAAATGAAATTTATTTGGGCTTTTAATATTCCAGTAACTGGAAAAAATGAACTTAGTAGCGTTATACATTTGACTTTGGTGCCTAAATAAATGGACAACAGTGAGCAGGGCACAAAGAAGCGAAATGGTTTTTGGTTTAGCTAACGCGGCTTATAAAAGAAGCAGTTTAGGCTTTTGGAACTGGAAGGAAGCGTGGGAGCATGGCGACTGAATGCTCTAACACTGAGTTATTCGAAACGTTCACATTCTACAAAGTGAATGGTTGATTCAATTTTTGATAATTAAACCAAATATAAGTAACTAGTGGAATCGGCAGACAAGTGTGATGGTAGTGCTAAAACCGTATTCGGAAAAGGAATTTTTCAAAATATCGGATCGGTATCGCACATCCCTACGATGGTGGTGCCATTACCTACAACGGAGAACATTTCTTGTGGGCCAACTTAGATGATATGTATAAAAGCAACATGTGGTACCAAAGCGGATGCCACAACGAATATTCTGCAAAAGTGATTTTAGAACATGGTTAACACACTTCGTTGTAAACTGAACACGATATCATGGGATTAGACCCGATTGTACATCTTCTAGAAGGAAAGCAGGAAGTACGCTAATCAGCCTTTATAGACCGATGCGTTCAAAGTCAAATTCAAGAATCATGAAAACCAAAGCCTATTCTGCAAAAGTGATTTTAGAACATGGTTAACTCACTTCGTTGTAAACTGAACACGATATCATGGGATTAGACCCGATTGTACATCTTCTAGAAGGAAAGCAGGAAGTACGCTAATAAGCCTTTATAGACCGATGCGTTCAAAGTCAAATTCAAGAATCATGAAAACCAAAGCCTATTCTGCAAAAGTGATTTTAGAACATGGTTAACTCACTTCGTTGTAAACTGACCACGATATCATGGGATTAGACCCGATTGTACATCTTCTAGAAGGAAAGCAGGAAGTACGCTAATAAGCCTTTATAGACGAATGCGTTCAAAGTCAAATTCAAGAATCATGAAAACCAAAGCCTATTCTGCAAAAGTGATTTTAGAACATGTTTAACACACTTCGTTGTAAACTGACCACGATATCATGCGATTAGACTCCATTGTACATCTTCTAGAAAGAAAGCAGGAAGTACGCTAATAAGCCTTTATAGACGAATGCGTTCAAAGTCAAATTCAAGAATCATGAAAACCAAAGCCTAGTCTGCAAAAGTGATTTTAGAACATGTTTAACACACTTCGTTGTAAACTGAACACGATATCATGGGATTAGACCCGATTGTACATCTTCTAGAAGGAAAGCAGGAAGTACGCTAATCAGCCTTTATAGACCGATGCGTTCAAAGTCAAATTCAAGAATCATGAAAACCAAAGCCTATTCTGCAAAAGTGATTTTAGAACATGGTTAACTCACTTCGTTGTAAACAGAACACGATATCATGGGATTAGACCCGATTGTACATCTTCTAGAAGGAAAGCAGGAAGTACGCTAATAAGCCTTTATAGACCGATGCGTTCAAAGTCAAATTCAAGAATCATGAAAACCAAAGCCTATTCTGCAAAAGTGATTTTAGAACATGGTTAACTCACTTCGTTGTAAACTGAACACGATATCATGCGATTAGACTCCATTGTACATCTTCTAGAAAGAAAGCAGGAAGTACGCTAATAAGCCTTTATAGACCGATGCGTTCAAAGTCAAATTCAAGAATCATGAAAACCAAATCATATTCCGCTTCCCCAACATTCCTGCATATCTCACCTTTAGTAGTCGCATCTTCCAAAATGACCAATGTACTGCACAATGGGAACATCAAGCAAGTAAACCAAGAATTTCACCAACTTCACTTTTATCCAATTACGCTCAGTTTGCACCATTTAACGTTTGAACCGTTCCTTGCACTCCCAGCCACAACATACGTTTCGTTTGTTTCGCCAAATCCAATTTAAAGCCCAGCGCCACTTGACCACCGGCACCCCGCAAAGGACAATCTTGCAAACGTCGACCACCTTAACGGCTTAATGGCTAACAATGCCCGCAATGCTGTCACACCCCGCAGACAAACCGGTTGTCCAGCTGGCCAGATTTTTTTTTGTTTTTGCTCCAAAGGCGTTGTTTGGGCGTACTCTCCAGGCAACTCACATTAAATTCGTCGAAATTTCAACATTTAGCATATTAAGCAGCTGTGCAGTCAAAATGGAGACACGGTTGCAACTGTCGGGTCGGTCTCTGTTCCAGTTACGTCTCTGGATCGTCTCGCTGTCGTGCACTCGTTTTGTCCGGATATGTGTGGAAGAAGCGTACAGCTGGACAGCCGGATGTTGTGCGATGCTGTTTATGCCTTTTACATTTTCCGCCGTAATGAATTCTATGATGCGGCAGCCCAAGCAGCAGCTTGCTGTGAAATTTCTAACTTCCGCTTTTTGCAAAGTTGACAACATGTCTCTTGTAAATGTCCACCACCTCTACTACAGTGGACCGGTTGCAGCTACTGTTCCCATGGTAAGTTACATAAACTGGTAAATGAGCTGAGCTCTTTGTTGCATAGTTACCTTTAGTACTCTTACTTTGGGCACAAGGGTATATTTGGTTACACCTCGAAGGTCGAGTAGGAGCAGTTGCGGATGCAGGATTTGGTCTTAGGGCAGGCTCTTCATTTTGAAGTGTATATATATCATAGCTCGCAAAAGACCAACTTTCCAACTTTTTCCAGACTCTAGGGGCCTATCAAAATACCCAAATATAATTTTTTGGTTTATTACCATTTTTTTAACGTAGCAATATTGAAACATTTAACAGATCTTTCTTTCATTAGCCATCCTAAGATCTCAATGTAATTAGAATCGGTTGGAAACTTCGGGAGTTATGCATAAAAATGGTAAATTTTAAGCCACTTTTGCAAAATAAAAATCAGTTATTTTTGAAAGCAGCTACAGTCGTCACCAAAATCGGTAAGTAGACTCATTTAACGTATAAAAATAATAATTTCCCTGACTGACTATTTTGTCAGTCGCCCTTGGGCGCTGCATGGGGATCTCTATTAATAACTGTTGGAAGAGAACAGGGACCTACTGTTTATAGCCGAATCGGAACGGCGGGGTCTTGAATTAATAGAGATTTTTGAAAGAGAAAATCTCATTTTACATATGCCTAAAAAAAAACTTAAAGTCGATTAAAAACTAAGGAAAGTGCAGTGTATATCATATTCGGTATAGCCCGACTTGTTTCGTTACATGTGGCTCACTCTCAATCTTAACTATTACATGGTGCTTTGTCTTTCTGAAATCTGTTGCACACTTAAGCGCATTATGTTGACGCGTTTTCCAATACTTTTTTTTAAACATTTAACATTTTGGTTGCACCTGTAAGCTTAGGGTCAAAAAAAAGTATTTTTTTATTTTATCAGCATCTTCTCGGTAAGACTTTGAAGACCACAAAAGCCAAATGCATGAAGCCTTTTATCTGAGATAACCTTCAATACTTTAGACTTTAGATTCGGATTCAGCGCACTCCGAACTTGAAAATCTATTTTTTTGACAATACCGGTTTTCCACCCCCTACAACATATAGTAAATATGGTCTGACCTCAGAACTTGAAAATAGATCTTTTAACTTAACTTCAAAAAATTCCACAACATTCTTTTTCAATATCCGTCTTGCGAGTCAGGGGTGTTGGGGTTTTTCGGATCTCAGTTTTGGATTAAAATTAAAATAATAATAATAATAAATTTGATTCTGTGCTTGGGAACTCTACAAAACTTACGATGTTTTCATAAGCAAACGAATTATCCAACTGAAACCTTTGATTTTTTTTTTGAGGTTCCCCGAAACATCCCGATGGAAGCATTATAATATAACGCATATACCGAAAAAAATAAAATGAACTTCATAAGTCATAAGTTTTTCTAATATTATCGGCTAAATTGTAAAAATTTATTAATTTTAGACGCTACTCCTTTTAAGCTGCACTAATACTAATCCAATGGGGGAACACACTGATCAGGCCAACTAAAATAGTTTATTCAAGTGAAGTCTGTTTGGTTAGGTAGAAAATAGAAGATAGATTAAAGTCAAAGCCAGGTGCGGATCTAGGACTTGGTTTTAGGGGGAGCAAAATACTGTCAACCCATTTTTTCCTAATTTTGGGGGATTCGGACCCTAAAACCCCACCCCGTGGATCCGCCACTGGTCAAAGCCTTGGGTACAAGCTGTTCAGAACAAAATTTACTTCGCTGGCAGTAAATCACGATTTTTGTGATTTTGTGAAAATTATTTGATTTGCAAATGGGTTTTTTTGTGGAGAATCAAGAACCGAGAATCAATTCTAATAGAGAATTTAGTTGAGCCTTTAAAATTAAGCCACATTTCCAAATCATGACTTTAATGTTTTTTAAAGAATTCTAAATTCTTTAATTCTGCTTTAAGTTCAAATTCGCTCAAAATATTTTACAAGACCGTTTTTGTTCTCTCTTTTCCTTAAATTAATAATAAATACCTACTCTAAATCTCAACATTAAGACTAAATTTTCTTAAAATGAGTAAGAAATGCTCTTCGAGAGCACTTCTTGAAATTATTCTGACTACAAAAAGACGCTGTATTTCTCGTTTTAAGAGCAAAATGCTCAATTTTGAGCTTGATTTTTTTTCAGTGTAGGGTAAAATCTTCAAATTAGCCACAAAGAAGTTATTAGTTGCCAAGTCAGGGCTGTAATGTGTCTTGGTTTTCCTTAGTTCAACCCTCGTATGTGGCAACCTTAAACCATCAAGCGAAAGTGTGCTGAGAAGATCATCTTCTCTAGAGTTTGGCTTAAAGCAATGGCCGCGAATTTAAGCTACAAGTTCTTCATATGATTAAGTGCCATTTGGCGGCGGCACAAACACAACGTTAAACACATTGCAATACAATTAATGGCCTTCATGTCTGGGCCGGGTCATAATTCCAGGCATTGTGTGAGCGGTACTATCTGGTTTTTGTAATTGTTGTTGTGGTAACCGGAAAAGCACGCCGTACACATGCAGTGTGCAGGAAAAAATATATTAAAATAAATTTGAATAAAAATGTCTGCAAAGATTAAATCGCCTTTGTCACCAACATTGCCATATCGTAGCAGCCGTGCAACCTTGTAGCCGCGTAGTCCTTGTGGCCCCAGACCCAAAGGCCACAAACGTCTGCAATTCCCAGACGTTTTGTAATGCCAAGCGAGTCGCGGTTGCTGTTCCAGCTATAGCCAAGCCATCCAGTCAGCCAGCCAGCCAGCCAACCAGCCGCTCGTTTGGCTTATTGTTGTGGCAAGTCAGGATAAAATGGTAGCTGAAGCTGAAGCTGCAGCTGGAATAAGGACTTTCCTCCTGCCTGTGGCAATGCAGCCATTGCTCGTTTGCTGGGCAAAAATAATGCGTATCCGTAGCGGATTTCGTGCTGGTCAACCAACCGCCGCCGACTGGGTTGGCCCTTAATTTGTTTATTTGTTGCCATTGTTGTCGCTGTTGTCGTCGTTGTTGTCGCCTTCACCTTTAAACAATTCCATTTACAAGGGCGACAGCTCTGGGCCCCATACAATTGCGACAAATTTCAGTTTTTATTACTTTCGTTGTCAACTTCTTTTGCCACTTTTGTGCCCACGTGCATTGGATTCCGGGCTGTAAACAGCCCTTGGTCATCATTTCGACCAGCGTTGGATCCTTTGAGAGCAGACCCAAAGTAACTCGCCCACACTTTATATATGTACATGTACATGTATTTGTATGCGTATTGTTATTGTTGTTGTTGTTGGGTTTCTCGGTTCCTGTTTGCCATAACAATAAATAAGTTAATTTAAATACAATAAACACAATTGAAGCTATCAGAGCAATGCGGCAATATCATTGTCCATCAGCTTAACCTCTGGGCGCATACAAAAAGAGTATACAATATTAATTATATTAAATGCAAAATGCATACATATGCACTTAAAAACACGAAAAGCTTCTTCAACTGCACGAACCAAAAACAAAAATATGCCATAAAATAAACATTAAATAAATAATTCGCAACAGCAATAATAATTATATTAAGCTTTAATACGAATTTATTCAGGGTTGCCAAGCATTTTAATTTCAGTCATTTAAAGATTTTGGTTATGAATACCCTGTACTAGAGATAGCATAGCATGGGCAGAAAAATTTGACTCCGAAATTCGATTTCGTAAGTTAGCAATATTATCAGGAACTTAGTTGATTCTTAAATGCTTTCCCGCATCCCGATACCGTCTTTACACAAAGTAAAAAATTTCAAAAAAAATACCCCAAAAAAAACTTTCGGACGACAGCACTATTTTCGGAATCTTGAAAAATTCACAAAAAAAAATTCGGTTACTTCGACCAAGCCTCAGATTTCTGCATGATCCGCGGAACTTACAGCCATATATATTCTGCAACTATTTTATATTTATTTTCTATAAGCATGAGCTCGGTTTAAGACCGTCTTCAAAGCAGCAGATGACGAGAGAAGATCGTGAAAATAAAACAAAAAAGTATTAACCTTGTATTCGTGTTCTGGGTCTATTGGACCCGGAGAAAATTTTGAAACTAAATACTGATGTTTGTATGTAATATTTTGCTATAAAGTAAATTTATTCATGTAAGCGGGCTTAAAATCTACCTACTGTGTGAGTTTTAATGTGTTTGTCTGGAAAATGTGTGAATGAGAGAAGCGAAACGCACACATGCCGCGTACGTGTTCTCGGGTCCATAGGACCCGTCTCTTTTTCACGTATGTACATATGTATGCTATATTGGTAGAAAACAGAAAAAATAGAACAAAAACGGTCTCTCACTGAGCCGAACACTTTTTTCGTTTCGCTTTTCGGTTCTGGTCAGTGTTTCCGGCTGAGCAAAACAAATGTGTCTCTCACACAATTACACTTATGTTAAGACACTTTGAGCGATCGCTCACTAAAAGGCTCTCAGCAAAACACCGCGTTGCAAAAAGCGGCCGCGAAAAGTGTCTTTATTTTTGTAATGTGTGTGAGAGACAAAAGAGTCAAAAGGACAAGAAAGAACATATTTTTATGTACTTTTCATTTTCGATCCAAATTATGACTAAACGTAACTGTACTAACCCTAATCCAAGCTTTGAGCATAAACTTACATATCTCAAAGCTAACACAAAATGCATTGAGTGCAGCTTGAGAATGAGCTTTATATTATTTCTATACTCTTACTGAGAGTACGTTAACGGCTTTTTTCGGAAACTCTGAAAGTGTTGACCGTTTTTTGCGAGCTCTGCAAGTCAGTTAGTATTGCGTCGTATTCAGAGCATATCAAACTATCGTTATTATTTTTTTTAACTTGTTCACCTGTCTCCACCTATTTTTTAATGAAAAATAAAGTCACTATTTTGCGAAATACTTCGGTCTTTTAAATGAATATGTATTAAAAATAGCTATTCTCCATAAGAAATATATTATGGGTCCTCTGGACCCTAGAACACGGAAATGTGTTGAAACATGAGAACACGAATACAAGGTTAAGAGAGTTGTAGAAAGCAAAAATTTTTCAAAAAGGAAGAGTGTTCTTTGCTGAAATTAATATGAAGAGACTCTAAAGAGTAGGGGTAAGAATACGTTATTTATAGTATCTTCTCTATGAGTTAGTGATACAAAATTAGGTTATAAAAGAAACACTTAGATTTAATAGTAGAGCGCATCATTATGTTAAAGATTTTATTCGGTATAGCTCCAATAAGCCTCTACGCTCTATATCAGAAGCTAAGTCTGTATATACTTATAATAATAGAAAAATGTATTCAACAATAGTCAGAAGTTTTCATTACGACACGAATTAGAAATCTATTTTCTAGGTCTAATATTTTATTTTATTAACTCTAGTAAAGCTTTTATTCAAATAAAATATTCAAGTTTGTTGTTGTACCTATTTCAGAACTTTTTTACAATTGGCTTTAAGCGTGGAATTGCATTTTTGGATTATAGAGCAAAAAGCAAAAAGCGAACCATTTAAATGCCATCAAGTAGTTGTTGCTAGTATTTAAGTAATCCATCAAAGGATTTTTACATATGCGGGTCAAAATACTTTCAAAGGGCCTCCCCAGCGAATGGCTGATGAAACCCAAAAAAATGTGCATAAAAATGTGGCAGCTGTTGAAGGTCAAAAAGAGAGTAAACAGTAAGAGAAGGAAGCACACTGCCCCAAAAACAACAACAACAACTAGTTGCTACAGCCGGTGAAGTCCCTCTCACAAAATACCCTATAAATTGGTACAATATTTTTTTCTATAATATTGTAGCTTCCAACAAGATTTTTTAGTTGTTTTTGTTTGTTGTTAAAAGGTGACGCAATGCGCAGTTCCTTTACTCATGTCTCTCTGAAAAAGAGAGCACTGGTTCAATTACACTAGTCGACGAAGAAAAATCTCCAGAGATGAGACTTATATTTTATGTTAGGGTAATGTTTCAGCGTTAAAAAAACGTTTTTTTTTTATCCTCCCATAGCTTGTTTTTTTTTTATGGCTGTATGAGGTCATAAAAACTGTACTAATTCGAATTTTTTCAATATTATTTTTTTTTTTCTAAAAGTAGAGAGTTACTACCTTTTCAAAATGCCCCAAATCATAAAAATTGGAAACCTTAAGAAAAAACTATAGCCGAAAGTGTGTGCCCAAAACCCCAAAAAACACAACATTTTGGTGACTTTTTGTTCAAATATTTCTTTCAGAAAAACTCTTAGACACTTAAAAAGTTGGCTATTTAATGTTATTGATCATGATATGTAGATGCGATTTCTATATAATTTGGTTTTTTTATATCAAAAAATGACTGACCTATTGAATTTTTAGTAAAAAAATTGAAATTTTTTCGAAAGAAGAAGAAAATTTCCTTTTATGCGTTTTTTTTTTGCGTCACCTTTTAAAATGCATGTTATCTGTTATCATGGCTTCCAAACATGTGAACATCTGTTTACAATATCAAGTCTCATTTCCAAAAAGGAAAAAATCTTTGGATGATGATTGGTGAGAGTCTTCTAAACGAAAAAGTTGAACAAATTTTTTTTTTAGCATAATTTTTATTGTTACTATATTGAAGCATTGGGACCTTAAGGATCGATCTATTGTCCAATTTCCAAAAAAAATCTTATTTTAAAAGCTGGTTCCAAGTGGTTCCAATTTATTAATGTCCTATTTAAGTTAGGTCGTATGACTAAGTATGTATTTTAAGGAAATCTTTTCAATTTCAAAGAAACAGTCCAACGGTCCAGTAACTAAACCTCTTTGTCTTTTAGGAGACTTGCTTGAGCAAGTATGCAAGTTATTATAAAAGAGCAGCTTCTCGGGCTGTCTAAGACCTAACGCGTTGATCTTTGTGTGCCTTGTTCGCTATTTCGATACTGGGGATCCTAAAAATTTCCATTTTTTTCATTTTATGATTAAATCATCACACATTTTTAATTCTTTTAAAGATTTTACTCGATTTTATTCTTCTTCACAATTCTTATGGAAATAACATTTATATTAGAGCACTCAGGGGGCTCTGCTCCCTGCTTACTTACAGAAAAGTTCGTCAGAGATGCAAAAAAAGGTTTACAAAGCCATTAAATTAGAGATTAGATTAGGATAGAAAGAGAAAACTTTTTGGGTATACATTCGGTACTTGATACTTAATTGGGTATTGCTTATCATCTTTAAATCTTAATACACCCCGTTTACAATAGAGTATCAGGTATAAAAACGAAATCCCGAGCCAAGATGAGCCGCCATCAATAGCAAGCTGCTCTGAGCGTCAGAATGTTGCAACTTCACCCCGTCTGTATGGTTGGTTTGGATAGGGGGTTTGTGCGGAAGTTGAGCAAATGAATTTTTAATAAAAGCGCCACATGTTGCCAATAGAAGTGAAGTGAAAATACATATGGGAAAGGAGCGGATAAAGAGCGGGAACCCCCAATGGATCTGCCGCCATGTCTGTTTGTATGTCTCTCAGTCTGTCTATCTGTCTCACTTTGGGTCTGGCCATCTGTCTATTTACCAACGTATCTTTGGTAGACGACCTATTCCATCGACCATGCCACCTCCTGAACCACTAACGCCGCACTGCACCTGCACTGACGAGCCATTAGTGAATGAATTTTTATGCCTACATATAGTACATATAATGCATACTACTATCTACCACTGCCACTGACAGCAGCAGGCAGGACCTTTTAATGCTGCCTCAAAGCCTTTTGCTCTATTTATGTTAGGCTTACTTACTTGGGATTGGGGATTTCAATATGTGCTGCAATATGAGAGGGTATCGCTTACTCCAACTAACAGAGTCTAGAGTCTAACAGAGTGTGAGCAAAGTCGGCAATGCCATGGCCATGTGGTGCGTGTTAGTTGTGCGAAACGATTGCAATGTAGACTGGCTGACCTTAAGGGATTGCTTGGACTTGGACGAGAAATTAAAGGATCAGCTTAAATATGCCTTAATTTAAATAGCTGTCAAATTTGAATTTAAAGAAAACTATAATTTGGCTAAAATAGTGAGACGGTACAGCCCGACTATAAATCATATTGTACAACCTTTTATATGGAAGAAGACTGAAGCAGGATTTGAGCCTTAATGGCTCTAGTTTGTCTTTTGATGAAACAAAGGCTAATTGGCAGTTGGGAATAATGTTTACCGGTTATCGTATTTTCATGTATGTTCAAAGGTATTCTAAGTTCATGCAAATGTATGTAACGGGCAAAAGGAGGCGTGGCAGACTCTATAACGTACAGGGTACAGTGTATTGTCGTGTTGGATAGGCACAACTAGCATAGTCGAGAGATCTCGAAATTACAATAGACAGCTGTACGGCGGTTGCTATGGGAAGCACGCAGGGGGCGAACATCTCTAGTTGTTCATCAAATCGTGGCCAAATTCGAAAGTAGCTCAAGCTCTTTTATTATCAGTTTAAGAATGTTGTACTTGAATTACGCTTACAAGTAATAAGTTAATTGTGATTATTTATTTTTGAAAAAGATTTTGAAGTTCGGAAAAAAATTACAAAATAGTGACCAAAATTTATACTGACTATGAAGAGTAAATTATTATCATTTCTACAATAAAATGACGTATTCTAAGGCCAAAAAAAATCTTAAAGATAAGAATGTTCAAGATTAAAATAAGAGTGGAATAATTTTGTAATTTTTAAAGTATGATTTTTGTGTCCTGTAAAATTTGAAATTTTCTTGAGCTAAAAATCTTAATTGAGTAATTTTTTTTTTTTTAATTTAATTTAATAACATATAAATTTAAAAATTTTTGTTTCATATTGAAAATCTTTGCTAAAAAATTTTTTGGCTTTTTTTTAAGTTAAAAACTTTTTTTTAAGTTAAAAACTTTTTTTTAAGTTTCAAGTTTAAGATCAAGGCTGAGGATACTTTCATCTTCTTCATAGGAGAAAAACAATGAAACTTGTGATTGGGAGGAAAGTGACTCGTTACATGATAGTACGACGCGAGAGTTTTTAGAAACTGATTCGTAAAAAAGTGATGAGGATACAGAATGGCGGCAGGTAACAGGGAGAAGTAATATGTTACATCAGTATACGGGAAGCGAGGAGTTTTCGCAAGAAAATGTTGATTGTGATGATCCATTCTCATTGTAGCAGTTATTTTTGTCAAGAAACCTCCTCGAATTAATAGTAAATGAAACAAATCGATATGCTGAACAATCCAACGTTAGTGTTGAAAATAATTCTTCATACAACACAAGAAAACACCAACAATCCTGGATGCCTGTTACCATAGGAGAAATAAAAAAATTTATTAGCATATTCATTATTATGGGCCTAGATCGGTTGCCAGAAATTAAGTTGTATTGGTCGAAAAATACAATGTATTCAAATGCTCGTATAAAAAAAGTTATGAGACGTGATCGCTTTTTGTCTGTACTAAAATATTTGCACTTTTCCAATAATAATTCAGCCATAATTGACGATCGGTTGAACAAAATTCGTAACATTGTAAAAGTAATCATTCAAAAGCGCAGTGAAACCAGGAAAAAATGTCGTAATAGATGAAAGCATGGTTCCATGGCGAGGGCGACTCATGTTTCGCCAATACATTCCAGGAAAACGGCATAAATATGGTATTAAATTATACAAATTATGTTTGACTGGAGGCTACACATATAATGTTGAAATTTACACTGGAAAGAATGTAAACTCCACATCAAAAGGTCATGCACATGACGTAATAATGCGATTGATGGATGGATAGTTATTTGAAGGACGCACTTTGTATACAGATAGTTACTATACAAGTGTGCCTTTAGCTGAAGAGCTTTTAGATAAATCAACTAATATATGTGGCACTGTAAAGGTAAATAGAAAATTTCTACCACCAGAAGCAAAACTGCAACAAGGACGAGGCGACTTTGTGGCTGTTCAAAATTCTAAAAAAGTTAAATTTTTTAAATGGACAGACAAACGGTCAGTTTGTATGTTAACGACTTGCAACAATCATACTTGTACTATTGTTGAAGGAATAAATGGTAAACTAAAACCTGATGCTATTTTTGAATACAATAATGCAAAAAAAGGCGTTGATATATCCGACCAACTTGCATCATATTACAATTCGTTACGCAAAACCGTAAAATGGTACAGAAAAATTATCATAGAGTTGATTTGCGCAACATCAATTGTAAATGCATGGTATATTCATCAGAAGTGGGGTACCAAGCATTTGGATGTTTTACAATTTAGAGAAAGTATTATTGATCGGCTCCTGTATGAAATGCCGGCAGAACCGCAAGCACATAGAAGAACTATACATTTTCTTCAGAAGTATCCTGGAACTGCAAGAAAGTCGCGGAAACGATGCCGTGAATGTTATAAATCCTTATCTGCTCGACGAGGTAGAAATTTTGCTGCAAAGACTACAAAAAGGGTTACAAGGTTCTGCCGATTTTGCGAGGGTGAACCACCACTTTGTCTAAAATGTTTTGAAAAACCCACAAAAACCAATAAATATGTTTATATGTTTATAAGTTTATTATAGCCTACCTTTAAAAATAAGCTCTTAAATTTTTCCATAAAAAATTAGTTTGATCACAAATAATTTTATTTCATCTAAAAAAACTTCTGGTACACGTCGCCAGATAAAACATTCGTGTGTGAGCCACCGGTGGTACACGCCGTCCTCAACGTGTTAAGTTAAAAACTTTTTTTTTATTCGAAACTTTTTTTACGATTTTTTTTGTCTTATTTTAAGAAGTTTGCTTTTGTCATAAGAAATTTTGGGTATTGTTTTAGGAATTAATCAAGAATGCTAAAAATCCTAATTTCAGATATGATTTTCTTTAATCAGTAAAATAATAGAGCAATTACCGCAAACCCCATTTTTAGAAACTTCCTGACTGCTACTTGGTCTCTGATGTGTCGAGATTGTCCCAACTTTAATACACACTGATGAAACTGGGCAAATATTGCTTTTTCTGTGGAAAAAAATCTTGAAAGAAACGCCCATGTTGACTAACTTGAGCAAACCTATTATTTGGAAGTGTTACAAAATTAAGATAAGGCTAGACTTAGAAGCAAAGAAACCACAGTGTTCGAATTGAGTTAATCGTTTATCATTAACTCTGCCTTAAGGTTTAAGGTTCGACTTAAAAATAATTTTTATAGATAGGTATATGTATAAATATATTTTTTAAAGTGTTGCTACATTGTAATTCGCAACACTCGACCCCTATTCACGGAATCCTCCAGCCGCTTTTTCAGTGGTTTTTGGCTTCTTTGCTATCAAGAATGCACTATTTGAGTTTCGTACTGCGTAAAAGAAACAAACCGAGCATAAAGTTTTCCCATTTCCACAGTTTGTATTTGCACAATTTCCGCTAAGTGGTTTTCTCGTGCGACGACAGACATCGGTCTGTTATATCGCTCGATTGTTTTTTTTTTTTTTTTTTATTTTCCACTTTTCCTTTTCTCAATGCTGGCATTTTCGAAGCGATTTGCATTCTGAATCTGTGTTTAACAATCGGAGAGTACTTACAGCAGATATTTTTAAGGTTGATGGCATGCGGCTTTTCTTCTCATATTTTTGCCAAATTTTTTTTAATATTCATATTATAAAACATGATTTTCTAAAACTAGATAAAATTTTCAATACCTAAAACGACATATCCATATATAGACATATAACCACTTGTAAAGGAAATCACTTCTATAGGGCTTTTCTTCAGGATGTCATAGCATCGAGGTATCGAGTTTTTTAAATTCCTAGGCCTCAATTTTATCTCATTTTTCTAACATTGCAGATATACCTATTAATTGATTTTTTGTGTTTGTGAAGCTACTCCGATCCGACGATTTTGAAGATGTAGTAAATATATTTTTAAAATTACACAAGAGTCTAATAAGTGATTACGCAGAAAATTTGGAATATCCCATTCGGGATTTTTTTTTTATATGGTTTTGTCATTTTTTTGCATTTTGCGTATAGGCCTTAAGTTGGAACCAGAATTTCAGATTTCAGAGACTACAATAGGTAGAGAGCTCAAATTATAGCAGAAAATGCGCAGCATCATCAGAAAGATCAAGTTTTTTGATTCATATCGACATCTCGCAGCGTGCCCGTAGAAAAATTTCCCAGTTTACACCCACACATAGTTTAACGTCGCGACGTCCGACGCGTCGGACAGACAAGACGGTAGCGATATCAAATTCTAAGAAATTAAGTAAAGTGCCAGTGATGTTATGTTCGGGCGGAGCCCCCTAGTTTTATATTATAAAATACCGTTCCTCTTATACCAAAAATTTCAAATTAATTTTTAGAAAACAAGTTGGTTTCAATAACTTTGGGCTATGGCTTATTAACTGGTGGCATGCTTGGCTTACTACGGACATCATGACGTTATCAATAGGAGTATTCAGGATCTAGCTTAGAGTTAACCAGTTAATATATAGTTTGTTATTCAACAAATAATGCTCATTATCCGTACATAGGTGAAGTTTATCGAATAATAATGATATTCGACCTATATTATAAGTCATCCGTCGAAACTTGACAAGATTTATATAGGGTGACCAGATAAGAGCAATTGAAAGATAATTTAATATAGCACAACTTTATTGATGGGAGATATCAAATTGCTTCTGGTTTAATTATAGCTTGTGTCTCGGAGGTACAAAGGAGATGCCTCGAAATTATTATAGAATGCCGTACGTGGGTTGGCATGCGAAGCACGCGGGTGGCAGAGCCCCCTAGCTTTGACGCTACACTCTTGTCATTATGAATGAAAAAGCTTATCATTTAAATGTCCGGCCCGCCTTAGGATGCAGTGCTTTTTGGAAAAAATTCAACATTCTTGACCAATATTTCCTGCGCCCAATTTTTGACCTCGCCTTCAATTCTGTCACAATCATATAAAATAAGCCGGATTAACTCTCCATTCTAGTCTCAATGTTTTTTTGATCATATCAATCCCTGTCTTGATTCCTGCTTGTACTCACGCTCAAGCTTCTATAACATCCCATAACTGTGACAGATTCTTAAAAATGTTAACTGGAAAACTAGGTTCACCTAAAACACGTATAAAAGTCTATGAAAATAATGTCATTTTGGCACAAAAATATATTTGAAAATATAAAAGAGAATTCAAGTAGATAAACCATAATAACCAAAATCACATAATTCGCAGAGGTTTCAGAAAAGAGTCACCTAGGTACTCTATTTCTTACACTTTTTATATGATGATCGGGCAAATGTGAAAAATCTGGCTCTTGATCTGATATTTGTCGATGATATTAAACTTAGATTTTGTTTTAACAAGTCGCATCCTTTTCTGCAGTATGATTTAGAGGGGTTATTCAAAACTGGTGTACTCTAGGTCAATTGAATTTAAATCTCCCCAAGCGTCAAAGCCTAAAGTCGTGCTTAGCTAATTTCTTCATTAGTGGTATTCCATTTGTACGTATCTCATTAATTTTCAGCTATTTGAGTATTATTTTTGACCCTAAAAAATGCTTCAGTACTCATGTCTCTATAGTTGTCAATAAAGCCTGCTGTGTGCTAGGAATTTTACAAAGTCAACACAACTAAGGATTTTTATACCGTCCTGGTCTGCTTAGTACTTGAGTACTGTTCCCCTGTTGGGTGCTCTCACTCTCCAAAAACATAAATTTCTTCTCTTTACGCAGTTTAAACTGGAATCCCAATGTCGTTTGGGCCTTCTTATACTAATACACTTCTTTTAATTGAACTTGCTTCCTTAACAAATCATAGGATTGCCTTAAATGCTTTTTATTTAATACAAATTAATTTCAGGGTCACACTATTTACCATTCTCTTTAAGAAATACTGCCTTATAAAAGCTGCTTTGAGCCACCTTAGAGCAACTTAACACCTTCGACCAAAATGGCAGCAAAAAAAAAAATACGCCAATAAAAAAGTGTGCCATAAATATGGACCAAATTGCCATGGGTTATTCTAATGTTTAGTTTTTTGGCCAACTTCGGTCAAGTCGATCGAACAAATTTGGCTCGTCTCTTGCAACAAATACAAATGAAGTGGAAACAAGGAATTTCACACTGCGATACACCCCAAACACATATACCAAAGCACGTGGGTGATAAAGCAAATAAGTAAACCAACAAATAAACACAGAAAACAAAACGAACAAAAATGCCGAAAAAAAAAAAAAAAGGAAACAAAAATCCGGCACTAGTCACAGCAGGACTAAAACACGCGACAGACCCAAAACAGACCAAGAGCAGAATGCTCCAATGGTTGGTTATTGAGTAAGGGATAGAGGAGATTATGGGGGGGGGGGGCATGTACGCCCAGTAAGTTCAACATTCCTAGAAGAATTTTGTTTTAACTCGAAAATCACATAAGCTGAGCGACGAGTATGTCCCCGGATCTCGTTAGTGTTCATTGTTGTAGTTGTAATGCTGTGCGGTGCGCCAAAGCCCGACACGAAAACCTGCCCAGTCCCAGACCCAGTCCAACAACAAATCCACAAACCCAAACCCAAAGATGGAGCAGCAGCGTCGCATCAAAACGTACTTCATTATTACACTCGATTGTGCACAGTAGTTGGTGTATTTGTAATACCCTATGCGGCAACTTTTAGAAGAGTTTATTAAGTTCGTGTGAAACAATGTTGATCCTCAAACTTTATGCCAAACTGATAGAAACGACAAAAAAAAAATAAAAAAAACTTCGATGTTTTCGATGCTTTTAACTGTAAAACATCGATATATCGATATATAGAAGTTGAATTTAAGATAATAATTAAATGGATTGAATATTCTGTTCCGGCCAGAATGTTCCGTCTTTTTAAAGTGTGAGCACTGCCTTGGGGGATACATTATCGGCCGTGCTCCGGAATCCGAATCAGAACAATTTATGCGGATTCGTTTTGAATCCGAATGTTTGGTGCTCCCATTTCCACCAATCCGAATTTTTTATGTGCTTTGAAACCGACTGCTTTGTTGCCAGTGGAATGAAAACGAATCGTCAAAATAGTATCAAAAAAACACAAATTTTATATTGAAGTCATTTTTTATATATGCCTTGATACTCTTAGATTCCATTTATGCCAACTTTAATTTGCATATTAGCTGCTAACTATTTTTAATAATTTTTTTCCTGACACAACCCAAAAATAGCATACACAAGCCAAAACGAATTTTCGTTTTGTTTGTGCATGTGTGTATAACAAACATGCACACATGGCCGATAAATGCGACAGGGTTCCCGCGTTACACAAGTAAAATTTCCCTTGAAACAAAAATAGTTAAATCGTGTTTATATTTAATAAACATAGTTGATAAATTAATATTTTTGTGTAATTTTATTTAAAATATGAAGCTATAAAGACTAGCAATATATTAATGAAAATTAAATCTAAACATCTTTACTAATAAAAAGGTGCAAAACTGCGGCAGCCTTGTCAGCTGTTTTGTATCAAACAAAAAACATTTCGCGCCAAGAAACACAATGTAGGTGCATATTTAATCAAAAGAATTTAATGCAAAAAAATATACAAATAAACATTTCAATATATAGGACATGATTCGTTTATTTTTGTACGCCTTCTTTTAGCTTTAAAACAAGCCATTGAGAAAATAAATTACATTTTTGCAATGTTTACAAATTCTTAACAAAAGGCAGTCAGCTGGTTAAAACACACCATATGTCAATTTATCGAAAAAAGTGAGGGAAATTTACGCATTTATCGAGAATAAAAAAGGAAATTATCGACAAAAAATTCTGATTCCGGAGCACGCAAAACCGAATCCGAATAAAATTGTTCGGATTGAATTTTTCTGATTCCGGAGCACGCCTGTATAAATAAATTATGTAGTATTGTACTACGAACTTTCTTTTTTGTTTTAATTTGCATTCTTAATTTTATTTAATTATTATTTTCTTTTATTTTGGAAACTTTGGCATTTAAGCAAAAATTACTCATTTCTATAACCTTATTACCAGTAACTTCTAGCAAAATAAAGGACATACATATATATATATATATAACCTAGACAGCCCATTATTTGTAGAATGTAATGGATTTAAAAATACAAATTTTGGGTAAACCGCTCAGTTCCCCGCGCATGTCTTATACTCAAACCTTTGTAGAAAAAAGCCTGAAAAGAGCAGATTGCATAGGGCATATTATAGTCGGCATGTTTTGTCTGTAAGCGGCCCGCTTGTTATTGTTTTTTTTTTTTTTTTTTTTTTTTTTTTGGTCAGCACAATGGCGCCGCACGTAACGTAACGTAACGCAACGTAACATAGGGGGTTATAGGTAGTAGAAAAGGAAGCGAGAACAGCAACAAGAGCAACGTTTCATTTGTTGTGTCTTTTACATTCTCTTTTCACACTTTCAGTATAAACAGGAATGCGAACCAGGACCGGGAGGAGCAGGTCTGTATGTTGCACTGTGGACTAGTTTATGCGCTGATTAATCGCAATTTTGCCATAACAACGTTTGATAAATTTACACTTATGGGGGGGATTGCTTGAAAAAACCAAATGGATTTGCGCAGCTCCGTCATGTTTTGTTTTTGGTAAGGTGCTTCTACATCGAAGACTGACGTGAAAAAATCACATAAAATCAAAACATTACAAACTAAATCAATCCCAAAGCAGTATGAAAAAAAAGTTTGGCTGCTACTTCTCTTCGTATGTGGACAAACGCAGCCTTTGAAATATTAAACTTACGCTATAACAAAAAATATGACAGCTATAGCACTTTATGTAATCAATGCAAATATTCACTTGTATACAAAATAAGCCATTTTATTCAAAAATATTAATTTTCCATTTTCGAAAAAAAAAAAAAAAAATAAAAAATTGTATTTTCAGTTGATAGAGAGGCTCACGGTATTTGCATTAACTTGTCATAAAATATATTTGTAAATATGCGCGCTTACTGTTTACACTCATATTAAAAAAGAGCTAATGAAAAAATGTGATGTAGTCAAAGCGATGCCCGACAGTGTGGATACCCAGTACCCCCCTTACCATTTACATTTCAGATTACATTTAAATGACGTTTCGTTTGCGATAATTTTAAATGACTTTAATATGGCCTACACTAACTAACTAGTCAGGATTATACGTTGAGGAGTGTTGCAGTAAATACGGTTCAACGACTGAGCTAGGTTTTAACGACAAAATGACCATGTGGCTTTAAGATAATATGAGACTACAGACCAAATGTTGTACAACTTATAAATATCAATGTTTACATACAGTCAAATTTTAATACAGTTTGTGGGCAAGGGGAAGTGGTATAGCATTACATATGACCATGACCCATAGGTCTAGATCCCAAACCAAGAAATTCTGTTGTGAGTAAAGAGAAGCGCATATCAACTTATTTCACAAACTTCAACAAAATTTTGTTTTTCTAGCACTTTTGGTCTCTGATATAGAGTTGTTTATACATAAGACATCCTACTGTTGCATACATTACATAAATTTCTATAGTACTCTTGTAACGATAGGGTACAGGGTATAAGAACACAGTTTAGCTGTGCCGCTTACACTTATTGCCTTTGACGGAATATAGTTAAATAGTACAAAAAAGCAAACAATATGCTATCTTTGCTCCTTACACTCTTTCACGCTTGCATACACTACTTCCCAATAAGAACAAAACTAACCATAATTTCCTTTTCACACCCACGCATAGAATAGTAACTTCAATTACCTTTCCTTTTCTTATTTATTAATGCTTACTTTCAGGCGTACTTTATATATTTTAATACAACAATTGCGCGTATGTACAAACAATTGCGAATAATTTGTATTAATTATTTCAACACATTTTTACAGTTTTTTACAACGCGTAAATTTATTTATTTCACAATTATTGCTTTGAAATGCACTATAGAAAAACAGGGAGCCCAGACAACATCTTTTTGCTCTTTGCACACACGGACGAGACTATCTATCATATTGCTACCACTTAACAATAAAAACAAAAACAAAAATTACCAAAACACACTTCAAATATCATTCATTTTTGTACTTTTTAATAGCAACGATTAGGCGCACTTTATTATTTTTTAAAATCAATATTTTAGCAATTTCGCGTATTTATTAACAATTGCAAATAATTATAATTATTTATTTCAACACGTAAGCCTATTTATTTTTAGCACTGCCGCTCACACTTATTGCTTTCAAATGCACTATGGAAAAGACGATCAAAAAGGAACCAAGGTAACATCTCTTTGCTCCTTGCACATTAAGAGGATTCATATTGTTCACACTTAATAAAAAAAAATAAAAAAATTTGGTTATGCGCACTTTATTATTTTTTTTGTAAATAATTATTTTACCAATTGCGCGTATTTACTATGCGTATAATTGCTCAAATACTGTCACACATTCTAACAATTTTTCACAATGCGTGACCGTATTTTTTTTATGCACTTTAGGAAAAGACGTTTAAAAGGAATGCAATGTAAGACAGCCGTTCGTATTTACTTAATTCACAATAACAAACAAATAAAAAAAAAAAAAAATGTACTAGCAAACTTCCATTAACCTTCCTTTTTTTACTTTTTAATGTTAAAACGCACTTTATCAATTTTTTAAATAATTGCATGTGTTTACTAACAATTGCGAATAATTCCCAATTCCATTACTTTATTTTATACTTTTTTATTTATTTCTAGTCGCGCCGTTCTCACTTATTGCTTTTGATTGCATTATAGAAAAAGAGGATCAAAAAGAAACCCAAAGAGCAACTCCTTGCACAAACAAACGCTCACACTTGTTGCTCCCACTGCACATTCTTTAAACAAACAAAAAACCAGTTAGCAAACATCTATGCGTGCGCCTTTTCGCACTCACACAAAATTTACGCAACTTCGCTAAGCTTTCATTTTCTTTTAATGCCTACTTTAAGGCGTACTTCATCAATTTTTTTAAAATTATTATTAAATATTTGCGCGTATATGCTTACAATTAAGAATAATTGCTACTAATTCAATTAATTTATTTTAAATGTTTTTACGCAAGCTTGTTTTTTGTGTATGCAACTGCAGTGTTTGAAAATTTTCTTTACTTCAAAAACGGTCAGGCAGGTTAACAATTTCGCGTAACTGCTAACAATTGTAAGCTGTTGCTTTTAATTTTATGAATTGGTTTTAAACGTTTAAGCATTAATTTACAATGCTCAAACTTAGTAATTTTTAACAAAACTGCAGTGCGTGACTTAGTTGCATTTTTTACTATTTTCGTTTCCATATCTTTCTATTCTTTAAACAGCTGTGATAGCCCTGCCAACTTCTCAGTTTGCAATAAGAACGACAATTTTGCTCAATGACCTAATAAGCAGTGCGCACATACGGCAACGCTGCACAAGAAATCATAAATAAAACGAATTACCAAAAAATTTAAAGAACAAAATTTTTTATTTATTTATTTGCGCGCTGCAACAAGTGTAAAATTATTAAACATAGGTTTAATATTTTAATAGTAAAAAATTCAAATATGGTTAATATTGTCGACAGCGCAGTAGAAAAATGTAAGTGTATTTATGTATATGCCTGCACCCAAAGCGCATATTCATTTAGTGCAACGAAATTTTTGAGTTTATGACCTTAAAAGAAACGAGCGGGAGCCTGAGCCTAAAGCCTTTACACGAAAAAAATCGTTTAAGCCATTAGTACAAATTTGATTAAAATTTGATAGGTACTACTGAAGTTACAAGCAAAAAGAAAACACACATGAATAGCTTTTGCTAAATGCAACATTTATACTAATACAATACTAAACAAATATAAAGTCTAGTCCCAAAATCGTCAAATAAATATAAATATAAAAATATTTAAACTTTAATCATCAGCACTAAATGATTACTGTGTCGACCCAATTAGCAAACCTAAAGGGCATATTAAAGTCATAGTGACTTGACCGATTGCCGCCCGCCCACTTGTTTGATTCTCTTTTTTGCTATTCGGCCAGCTCTGCCAACTGCTGAATTTCCATTGAAAACAAATATTTTACTCTATAACTTAATGGGCAGTGCGCAAATCTGGCAGTGCCACAAAAGAAAACAGCAAAAATAAATGCAAGCCGCATTTAATAATTGTTAATTTATTTTTAAGTGCATTCCAACAAGTTTGGAATTATAAAAAAACGTTTTTATTGTTGCATTTGTATCTAAAGCCAACAGCGCAAATTGTTTATAAGCTGGTAACAAATACTTTTTTGTGCGCTTTTACATAAAAGCAAGTGATTTATTTTAATTTAAGAGTAAGTGCAAGAAATGTTTATTATACCTATTATACACAACTTACAATAACTCTTTAATGTTATGCACAGCTTGATATAAGTGCTTAAATTGATAACAAGTGCAAATTGTTAAAAATCTTTTCAAAGAAAATCTTCATCTTTGGAATAGAAACAAATTGTTGTGCAAGTGCAAGTATAGCAGCAACATATTTGCATTTTTTGTACGTTTCACTCCTGTAGTAAAAGAGAGTATTAAGTAAAAAAAATCGTTAGTTGGGATATAAAAGGTAAATTTATTTTTTGGCTAGTTACAATTTTTTGGGATATGTTGTGGATCCCCAGCCAGTGCTGTTACCAAAATAGACCTTATGATCTGGTTTGGTTCTAACCAGTTACAGTCGAGCATCGAAATTTTATATCCTTAAGGCCTATACGCAGTTCAAAATATTTTTTTTTATATGAAGTTTTGTCATTCCGTGCGAAATATTTCGAACTGCGTATAGGCCTTTAAAAAAAAGGACGCAGAGCGTCAAAAGCCTCACTGAATACGTGCCGCAATTGCATATTCAGAAAAAAGATCCCATCTAAATTTAAATTCGATTTTGCTTAGAACAAGATTATCTCCATCTAGAACTTATAAGAATCTTTCGTTCTCTGTTTTTCGCAAATTTAAATAAAGTATTCTCAATCTCAGGTATACGACCCAACGTTCTAAAAATCGATACAAACGACTCTTTAAGAGCATTTCTTCTTGCAATCCTTCTAAACATTTTCAAATTGGAAACTTCTATCGCAAAAACTATTTACTAACAGGTTCAATTTATCCTAAAATCACGCTAGACATTCTCAAAGACAAAAAAAACGCTCTTGAAATAAGAATTTTAGTCTCAATAATACAAAAGATCCACCTAGGCGTACTTCTCATCTTGTTTTAAGAGCAACACGTTCGTTTTTGGGTGCAGAATTCTTTATTTTATTTGGGACGACTTGCTTACTAAGGTGTTCTCATAAGTAAACCAGTCGCTACGGAGTTCCTGAACCCATTTAATTTGTAGAAAACAAGTACATAGTTGCTTGGCTAGTCTGAGATTATTCATGTAGCTCCAGTCTGAAATTTGTCTGGATAATACTTTCTATAAAGAAACTCAAAAAGAATCATACTCTTGTTTGCGTATAGGTATGCCTCCTTTGCAATTCGTTCAAAAGAATGTAATAGTAATTTGGGTCCCTAAACAATAGTACCCTTAAGAACCTTAAGATCCCAAACAATAGTACCCTTAGTTAGTTCCTGAACCCATTTAATTTGTAGAAAACAAGTACATAGTTGCTTGGCTGGTCTGAGATTATTCATGTAGCTCCAGTCTGAAATTTGTCTGGATAAAACTTTCTATAAAGAAACTCAAAAAGAATCATACTCTTGTTTGGGTATAGGTATGCCTCCTTTGCAATTCGTTCAAAAGAATGTAATAGTAATTTGGGTCCCTAAACAATAGTACCCTTAAGTACCTTAAGATCCCCAAGCAATAGTACTTTTAAAAACTTTTCAAGCTTTAATTTTAATTTATTGTTAGATTAAATCACATAAAGGAATTTTTGTAAAAAAAATATTTTTCCAAAGAAGTAGTTTTTAAAATACTATTTTATAAAGTCAAAATCTAAAAAGCGTAGAAACAATTTTTTGACACACCTTTCAGTTCGTGTGCTGTTGTCGTTCATTTTTTTTTTTGGCTACTAAAATGCGAAAAATAAGAAAATTAAGAAAATAATTAAAGTCTTTAAAAGACAAACATTTTGGGGTTCTCTAATTTATATTAGATCACATATATGGCAACCTCTCTAAAAGAAACGCAAAGAAAATTGTCAAAAATATTGATTTTGTACGGAAAAATTCTCGAATCAAAGGATGCATTTTTTAAAAGGAAACTCATATTTTTGGCGAGACTAATTGAGTTCCCTGTATAACAGAACATTCAATTATTTATTTATTTGAGTACGTCATATTTTTGACAGAAGTGTTTAATTGAGTATAGAAAAAAATGTTTCCCTAATTTTATAATAAAAAGCGGTAAAACGCCTAAAAAGATTAGTTTCTCGGTTTTTCGTTCAAACAAAAACTAGATAATAATTTTTTATGGTTTTAAGTTATTAAGATGAAGCTATACCCTTTTTTTTATTTAGCCTATAATTAATGCTTTTGGGATTATTTTATCAAAATTTCTTGAAGATCTGAGCACTAGAACCTATGCTAAAGATATAATGAGCATGCTACCTCCAAAAACGTGTTGTCCGCTTCATTACTTTAAACGCGAATATCTTGAAATCATTTTTATTTTTTAAATATGGTTCCAAGACAAATTTAAGTTTTTTTAAATACGGTTCGATGAGAAATTTAAGTTATATTTTTGCTTTTTTTAAATACGCTTCGATTAGAAGATTGTCTTAAGAACCATCGCACACATCGATTCAATTTTTTGCAGACTAATTTATAAGCTTAAAATCTTATTCGTAAGACGAAGGCATTTTTATTTGATATCAAACTTATTTTTTGGGTCCCAAAAACTGATTTCTAAGAGCTGCAAAAATATATATATTTTTCAGCAAAAAAATATTGCTTACAAAACTTTTTTTTTAACTATTCCTTCGATTACGAACAGCATAAGCATATAAGTAATATTTAAAGAGGAAGCACTCTTCATAAATCATGCTCATCGCAAGGATGTCTGGAAAAAGATGTCTTCGGCCTGACAGCCGTTGAAAAATTCAATAAAACAACTTTAGACTTGAATATTTAGATACACCAAGGCCGATTTGGGAAAGACTTTCTTGCCTTTGCGAAAAAAATCTTGAGAATAGAATTTTTTATGGATGAATAAGCGTATGTAGCCCCTTAAGTGATTTCGTAATTTCTCAAGGTATTTTCTGTATAAAAAAATCAGTCAACTGTCGAGTATCTTAGTTTTTCAGTTTTTTTTTTTTTTTTTTAATTGTAGTCTCCCCAAATAAGTGTATTTTATATGAAAAAGTTGTACTACGTCTGTAGTATTAATTTTTTTAAGTTAACAAATTTCGAACAATTACTTTCAAAAATATTTGAAATTGGTGAAAGCAAACATTGTGGAATTCTTCCATTTCGAAAATTGTTTTTTTTTTTAAATACCACTGTTATGCCTTTGCTTGGGTTTTGCTCAAAGGAAACTCATTTTTTTGTAAATAATTAGAATCTCTGAAGAACGCTACTTATATTTACTTGGCAAGATTGCTATGACGACTACTTCTTTACTTCATTATTTCGGAATCGTAACTATTCTGCTGGCATAAACCTTGAATCTGTATGTGAGCTAGTTTCACCTGTCCTAGCTGGTTCGCTTAAGGAACAAAAAACAAAAGAAACAAAAAAAAACACCAACAAAGCTGCCGCAACTTTAGCTGTCTGTCAAATATGCTACAGAAATATTTCAAATTGTGGCTGCTAAAAATTGAACGTCGCATACTGCTGCAGATACATAGTACACAGACGTTGCCAGTCCGATCTTGCCCCCCCCTTAGAAGACCCACTTGGTGGCACCACACAAGTGTTGCGGCATTTGGCCACATTGGGATACTGGGACACTGGGACACACGGAGCTGAAATGAGATGAGATGAGTTGAGGCGCTGAGATAGGGAGAGCGGCGACCTAGCGTATGTCCTGGTCAGGTCGTCGCTCTGTTGTTCTGTTTACTTTAAAATTGGCAACCCACTTTGGAGTATTCATTTCATTTATTTATTTGGTATTCAAAGCGCAGCACCTGCCCCCGTCTCACAACACCAATGGGAATTTCAATATTTGCACCTTTTGTGCAATTTTAAAGCAGTACATTTTTAAATAATTCATTTACTTTGCCTCTGTTCGTGTTTACTTTCATTTTTCTTATTTTTTTTTGGTCCTGTGGTTTCCGTCAAACCGAAAAAAGAGCCACAAACCCTCTTGTTTTGTTATATGGATGGTTTTTTTAATTTTTTTCTTTTATTTATAGCATAAACTTGTATTTCATTATTGAGGTCAGTTAAAGATAGCAAAAAAAAAATAAAAACAAAAAAGGAAAAGGTTTTTCAATATTTGTACAAAAAATTGAGTTTGGTAAATTTAATTACGTTGGCCAGGCCAATATTTTTAAATGCACTGAACTGATTGGTTTTTAAACCCAATATTTAGGCACAAAGGTTTTTAACATGCGCGGTAAATTTAAAAATATTTATTTAAATTTTGTCGCTTAATAAAATAGTTATATTTATGCAATTGTGTGGTGTCTAAAATTAATAGATGCTGGAGACTTTAAGAGCTAGCATAAGCAAATTTGATAATTGCACTTCCAATATGTTCAGCCCAATCAAATTTCAAACTTATAGCTTCACTTTGTAAGCCTAAAAAAAAAAGTTACAATAAAGTTGTCGTTAGTCGAATTGACTACTTTTACCACATGGACAAACCAACATATACTTAGATAAAAGTGAAGCTTAAAAATAGTAACAGCAACAGCGCTAACCACATCCACTACCACTCAATCACCCTCTCTTGGGTACCGGGGCACTCAGTTGTCCCTGGTAACGAGGAGGCGGGTGAGTGTGCTAGAAACGGTTCAGCGTTCCCGGGCAGCCTTGCGGTTATAGATATAGGAAGACCCTTAGATAACGTCGTGTTGCAAATTAGGAGGACGAGAGCTCAGGCGGAAATATAATGGGACTCTGGGACAATGGAACAATCCAAAGCGAATATCTGAACTTGTGCGTTTTCACAAAAACAGGACAAGGATGGTGGTAGGAGTAGTAACGGGTCACTGCACCATAGGCCAAACGACTGAGAGGCTGCACGCAGCTGCGGAGACGAGGAGGAGACAGAAAGCATCCAACACCTGCTATGCGACTGCCCGGCGCTTCTAAGAAGACGAACCCAGTTTCTGGGTAAACCATTCTTTGAAGACCTGGGCAGTCTGGCAAATGTGTCAATAGCGGCTCTGGCCGCTTTCGTCGAATCCTCAAAATGGTTCTGCAATAAGAGAGACTTAGGTGACTAGAAATCTCTTTCCCCTGCTTTTAATCCTTTCCTTAATTAGGCATCACAATGGACCACTTGGTCTCTGGGTGATCTCAGTTATAGACTGAGCAGCCTATTCAACCTAACCTAACCTAACCTATTTAAAAAATAAAATAAAATTATAAATTTATTATTTTTATTCCCATCTTTCTGGCAGCATTTGGATACTACATCATAAGAACTCGTTATCTTTGGAGGCTATCTACGAATCGGGGCGTCCTCGTATGGTGTAAAGCGCTGCTTTGGAGTAACACTTACCAAGTAAGTGCTTCCCAATAAGTTTTGACCTGGGCTGCAGGAGTGGTCATGGGCTCAATCTCGTTAATTAAGCTCGGTAAAGATCTGCAGGAATGGCTTCGCTCGGTTTGAGCAACTCGTAATAAACGACAACCAGCATGATGTTCAAGCAGTGCCAGGTGTTGCCCATGCTGTGCTCCTCGTAGTGCTTTTATTTTTTTTTCCTTACCCAGCTAGAAACACTTTCTTCTTTTTTAACTTTACTATAAGTGCAAAGATTTCTTCATACTTCTTAAGGCTTAAACAACGACCTTCATATTATAATTATCAAATGAGTAACTCGATGATCCGCTTTTCACAGGTTGCGACTGTGCTGAATGGTTTCTTTCTGCTGCTCATCTGTATGTGGCATTGGATTCCTTTTATCATCCTAGTTCATTTTAGGCTATTTCCGTTGACCCACAAAGTTTTTTTATTTTTGTTGGCTACATTTTATCAAGACCATTTGCAGTTTTTAATCAAAAAAAAATTTATTATTTTAGAACTAGGAATGCTTTAATGCTGCACACATGAATCTTGATAGTCAAAAATCACCAATACACACGACATACATACATATGCTTGGCTAATATCTTAAAGATCAAGATTTGGGACAAAGGGATATGCTGTAAACCGCAGCTGGCAACCGCAAAAGCCTCTAATTTCATTAAGTGCTCATATATGGATGGGGTCAGAACTTGCTTGGACTCTGTGCTTTGTGTCGGAGCCCTGAAGCAAAAAATCAAAGCCTTACAAAATGCATTCAAGCGCAAATATCTCAAAAACCAAAAGATTGAATTATTTAATAAAGCACTTAAAATCCGATACAAGGGGTCGGACAGGATACAATGAGATGAATTAATACGTGTGTGTAATTTGTTGGATACAAAATTGAAATATTCAAATTTTCTTTGCTTTGCAATTTTTCGTCAAATTTTTTGTTGCTGGAAATGCAGAAAGAAAAATGGCTTAGTTAAAATCAATTTAAAGCAAAATTAGATTTTCAAAATCAACAACTCAGACGGGTTTGGGCATGATGTATGGTGGGGTTGGGGTAAGGGTGTTGTGAAACACACACACACACATGGCTACAAGAAACAACATTAAGGAAAACCCGCACGAAAAGTTTAAATATGAGTTTCGAAAAAAGTTTTGAGGCGTAAATATTTTGTGCCAGCATTTGGCTGTTTATCCTTTTTTTTACTCTCTGCTGCTGCTCCTTGCTAACATGTTTTTTTTTTTTTTTCTACGTGGTATACATTCAGGGGAACGCAAGAAAATGCGCTGACGTTGACGTCGCTGTCGCCGTCTCTGTCGCTGTTCTCGTTGTCTGAGTGTTTGATTTATGCCGGTTGAATTTTAAAATTTTCTTTTCTTTGCGCGCACGCCAAATCCAAATCCGATTAAGTTTTCAACGTTTTCACTAAAACCCACCTTCAACAGCAGCTTCTCCGCAACCCGCTCCAGGGCCACGCAAAGCCTGCCCTTAACAGCCTAAGCACAACCCTTGCGCTCTCTGTGTACGAGGGCTGTCTTATAAGTTCCAGTGAGTATGCTGCAAAATGCGACTCTTTTGTAGAAACTGGATAAAGGGGCGCCTATCTTGGCTTTGCTGGAAGAATCACCTTTCGTATGACGCAGGCGATTAGGTTCGTTACGCAATTTGCGCTATTGTGGAGTAAGAAACAATTAATATGTTAAGAAATATATACCTTTGGTCAAGGGTATATAGGATTTGTGCAATACATAGTAGAAGAGCATAAGTTCTTTAAGTCAAAATGCTTAGCATATCCATCGGTTGAGTTTAAGAGTCTAAGTCCCAAGTCTCAACGCCCTAGCTAGGGACACCAAGTTGTACCCAAAGCTGCGCATTATTCGTACACAGTGAAGGTGTCTTTTTTTTTAGTTTCATATCTTTCTTCGAAGATCAGGGCTGTCTGGCAAATCTGCCTATAGCACTACTGAACCATTCTATCGAATCCTTAAATTGGTTTAGCAAGAAGAGCGACTAAGCCGTACAAGAGAGTACCCACCAGCTATGCCACCCATTCCATACTATTCTTTTTTACTTCCTTTTTCTCATTTATTAGGCATCATAGTGGACCAAACGGTCACTGCGTTATCGTAAGAAAATTTCGCTCAATATTGTTATATACTGCACCTGTAAGGTCACGGGCATATTAAGTTTGTGCAAATATATTTAACATGGAGATGAAGACATTGGGGGACCTCTAAACTTATCTTCAATATGGTCAGGAGGACAAAAGACATGTTTGTCTGTCTATCTTTCTACCTGTCTGTATATCCTTGTATGAATAGCTTATTCTTGGAGACTATAAGAGCTACGACTATCAAGCATGTCAATTGGACGCTTTTTCTTCTGGCACGCACTCTTCTCCGCTATATTTGCTACAATTCCAAATCCACAGCTTCAGTTTGTATGAGCAGAATGAGGGAAATACAAAAATACGGATTGTTTGACACCATGTTGTAAGTCTAAAACTGAGCTTTCGAATTCAGGCAGGGAAAAGTTGAAATTCGTAATTTGTAAAAATCTGTTGTAGGGAAGTATTACGCATCATCTGCATTCGATTGAGGGAGAATAAGTTCCTACTATATACATATGTAGTTCTCCAGAGATTCTACAAGATTCGTCTCCCAATTGGTTCTTCATGCTTCTTTTATTTATGTATCTTTTTCTATATTAAATAGTTCTTTTATAAAAAACCTACCTACTTACAAACGAGTGGGGATATAAATTAGAGGTATTTTTTTTGGGAATTGTAAAGGTTTTCAGATGCAAGATTTTATCGTAGCAGAAATTTTTATCTCAACTTTGCGTGAATTTCGGTGAAAATAGAATAAAGTGAATATCGTGTACTCACCAAGAAACCTTTCCTTTGTTTCCTTTGATGCATACATAGAGAGCTTAATTAGCATTAAATTAAATGGTCACAAAGTGGTGAACTAAATTCCGTTGTGGTTGTATTAGCTCAGGTGACGCCAAATGTTAAGCTCGGCAAAAAAAAAAGAGATGTCTTCACGTCATAGGTCTCATAGGTAAATTTAAATAAATATTAGTATCTCAAACAGCCTGGAAAAATACTAAAAATATGTGTTCTTCATCTTTCACAAACTTATCAAACTACCCTCGTATGTTTTGTTGTTTGTGTGCTTACATGCGTGTTCGTATGTGCAAAGAGTTTTAAAAAGATCAAAAAAGTTGTGCATTTTTCAATCTTATGTTGTTGGCAGTGCTTTGTTTTCTACCCTCATCCTCACCCTCCATCCAACCACTCTGCTGCCCTTGACTTTTCTAATAAAAAAAAAAAAAACACACAAAGTACATACAGCGAAAGGATTCAATTTTCTAAGTGAAAAAACTTGAAGCCAAGCAAATGCCGCCAACAACAAATCAAAGCCTTTGAAGTTTCTTTTCAAACAATTATAGGGTCTATCAGAGGCCTGTAGAGGGCCTTGAGGCAACATGCAGCGACCTTGCCCCTTGGCAAATGGCTAAATAGTTGGCTTGTCGCGCGCCATTCAAACCGAAACAAATTTCTCAGGATTCTTTTTTTTTGTTTTTTTTTTTACCCTACAATACTCTACAGTGGTATACTAATTAAGAGCACTGTAGATTTTTGAGTGAGTTTGTCTTAACTTAGCAGTTATCTCACTCTGACAATTTTGGTTCTTCTTCGAAGTTTCTTGTTAGAAGCACAGATTTTTGGTTCAATTTAAGCAAGAATAGATATCATCGACCACTGACAGTCAACGTCTGGATATTCAACTTTCGGAACAATTTTTCGTTCTTGTTGGGATCACATGTTCTTGTGGGAACCAGAGTTCATACCATTTCGTATCATTCACTACTCACAATTACCCCCTGGTCATACTCATTCATATCACTTTGGTCATTCTTATTTCTGAAGATTTTTGCCATGAAAACTTCCAACGTTGCTATCCCCTAATGCCGCAAATTAGCTTTTTTTACGAAACCGTTTAGCCTTAAATATGCTTGATCCCAGAAGGTTTTAACAAATTCAACAAATTGTTATATAGTGTGACGTCACAAATGCTATCGTTGCCATTTTACACAGCGCGTACTTAGATGTTAAATGATCATCTAATATGCCAGTTAGAGTATTTAAGCTGCGTCTAGACCAATCTTAACATTCCATTCTGGTTGCCTTTTTTTTTGTTTTTTCGTATCCCTGACTTTTGGTTACTTCGTGTTGGCATTTTGATGACTGTCGCCTTGTTGACTTTTACGCCGTAGTCCTCAGCCCCCAAAAATGCCGTCAGCTAATTTTGTTATACAATAATTTTTTGGGGGTTTGTGGCGTTGTTATGCTCCAGCTAATCATTAATGACTTTCGTCAACTTGTCAACACTCGAATGTCATAATAGATTTTTCACGCTTTTTTGTTTGTGCCGCGACAAGCAAATTGCAGTCACTGGCCAGTTCCAGGGGTAGTCTCTAATTCCGGTTCCACTGCTGCTCCTGCCACACTAATGCTTTTTCCTTACTGTTTCTTTTCTTTTTTATGTTCCTTGATTTTATTTACTGATATTAACAGCACATTATTGGACGTGGGACAGGCAAAGTGGAACGTGAGACATGGGTTCTAAAAACAGTTGCATGTGTGTGCGTGTGTGTTTGTTTGGCTTCTTTGATTTTAGTTGGAAGGTAAATCGGAAGGTAAAGTCACTATAGTTAATTACCAAAAATCATATAATAGGCGCAGTTTGCATTCAGTGACGAATTCTGTCAACTTAATTGATTTAATTGTTCAGGTTTAAGGCCTAAATAAACTAAGTCTTTAAAACTTATGGAACATGAATGCTATTTAAAGTAAAACTATTAATAATTCTTACGTAGTGCCAGCGCTCTTTGATTAGGTTTTGTGACGTCATTAAATACAATATTTCATTATTTTCTTTAGTGCAGGTTGTGACTAAATTTTATCTTTAGAAATACTTTTTTTTTTTTAAATAGTTAGGTTCTCTCACAAAAGAGAGTGGGCACTGCGACCTCAAGATCTATTGGCCCTTACCCATTCTTTTAGGACAAAAGACCATCTGCCTTCCTTATGAAGAGCAGTAAGTCTTTCGTTGGAATTCGGCATAGCTGGAACGGAGGATCCGTTCAGCTCTCAAATGTGTGACTCTGTCCCACACTATTCCTGGACAGTCACACAAGATGTGTTTGGTCGTCTCGTCATCTTCAAAACAGAGCCTGCACTCTGAGGAGTCCGATAGACCCATTTTTGCAAGTGATATCTTACAGTATGGTGCCCAGATAAGTAGGCTACCAGGAACCTTAGGTTTGCTCTACCAAGACCTTTAGTTCGGTTTGCATCCGAGGGTAAGACAAGCACTTTTGCTTGTCTTAAATTCGGTAAAGAGAAGCAATATCTTCTATGTCCTAGAAATAGTTAAACATATTAAAATTTTTATAGTTTTTGTTTGTTAAAATCGCTGTGTAGACTCATATGGGCTAAAATCAAAAAATTATTTTTAGTTTGGGTAGCTAACACCCTCCAGTCTCCCGCAATTGCTCAAAAATTATTTTAACTTGCCTTTAAAACATGCCACATACTTTTGTTTTTTTATTAGCCATTCGTAAATGCATATTTTATTAAAATCGAAAACTATAGCCAAAAATGATCCAGAAGTTTCTCTAAAAACTGCGAGAGCAGCCTTGGTACAGGGAATTTTAGAGCCGACTATAGCATTCTCAAATGCTTCAGAATTAAAAAAAGTGCTATCTAGTATATAAGAATTGGTTAGAAACTGTGGGAGTTATAGCAAAAATTAGCATATCCGTACTGCAAGCTACATATAGGGTGGGCCAAGTGTTGGTTTGGTTGTTAAATACTCATAGTTCATACATAACATAACCGTCCAAAGTGGATGCTCTTCGATATATGTCAAGCTCAAAACTACTCAATTTTAGTCATGGATCGTTGTAATAACCGAACAACGCATAAAACTGGTAGATGCGTACTATAAAAATGGTCGCTCTGTGAAAAAAAAACTGATTGAGGCCAGTGTCGACGAGTCACCGGAAACATCGAAGCGCAATCGTTCCCAAGAATTAGAACTTGCTAGGGCCACATTGCGTCGAATTTTGCATGCGGATCTGCAAGAATCAAAATGACGCAACATCTGAAGTCCACAGACCATTATCATTTTTGCTTATTCGTTCAATGGATGGGAAAACAGACAGATGGGTTTGCGTCAAAAAAAAGTCATCTAAAAGTAAGATGTTCGATGTACGATGTTATACATTTGCTCAATTAACAAACAAGCCAACAGATGACCCACCCTATATCTACCAAACTGCTTGTGTAGAAGCTACTATAACCAAAATAAGTGTATTGCATCCAAAGGAATTTATTATATTAATTGAACATAAACTGGTTATATCTGTTGAACTCATAGTATAATTAGTTAGTTCTTTGTCTCGTGAGGTTTGTCAGGCTTCTTTTTAGGGACGTCAGTCTCCGTAACAACCTGTTCTTTTTCTCCGCCTCCAGTACCATGTGCAACATTACCGATAATCATGTTTTTAATTGAAAAAGTAAGCTCCTGAAATTTCTTCCAAAACTTAGAGTTAGTGCCAGTATACTGTTGTTGGTTCTTGCACTCCTCTTTTTTATTTAAATTCTCGGCTACTTTTTTATTGTCCACAATACGGCGAGTTGTGGTACCCAAAATTAGAGGATTTATCCTCACTGAATTAAGCAATCTAGAGCTAGAGCTCAGTATAATGCGCTGCATCTTGATGTGTCACAGTAGATAAATGCTGATTTTGGCTTGATGAAAAAATAAAATAAAATTTTTTGTTTTTTTTTAATAATTTTAAATTTTTACAAACCTCTGAACCTCTTGAATTTTAAATAATGAATGAGAAAAAATGTTGAGTATAAGCTCAGCTGTTTACTTTAAGTTGATTGAAGAAACAAAGTCTACTATTTTTTTAAAAGTAAAGCGGCTACAATTATATGAGGTCTTATACACTGTAGCCTAGAGGTCAAGAGTATACTAGGTTGCTGCAATGTATGTAACAGGCTGAAGGAGACGTACCAGACCATAAGTTCTTTTTTTATCCTCGGAATGCTTATCATAAACTTCGATAGTGATTGAGCTAGGTGCGTCATTTTATCGGTAGAGACCACAAGAGCTAGATACCCAAAGAGGTACCAGCAGATGCGCATAATCCTGTGTCTCTAGTTCTTGTGGTATCCCAAATATAGTAGTACAGTAAACGAAGGCTCAAAAAAGGCGTCTATTGAAAAAAAAAATACTTAATAGATGAAACTTTCAGGGATCGTTTAAACTTAGAATCATGATTTACAGATCGAAATTGTTACCAATAAAATTATCTATGAAGCAAGGTTGTAGGTTGATTGGTTGTTGTTGTAACGACTATCTCGGTGCACCACGTATGTGGATTGTCAGGTTTTATGAAAAAGAAGAATAGGAGAAATGTTAGAATGGTAATAGAACATTAGAGGATAACCCGATCCAGCTCGAGATGAAGAGAGGGATGAAGGCGTGAGCCCAGTGCGTCTCGCAGTACACATAAAGAGGTGTATGGTGTTATGAGGGCTGCTGCCGCAGTGTGAGCAGACATCAATAACCTCCGGGTTAACTCTCGCCAGGTAGCTGTTTAGTAGCTTAGAGTATCCTAGGTAGATTGGTTATTGTGCTTGCTGTTTAAAGTTAAAAGTTGGAAATCGTGTTTGGTGTTTTTCTAATAATTTGCAAATATCTCAAAACCAGTAGGTTTTTTCGGAAATTTTACCCATATAAGTACTTTGTTAATGTAATTGAAATTGTCTACAAAATGAGTCCTCCATCGCTTTCCTACGATAAACAGATTTCGAGCATTCGAACAGAAAAGTTGCTCATAGGCGCCACCTTTGTACAACAAAGCAAGCAGTCGACAAAGCAAGCAGTACTCTGCTTTGTTCCCTGATTTACGCTTAGCTGCATTTTCTATGTAAAAATGATGAAAATTGGCGTTTGCGAGTGAAAACAGATGAAACTCTTCGTTTACTGTACTATGGCTTCTTATACAGACGGACAGAAAAACTTGAATATATAGACTTTTTTTAGTGTGAATAATGTGAATAATTGTTTTAAAAATGAAGGAAAGTGCTGGTTGCAGTTGGGATATCCAGACTGACAAAGTGCTGCTTGTTAGCTTTAAATATTTCCCGTCTGTTGATTAGCCTGTGCCTTGGGCACGCCAAAACAAAAAAAAACCCATTCAACTCAGCTTAGATTGTATCATTTGTATCAAAAAAATTTTTAAATTGTCTTTGTCACTTGCTGCCAACATTCTCTTTTCAAGCTTTCTAGAAGCAGCCAAAGAATTTAACCCAAATTAGTGCAAACAGTTCACAGCCAATTTAAATTGAAGCCTGGCGGCAACAAATGAACTTGCATTGAAGTTAAGAATAAAAATCACTTGCACACAACTGTGACCATAATCGATCTATCAGTAAAATTGAATTACAAATTATTACAAGAGCAAGAGACAAAAAAAAAAAAAAAAAGGAATGAAAAGTAAAGATACGCAAAGTAAAGGAAACCACAAGGACCAACAATCAGTGGAAGCTAGTGAAGCCCAGGGCCAAATTGTGAAAGCCAAGCAAGTTGAGGCCAAAGTTGAAAGCCAAGTAAAAAGCAGCGTTCAACTCCAAAAAGCTGCACACAATAAAAACGCAAAAAACGAAGAAAGTAAGAAAGCCAGCAAAAAGCGAAGGGGTTTTAGTAAAAAAAGAAGAGCAACGGGAAACGGTATTATATAGAGGTGAAGCAAGCAGACGAAGTAATAAAATTATTTTCAGCAAAAGCAAAGCTATGGGAAATTCCGCAAAGCTCTAAAGCTACAGCAACAACGACTCCAAAGATAAAGTTTTAAATGCCGTCACAGAAACAGCAGGGCCCGATGTCTTCTCTGGGCCCAGGGTTGAAAGCGCATTACTTTGGGGGGGGGAGGTTAAAAACAACAGTTAGCCGAAAAAACTAAAAAAAAAATAAAAATCTACAGGCAAAAGACAAAAAAAAAATTTTATATATACAGCACAAGACAGAAACTTAAAACTAACATAAAAAGCCAAAATCTTGGCACACTTGAAGACGCACTCCTCAACAGATAAAGTTTACGCTCGATTTTCCACAACGCGACAGTGCCCTGCCCCGCGTAGCTGCTTGGTTAGCATAGCTTTAGCGGAGTTGCCGGTCATGCGGTGCGTATACTTGATTTTCCATTGATTTCATGGGCGTTGCTGAGGCGTCAAGTGCGGCGGACGTCTGCAGCGCGTTCACGCTGAAAAATGTCTCAAGGCGAAACGCGTTGAAAGTTGTAATTAAAACCTTGAAGCTAAAGTCGTCCCAGTCAGCCCAAAAGCGTTGCGAACCCAGTCAAGTAAGCCAAAATCAGCCAAGTTAGCCAGCAAGCCAGTCAGCCAGTCAGCTAGTCAGCCATTTTCTCACTTGAAGTTACTGTTTTGGACTGGCTATACTCTATATTTGGCTTGAAGCAGTGCATCCATGGTATTGTGAGAGATAACTTGTCACCTACTGATCATTCCATTTCCCCTTGGGTCATGGGTAAGCTAGACTAGACCATAAGATTCTCAGACCGAAAGGCTTATCATATTTGGTGTAACGATTGAGCCCATCTGTCCAAATCCACTCGCAGATCTCGACGGGACAAAAATGCTATCAAAATATGGGCATATCTGGCGCGCAGTATGTACTATGGGCGCGCATTGCCAGATTTTGAAAAAAATATTAAATAAATATGATTCATGAAATATTAGTGATTTCCGTATTAGTTAGTTTATTAGTTTATTAGTTCCCAAAGTTGACTTTTTTATAAATTTTTCTACTTTTTATAGTTTATAATTTTATTGGCATATTTTACGATTCGTAAACCCTCCCGAGCTGTGGAAATTGCGTTTTCTATGTAAAATAAAAATTAAATACCTTTTGAAGAATTATGTAATAGAATGAAATGCGTATTTCAGAAAGCAGTTATTCATTTATACTTAATATATGTGCTTTTCCGCTTTGGCGTTACGTTACATCTGTACGACAAAATACATTAACAAAAAAAAAGGAAACGGCAAAGTTAGAAAATTTTTTTTTTTTACATGTGTATATAAAAATATGATAACAATTGGTGTTATCGATTCAATAACATGAGCAAAAATACGATGGCGTGACGTTACAATAAGTAGAAGTGGTTTTTTGGACTTCTGCTGCAAAACTTTATTTTTAGTATGATTCCAAAAAAATATTACTTCATTTTGCAGTTGTTAAATCAAAAAAACTTAATTTTGTTTAATTACTTTAATATCTGGCGTGACGGAAATGTATGAAATTTAGATACCCATTCTTATAATATGCCACTATTTTCATTAATGTAGATTTACTTGATCCTAATAAAGAAACAAATTTTGCTGTTTTCACAAAACACTTCTATATCTCTGCTAACCCTTTAACATCTGTCTTACAAAATGCCTACCATCTTGGAATAACTTCTTTCTTTTGGAAATAGTAGATGCTGGGAAACCCACATTCCGGCACCGACCCAACAATTCCACAATTTTTATACCCTGTACCGTATGGTACAAATGGTATATTGTGTTTGTGCAAGCCGAAAATGTATGTAACGTACAGAAGGAGAAGTCGGAGACCCCCCAAAGTTACCTAAAGTATGATCAGAGTGACTAGAGAAGTCGATATACCCATGTCCGTCTGTCCGTCTGTCCGTATGAACGCCTAGATCTCAGAGATGGTAAGAGCTAGAGCAACCAAACTTTCAGATAAGATCCCTTATTAATCCATAGGAGACAAGTTTATTTTATTTTTTTGATATCGGGACTACATTACATAGCTCCCATAGGGGTGTTTCGGAGGACCTCGAAAAAAAGCAAAAGTTTTAAATGGATAATTCGTTTGCTTATAATTTGGAAATCGGAAGTTTTTTAGAAACCCCCAGCACTGTACCAAATTTTATCAAAATCGGTTGACTATATCATATAGGTCCCATAGGATCGATCGGTCGAAAATTTGTTTTTTGTACAAAATTCGTTGTGTTTCGTTTGTTTGTGAAGATATTGTAACCAAATTTGGCATTAAGAAGTTTTTTAGAGTTCCCAAGCACTATACCAAATTTGATCAAAATCGGTTGACTATATCATATAGCTCCCATAGGACCAATCGGTCAAAAAATCGTGTTTTGTACAAAATTCGTTGTGTTTCGTTTGTTTGTGAAGATATTAAAACCAATTTTGGCATTAAGAAGTTTTTTAGAGTTCCCAAGCACTGTACCACATTTGATCAAAATCGGTTGACTATATCATATAGCTCCCATAGGGCCAAAAAAACGTTTTTTGCACAAAATTCGTTGTTTCGTTTGTTTGTGAAGATATTGTAACCAAATTTGGCATTCAGAAGTTTTTTAGAGATCTTCAAAACTGTACCAAATTTTATCAAAATTGGTTGACTACATCAAATAGCTCCCATAGGACCAATCGGTCAAAAAAACGTATTTTGAACAAAATTCGTTGTGTTTCGTTTATTTGGCAAAGAAATATCTTTTGGAGTTTGTAAGCAATATATCGGACTTGATTGCAATTTGGTGGTACAGGGTATCCCAAAGTCGTCCGCGCCCGACTTTAACGTACGCCATCTTTTTGATTGATGACGCCCTTGCCGACTCCTCCCAAAATCGTAACACTAGGTTTATTATATCAAACTGAGAGCTCATTAAATTTTTTCGTAAACAGAGAAATTGAACCTTTTTTTAAGATTTTATATTTTATCAAATTGTTTCATGATATCACCTGGATCTAAAGAATCTCTTAAAAATTCTTATAAACGATCAGTTATAACATTTACATTACTTCAATTTTTTTATGCTATATATTTATGACATGTATATTTTATTTATATATATCTCACTAACTTAAAGGATTTCCAGCATATTGAAGTGTGTCAGCAAAAAGCCAAGTTCTTTAAGAGAAGATCTTAAGAACAATGCTATATGGCTATAAACTTTTGGCTCGCAGCGATTTATAGAATCTCTAAATGGTTCTAATTTTTATTCAAACCAATTTTACTAAGCACCAATTTAATATTTTTTTTTTTTATTAAAAACAATATACTTATGATGATATTTCGTTAAAGGTTGTATTCACAGCAATCTTGAAAAATTGGCAAAATTAGATTTTAAAAGATCGCGTACGTTAAAGTCGGGCGCGGACGACTTTGGGATACCCTGTACCACTGCTTGCAATAAAATCCGGTAAATTGCTTAAGAACACCAAAATACATTTAATTGCTTAATAAGGTTACGTTAAAACTGACGAATTTTCAACCAAAAATGTACTCCAAAAAACTTCCAAATGCCGAAATTGGTTAGGATATCGTCATAAACAAACTAATTTTCCATCTAAAACTTTTTGTTTTTTTCGAGGTCCTCTGAAACACCCCTATGGGATCTATATAATGTAACGCCGATATCAAAAACATAAAATAAACTTGTCTCCTAAGGAATAATAAGGGATCTAATCTGCAAGTTTGGTTGCTCTAGCTCTTACCATCTCTGAGATCTAGGCGTTCATACGGACGGACAGACAGACAAACGGACAGACGGACGTGGGTATATCGAGTTCTCTAGTCACTCTGATCATACTTTAGGTAACTTTGGGGGGTCTCCGACGTCTCCTTCTGTATGTTACATACGTTTTCGGCTTGCACAAACTTAATATACCCTTTGTACTCTACGGTACAGGGAAAATACAGAAAATTTAAATAAAAACTTTGGGGACCTACATATAATGTAAAAAAAAACTGCTTAAAAGTTAAGCCAAAAACTTACGAATATCCATGGTTTCTAACTAAGAAATTTAAACCTATATATTTGCGCCAATTTGCAAATTTTATATGTTACGTATTTTTTAAACATTTTTTTTTCTAAAATTAAAAATTTTTATTATACGCTTTAAAATACTTACTTTATAAATTTGTGTCCTTAGAAAATGCCGCGTCAACATTTTGAAAGAGTATTTAAAGTGCCTGCAGATTTCAAATCTGCGTTTTCGCTCATTCTTTCGCCTCTGTTTTTTATTTTGTCGTGCTGCATCGCATCTTTAGTGCTGCTTGTCCTCGTAGTCTTCGTCATCACTGGCGCAAGTAAAACCAATTGAGGTACGAAAATTGCAAACTTTATCTATGACGGCGGCAAGGCCGTAGCGTCTGTCCCCCAGCCCCAAAGACCCAGTCTCAGCTTTAGCTTCTAGCCCAAGCAAATTGCCGCCCAAACCGGCAGACCCAAATTGATTGCGAGTCTGTTGGCAATGCCCTTAGGAAATATTGATTCTCACACCTACTTACTGACTCTCCCTCTCTCTCTCTCTCTCACTGCCAAGTGACAGACTTACCAGGCAAAACGAAAGTTTGCATTTTTCCAGACTTCTTGGCACTTTTGCAGTTGGAGTGTGTGTCATGCTAATTATAAATCGAAACTTTCTGCGACACTTTGTCAACTGCAAAAGTTCCAGTCCGCACGTCCAACACGATGGCAACGTTTCCCTTCCCGCCCCCTCCCCCCGGCCGAAAACCAATTTTCTTTGCAGTTTTTTGACATTTTCAGCGATTTTGTCTTTGGCAATGTTGTAAGAATTAAATTAATGCAAATCAAATTTTAATAAATTCTTGCAATGTTTTGAACACAAGTTTTATTAATTTCTTTATAGCCATGGGGAAAACTATTTTCCGATATTATCTATAAATTGCATAGTGTTGCTGATAATTAACAAATTGCATTATAAAAATTAAAGAAAGAGCTGTCATTGTAAATTTTTATCGCTTGTTGGAATAAAGTAAATATTTTTTTTGTTATATAGTTGGAAACTGCTTACTCTATGTAAGATATACCCGAGTGTTGGTGGGTTAGGGTTGTTTGTCGTAAGCACCGACTTGGAATATAATGAGTAGATTGTTAGTTTTAGATTATGTTGGACAACAAGAGCTTATACTCAGGCTGCACTTTTCTTAAGTCTACGAGCTTCTATTTTCAGGTACTTATTGAGAGTCGTCTTCTTGCATCAACTCATGGAGTGTCCTTTTCGAAGTAGTGGATGTTGTGGATGGTAACTTGCTAACTTTAGTTATACGCTTAGTGTCCTGTTTTGACATCGGAGTTGTTGGTTGTGGTAATGAACACACCGCACTCCCAGTAGCTTCATTGTCGTCGGCAAATATACTGTTTATAATATATTGTAGTTCATCATCATCGGATTCCTCATGGGCATGTTCCTTTCGCTCCTGCTCCAATTGTTCAGCGATGAGCTTTCCAATAGACACCAATTGTTTGTATTCCTCTACAGATTCAGGATACCAGGAAGGCGGTTTTGGGCGTTCACGCTTTTGTTTTGCTTCCAAAGACTCTTCAAATTTAAGCTTTTCATATTCCTCAAGGATTTCATCGTACATAGTGGGCATTGGTTCTTCTGCATCTTTACGTTTGATTTTTTTTTTCAAGTCAAACATTGCGCAATACTCGGTCTTTTGATAGTAGTAGGAAGGCATTGGTTTATTTGGATTTGCGATTTCAAATTTTTTCCATAGCCCCGGTGGATCTTGGTTAGAGTACGTAATGGACTCAGCCGGTTGTTGTATTTCAAACTGCTCGCAAAACTGCGGTGGCTCTTGGTGATAGTAAGGCATGGGCTCAGCCGGTTTTTCGATTTCAAACTGCTGGTATATCACCGGTTGCTCATCGTGCCAGAACAGCCTTGGCTCAGCCGGTTTTTGGATTTCAAACTGCTGGTATATCACCGGTTGCTCATTGTGCCAGAACAGCCTTGGCTCAGCCGGTTTTTGGATTTCCAACTGTTCGCACAGCTCCGGTGTCTTTTGGTGCAAGGGCGGCATTGGCTCAGCCGATTTTTGGATTTCCAACTGCTCGCACAGCTCCGGTGTCTCTTGGTACGAGGACGGCAAAGGCTCAGCTGATTTTTGGATTTCCAACTGCTCACAAAACTCCGGTGTCTCTTGCTGCAATGGCGACTTTGGCTTATCTAGTTTTTCGGCTTGCAACTGTTCGCATGGCTCGGCTGTCTCAGTTGGTTCAGCGGGCTTTTTACGGCTAAGCTTATGTCGTAATTCATCTTGTAACTGCTTCACAATCTTTTTGCGATTAAGCTTATGTCTCAAGTCGAAAGCTGGTTTTAGAGCGCATTTATTATTAACCATTTGTGGCGTTGACCGTGACAGATTTGCAGTTTGTTCTAATTCTGAAGTAGATGCGTTGATTCCCTTGGCATTAAGATCGGTTTGCTTCACTTCAGCGTACTTCGGAATAGGTTGCAAAGTCGCCGCACGAGTAGCCTTCTTCATGCCTTCGAAGCCGCACGTGGCTTGTCTAGAAGTTTAAATAGAGCTATAATTTATTTGTAACTAACTACTGAATCTTGTAGTTACTTACTTGCGGGCTACATGCTCCAATTTGGCACGTTTAGGTTTATACATGCTCATATTTCTATATAAATTTACTTTGCATTTAAACAAAATTTCAAGTTTTCTCGTGTCAGCTATTCTGACGAACTTGACAGCAATAGGAAGGTTCAATAAAGCCCTAATTAATACCAAAAAATACCAGCAATAGTAATGGCGGAAATTCTAATATGGCAACACTTTATGTAACTCTGTTAAATTTCACTAGCTTGGCAACACTTCAATAATAAAAAACCAAAACAAAGCTAAAAAGTTTTTTGTTAAGTTTGGTAAATGTTATTTTTAAAATACGCAGATTGTTTGCCTTGGGTTAAGAAGACCTACAAACAGTGTTCCAGTATTTATGTTTTAAATTTAAAATTATTATTATATGCAAATATTTTACTTGCAATTATTTAATAGCATTTTATTTTCTTATTGCAGTTGTGCATCAACATGTAGCAGCATCCCGATGACAACATGGTTGCCTTAGCAACTCCAACTAGCAGTGCAGCAAGTGCCGGAACGCAGCTGCCATCATCTTGCGAGTTCAACAACAACATATCAGATCTTGAGTATACCATGGCATAATAGACAGGACATAGAGATGCTCACCGACCTGCACCCTGCCGTTGATTTTTGTCTTTCCGTAAGCACCAATAAGTTTGGTAAATTTTATTTTTAAAATACGCAGATTGTTTGCCTTGGGTTAAGAAGACCTACAAACGTTGTTCCAGTATTTAAGTTTTAAATTTAAAATTATTATTATATGCAAATATTTTACTTGCAATTATTTAATAGCATTTTATTTTCTTATTGCAGTTGTGCATCAACAACATGGTTGCCTTAGCAACTCCAACTAGCAATGCAGCAAGTGCCGGAACGCAGCTTCCATCATCTTGCGAGCTCAACAACAACATATCAGATCTTGAGTATACCATGGCATAATAGACAGGACATAAGAGATGCTCACCGACCTGCACCCTGCTGTTGATTTTTGTCTTTCCGTAAGCACCAATAAGTTTGGTAAATTTTATTTTTAAAATACGCAGATTGTTTGCCTTGGGTTAAGAAGACCTACAAACGTTGTTCCAGTATTTAAGTTTTAAATTTAAAATTATTATTATATGCAAATATTTTACTTGCAATTATTTAATAGCATTTTATTTTCTTATTGCAGTTGTGCATCAACATGTAGCAGCATCCCGATGACAACATGGTTGCCTTAGCAACTCCAACTAGCAGTGCAGCAAGTGCCGGAACGCAGCTGCCATCATCTTGCGAGTTCAACAACAACATATCAGATCTTGAGTATACCATGGCATAATAGACAGGACATAGAGATGCTCACCGACCTGCACCCTGCCGTTGATTTTTGTCTTTCCGTAAGCACCAATAAGTTTGGTAAATTTTATTTTTAAAATACGCAGATTGTTTGCCTTGGGTTAAGAAGACCTACAAACGTTGTTCCAGTATTTAAGTTTTAAATTTAAAATTATTATTATATGCAAATATTTTACTTGCAATTATTTAATAGCATTTTATTTTCTTATTGCAGTTGTGCATCAACAACATGGTTGCCTTAGCAACTCCAACTAGCAATGCAGCAAGTGCCGGAACGCAGCTTCCATCATCTTGCGAGCTCAACAACAACATATCAGATCTTGAGTATACCATGGCATAATAGACAGGACATAAGAGATGCTCACCGACCTGCACCCTGCTGTTGATTTTTGTCTTTCCGTAAGCACCAATAAGTTTGGTAAATTTTATTTTTAAAATACGCAGATTGTTTGCCTTGGGTTAAGAAGACCTACAAACGTTGTTCCAGTATTTAAGTTTTAAATTTAAAATTATTATTATATGCAAATATTTTACTTGCAATTATTTAATAGCATTTTATTTTCTTATTGCAGTTGTGCATCAACAACATCGTTGCCTTAGCAACTCCAACTAGCAATGAAGCAAGTGCCGGAACGCAGCTTCCATCATCTTGCGAGCTCAACAACAACATATCAGATCTTGAGTATACCATGGCATAATAGACAGGACATAAGAGATGCTCACCGACCTGCACCCTGCCGTTGATTTTTGTCTTCCCGCAACCAGCTTGAATGCACAAAGTGGCTTATTTAATTATCTCTGGACCATTGCAAGTGTTTTTAAATGGGCTGCTACGCAACTGCCAAACGCACCTAAATAGACTGCTCTCTTTAACGTCATTACAGCTTCTTATAGATCATAAGTTTGCTGTCATGCCAACATTTGCAGTCGCACAGCTTGTGGCATATATAAAATGGGACACGGAATAAAAACCATCCCACCCACAGTAGCCACAAAACTTACAAGACGTGACAGCAATATATCCAGCTGGGGTACCATGATGCAGCAACGAAACAATGGCTAGCAAAACAGCGCTGCAGCAATTTGGCACAAAGCGCCTTATCATTTAAAGAAACGATTGCATGTTTTGCAAGAAAATCATTAAGCTTGACAATGCCCGTGTGGAGAGCAAGTGAAGCATATGGACAAACTGATATGAAGACAAAAAATAAGTGAATACGAAACGTCAACATCATTTAAGAACAAGCTAGCAACAGACCATTAGCACATGTAGAAATTATCACCAGCTTACTGGGCCGCATAGTATAAGCTCAGCCAGCTGCAGGCGAAGCACAGCAAAATCAAATCAGATTAAAAAGCACTCGAAAGTAGCTGCCTAACACTATCGAGTATGCTCATCATTCAATTATGTGGTAAAGCACCAGTTTTGTGGCTGATCCTATATTAAGGAAACCATTGTGTGGCTACTACTACTATTAGTGCCTAATAATTCAGCTATTATTCAGTTAGCAACAAGCTGCTTTAACTAAACTACATGCAAACGAAAGTATATCAAATGATGTCACCTTTACCTACCGTCTTTTGCTGGAAGATTACAACACGTGGCTTAGACGTGATTCCAGTCAGCGTGGACTCGGAAGTTACTGTCATTTTATAGTCTAACCATCTCGGCTGCGAGTCTAACATCAAATTCACATTTTGAGAGGTCTTTATTGAAGCTGTATATTTAAGCAGCGTATGAATAACTCATGGAATGGTGTACTCGTCTAATCAATCATGCCAATTGATGTTATTGGACAAACTCTTGCCACGGCAACCATCAATAAGCATTCTTTGAGTTCCCAGGTTGTAACCAAGCTATTGATCAAAATCATCGTTTCCTGTATCTCCACTGGAGCATAGAGCCTCTGCTGATAAACAAAAACTAGCAGATCTGATCAGATCGGCTTATATTTGGCAGAGATCATGAACATACTGGGATAAGTTCAGTCTCCAAACTTACACATTTTAAAATGTCTATAGATATTTATTTTAATATTTTGCCATCCCAGGCGGACGCATATGCTTATTCCGCTAGTATAGACTAACATCAATATCTCAAGCTTGGAGTAATCGTCCAAGTCGCTGGGTCTTGCTGCCACCATAGACTCTTGTAAACTGCCCAAAACTGAGAGAAATCATTATACGAACACATTCAGTAAGTAATACATGCATTTGTAAATAATCAAAATGTCTAATTAAAAGTTTGTTTTAGATTTCCAAAAAGACTTTCTTGAGGAACCGCGACAGTAGGGTTTAACTTTACAGCACGGCAAGCTTGTGGATCAGCAATGCGGAAAGTACTTATATATATATAATCCCCTGGCTTGACTATTTTGTCAGTCGCCCCTGTTCGAAGAGCACAGGGACCTACAGTTTATAGCCGTCTTGAATTAAAAGTGGCTTTCTTGGCAAATAGCGTCTTTTTGCTAGCGATGCCAGTGCTAGGCAAATACACCAGTGCTTATGCGGACAATCGAACTACCGACCATCGGGTTTCAAATCGAGTACGCTACCGATGGCCACCAAAGTACTTGCCGCACAACTAATTTGTAGTGATCCAGCTGCATGTGCTGCGTCGCCTTCACCTGTACAGGAAATTTATGACTTACAAGCGATCAAAAGGATTGACAATAAGAATGCTGCGGGAACCCTTAAGTTTCTTATCAATGTTTGAACAAGTTCAACATATTAAGTCAGAGATCTCACTGACAATAAAATGGGAAAATTGGGAACCGTACTACCCGAACCCCGTCTAAATTGCTTAATACCAGATGTGCAAATAGAAAGTAGTTGTGTTTTTTGTTGTAAAAGTTTTGTTTGTATAAACAATGGAACTGCGTTGTGGTTAGCAATAATGGTAGGGGATCATCAAGATAGTATCAGCTATTAGAGTTTATATAAGCATTTGGGGTGGATTTAAATTTTACTATATTCATGTTCATGTTTTTTTCCACAAATTATAAAAAACTCTGATATAATATGAGTTAGGTTGGCAGTAAATAGTTTTAATCAGATGGTACTCCTACTACGGAAAAAAGCTAGCTGGTTTAGAGTTAAAAATCCTTTTTAGTGGGTTCAGCTCTTGTGGTTGGCAGTTTTTTTAACCAGAAGGTATTTAAGATTACGCAGTTGTACATTTTTTTTAAACCTATTATATTAGCAGCAGTCTGTTAGCTACCTTATTGTAAGTAAAAGTTTCAAAATGTCAAATATTTTAAGGTAAACGCCATTGTAGATGCATTTGATTGATTGATTTGTTTTAATTATTTCAGAATTATGCAGTCACACCAGTAGAAGATGTCCAGCATCAGCTTTTTTTGGGATTCTTCCGCTTAACTGGCCTATGCAACGCTAAGGGTTCTCGTCTTGGTGCAACTAACTTATCCCTCCTGGCGTCTTCGCGAGTTGGTAACAGCAAGGGCTGAGAGAACTTCAGCTAGTTTGTCCTGCCTCTTCTCCGCTGACCGCCAACTAACGCAGCGAACACATTACGGGCTGGATACATAAATATTGTATGTTAACATATTCAACTTTTTTTAACTATACCTTGGAATTCATGAAGGAGTTGAAGATATTATTAATTATGCCAAATTTACTTTTTTAAACAAAAAGGTTTAACATATTGTATTATATAGTTATAGTAAGTTATATATATTTATATACACCTAATTCGGTTTTAACACGGTATACGTATCAAAAAAAACATGAAGCAAATACTTAAGCTTTTGCAAGGTTTTTCACCAGCCTTTTCTTTTCTTGCTCATAAAATAACAATCTTTAATTACTGGCAATAGTACTAACCTAAATCTGTTATTTTTTAGTTCTCAAGATTATATGAAATCTAATCTCTGTTTTTTGTAAATGCTAGCTTTAAGCAAATCTATACTTTTATGACAATAAAGCAAACCTTTGAATTGAATTGAAATGCTTAAGCTGCTATGAAAATAAATTAAAAAGGGGAATTCCCTAATTAAATTTCGAAAAGATTAGGTTAATACAAATATATTTTTCTTTAATACTTCAATCAAAAAGCTATTTTTTTAATCGTTAAAATTGTATAAAATATTGTTTTTCTTGACTGTATTATTTCAAAGCCGTGTAAAAACAGAATTGGGTGTATATTATAAGCTTGTTTTTATATACATACGTATTGGAGTTACTTTTAAATATGCGAAAATCACTTTTTTAACTTATGTGTACATATTGTAATGCAATGTAATGTAATTTGTGGGGCTGGGCATAAGCCTATATGCACTGCGACCAGTTTGATCTATTGTGCACCCCTTTTCCTTTAGACATTTAGTATTTCGAGGAAGCGAACCAGCTCTTTCGGAGAGAGCTTTTGAAGGTCTTCATCTTCTAGTAGGTATGCACCTAAAATTTTGTGTCTCCTGCCTCAGAGTTTGTGATCAGGTGTTCCATAGACTCTTCCTCATCACAGCAGAATCTGCATGTATTTGAATCGGATATACCTATTCTGTGTAGGGGTTTTTTGCAGGCGAAGTGGCCTGTAAGTGCTCCAGAGAGTGTCTTTAGACTTTTCCTGTTTAGAGTGAGATTCTGTTTGCTCTTTTGGCGTCGAATTTCAAGAATTTTTTGGAATGGTTAAGGCCGTTAATGCCGTTCCAGTATTCTGATATTTTTTGTTGAGTTAATTTTTTGGGTCTCTTGTTTTAAGTTATTTTTGTCGAAGCCAAAGAAGGGAGTTGGGCCTATGAATGGCTTTTCCGCCTCTTTTTAGCGTAAAGGTCCGCCTTTTCATTTCCTTCGTGTCCTTCATGTCCGGGCACACAAATCCAAGAGACTTGGTTGTGGGTGGCCAGTTGATTGAGTGCGTTATTGCACTCTATTAGGACTTTTGAAGTGAAGGTGTAGCTTTTTAGTGCTTTGACGACTGATTGACTGTCTGAGAGTATTTTGATCTTAACTCTCTTGAGTCCTCTTTTTGATAGTATTTCCACTGTTTCCAATTATAGCGTATAGCTCCGCATGGTAAATTGTAGTGTCGGTACTTAGAGTAATTGATTTGTGTGTCTGGGGCCCACTATTCCTGTTCCTACACCGTGAAGCGTTTTGGATCCATCTGTATACCATTTTTGAGAGTCGTCATGTAACCACACTGGGTTAGCATTCTATTCCTCTCTAGATGGGAACATGACTTTGTATCTCTTGGTGAATTTGAGTACTGGATCTGTGTGGTCGTTTGTCTGGGTCATATATGTAGCATTTCTGACCCTGTTAAGGATTTGTAGGTGAGCAGTAAGGTTGAGAGTGGATTGAGAGTGTACATATTAGTGAAAGCTTTAAAAATCTTTTATTTTATCAGATTAAATTATCTTTCAACCTTGAAGTTTAAAACGTTTTGGCATTATTATAAAATGTGCATAAAAAAATGTTTTTAATATGTTAAAAATTATAACAACGCTGTGCTTTTGTTTTTTAAACGTCGCAAAGACGTTATTTGTTTTTATATTATTTGCTTGAAGTTAAATTTATAGCATATTCCAAGATTGTCAGACTACATTGAGAAGAAGCTAAATTTGATTTATAGCCTTAAACTTTTTCCAATAAATCAGGGAACTTCAAACTACGACGTGCATATTATTGAAGGTAGCCGATAATGCTTCACACAATTAAATTTTAATAAATAATATACAGCTAAAACAAATGCCTTTTTTTTAGAAATCAAATTATCTGGCGTATAAAGAAAATATGTACATATTGTAAGCTTCACAAGTCGAACGCTGTCGACTTTGAGATACCCTTTGCCCAAACAAAATATAAGAAATTTAATTAATCGAATACGATATTTATAAAAGATTTTTAAGACCGGATAAACCGAATTTGGTACAGTTGCGTATGCCAATTTTCTTTAATAGATTTGCCTAAATAAATTAAATTAAATCAATTGTAACCTTAAAACTTAACCTTTCTATATAAAGCTGCTTTGAGAGCTACATAATATAAAGCCGATATAGAACAAATGCGGTTAATATAAGCCTGATATAATTATACTGTTCAATTTAAAAGTTTTAGCTCTTATCATATTTGAGTTATGGGCGTTCATACGGACGAAACGTCTATATCTCTCTAGACTCCCCCGATTGCCATGGTCACCTTCTCTAAACTTTCGACAAACTTAATATACTCTTTGTACAGTGTATAAAAATTTCTCTTTTTTTGGTCTCTAGAGTAGCCCCCACTTGGCGGTTCGTCTGATATTGATTGCTTTCAACAGAAGCCGTAGGTTACAGCTACCCTCGCCACAGCTTTATGGCTAAAATGTTGCTACTATTTATTTTCTATTTTAAAAAATTTTATTAATTAAATTAATTATGCATTTTGCGGTCAGATGTGTCTGTGATAAAGTCGGACATAAAAATGTTTGCACCTGTAAAGCTTATTTTGGCCAGTTCATGTCGCAATGCTTTTACTTTCAGCATGAACTCTTGAACAAGTTTGTTAAACAACCATACAGCAGGGATCCGATCCTGGTCACTCTAACATAACACAAGTTTGGATTTGTCTAAAAACCATATGCGCTAAGCTCCACACAAAAGCCGGCAAGTATATGGCTTTCACTTTGTAATACAATATATCCGGAAAACTTTACGAGCCTTTGTTTCCCGCAGCGTTGGCGCTGTCATGGCTTAACCAAGACGTCAACAATGTTGTAACCATTGTCATCATCGCCATGGACATCTTCCGGCAAGTTTTTGCTTTTAATTTTTTAATGACACATTTGGAGCACGAGGGTAGCCGTCAACGGCAAAGGCACTCCTAATACTAACTGGGGGGAGTGAGTGGGCTTTGCTGATTAAGGAAACAGCAAAACTTTGTTGCCTTCCTGGTTGGCTGTCAAAGGCACCAATGATGGAGTGCATCGATTTATTTATATATTTATTTATTTATGCCTTAATTAGCAACTAGTTCAGCCAAATGCTCAAATATTTATTCAAGCAAATATTCATTTTGTTTAACTTTAATATTTTTAATCTTTACGTTGCGTACACGCAATTTGTATGCTAAAATATAATCGATAAAGATGCATAAAAATGGCTTCTAGTTTGACTAGCTCCATACAACTCTCTAGGGGGGATCATATACATATACATATACATATGTATACAGCATACATACAGTTACATGTGTTATTTGCATGTATACGTTTGTCTGCGCGTGTGTGTGTATGTCGATAAGCAAAGAAAACACTTTTAATAAAAGTGTGACATATACCACGAAAAGGTTAAGCGCACTATGGTCGAAATGGCCCATCATTATTTTGGATAAGTGAAGAAGGCTTGTTAGAATATAGAAAAGATGACGTTGTAGACGCACCAAAGTTAGCTAAAGCGTGATCAGAGCGACTAGAGTAGTCTGTGTATACCTATGAACGCCAAAATCTCAGAGTTGGTAATTAGAGAGCTGCGCAAGCACAGCACAAATGTCTTGTAAGCCATCAGCTGTTATTTCAAGCACTTCATGTCTTTGGCTTGAACAAACCAAAACAAATACTTTAGTGTCAAAAGTGCTTGGTTAACAACAAGCAATAGAACATCAAAAGGAAAGTGAAACAGAACAAACCTGAAGTAAAACAAAATGGAAGTAGAACCAAACTGAGGTAGAACGTTTTTGTTGTTGTAATGATTTTGGTGGTTTTTTTGACTAACACAAACAAACAATCTGCTTTTGTTTGTGTGTGGCTTAAATTTGCTTCAATCAAGCATTTTGTGTGATTTGCTAATGTTTTGAAATATTCAACCACTGTCAAGCACTAAAGCAAAGGCAGTTCAAGCACTGAAGGTTTTGTTTTGAAGCAAACCGAACATCAAAACATTTTGTTCTGCTTGGAAGTGCTGTGCAGTAGTGAAGTGCGACGTTTAGAACATTTTTTGCAGCTCTCTAATGGTAATAGCTTAAGCAACCAAATTTTCTGATTAGAGCTCGAATTACATATGTCACGGAAGATAAGTTTAGTTTATTTTTTTTGATATTGTTATACGTGTAGGGCCGACCAGTCACAAAAAGGTTTTTAGGGTATTATTTTTTTTTTATGAATGCACCAAATTTGATTGCAGTGTGATGGTACAAGTTATCCCAAGTCGTCCGTGCCCGACTTTAACGTATTTCATCTTTCTTTTTTTGTCACAATTTTTTAACAAAAAAGTCCATAATAATCTCAGCAAATCTGGGTAAGCTATACTATACTAGACTGAGGTCTATTTTTCCAAAGATTATAACGCATAATATTATAATTTATATCAAAAACAAATTTTTTTAATACTTTTAGTGAACATAAACTAATTATATCAGATAAGAGCTCATAATTATCTAGTTCTTTGAGTCGTGGTGTGTATCTGAGGGTTTCTTTTCAGGCACGCCAGACTCTGAACCACTTTGATCTTTTTCTACAGCTCCTGTACCATGTGCAGCATTGCCAAGCAGCATGTTCATCATGTTCTTCATTGAAACACCAAGCTCTGCAAATTTATTCCAAAAATTGGAATCAGTGTCAGGATACTGTTGTTGGTTCTGGTTCTCCTCTTTTGTATTATTTGTGCATTTAGAAACTTTATTGTTGTTTTTAAGGCCGCGAGTTGTTGTAGCCAATATTAGCGGATTCCTCTTCAAGGAATTAAGCATTCCAGAGCTCAGTATGGTGCGCTGCATCTTGATGTGTCAACGTAGCTAAATGCTGCTTTTGGCTTGAAAAAATAAAATAAAATAGGTATTTATTTTAAAAATAAAATATTTTTCTACAAACCTCTGAACCGCTTGAATTTTAAATAATAAATCAGAAAACATGTTGACTGTAAGCTCAGCTGTTTACTTTAAGTTGATTGAAGAAACAAAGTCTACTTTTTTTGAAAAAAAAGCGTCTAAAAATTTTTTAGTTCTTATACTCTGTAACCGAATGGTGAAGGGTAGGGAAGACGTGACAGACCATAAGTTCTTTATACTCAAAATGCTTATCATAACCTCGGATAACGTTTGAGCTATGACCGCCTCTTCGTCCGTATGAACACGTAAATCTCGGAATAAACAAGAGTCTGGGTCTCTACCCAAAGAGGTATCAGCAGTTGCGCATAATCCCACTTCAGTTCAAGTTTGTTTTTCGGGGAGAATGGGAACATGGTATTACACTTTTGAGCACTGCCTCGAAAATTTTAATTTTTTGATTATTACTTTTTTAATGCAATAAATTTGTATTCGTGCCACTGTGCGATATCAAACCATGCGAAAACTATTGAAAGGCCAAGGATGCAAGCAAAATGTGTCTTTTATAAGGACACACACATGCACACAAAAATACTCACATATGGTTACATTTGAGTGTGCGTGTGTGTGTGTGACCTTTTTTTGACAATGCCAATTGGTGGGGAACCCCGCTGACTCCCATCACTGTTGTTGTCCTTTTCACAATTTTATTGCTTGTTTACGAGCTGCTTTTCGGGTTTTGGCTTGACTTGGCTTCCATTTTATCACTCCAATACGACCCCAACAACAACAACGTGCCATGCTGTATTAGTTGGCGTTGTCTTTGCTATTGCTATACCCTGTATCCAATGAGTACATGGGATGTCATAGGGATACCAAGTAAACTCGGTTAGCTGTTGAGATTGGTCACTAAGATCTCAGCTACTAGCACAGTTAGAGACATCAAAATTTAAAAAAAAAATTTTGAGACGAGATTGGATATAAAGCAGTTAAAAACTTAAGAACGTAGAGCAGGTAAATACAAACAAGCATGGTACACGCAAAGATATTTTTGCAAAAATTTTTTTTTCAACTTTAAACCAATAGTTGTTTGGAAGCAGTCTAACAAGCAGTTTTTAATGAAAAAAAATAGATTTTCGGTCTCCGAAGTCAATGCCAGCATGCCAGAGGTCCGATATAAGCCGAAAAAACTTCTTAAAAGAAAGAAACATCATCAGACGGTGACCACTTCTATTACCTAGGATGCGTCATAACCAGGCCTGACGAGAGGGGGGTGGATTTCCCCCGGCCCGGAGTTTTCTCAGGGCCCCGGTGTAATTACTGTCGTACTGTCTTGATTCATACTGAAGGTGTAATAGAGGGTCCGGTACATTTTTCCCCCGGGCCCGAATTTGTTCTCTACGGCCCTGGTCATAACCAAGGACGGTGGTTCCTCAGCAGCCATTGACAACCGCATAAAAAAAGGAAGGCAAGCGTTTGGATCCCTCCAGTCCATATGGAACTCGAATCAGTTTTCGACTCGAACGAAATTGAAAATTTTTGACTCGAACATAATGTCGATTATTTTATATGGATGCGAAACATGGAATGCTAACCCCCGCCTCTTACAACCACTCCAAGCCCTCATCAATCGATGTCTTCGCAAAATACTCCGCATCTTCTGGCCACAAACTATAACAAATGACGAGCTTCGAGGGCGAACTAAACACATTCCAGTATATGATGCAATCGTCCGGACCCGAAAAACACCTCCGTGGATCTGCCACTGCCCCAAGGACAAAGAAGACGCAAAGGCAGGCCAGCTCACACATGGCGCAGGCAAGATGACCTGGAATTGGAAGGTCTAGGAATGAACTGGCACCAAATTAAACAAAAATCTGGCGATCGCCAACAGTGGAGGAAATTAGTAACGGCCCTCTAGTCCTTGTAGGACTTATAGGAACTTATATATATCACACACCTGGACTCGAATCATACCTTGCTCGAATTGTGTCTGACAATTTTTATGCTGTGTTTTTAAAGGCACTCAATCCGAATGCCAGCTCCAAAAAAAAAACCCAGCACTTCTGGGCTCCGCTATAAAAAATGTTTCAAGCTTATGTATCCGAAAATATTTATCATATATGTTTGGGATCGCTGAATCCAAATCCGAGCTACAAAATACTCCAGGGCTCTGAGATAAACTAATATACATAATGGGTTAGTCAGAATCCTGACGCGCTGTGGTTGTTTGGACCTTGGTATAGTATATGGTAAACATGCTCTGAACACCGTACCCAAAAATCGATTTTTGCACCTAAAGGCCCAAACGCAGTTCGAAAATTTGGGATATCCCATTTGGGATTTTTGTTTTATATGTAGCTTTGTCATTCCGTGCGAAATTTTTCGAACTGCGTATGGGCCTTAAAACTGCTTGTTTGCACTGTAAGCAGCAGTTCCAACATATTCAAAAGGTTAACATTTTTGCAGCAAAAAAGTTTGTAGGGCATCTCAAAGTCGGACACTGTCACGACTGTATTACAATTTTTGTTGTTGTCGTTGTGGCGGTTGAGGCTGCGGTTAAATTGCGGTTTTTCACTTGCCCACTTCCCTTGTAGTTATCATTGTTGTTGTTGTTGTTGCTCTATGGGCGTATTGGCAAACACCAAAACTTTTACGAGCATATAATCGAAAAAGTTTGAGGATTTTTTTTTTGTTTTTTTTGAAGGCTTGAACACACACTTGACGCCCGACACCGTGTTGACATCGAAGCCAACCCAAAAACTACGTAATATTATGGAACCATCCATTGTATCTATATCTCTAACCATCTATATGGCCGCATCAATGGCATGCCAGGGCATTTGGGACGTAATTTTCTTCTTGTTGGTTTCGTTTTTATTAAGCTTTGGTTCTTGACCCTTTGCACTTGGCTTTTAACTGTGGCACATATATTTTATATCATGAGCTTAGAAATTGCCCAACCCAAGCTAATTAACAATAGAGTTAAAGTATCTTGTTAAGGGTCTTGCAACAGCTATTATATGTCCAAGCTTTGATAACCGAAACTACGATTATGTAAAGTGTCAAAGATGTCATTCAGCATAAGGTGACGAAATTGTTAAGCAGATTTAACTCGTTGTGGCCATAAGCTGTGTCGAGAACTTATCAATCTCTTTTAAAGTGTTTTTTAAAACTGAAACTTTGGTAACTTTCAACACCCTCGATAATCACGAAACTCTTTGACGATTAGTTTTTTTTAGTTAAGTATTTTTTTGGGCTATTCTTAAAAATCTGCATCATTCAGATATTCATCAACGTTGGGGGTCAGCCAATTGATTCTTTGGCTTTCTGGCTTCATTGCTGCCATAGCTTTCTCCATTTTTTAACAATATTTTCAGCTTACAATTATGGTCTATGGTCGTCCGGCTCATATTCTGGCGTCAGACCAGTTTATTGCCAGCAGCAAAAATGCCGGGTTGACTTTCTGGCGATCTTTCCATGGTGCCATGTCATTGGTAACTTTGTCAACTGAAACATTAAATGAAAAAATATTATTCCCATCTGGTTACCCTTCAGATTTATTTCAGTCCAAAATAGTAAACAAATTAAACTAGCCGCTGACGGGTATAGGAGAAAACCTCAAAATATGCCTAAGTCCAACGAATTTATAGTATCTGGCGAAGCGAGTGATTCCACTAGTGAATCCAGTCGATCTGGTGATTCCAATGGATCTGGAACATCCAGTGATTCCGCGGACTCTAGTGGATTTGGATCAACAAGCGAATCAATGGACACCAGTGGATATGGCGATTCTACTGGACCTGAAACATCTAGCGAATCAAGTGATACGACTTCATCTGAAACATCCGGCGAATCAACGGAGACCACTGGAACTGGAACATCCAGCGAGTCAAGTAATCCGAGTGGAACTGCAACATCCAGCGAATCAAGTGACGCCACTACATCTGAAACATCCAGTGAAATAACTGACTCTAGCGATAGCTCTGATTCTAAGGAGGAATCTACACAAAATTTGAAACAACGTAGTGGGAAACGTCCACGTTCTGACGAAGATGCGGTTGAGCAGCCAGCTGTGAAGAAACGAAAATTGGAAACTACTGAAGAACAACGCAACTCAGCCACTGCACAGCCTGATGTCTTGGCAACGGCCCAGGACACGACTGCTGCAGGCTCACCAGCGTCTTCAAATAGTTCGTCGCATATGGAAGAAAGCGATTAGGCTCCAGAGTCAAGACTCCAATTATACAACATTCTAACATAATCCAAAATCATGCAGTCTTCAGCATGTACTACAATATTTACGATTCTCTGACAATCGACAAAGGGCACTGCATCCAGCGCAGTTCTCCATCAATGCTGGCTTACCACTGATCTGAATGTCCTGACGTGAACCATTTTCATATGAGAATAAACAAATTAAGATTGTTTAAAAACATGTTGCATTAAGTTTTTATTTATCATATTAAAGTATTTAGATTAATCCATGTTCTTTCTATTACGTTTTGAAAGAAACCCGAAAAAATCACATTTAGGACTCACAACATGCTACCCATATTACTTGGTTCTTGGTTACTTGGTCTTTTGGCAAAATATATGGTGTTTCCGATAGGCACGCAATCTCTGCTCGAGTTCCTTAAGACTGATTTCTGGCTGGCTTTCTTTTTAATATTTCCATTACTGACGTTCCATAATCAGTATGTGAAAGGAAATCCGTAGCTTCTGCGCAGATCTTTACGATGTTTCTGATGGCACATAGGATGTGCTTCGCAAAATCCATTTATGGGCCAGTCTCTGGAATTTACATATGATGACTATTATTTTCCTACACTTAGCTATTCCCCTATGCCAGTTAAGAAGATGGCATACGTGAAAGTCGGGCGGACGACTTTGGCATACCCTGTAACTCCACATTGCAATCAAATTCGGTATATTGCTTCAGAACTCTAAAATATATTTATTTGCCGTAGTGTAACCCCGATATCAAAAAAATAAAATAAACGTGTTTCCTATGGAATAATAAGGGATCTAATCTGAAAATTTGGTTGCTCTAGCTCTTACCATCTCTGAGATCTAGGCGTTCATAGATCTAGGTCGGACAGACAGACGGATCTCGGTATATCGACTTCTCTAGTCACCCTGATCAGATCATACTTTAGGTAACTTTGGGGGACGTCTCCGACGTCTCCTTCTGTATGTTTCGGCTTGCACAAACTTAATATACTCTTTGTACGATACGGTACAGGGTATAAATATTGCACCATGCACTTGGATTCCAAATTCTATTGTTAAGATCATGTTCGTGAAATTATCCTGAGATGCCCTTGTAAATAAGAAAAATGCAGTAGCAAACTTTCAAGCGGGAACAAATTAGTAGTCTAAAAGAGCTTGTGGTGGCCACTGGACATAGGGCATACAATTGTGGTCGCCATTATTTTTGCTCTTCACTGAGTTCGATCGTACTTTTAACAACATCAGCAGAGAAGCGATATGGGAAAGTTTAAAAAGGATGGCCGTGCCTGAACATATAATCTCACTCATCTGCGCACTTTATACGAATGCAGAATGCAGCGTCCGCTACAAGGGTGAAAAAAATTAGTGAAAAATTGAATGTGGTTAAAGGAGTACGACAAGGATGCGTACTCTCGCCGCTATTATTCCTGATTGTCCTAGACGCTGTCATGGAAACAGTCAGCACAGACGCAGCAGTTGGAATCCAGTGGCGGCCTTTCCAGAAGCTACACGACTTGGATTATGCAGACGATTTGTGCTTCATGACACATTCATTGGAGGAAATAAAAGCGAATGCATTGGAATGCCTTGGTTGGCCAACAACACAACATCGAAGATACCAAAAAGTTTTGCTACTTCGGCAGCATTATATCCAGGAATGGCGGCACTGAGGATGATGTGAATGCCAGATTAGCAAAAGCACACGGCGCTTTTCATAAGCTCTTCAAAATCTTTCGCACTGGAAATATCTCTAGAACCACAAAGCTGAGGATATTTTTCATGCATGTGCAAAGCCTGTTCTGTTATATGCATTAGAAACCTGTCAAGCTAAGGAAAATATTGCATTTATTTTGGCCAGAAACGATTTCAAATATTGAACTGTGGAATTTATCTGGTTGCAAGCCGATTGCGAATGAAGTCCTGCTAAGAAAGTGGCGGTGGTTTGGCCATACTTTAAGAAAACCCGTGCAAAATGAATCTGGGCCATTTTATCTGCGTACTCCCACTTGAATGACGTCTTGGCTTACAGCCATAGCAGCTGCTACCCGTAACCCACCGCCTAAGAACCCACATCCATGCTCTATGCTGAAAATCATTTTGCTAGCCATCTTGATGTCCGTCTTGAGAAATTCTTAATCATCAAAATTTTAGAAAAATAGCTTCTATTTGGTCAGCTTAATAAAAATGCATTAATCGCACACAATTAAATTGTTTGAAAAATATATGAATCCAATGGGACATCCCAAATGGGATTTTTTTTTTATATTGTTTTGTCATTCCGTGCGAAATTTATTTGCATTCTGCGTATAGGCCTTAAACAAGGAAAATTAAAAGCACTGGGAGCTGCTATATAGTAAATGTACATACATACATACATACATATGTATGTATTAATTTGTATATAAGCATAACTTTCTTGCAGCAATACAAATTTTAAACGAGTATATAATAAATATTATCATCATTCAGCTATCCTTGGTACTTAGCATATTGAGTGGCGCCTCAAGTATCACTCATAACAACAAACCCCATTTAAACACTATTAATTTTCAAGTCAAATTTTTTACTTATTTATGCTGTTAAAAATGTATATAAATCTTAGCGGTTTTTCGATATTCCTTCGCACTGCCCTGCTTGAGTTCGATAAATTGCTGCTATCGTTAAACGATAAGTGCATAAAAAAAATGGATGGCTCGTACTATTTCATTCGAATATTAAGTTAGCAAATATAAAAAATACAAATGTGTATCTTTTAAAGAATAAGAATAAATAATAAACGTAACTAACATATCATAACATAAATACTAAACATAATCGGCCTACCAAACAAAATACAAGTTGGCAACACTGTTTTATCGTTTAGCAGCCTGCAGGCATGCGCATTATTTCGCTTTTTCAACGTGTGTACACACTTTGAATTAACAGTTATTATTTTTGCGTGTATCTGCGTTGGCTGGCTTGTTTTTGTTTTGTTGTAAACATTGCCAATTAATTGCAAATTAATATTAGTAAACAAAAATGCATATGCTTATTTATTATGTACACAAATAAGTTTGAGAAAAATACTCAAAGGCTGATCAGAATGCAGCGAGATCAAATATAAAACACGTAATCGCATCAGTTGTTGGTTTCCAGCTGGAGCTTCGGTACAAAAGGCAATGCCACACGCACACTGGAAAGGTGCCTGAAGAAGGAAACACAAAAACAACAATATCTGGGAGCAGTAGTGGCATCTAGTCTAGCAATGGAAACCCAAGGCATAAGTAATATATGTGCAATATTTTGAAATACGTCTATTAAATTTGTGCTATTAAATTCTTTTGCCAGATCCACAATGAAAAAATGCGCACTCCATAAATGTCGGGGCCCCGACAACAACACTAATCCACCGGCGCACTCCAAGTCGTCTACCAACTACCAAATGTGCGAGCACTGGAGCTCATTACCAATATTCCGCTTGACCAAAATCGCTAGATCCCAACATCATCGATTGGCAGCGGCACTTAGGCATATTTTTTTTCAAAAACTCGGCTGATGGAAAGTGAATTTGTTTGCCCGCTGCTCAAAATTGATATCCAACAGCGAATGGAAAAAGATTTTAAGCTGGCAATGCTATAAACGTTGCCACGTGCGGACCAATTATGCCACATATTAAATACGACTCTACCGAATGACAAACAAAGCAGTGTCGCAGCATTAGAGGATCGCATCAGTCGTTAAACAGTGCAAATTTATTATTTTTATTCTCCTGAAGAGAAAGCAAAGCAGTTGGATTTAATTCCAATTTGCATCAGTATACTGCAACATATCGGAACATGGCTTGGCTCAGCTGTTCACACTCTTCCTCTGCCTTGAATGCTCTAAAGACACGTAAGATAATTTTCTTATTTTAAATCTTATACGTTTTATATTTTCTAACTTTCGCCTTTGTACATTTATGCTTTTATTCAAGTAAGAACTATAAAAATTTGCACAAAGCTTGGACAAACTCAACGAGAGGCAGAAAAATCAGTGTAATCCCAACTACAAAATCCGAAACAGAGCCCACCAGCAGAGTACCCCAGCATCAAAGTGTGCGAACTTTGGCAACATGACGAATTACGTTTCCATCAACAAATAGAAGTTAGATCGTGCCAAGTACAGCCATAAGGCATATGACGTCATAAGAGCAGCCAAAAAAATGATACTCTGACAAACCCACTGCTTTAAATACGTACAACCATGACTAAGGGCTTCGCATTAAGGTCTACAAAAGAAAGGTTACCTACTTTCGGCTCATCTACAATGTTACTGCTCCAATAATGGACAGGATAGAACGCGGCACAATCGAACAACCCGATATAGTAAATACCAGTTTCTTAATCATCTATCAGTAGGTTGACAAGATTACAAAGAGCAACCTAGAGTTCTGAATTCAAGCAGTTTGTTTAATATGCATTAAAAGGTCAAGCTTTAGCTATTTCTAAAGTCCTATATCCTATAAAGAACGTGTAATAAAGTTGTGGTGCTCCATATACTTGATCTGGAACTTGAATTTGTACGCATGCTAGTCACTGTAAATTTAAAACATGGTTATACACAGTATTTTGTTCATAATTTTATGTCCTCTAGCGGGCGCCATTTTAAATTTTATCATACATATGTGACATAACAAAAATTAAACAAAATGTAGAGTGCAATAGATTACAATATATATTTATTTGTTAAAAGCGCTAATTAAGCCCCAACACAGTATATTTAATAAAAATTTAAATTTTCTTCATGACTTTATGCCCTCTAGAGCGCGCCTTATCAAATTTTATGTGACATATTATAGCCTTAAAACCAGCCAACGATGAAAACGCTTCAAAAAATATCACATATGTCAAGTTATTATAAGCGATTTAGAAGCTATCAGGGAACAGACGAATATATATGCATATAAATAAAAATTATAAACCTCACTTTTGCGTTGCTGTTGTCGGGTAAAAAAGTATGATTAATTTGCTAACTGTGGTCTTTGGATTTTTTCGGGTTTCGGGGTTTTTCCTCTGTTATTAAAACAGAGTCCACGCTCGGACCGCACGCAACTTGCTCTCCAGACCCAGACCCATACTCGTTGCGCAAAGTTAAAGGCTGACTCGCACATATCTTTAAACAGAACGATTTATATATATTTTCTTGGAACAACAAAATCCGGAGTAATTATTTTCTGTTCCAGGTTTTCCTAAGTTGCAAAAAAAAAATATAACTTATATTGTTGCCCAAGTAGCAGCATACCAGATGATTTAGTTCAACTCGGAAATCTGACTAGCTGGGCAGCTCTAGGGCTCTAGCTTTACAAATAAAATGAACCTCCCATGAAATAAATCCAATTTTTTTTCGAAAAAAGCTGCGAGGTTGACTTGTTTAGAACATTGCCAAAAAGCAACTACATGCAAGATGGCGCTCAAATGTGGTTAAGGTACCTAAAACAGTTCTACCAACAAAAAAAATCTTTGGCTATATATCACTTTATATATAAAGCCTCGTTCGTATTTAAGCAGAAGGTATTGTCCCATTAGTGAATTCTTTACAGAAGGGAAGCCAGCAAACTAGGAGCTCTAGAATAAATTCTTCTTGTAAGAGATACGCGGTCGTGCCTTTAGGGGTCTACTGTAATGTAAGGTTATCTTCATTATTCACCTGCCTGCCTTATGGAATTTCGATAGGATTCGGGTTCGCAAGTTGGGTTCCACATGCGTCCAATACAGTCTACAATCTCTAAGCAGCCTTTTCAATCTGTTTAGGAGTCCAATAGCGTCTTTGGCTTCTAACAACTTTTGGGAAGAAACCAATATTATGATCAGAAATATGCTGAAACAAACCTCATCAGTTGGTAGCACCTATGAACCGATAGCTAAAAAGCTGGAACCGTTCTAAAAAAAAACTTTAATCAATTGATTTTTATTTATTCCATAATATTGAAGATCTATGACTTTGCTATTGTTCTTCTAAGCGTCTTCCTCTGGCAATAAAAATCTCACGCGTTTTTTGCCACTACCATTTGCGATGAATTTTTGTAATTCCCGATCATAATCTTCTTTGGCCTTTGCAGCCTTCTCCATCCATTCCTGCAAATAGCTTAATGTATTATTACGTAAGATGTAGTTTATCCAAAGGTTACGCACTTTTTTATCGCTCATGGCATGCCACATCCTGCCAGCCTGCTTAGATGCATCACGAACTCTTATACCCGGACGCTCTTGCTGCATAGTCTTCAGCATGGACTGATAAAAAAGCATAAACGCATTTAACGGTCGTTTGGGTCTCTCAGCCATGATAATAAAATGTTCGAAAAATAATAGTTATTATTATTACTAAAAATGTTTATTTTGAAACTGCTTACTTGACAAAAATTTAAATAATAAATGTTTATAATTTAAACTGCAAAGCGGACTATGTATGTAAAGTTCATATGCAGTTGTAACTACAAAGTTGCTTGAAACGATAATCGATAAGAATATCAAATTATGCCAGAAAATTGTTTGGTGGTGATATGTTGTCTAAAATATACAGGTATGTTCCCGATTTCGATTCCGAGTAAAAGTGTCGGAATCGAAATGAGTGGTGTTCTGGATTTCGATTCCGACAAGAGTCGAATCGTTTTGAAAAGTTTGGCTCTCAGCTGTCCAAATGAAAAGTATTTTGCTTTTTTTTAGTTAAATAAACGCATTAATGCCACTAAAATTAATTTTGTATTGTTTTTTAATGTTTTAAGAACATTTAGATATTTTAAAATAAAATTTGGAAAATTTCGCAACGCTTTGCTGCCATTCTAGCAAAAGCGTAAACATTCGGAATGTATCGTCCGAAATATTAAATCTTTGAGATTTCTGTTGCACCTACGGTTTTTTCTAAAGATTTATTTTCAAACCTTTGGCAAAATCTTTCAAGATTTCTGTGGCACCCCCGATTGTCTTATTTTTGTGATATGGGCGTTACAATATATAGCTTCACTTGGAGCACTATATAGTTCTCAAAAAAAATATTACGGGCCACACTTTATTTATTAAGTCAGTTTTCGCAACCTAATTTGACATTCGGAAGTTGTACCATATTTTATCAAAAACGGTTTACTATAATAAACTATATATATAGCCCACATAGATACGTTAGCACTATTCCGAATTTAAACGAAATCGGTTCATTAATTTGATACCGCTAGGGTGGACCTTTCACCACCCTTCCCCCACTCAGGAGGTCTGCTATATGATATAAAAGTCACAGCCATCGAGAGGCTTTTTGGACTCTGTTCTGAAAGCTGGGATAAGTTAGTAAAAAAGTGTGACTTGAGAAAGCGAAATTTTGTCCTACACAGTGCAGGGTCGTGATGGGGAGCGTTAAGGCTGGATGCGTGGATTCCCACCGGCCGAAGTCCGGTGATAGCTCGGATTACGGTCGAGCATTGAGCTCCCTTTAGACATCAAAGTTCCTTAGTTCTTTTCCTGCAAAAAGTCGGCCAAGTTTGCCGTGAGATCCTGCATGTGTAACCGATTTCACAACTGGCTTGCAGTGAGGGCGAAATGGTTTCGTAGTCTCAGTTTACAACTGGCCATAGGTATATCGAGGCTCTCCTTGTCTAGCCAGTTCATCCGCAATGCAATTTCCCTCGATACCCCTATGTCGTGGGACCTAGATGATGTTGATTGAAAACTGCTCAGTCATCTCCTCCAGAGACGAGTGACAGTTGTTCACTGACTATTGGTTTTATACATTTTTTCATTATAATGCACTATATTATAACAAAATTAGATAAATAAATTATATAATAAGGGATCTGGTCATCGAATTGTTATAGTATCCGAACCAAAATCTCGATCTTTAAATCTTGTGTCTTGTCCGTGCTCCTTTATGGCTGCGAAACGTGGTTCGTAACAGAACAAGTCCGGCAGAAAATACGCAGCTATGTCAACCGATGTCTTCGTAAGATTTTGCAAATATTTTGGCCAAACCGAATACCAAATGAAGAGCTGTGGTCAAGAACTGGCATGTTGGACATCAACATAGAAATTCGAAGAAGGAAGTTCGGCTGGATCGGCCACACATTGCGCAAACCACCGAACGACATCAACTATATGTCCTTGCAATACAACCCGTAAGGCAATAGACGCAGAGGCCGCCCGAAAATTACCTGGAGACTATCAGTCCTGAGCGAGATTCACACCAGCGAGGAACGTGGCAGCAGGCGATATGCTAATATCATCGAGCTCAGGGAGACCGCTCTACGAAGAAGACAATGGAGACTACTTGTGGATAGCTTATGCCCAACATAGAGGCAGTTCGGAATCTTTTGACGCCGAACAAGGCTTAATAATAATATAATATAATAATAAGGGACCATCCATAAACTACGTGACGCTCCAGGGAGTGGGGTGTGGTCTGGCGAAGCGTCATGATCATATGGAAAATCTTCAAAAATATTCCGTCAATGTGTCACAAGGGGATGGGGGGGAGGTTTGGGTTGTCTATTTTTTTTTTACGAAAATCAGCGTCACGTAGTTTATGGATGATCTCTAACTAAAGAAAATAAAGATGGATAAACAGCAAAAGTTTTTTTTATAAAATGACAGGAGACTAAAAAAAACCCACCACACTTGGTCACTAAGTCAATATCCTCTAGGAAAATATCGTGCTTTTTTTTTACTGTCTGGGTCACGTAGTATGGGTACGTTCCCTTATCTAGCTTTCCCAAGAGCAAAGATCACTCGAAAGTAGATCCACAAATGACCAAGGGAATCTTTATTTCACATAGCCATTTCTTCAAGCTAGCTTACCAAATCCAAAACGTACTGTGGATGGGATGATGATAACAATGATAGCTCCGGCTAGTCCCAAATAACCCACAATAAGCAATTTATTTTTTTTTTGTAATGTATTATTTAATCAACAAGTATGAGATGCTTTATATAATCTACACTACACAGTGGATGAAATTAAAAATGCACATAATAAATGCTTCTGTGTGACTGTGGCTTGTACTTTTCAATGACCATGGATACTGTCTTGTGACCAAGAAACTTTGGTTGGTCTCCGCCAACATCTGGGGTACAGCTCTTTACCATAAATTTCAACTTGCGCCCGCTTATGCGTCCTTCAGGCGCTAGTCGACAAGTGCCACGAACCTCTGTAGTTTCTTTGGCGGATATCGAATAGACGTAAAGCAGTTTTATTGGCAGGTTGTACCATATTCCACTGTTTCGTGCCACCAATTCAGAAGGACGCCATTCAGTGGTCAATGACAATTGATCCGAGTTTAAAAACTTAATGGTTTCCACATAACTATACTGTAAAACATGAAGATTATATAAAAGTTAATCGATTGTGTTGCATTTTCAACACTTACGTAGTCATGATTGTCAACACGAGACTTGCTAGTTAAAGGCAGATTGTCGTAGAAGTTACGAAGTCGAGCATTCAGCACGCCTTCCACAGAAATAAGTTTACCCAGCTTTTCACAGTTCGCCACTTCAAACTTATAACGTTCGACTAGGCGATCCTCAATTATATCATAAATCGCAACAGTCGAGCTCCATTTGCACCATACAGCCAATGTACTGCCCGTTGTTGAGAAATACTTTTCATCCACACCCTCAATCGAAGTTGATATAGTGCCTTCGGCTACGTTGCCATTGAGATAGTTCAATACAAGCAACTTACGCTCGATTCTTCTGCCTTGCACTTCGATCATGTAGAGCAGCACGTGCTGGTCATCTCCAAAAAACTTGTAAAAGTTAGTTTTCAAGCGACAATTATACCAGGGCAACTCTATCACGCGCTCTTGCCGGAACAGCGTCGAAAAGATTGTATCGCCTTGGTTGCCAGCCGAGACCAGAGCTTCAGTCAAGGAGGCGGCCACATTCCCAAATCGGAAGCGGTATACTATAAGATGACGACGACTGGACGGCACGGCCAGCATGCGTACACCATTTGGAGTAAAGTTCAAAAGCTCCACATGTGGCTGCGTAGTAAATCTTGCAACTCGTGGCAGCACCACCATGTTTAGCAATTGATGCCAAGCGTTTTCTCGATCGTTCAAGCCGGACTCGCGATTTTGCAGAGCATCCACGATGTTTATGGACTTGGAATTCATGCTTGGTTTCTTTCTTTTTTTGTTTGGTTAGTTTTGTCAACGTGTGTAATGCGCAACGTCCTAGAAAAGAAAGAGAAAGAACAAACGCTATTCCATAATATCGATAATAATTAGTAAGATAAACACCACAACAATAAAATACAAAAAGACTATTAAGCTTTTTTTGCCAAAAATTCTTTAAGTACGGTCACACTGACAGCACTGTCCATTAAACGCCATTCGTGAGTTTTAATTGTATTTGTTTGGTACATTTTTGGTCACTTGTTGCTGCCGCATCAAACAGTCCATCATTGTCGATACATTGGATGCTTGGTGAAACACTTGTGCATTGTGTGCATCTTGTGATCTTTGATTTTCTAACAAGTATATTAAACTAGCCAAAGACATGGACAAAAAAACTACTCTAATTAGGGCCGAATCGACTAAGCCGGCCGAATCAGCTGCACCCACGGCAGCCAATGACTACAAACAGGAATATATTATAAAATGGTTGATTTCACAGCAGAGACAAAAATATTCAGTTTTGGAAGAATTTCCGATTGCATTTCCGATGAAGTCGCCTCATAGAGCTGCAAAGGTTGACGCAGCTGGGGAACCAGCTCGTAAGAAAAAGAACTTGGCCGACTCACAACCTGCTGCAAAGCCTAAAGTGGCTCGTAAACACTAAGAAGCACTGTCAACTGCTTTAGAATAAGAGATATGTAAGTACATAGGTATACCATTTTGTACCAATATATACTAAATATAACATTTATTTTCGCAGTAGCCATAAGCATAGAGACAACTTGATGAAAAGGAATATATGGAAGAACTCGGTTAACATTCATTTTGAAATGAAATCTTTTATTTTGTATGGCATACAATGTATGCGGCTGTTAAGGCTGTTAAATATAAAAATATTTGATATTCTTTCTACTGTAACTGTTGAAGTTTAATAAATGATAATAATAAAAAGCAGCTAGCTCTTGGCATTTAGCTCGCATATTAATTTAGCTCATTTTAAGTAAAGGGGTCTACGCAGAATGCAAAAAAGTTTCGCACGGAATGACAAAACCATATAAAAAAAATCCCATTTGGGATATCCCATGACACATGACCACAAATGTGTTTCCATATGTGCATATTTTTTTATGATACAAAAGATGCTAAACAAAATACTAGAAAATCAAAATAATCGACAACACTTTTTTATCGTTTAGCAGCCTGCAGGCATGCGCATTATTTCGCTTTTTCAACGTGTGTACACACTTTGAATTAACAGTTATTATTTTTGCGTGTATCTGCGCTGGCTGGCTTGTTTTTTTTTTGTGTAAACATTGCCAATTAATTGCAAATTAATATTAGTAAACAAAAATGCATATGCTTATTTATTATGTACAAAAATAAGTTTGAGAAAAATACTCAAAGGCTGATCAGAATGCAGCGAGATCAAATATTTATTTATTTATTTATTTAATATTGTAACTTAGAATTAATTCTATGGAACAAAAGTAGTTTAAAGCCAGAGCAACATAGGCCTTCAGGCTGGGTGGTATATTCAATTGCGTAACATATGTTTTTGTTTTTGATTTTTTTTTTTTTATCACAAAGAGTAGGTTATATATAATTTATTTTTAGATTTGATTTACAAAATTTAATTTAGACATTAGATCTATAAAGTGGCTTATGTTTTTTTGGGAAGCGTCTGTGAGAAGTATATTTAAGGGCGGAATGTTAAAGGAATTACAGATAGCTTGGATGTTTTGGCAGTTTTGGGTTAAATGTTCTATTGTACGGTTGAAGATGTGTTCATTTGTGAGTTTTGTGTGTCGCAGTCGGAATCTTGTGTATTGTATTGCATGTCTCCTGTTTGTTGTGACTGGAATCTTGATAGCTTTTCTAGTTGGGTTAATAAGTTTATAGTGGTGGGTGTATCCTAGCCAATGTTCTTCTAGCGCACGAGTGCATTCGGAGTTTACGAGCCTGTTTACGTCTTTTTTGGTTATTGAGTTGTTTAGCATTGGAGGGGCGAGTGTCGCTGCTTTTGCTGCCTTATCCGCTAGCTCGTTTCCGGAGATTCCCATGTGTCCAGGTGTACTACGTAATATTATGGAACCATCCATTGTATCTATATCTCTAACCATCTATATGGCCGCATCAATGGCATGCCAGGGCATTTGGGACGTTATTTTCTTCTTGTTGGTTTCGTTTTTATTAAGCTTTGGTTCTTGACCCTTTGCACTTGGCTTTTAACTGTGGCATATATATTTTATCCCGGTATTTGCAAAATCAGCTTGGATTACTCGAAGCATGGTTAAAAAAGTGGAGAATTGCAGTAAACAGTCAAAAATCAGTCCAAGTAACTTTTACTTTGAGGCGTGGAAAATGTCCCCCAGTTGCCCTTTTTGGTTTGTCGATACCGGTAGAAGAAGAGGTTAAATACCTTGGCGTGTACTTGGACCGAAGGCTCACCTGGAAAAAACACATTAGGTGTAAGCAAACCCAGCTCAAAGCTAAGACTAGGCAAATGTATTGGCTTTTAGGACCTCGGTCCCAACTCAGCTTGGAAAATAAAATCCGTCTTTACAAAGCAATTTTAAAGCCAGTATGGACCTATGCCTTGCAACTTTGGGGTACGGCAAGTACATCTAATATCGAGATACTTCAAAGATACCAATCAAGCACACTCAGAAATATTGTCAGGGCACCCTGGTATGTTAGTAATTATCAAATACATAAGGACCTCAACATATGTTATGTAAGTGATGAAATTAAGCAACGTACAGAAACATACATAAACAGACTAAATTTTCATGAAAACTCATTAGCTATAAACTTATTAGATAATAGCGCAGATACTAGACGATTGAAGCGATATCATATCCTAGATCTTCCCCATAGATTCTAAATTAAAACTAAGTCTGCTTAATGTTATATTGGTTTAGCTCATTGGAGTCAAGCCAATCATAGAAATATTTTTTTTTTGTACGATGTTATAAAATTTGTTGAATGTCCTTTGGACAGATTACTGGCTTTCTGGCTTCATTGCTGGCATAGCTTTCTCCATTTTTTAACAATATTTTCAGCTTACAATTATGGTCTATGGTTGTCCGGCTTATGTTCTGGCGTCAGACCAGTTTATTGCCAGCAGCAAAAAATGCCGGGTTGACTTTCTGTCGATCTTTCCATGGTGCCATGTCATTGGTAACTTTGTCAACTGAAACATTAAATGAAAAAATATTATTCCCATCTGGTTACCCTTCAGATTTATTTCAGTCCAAAATAGTAAACAAATTAAACTAGCCGCTGACGGGTATAAGAGTTTTCTCTTTAAAATATGTCTAAGTCCAACGAATTTATAGTATCTGGCGAAGCGAGTGATTCCACTAGTGAATCCAGTCGATCTGGTGATTCCAATGGATCTGGAACATCCAGTGATTCCGCGGACTCTAGTGGATTTGGATCAACAAGCATTGATTCGCTAGAGGACACCAGTGGATATGGCGATTCTACTGGACCTGAAACATCTAGCGAATCAAGTGATACGACTTCATCTGACACATCCCGCGAATCAACGGAGACCACTGGAACTGGAACATCCAGCGAGTCAAGTGATACGACTTCATCTGCAACATCCCGCGAGTCAAGTAATCCGAGTGGAGCTGCAACATCCAGCGAATCAAGTGACGCCACTACATCTGAAACATCCAGTGAAATAACTGACTCTAGCGATAGCTCTGATTCTAAGGAGGAATCTACAAAAAATTTGAAACAACGTAGTGGGAAACGTCCACGTTCTGACGAAGATGCGGTTGAGCAGCCAGCTGTGAAGAAACGAAAATTGGAAACTACTGAAGAACAACGCAACTCAGCCACTGCACAGCCTGATGTCTTGGCAACGGCCCAGGATACGACTGCTGCAGGCTCACCAGCGTCTTCAAATAGTTCGTCGCATATGGAAGAAAGCGATTAGGCTCCAGAGTCAAGACTCCAATTATACAACATTCTAACATAATCCAAAACCATGCAGTCTTCAGCATGTACTACAATATTTACGATTCTCTGACAATCGACAAAGGGCACATGGATCCTATTTTTATTGGACCCCGTTGGGCCGATCACAACATAGTCTGCATCCAGCGCAGTTCTCCATCAATGCTGGCTTACCACTGATCTGAATGTCCTGACGTGAACCATTTTCATATGAGAATAAACAAATTAAGATTGTTTAAAAACATGTTGCATTAAGTTTTTATTTATCATATTAAAGTATTTAGATTAATCCATGTTCTTTCTATTACGTTTTGAAAGAAACCCGAAAAAATCACATTTAGGACTCACAACATGCTTCTTGGTTACTTGGTCTTTTGGCAAAATATATGATGTTTCCGATAGGCACGCAATCTCTGCTCGAGTTCCTTAAGACTGATTTCTGACTGGCTTTCATTTTAATATTTCCATTGCTGACATTCCATAATCAGTATGTGATAGGAAATCCGTAGCTTCTGCGCAGATCTCTACGATGTTTCTGATGGCACATAGGATGTGCTTCGCAAAATCCATTTATGGGCCAGTCTCTGGAATTTACATATGATGACTATTATTTTCCTACACTTAGCTATTCCCCTATGCCAGTTAAGAAGATGGCATACGTTAAAGTCGGGCGGACGACTTTGGGATACCCTGTAAATTCGGTATATTGCTTCAGAACTCTAAAATATATTTATTTGCCGTAGTGTAACCCCGATATCAAAAAAATAAAATAAACGTGTTTCCTATGGAATAATAAGGGATCTAATCTGAAAATTTGGTTGCTCTAGCTCTTACCATCTCTGAGATCTAGGCGTTCATAGATCTAGGTCGGACAGACAGACGGATCTCGGTATATCGACTTCTCTAGTCACCCTGATCATACTTTAGGTAACTTTGGGGGTCGTCTCTGACGTCTCCTTCTGTATGTTTCAGCTTACACAAACTTAATATACTCTTTGTACCATACGGTACAGGGTATAAATATTGCATCATGCACTTGGATTCCAAATTCTATTGTTAAGATCATGTTCGTGAAATTATCCTGAGATGACCTTGTAAATAAGAAAAATGCAGTAGCAAACTTTCAAGCGGGAACAAATTAGTAGTCTAAAAGAGCTTGTGGTGGCCACTGGACATAGGGCATACAATTGTGGTCGCCATTATTTTTGCTCTTCACTGACTTCGATCGTGCTTTTAACAACATCAGCAGAGAAGCGATATGGGAAAGTTTAAAAAGGATGGCCGTGCCTGAACATATAATCTCACTCCGCTCTCACAGCGTCCGCTACAAGGGTGAAAAAAATTAGTGAAAAATTGAATGTGGTTAAAGGAGTACGACAAGGATGCGTACTCTCGCCGCTATTATTCCTGATTGTCCAAGACGCTGTCATGGAAACAGTCAGCACAGACGCAGCAGTTGGAATCCAGTGGCGGCCTTTCCAGAAGCTACACGACTTGGATTATGCAGACGATTTGTGCTTCATGACACATTCATTGGAGGAAATAAAAGCGAATGCATTGGAATGCCTGAGTAGTAACGTCAAACGGTCGGCCAACAACACAACATCGAAGATACCAAAAAGTATTGCTACTTCGGCAGCATTATATCCAGGAATGGCGGCACTGAGGATGATGTAAATGCCAGATTAGCAAAAGCACACTGCGCTTTTCATAAGCTCTTCAAAATCTTTCGCACTGGAAATATCACTAGAACCACAAAGCTGAGGATATTTTTCATGCATGTGCAAAGCCTGTTCTGTTATATGCATTAGAAACCTGGAAAGCTAAGGAAAATATTGAAGGTATTTTGGCCAGAAAATGAAATCAAATATTGAACTGTGGAATTTATCTGGTTGCAAGCCGATTGCGAATGAAGTCCTGCAAAGAAAGTGGCGGTGGTTTGGCCATACTTTAAGAAAACCCGTGCAAAATGAATCTGGGCCATTTTATCTGCGTACTCCCACTTGAATGACGTCTTGGCTTACAGCCATAGCAGCTGCTACCCGTAACCCACCGCCTAAGAACCCACATCCATGCTCTATGCTGAAAATCATTTTGCTAGCCATCTTGATGTCCGTCTTGAGAAATTCTTAATCATCAAAATTTTAGAAAAATAGCTTCTATTTGGTCAGCTTAATAAAAATGCATTAATCGCACACAATTAAATTGTTTGAAAAATATATGAATCCAATGGGACATCCCAAATGGGATTTTTTTTTTATATTGTTTTGTCATTCCGTGCGAAATTTATTTGCATTCTGCGTATAGACTTTAAACAAGGAAAATTAAAAGCACTGGGAGCTGCTATATAGTAAATGTACATACATACATACATATGTATGTATTAATTTGTATATAAGCATAACTTATTTGCAGCAATACAAATTTTAATATATAATAAATATTATCATCATTCAGCTATCCTTGGTACTTAGCATATTGAGTGGCGCCTCAAGTATCACTCATAACAACAAACCCCATTTAAACACTATTAATTTTCAAGTCAAATTTTTTACTTATTTATGCTGTTAAAAATGTATATAAATCTTAGCGGTTTTTCGATATTCCTTCGCACTGCCCTGCTTGAGTTCGATAAATTGCTGCTATCGTTAAACGATAAGTGCATAAAAAAAATGGATGGCTCGTACTATTTCATTTACATATTAAGTTAGCAAATATAAAAAATACAAATGTGTATCTTTTAAAGAATAAGAATAAATAATAAACGTAACTAACATATCATAACATAAATACTAAACATAATCGGCCTACCAAACAAAATACAAGTTGGCAACACTGTTTTATCGTTTAGCAGCCTGCAGGCATGCGCATTATTTCGCTTTTTCAACGTGTGTACACACTTTGAATTAACAGTTATTATTTTTGCGTGTATCTGCGCTGGCTGGCTTGTTTTTGTTTTGTTGTAAACATTGCCAATTAATTGCAAATTAATATTAGTAAACAAAAATGCATATGCTTATTTATTATGTACAAAAATAAGTTTGCGAAAAATACTCAAAGGCTGATCAGAATGCAGCGAGATCAAATATAAAACACGTAATCGCATCAGTTGTTGGTTTCCAGCTGGAGCTTCGATACAAAAGGCAATGCCACACGCACACTGGAAAGGTGCCTGAAGAAGGAAACACAAATACAACAATATCTGGGAGCAGTAGTGGCATCTAGTCTAGCAATGGAAACCCAAGGCGTGAGTAATATTCATATGTGCAATATTTTGAAATACGTCTATTAAATTTGTGCTATTAAATTCTTTTGCCAGATCCACAATGAAAAAATGCGCACTCCATAAATGTCGGGGCCCCGACAACAACACTAATCCACCGGCGCACTCCAAGTCGTCTACCAACTACCAAATGTGCGAGCACTGGAGCTCATTACCAATATTCCGCTTGACCAAAATCGCTAGATCCCAACATCATCGATTGGCAGCGGCACTTAGGCATATTTTTTTTCAAAAACTCGGCTGATGGAAAGTGAATTTGTTTGCCCGCTGCTCAAAATTGATATCCAACAGCGAATGGAAAAAGATTTTAAGCTGGCAATGCTATAAACGTTGCCACGTGCGGACCAATTATGCCACATATTAAATACGACTCTACCGAATGACAAACAAAGCAGTGTCGCAGCATTAGAGGATCGCATCAGTCGTTAAACAGTGCAAATTTATTATTTTTATTCTCCTGAAGAGAAAGCAAAGCAGTTGGATTTAATTCCAATTTGCATCAGTATACTGCAACATATCGGAACATGGCTTGGCTCAGCTGTGAACACTCAGCTTGGACAAACTCAACGAGAGGCAGAAAAATCAGTGTAATCCCAACTACAAAATCCGAAACAACGCCCACCAGCAGAGTACCCCAGCATCAAAGTGTGTGAACTTTGGCAACATGACGAATTACGTTTCCATCAGCAAATAGAAGTTAGATCGTGCCAAGTACAGCCATAAGGCATATGACGTCATAAGAGCAGCCAAAAAAATGATACTCTGACAAACCCACTGCTTTAAATACGTACAACCATGACTAAGGGCTTCGCATTAAGGTCTACAAAAGAAAGGTTACCTACTTTCGGCTCATCTACAATGTTACTGCTCCAATAATGGACAGGATAGAACGCGGCACAATCGAACAACCCGATATAGTAAATACCAGTTTCTTAATCATCTATCAGTAGGTTGACAAGATTACAAAGAGCAACCTAGAGTTCTGAATTCAAGCAGTTTGTTTAATATGCATTAAAAGGTCAAGCTTTAGCTATTTCTAAAGTCCTATATCCTATAAAGAACGTGTAATAAAGTTGTGGTGCTCCATATACTTGATCTGGAACTTGAATTTGTACGCATGCTAGTCACTGTAAATTTAAAACATGGTTATACACAGTATTTTGTTCATAATTTTATGTCCTCTAGCGGGCGCCATTTTAAATTTTATCATACATATGTGACATAACAAAAATTAAACAAAATGTAGAGTGCAATAGATTACAATATATATTTATTTGTTAAAAGCGCTAATTAAGCCCCAACACAGTATATTTAATAAAAATTTAAATTTTCTTCATGACTTTATGCCCTCTAGAGCGCGCCTTATCAAATTTTATGTGACATATTATAGCCTTAAAACCAGCCAACGATGAAAACGCTTCAAAAAATATCACATATGTCAAGTTATTATAAGCGATTTAGAAGCTATCAGGGAACAGACGAATATATATGCATATAAATAAAAATTATAAACCTCACTTTTGCGTTGCTGTTGTCGGGTAAAAAAGTATGATTAATTTGCTAACTGTGGTCTTTGGAATTTTTCGGGTTTCGGGGTTTTTCCTTTGTTATTAAAACAGAGTCCACGCTCGGACCGCACGCAACTTGCTCTCCAGACCCAGACCCATACTCGTTGCGCAAAGTTAAAGGCTGACTCGCACATATCTTTAAACAGAACGATTTATATATATTTTCTTGGAACAACAAAATCCGGAGTAATTATTTTCTGTTCCAGGTTTTCCTAAGTGGCAAAAAAAAAATATAACTTATATTGTTGCCCAAGTAGCAGCATACCAGATGATTTAGTTCAACTCGGAAATCTGACTAGCTGGGCAGCTCTAGGGCCAGCAGGAAGCATAATAGATCCTTAAAGCAACTGTACAGCTTTACAAATAAAATGAACCTCTCATGAAATAAATCCAATTTTTTTTTCGAAAAAAGCTGCGAGGTTGATTTGTTTAGAACATTGCCAAAAAGCCACTACATGCAAGATGGCGCTCAAATGTGGTTAAGGTACCTAAAACAGTTCTACCAACAAAAAAAATCTTTGGCTATATATCACTTTATATATAAAGCCTCGTTCGTATTTAAGCAGAAGGTATTGTCCCATTAGTGAATTCTTTACAGAAGGGAAGCCAGCAAACTAGGAGCTCTAGACTAAATTCTTCTTGTAAGAGATACGCGGTCGTGCCTTTAGGGGTCTACTGTAATGTAAGGTTATCTTCATTATTCACCTGCCTGCCTTTTGGAATTTCGATAGGATAGCTGAAAGGGTTCGCAAGTTGGGTTCCACATGCGTCCAATACAGTCTACAATCTCTAAGCAGCCTTTTCAATCTGTTTAGGAGTCCAATAGCGTCTTTGGCTTCTAACAACTTTTGGGAAGAAACCAATATTATGATCAGAAATATGCTGAAACAAACCTCATCAGTTGGTAGCACCTATGAACCGATAGCTAAAAAGCTGGAACCGTTCTAAAAAAAAACTTTTATCAATTGATTTTTATTTATTTCATAATATTGAAGCTCTATGACTTTGCTATTGTTCTTCTAAGCGTCTTCCTCTGGCAATAAAAATCTCACGCGTTTTTTGCCACTACCATTTGCGATGAATTTTTGTAATTCCCGATCATAATCTTCTTTGGCCTTTGCAGCCTTCTCCATCCATTCCTGCAAATAGCTTAATGTATTATTACGTAAGATGTAGTTTATCCAAAGGTTACGCACTTTTTTATCGCTCATGGCATGCCACATCCTGCCAGCCTGCTTAGATGCATCACGAACTCTTATACCCGGACGCTCTTGCTGCATAGTCTTCAGCATGGACTGATAAAAAAGCATAAACGCATTTAACGGTCGTTTGGGTCTCTCAGCCATGATAATAAAATGTTCGAAAAATAATAGTTATTATTATTACTAAAAATGTTTATTTTGAAACTGCTTACTTGACAAAAATTTAAATAATAAATGTTTATAATTTAAACTGCAAAGCGGACTATGTATGTAAAGTTCATATGCAGTTGTAACTACAAAGTTGCTTGAAACGATAATCGATAAGAATATCAAATTATGCCAGAAAATTGTTTGGTGGTGATATGTTGTCTAAAATATACAGGTATGTTCCCGATTTCGATTCCGAGTAAAAGTGTCGGAATCGAAATGAGTGGTGTTCTGGATTTCGATTCCGACAAGAGTCGAATCGTTTTGAAAAGTTTGGCTCTCAGCTGTCCAAATGAAAAGTATTTTGCTTTTTTTTAGTTAAATAAACGCATTAATGCCACTAAAATTAATTTTGTATTGTTTTTTAATGTTTTAAGAACATTTAGATATTTTAAAATAAAATTTGGAAAATTTGGCAACACTTATATAGCACTATATAGTTCTCAAAAAAAATGTTACGGGCCACACTTTATTTATTAAGTCAGTTTTCGCAACCTAATTTGACATTCGGAAGTTGTACCATATTTTATCAAAAACGGTTTACTATAATAAACTATATATATAGCCCACATAGATACGCTAGCACTATTCCGAATTTAAACGAAATCGGTTCATTAATTTGATACCGCTAGGGTGGACCTTTCACCACCCTTCCCCCACTCAGGAGGTCTGCTATATGATATAAAAGTCACAGCCATCCGGCGGCCTGAATGAAGCTCGAGAGGCTTTTTGGACTCTGTTCTGAAAGCTGGGATAAGTTAGTAAAAAAGTGTGACTTGAGAAATCGAAATTTTGTCCTACACAGTGCAGGGTCGTGATGGGGAGCGTTAAGCCTGGATGCGTGGATTCCCACCGACCGAAGTCCGGTGATAGCTCGGATAGACAGCAAAGTTCCTTAGTTCTTTTCCTGCAAAAAGTCGGCCAAGTTTGCCGTGAGATCCTGCATGTGTAACCGATTTCACAACTGGCTTGCAGTGAGGGCGAAATGGTTTCGTAGTCTCAGTTTACAACTGGCCATAGGTATATCGAGGCTCTCCTTGTCTAGCCAGTTCATCCGCAATGCAATTTCCCTCGATACCCCTATGTCGTGGGACCTAGATGATGTTGATTGAAAACTGCTCAGTCATCTCCTCCAGAGACGAGTGACAGTTGTTCACTGACTATTGGTTTTATACATTTTTTCATTATAATGCACTATATTATAACAAAATTAGATAAATAAATTATATAATAAGGGATCTGGTCATCGAATTGTTATAGTATCCGAACCAAAATCTCGATCTTTAAATCTTGTGTCTTGTCCGTGCTCCTTTATGGCTGCGAAACGTGGTTCGTAACAGAACAAGTCCGGCAGAAAATACGCAGCTATGTCAACCGATGTCTTCGTAAGATTTTGCAAATATTTTGGCCAAACCGAATACCAAATGAAGAGCTGTGGTCAAGAACTGGCATGTTGGACATCAACATAGAAATTCGAAGAAGGAAGTTCGGCTGGATCGGCCACACATTGCGCAAACCACCGAACGACATCAACTATATGTCCTTGCAATACAACCCGTAAGGCAATAGACGCAGAGGCCGCCCGAAAATTACCTGGAGACTATCAGTCCTGAGCGAGATTCACACCAGCGAGGAACGTGGCAGCAGGCGATATGCTAATATCATCGAGCTCAGGGAGACCGCTCTACGAAGAAGACAATGGAGACTACTTGTGGATAGCTTATGCCCAACATAGAGGCAGTTCGGAATCTTTTGACGCCGAACAAGGCTTAATAATAATATAATATAATAATAAGGGACCATCCATAAACTACGTGACGCTCCAGGGAGTGGGGTGTGGTCTGGCGAAGCGTCATGATCATATGGAAAATCTTCAAAAATATTCCGTCAATGTGTCACAAGGGGATGGGGGGGAGGTTTGGGTTGTCTATTTTTTTTTTACGAAAATCAGCGTCACGTAGTTTATGGATGATCTCTAACTAAAGAAAATAAAGATGGATAAACAGCAAAAGTTTTTTTTATAAAATGACAGGAGACTAAAAAAAACCCACCACACTTGGTCACTAAGTCAATATCCTCTAGGAAAATATCGTGCTTTTTTTTTACTGTCTGGGTCACGTAGTATGGGTACGTTCCCTTATCTAGCTTTCCCAAGAGCAAAGATCACTCGAAAGTAGATCCACAAATGACCAAGGGAATCTTTATTTCACATAGCCATTTCTTCAAGCTAGCTTACCAAATCCAAAACGTACTGTGGATGGGATGATGATAACAATGATAGCTCCGGCTAGTCCCAAATAACCCACAATAAGCAATTTATTTTTTTTTTGTAATGTATTATTTAATCAACAAGTATGAGATGCTTTATATAATCTACACTACACAGTGGATGAAATTAAAAATGCACATAATAAATGCTTCTGTGTGACTGTGGCTTGTACTTTTCAATGACCATGGATACTGTCTTGTGACCAAGAAACTTTGGTTGGTCTCCGCCAACATCTGGGGTACAGCTCTTTACCATAAATTTCAACTTGCGCCCGCTTATGCGTCCTTCAGGCGCTAGTCGACAAGTGCCACGAACCTCTGTAGTTTCTTTGGCGGATATCGAATAGACGTAAAGCAGTTTTATTGGCAGGTTGTACCATATTCCACTGTTTCGTGCCACCAATTCAGAAGGACGCCATTCAGTGGTCAATGACAATTGATCCGAGTTTAAAAACTTAATGGTTTCCACATAACTATACTGTAAAACATGAAGATTATATAAAAGTTAATCGATTGTGTTGCATTTTCAACACTTACGTAGTCATGATTGTCAACCCGAGACTTGCTTGTTAAAGGCAGATTGTCGTAGAAGTTACGAAGTCGAGCATTCAGCACGCCTTCCACAGAAATAAGTTTACCCAGCTTTTCACAGTTCGCCACTTCAAACTTATAACGTTCGACTAGGCGATCCTCAATTATATCATAAATCGCAACAGTCGAGCTCCATTTGCACCATACAGCCAATGTACTGCCCGTTGTTGAGAAATACTTTTCATCCACACCCTCAATCGAAGTTGATATAGTGCCTTCGGCTACGTTGCCATTGAGATAGTTCAATACAAGCAACTTACGCTCGATTCTTCTGCCTTGCACTTCGATCATGTAGAGCAGCACGTGCTGGTCATCTCCAAAAAACTTGTAAAAGTTAGTTTTCAAGCGACAATTATACCAGGGCAACTCTATCACGCGCTCTTGCCGGAACAGCGTCGAAAAGATTGTATCGCCTTGGTTGCCAGCCGAGACCAGAGCTTCAGTCAAGGAGGCGGCCACATTCCCAAATCGGAAGCGGTATACTATAAGATGACGACGACTGGACGGCACGGCCAGCATGCGTACACCATTTGGAGTAAAGTTCAAAAGCTCCACATGTGGCTGCGTAGGAAATCTTGCAACTCGTGGCAGCACCACCATGTTTAGCAATTGATGCCAAGCGTTTTCTCGATCGTTCAAGCCGGACTCGCGATTTTGCAGAGCATCCACGATGTTTATGGACTTGGAATTCATGCTTGGTTTTTTTCTTTTTTTGTTTGGTTAGTTTTGTCAACGTGTGTAATGCGCAACGTCCTAGAAAAGAAAGAGAAAGAACAAACGCTATTCCATAATATCGATAATAATTAGTAAGATAAACACCACAACAATAAAATACAAAAAGACTATTAAGCTTTTTTTGCCAAAAATTCTTTAAGTACGGTCACACTGACAGCACTGTCCATTAAACGCCATTCGTGAGTTTTAATTGTATTTGTTTGGTACATTTTTGGTCACTTGTTGCTGCCGCATCAAACAGTCCATCATTGTCGATACATTGGATGCTTGGTGAAACACTTGTGCATTGTGTGCATCTTGTGATCTTTGATTTTCTAACAAGTATATTAAACTAGCCAAAGACATGGACAAAAAAACTACTCTAATTAGGGCCGAATCGACTAAGCCGGCCGAATCAGCTGCACCCACGGCAGCCAATGACTACAAACAGGAATATATTATAAAATGGTTGATTTCACAGCAGAGACAAAAATATTCAGTTTTGGAAGAATTTCCGATTGCATTTCCGATGAAGTCGCCTCATAGAGCTGCAAAGGTTGACGCAGCTGGGGAACCAGCTCGTAAGAAAAAGAACTTGGCCGACTCACAACCTGCTGCAAAGCCTAAAGTGGCTCGTAAACACTAAGAAGCACTGTCAACTGCTTTAGAATAAGAGATATGTAAGTACATAGGTATACCATTTTGTACCAATATATACTAAATATAACATTTATTTTCGCAGTAGCCATAAGCATAGAGACAACTTGATGAAAAGGAATATATGGAAGAACTCGGTTAACATTCATTTTGAAATGAAATCTTTTATTTTGTATGGCATACAATGTATGCGGCTGTTAAGGCTGTTAAATATAAAAATATTTGATATTCTTTCTACTGTAACTGTTGAAGTTTAATAAATGATAATAATAAAAAGCAGCTAGCTCTTGGCATTTAGCTCGCATATTAATTTAGCTCATTTTAAGTAAAGGGGTCTACGCAGAATGCAAAAAAGTTTCGCACGGAATGACAAAACCATATAAAAAAAATCCCATTTGGGATATCCCATGACACATGACCACAAATGTGTTTCCATATGTGCATATTTTTTTATGATACAAAAGATGCTAAACAAAATACTAGAAAATCAAAATAATCGACAACACTTTTTTATCGTTTAGCAGCCTGCAGGCATGCGCATTATTTCGCTTTTTCAACGTGTGTACACACTTTGAATTAACAGTTATTATTTTTGCGTGTATCTGCGCTGGCTGGCTTGTTTTTGTTTTGTTGTAAACATTGCCAATTAATTGCAAATTAATATTAGTAAACAAAAATGCATATGCTTATTTATTATGTACAAAAATAAGTTTGAGAAAAATACTCAAAGGCTGATCAGAATGCAGCGAGATCAAATATTTATTTATTTATTTATTTAATATTGTAACTTAGAATTAATTCTATGGAACAAAAGTAGTTTAAAGCCAGAGCAACTTAGGCCTTCAGGCTGGGTGGTATATTCAATTGCGTAACATATGTTTTTGTTTTTGTTTTTTTTTTTATCACAAAGAGTAGGTTATATATAATTTATTTTTGGATTTGATTTACAAAATTTAATTTAGACATTAGATCTATAAAGTGGCTTATGTTTTTTTGGGAAGCGTCTGTGAGAAGTATATTTAAGGGCGGAATGTTAAAGGAATTACAGATAGCTTGGATGTTTTGGCAGTTTTGGGTTAAATGTTCTATTGTAAGGTTGAAGATGTGTTCATTTGTGAGTTTTGTGTGTCCCAGTCGGAATCTTGTGTATTGTATTGCATGTCTCCTGTTTGTTGTGACTGGAATCTTGATGGCTTTTCTAGTTGGGTTAATAAGTTTATAGTGGTGGGTGTATCCTAGCCAATGTTCTTCTAGCGCACGAGTGCATTCGGAGTTTACGAGCCTGTTTACGTCTTTTTTGGTTATTGAGTTGTGTAGCATTGGAGGGGCGAGTGTCGCTGCTTTTGCTGCTTTATCCGCTAGCTCGTTTCCGGAGATTCCCATGTGTCCAGGTGTACTACGTAATATTATGGAACCATCCATCGAACCATGTATCTATATCTCTAACCATCTATATGGCCGCATCAATGGCATGCCAGGGCATTTGGGACGTTATTTTCTTCTTGTTGGTTTCGTTTTTATTAAGCTTTGGTTCTTGACCCTTTGCACTTGGCTTTTAACTGTGGCATATATATTTTATCCCGGTATTTGCAAAATCAGCTTGGATTACTCGAAGCATGGTTAAAAAAGTGGAGAATTGCAGTAAACAGTCAAAAATCAGTCCAAGTAACTTTTACTTTGAGGCGTGGTAAATGTCCCCCAGTTGCCCTTTTTGGTTTGTCGATACCGGTAGAAGAAGAGGTTAAATACCTTGGCGTGTACTTGGACCGAAGGCTCACCTGGAAAAAACACATTAGGTGTAAGCAAACCCAGCTCAAAGCTAAGACTAGGCAAATGTATTGGCTTTTAGGACCTCGGTCCCAACTCAGCTTGGAAAATAAAATCCGTCTTTACAAAGCAATTTTAAAGCCAGTATGGACCTATGCCTTGCAACTTTGGGGTACGGCAAGTACATCTAATATCGAGATACTTCAAAGATACCAATCAAGCACACTCAGAAATATTGTCAGGGCACCCTGGTATGTTAGTAATTATCAAATACATAAGGACCTCAACATATGTTATGTAAGTGATGAAATTAAGCAACGTACAGAAACATACATAAACAGACTAAATTTTCATGAAAACTCATTAGCTATAAACTTATTAGATAATAGCGCAGATACTAGACGATTGAAGCGATATCATATCCTAGATCTTCCCCATAGATTCTAAATTAAAACTAAGTCTGCTTAATGTTATATTGGTTTAGCTCATTGGAGTCAAGCCAATCATAGAAATATTTTTTTTTTGTACGATGTTATAAAATTTGTTGAATGTCCTTTGGACAGATTACTGGCTTTCTGGCTTCATTGCTGGCATAGCTTTCTCCATTTTTTAACAATATTTTCAGCTTACAATTATGGTCTATGGTTGTCCGGCTTATGTTCTGGCGTCAGACCAGTTTATTGCCAGCAGCAAAAAATGCCGGGTTGACTTTCTGTCGATCTTTCCATGGTGCCATGTCATTGGTAACTTTGTCAACTGAAACATTAAATGAAAAAATATTATTCCCATCTGGTTACCCTTCAGATTTATTTCAGTCCAAAATAGTAAACAAATTAAACTAGCCGCTGACGGGTATAAGAGTTTTCTCTTCAAAATATGTCTAAGTCCAACGAATTTATAGTATCTGGCGAAGCGAGTGATTCCACTAGTGAATCCAGTCGATCTGGTGATTCCAATGGATCTGGAACATCCAGTGATTCCGCGGACTCTAGTGGATTTGGATCAACAAGCATTGATTCGCTAGAGGACACCAGTGGATATGGCGATTCTACTGGACCTGAAACATCTAGCGAATCAAGTGATACGACTTCATCTGACACATCCCGCGAATCAACGGAGACCACTGGAACTGGAACATCCAGCGAGTCAAGTGATACGACTTCATCTGCAACATCCCGCGAGTCAAGTAATCCGAGTGGAGCTGCAACATCCAGCGAATCAAGTGACGCCACTACATCTGAAACATCCAGTGAAATAACTGACTCTAGCGATAGCTCTGATTCTAAGGAGGAATCTACAAAAAATTTGAAACAACGTAGTGGGAAACGTCCACGTTCTGACGAAGATGCGGTTGAGCAGCCAGCTGTGAAGAAACGAAAATTGGAAACTACTGAAGAACAACGCAACTCAGCCACTGCACAGCCTGATGTCTTGGCAACGGCCCAGGATACGACTGCTGCAGGCTCACCAGCGTCTTCAAATAGTTCGTCGCATATGGAAGAAAGCGATTAGGCTCCAGAGTCAAGACTCCAATTATACAACATTCTAACATAATCCAAAACCATGCAGTCTTCAGCATGTACTACAATATTTACGATTCTCTGACAATCGACAAAGGGCACATGGATCCTATTTTTATTGGACCCCGTTGGGCCGATCACAACATAGTCTGCATCCAGCGCAGTTCTCCATCAATGATGGCTTACCACTGATCTGAATGTCCTGACGTGAACCATTTTCATATGAGAATAAACAAATTAAGATTGTTTAAAAACATGTTGCATTAAGTTTTTATTTATCATATTAAAGTATTTAGATTAATCCATGTTCTTTCTATTACGTTTTGAAAGAAACCCGAAAAAATCACATTTAGGACTCACAACATGCTTCTTGGTTACTTGGTCTTTTGGCAAAATATATGATGTTTCCGATAGGCACGCAATCTCTGCTCGAGTTCCTTAAGACTGATTTCTGGCTGGCTTTCTTTTTAATATTTCCATTGCTAACATTCCATAATCAGTATGTGAAAGGAAATCCGTAGCTTCTGCGCAGATCTCTACGATGTTTCTGATGGCACATAGGATGTGCTTCGCAAAATCCATTTATGGGCCAGTCTCTGGAATTTACATATGATGACTATTATTTTCCTACACTTAGCTATTCCCCTATGCCAGTTAAAATGATGGCATACGTTAAAGTCGGGCGGACGACTTTGGGATACCCTGTAAATTCGGTATATTGCTTCAGAACTCTAAAATATATTTATTTGCCAAATTTGCTTACGATATCTTCATAAACAAACGAATTATCCATCTAAAGTTTTTTTTTTCCGTAGTGTAACCCCGATATCAAAAAAATAAAATAAACGTGTTTCCTATGGAATAATAAGGGATCTAATCTGAAAATTTGGTTGCTCTAGCTCTTACCATCTCTGAGATCTAGGCGTTCATACGGTCGGACAGACAGACGGATCTCGGTATATCGACTTCTCTAGTCACCCTGATCATACTTTAGGTAACTTTGGGGGTCGTCTCTGACGTCTCCTTCTGTATGTTTCAGCTTACACAAACTTAATATACTCTTTGTACCATACGGTACAGGGTATAAATATTGCATCATGCACTTGGATTCCAAATTCTATTGTTAAGATCATGTTCGTGAAATTATCCTGAGATGACCTTGTAAATAAGAAAAATGCAGTAGCATACTTTCAAGCGGGAACAAATTAGTAGTCTAAAAGAGCTTGTGGTGGCCACTGGACATAGGGCATACAATTGTGGTCGCCATTATTTTTGCTCTTCACTGAGTTCGATCGTGCTTTTAACAACATCAGCAGAGAAGCGATATGGGAAAGTTTAAAAAGGATGGCCGTGCCTGAACATATAATCTCACTCCGCTCTCACAGCGTCCGCTACAAGGGTGAAAAAAATTAGTGAAAAATTGAATGTGGTTAAAGGAGTACGACAAGGATGCGTACTCTCGCCGCTATTATTCCTGATTGTCCTAGACGCTGTCATGGAAACAGTCAGCACAGACGCAGCAGTTGGAATCCAGTGGCGGCCTTTCCAGAAGCTACACGACTTGGATTATGCAGACGATTTGTGCTTCATGACACATTCATTGGAGGAAATAAAAGCGAATGCATTGGAATGCCTTGGTCGGCCAACGACACAACATCGAAGATACCAAAAAGTTTTGCTACTTCGGCAGCATTATATCCAGGAATGGCGGCACTTCAAAATCTTTCGCACTGGAAATATCACTAGAACCACAAAGCTGAGGATATTTTTCATGCATGTGCAAAGCCTGTTCTGTTATATGCATTATAAACCTGGAAAGCTAAGGAAAATATTGCATTTATTTTGGCCAGAAACGATTTCAAATATTGAACTGTGGAATTTATCTGGTTGCAAGCCGATTGCGAATGAAGTCCTGCAAAGAAAGTGGCGGTGGTTTGGCCATACTTTAAGAAAACCCGAAAACCCGACGGGCAGACCGAGAATGACGTCGAGAAGAGGCGTGCAAAATGAATCTGGGCGATTAGCATCCTGGAATTAGGTGAAACGTGTTGCAAGAAGCGGAGATGATTGGAGAAATTTCGTTTTCGCCCTATGCTCCACCTAGAAGCAGTAGTGACCAAGGAACAATGCAATACAATTGTGGTCCCTGCCGCCAGACGCCAATTTTGAAAAATTCAAGTCAAGTCAATTAAAGCTTTGCATAAATTTATAAATGCTCCATTTTATCTGCGTACTCCCACTTGAATGACGTCTTGGCTTACAGCCATAGCAGCTGCTACCCGTAACCCACCGCCTAAGAACCCACATCCATGCTCTATGCTGAAAATCATTTTGCTAGCCATCTTGATGTCCGTCTTGAGAAATTCTTAATCATCAAAATTTTAGAAAAATAGAAAAATAAAATTAATAATCGTACACAATTAAATTGTTTGATAAATATGAATCCAATGGGACATCCCAAATGGGATTTTTTTTTTTATATTGTTTTGTCATTCCGTGCGAAATTTATTTGCATTCTGCGTATAGGCCTTAAACAAGGAAAATTAAAAGCACTGGGAGCTGCTATATAGTAAATGTACATACATACATACATATGTATGTATTAATTTGTATATAAGCATAACTTTCTTGCAGCAATACAAATTTTACACGAGTATATATAATAAATATTATCATCATTCAGCTATCCTTGGTACTTAGCATATTGAGTGGCGCCTCAAGTATCACTCATAACAACAAAACCCTTTTAAACACTATTAATTTTCAAGTCAAATTTTTTACTTATTTATGCTGTTAAAAATGTATATAAATCTTAGCGGTTTTTCGATATTCCTTCGCACTGCCCTGCTTGAGTTCGATAAATTGCTGCTATCGTTAAACGATAAGTGCATAAAAAAAATGGATGGCTCGTACTATTTCATTCGAATATTAAGTTAGCAAATATAAAAAATACAAATGTGTATCTTTTAAAGAATAAGAATAAATAATAAACGTAACTAACATATCATAACATAAATACTAAACATAATCGGCCTACCAAACAAAATACAAGTTGGCAACACTGTTTTATCGTTTAGCAGCCTGCAGGCATGCGCATTATTTCGCTTTTTCAACGTGTGTACACACTTTGAATTAACAGTTATTATTTTTGCGTGTATCTGCGCTGGCTGGCTTGTTTTTGTTTTGTTGTAAACATTGCCAATTAATTGCAAATTAATATTAGTAAACAAAAATGCATATGCTTATTTATTATGTTCAAAAATAAGTTTGAGAAAAATACTCAAAGGCTGATCAGAATGCAGCGAGATCAAATATAAAACACGTAATCGCATCAGTTGTTGGTTTCCAGCTGGAGCTTCGGTACAAAAGGCAATGCCACACGCACACAGGAAAGGTGCCTGAAGAAGGAAACACAAAAACAACAATATCTGGGAGCAGTAGTGGCATCTAGTCTAGCAATGGAAACCCAAGGCGTGAGTAATATACATATGTGCAATATTTTGAAATACGTCTATTAAATTTGTGCTATTAAATTCTTTTGCCAGATCCACAATGAAAAAATGCGCACTCCGTAAATGTCGGGGCCCCGACAACAACACTAATCCACCGGCGCACTCCAAGTCGTCTACCAACTACCAAATGTGCGAGCACTGGAGCTCATTACCAATATTCCGCTTGACCAAAATCGCTAGATCCCAACATCATCGATTGGCAGCGGCACTTAGGCATATTTTTTTTCAAAAATCGGGCTGATGGAAAGTGAATTTGTTTGCCCGCTGCTCAAAATTGATATCCAACAGCCAATGGAAAAAGATTTTAAGCTGGCAATGCTATAAACGTTGCCACGTGCGGACAAATTATGCCACATATTAAATACGACTCTACCGAATGACAAACAAAGCAGTGTCGCAGCATTAGAGGATCGCATCAGTCGTTAAACAGTGCAAGTTTATTATTGCCATTCTCTTGAAGAGAAAGCAAAGCAGTTGGATTTAATTCCAATTTGCATCAGTATACTGCAACATATCGGAACATGGCTTGGCTCAGCTGTTCACACGCTTCCTTTGTCTTGACTGCACTAGAACCCCTGTAAGATAATTTTCTTATTTTAAATCTTATACGTTTTATATTTTCTAACTTTCGCCTTTGTACATTTATGCTTTTATTCAAGTAAGAACTATAAAAATTTGCACAAAGCTTGGACAAACTCAACGAGAGGCAGAAAAATCAGTGTAATCCCAACTACAAAATCCGAAACAGAGCCCACCAGCAGAGTACCCCAGCATCAAAGTGTGTGAACTTTGGCAACATGACGAATTACGTTTCCATCAGCAAATAGAAGTTAGATCGTGCCAAGTACAGCCATAAGGCATATGACGTCATAAGAGCAGCCAAAAAAATGATACTCTGACAAACCCACTGCTTTAAATACGTACAACCATGACTAAGGGCTTCGCATTAAGGTCTACAAAAGAAAGGTTACCTACTTTCGGCTCATCTACAATGTTACTGCTCCAATAATGGACAGGATAGAACGCGGCACAATCGAACAACCCGATATAGTAAATACCAGTTTCTTAATCATCTATCAGTAGGTTGACAAGATTACAAAGAGCAACCTAGAGTTCTGAATTCAAGCAGTTTGTTTAATATGCATTAAAAGGTCAAGCTTTAGCTATTTCTAAAGTCCTATATCCTATAAAGAACGTGTAATAAAGTTGTGGTGCTCCATATACTTGATCTGGAACTTGAATTTGTACGCATGCTAGTCACTGTAAATTTAAAACATGGTTATACACAATATTTTGTTCATAATTTTATGTCCTCTAGCGGGCGCCATATTAAATTTTATCATACATATGTGACATAACAAAAATTAAACAAAATGTAGAGTGCAATAGATTACAATATATATTTATTTTTTAAAAGCGCTAATTAAGCCCCAACACAGTATATTTAATAAAAATTTAAATTTTCTTCATGACTTTATGCCCTCTAGAGCGCGCCTTATCAAATTTTATGTGACATATTATAGCCTTAAAACCAGCCAACGATGAAAACGCTTCAAAAAATATCACATATGTCAAGTTATTATAAGCGATTTAGAAGCTATCAGGGAACAGACGAACATATATGTATATAAACAAGTAAAATTATAAACCTCACTTTTGCGTTGCTGTTGTCGGGTAAAAAAGTATGATTAATTTGTTAACTGTGGTCCTTGGAATTTTTCGGGTTTCGGGGTTTTTCCTTTGTTATTAAAACAGAGTCCACGCTCGGACCGCACGCAACTTTCTCTCCAGACCCAGACCCATACTCGTTGCGCAAAGTTAAAGGCTGACTCGCACATATCTTTAAACAGAACGATTTATATATATTTTCTTGGAACAACAAAATCCGGAGTAATTATTTTCTGTTCCAGGTTTTCCTAAGTGGCAAAAAAAAAATATAACTTATATTGTTGCCCAAGTAGCAGCATACCAGATGATTTAGTTCTACTCGGAAATCTGACTAGCTGGGCAGCTCTAGGGCTCTAGCTTTACAAATAAAATGAACCTCCCATGAAATAAATCCAATTTTTTTTCGAAAAAAGCTGCGAGGTTGACTTGTTTAGAACATTGCCAAAAAGCCACTACATGCAAGATGGCGCTCAAATTTGGTTAAGGCACCTAAAACAGTTCTACCAACAAAAAAAATCTTTGGCTATATATCACTTTATATATAAAGCCTCGTTCGTATTTAAGCAGAAGGTATTGTCCCATTAGTGAATTCTTTACAGAAGGGAAGTCAGCAAACTAGGAGCTCTAGACTAAATTCTTCTTGTAAGAGATACGCGGTCGTGCCTTTAGGGGTCTACTGTAATGTAAGGTTATCTTCATTATTCACCTGCCTGCCTTATGGAATTTCGATAGGATTGCTGAAAGGGTTCGCAAGTTGGGTTCCACATGCGTCCAATACAGTCTACAATCTCTAAGCAGCCTTTTCAATCTGTTTAGGAGTCCAATAGCGTCTTTGGCTTCTAACAACTTTTGGGAAGAAACCAATATTATGATCAGAAATATGCTGAAACAAACCTCATCAGTTGGTAGCACCTATGAACCGATAGCTAAAAAGCTGGAACCGTTCTAAAAAAAAACTTTTATCAATTGATTTTTATTTATTTCATAATATTGAAGCTCTATGACTTTGCTATTGTTCTTCTAAGCGTCTTCCTCTGGCAATAAAAATCTCACGCGTTTTTTGCCACTACCATTTGCGATGAATTTTTGTAATTCCCGATCATAATCTTCTTTGGCCTTTGCAGCCTTCTCCATCCATTCCTGCAAATAGCTTAATGTATTATTACGTAAGATGTAGTTTATCCAAAGGTTACGCACTTTTTTATCGCTCATGGCATGCCACATCCTGCCAGCCTGCTTAGATGCATCACGAACTCTTATACCCGGACGCTCTTGCTGCATAGTCTTCAGCATGGACTGATAAAAGAGCATAAACGCATTTAACGGTCGTTTGGGTCTCTCAGCCATGATAATAAAATGTTCGAAAAATAATAGTTATTATTATTACTAAAAATGTTTATTTTGAAACTGCTTACTTGACAAAAATTTAAATAATAAATGTTTATAATTTAAACTGCAAAGCGGACTATGTATGTAAAGTTCATATGCAGTTGTAACTACAAAGTTGCTTGAAACGATAATCGATAAGAATATCAAATTATGCCAGAAAATTGTTTGGTGGTGATATGTTGTCTAAAATATACAGGTATGTTCCCGATTTCGATTCCGAGTAAAAGTGTCGGAATCGAAATGAGTGGTGTTCTGGATTTCGATTCCGACAAGAGTCGAATCGTTTTGAAAAGTTTGGCTCTCAGCTGTCCAAATGAAAAGTATTTTGCTTTTTTTTAGTTAAATAAACGCATTAATGCCACTAAAATTAATTTTGTATTGTTTTTTAATGTTTTAAGAACATTTAGATATTTTAAAATAAAATTTGGAAAATTTCGCAACGCTTTGCTGCCATTCTAGCAAAAGCGTAAACATTCGGAATGTATCGTCCGAAATATTAAATCTTTGAGATTTCTGTTGCACCTACGGTTTTTTCTAAAGATTTATTTTCAAACCTTTGGCAAAATCTTTCAAGATTTCTGTGGCACCCCCGATTGTCTTATTTTTGTGATATGGGCGTTACAATATATAGCTTCACTTGGAGCACTATATAGTTCTCAAAAAAAATATTACGGGCCACACTTTATTTATTAAGTCAGTTTTCGCAACCTAATTTGACATTCGGAAGTTGTACCATATTTTATCAAAAACGGTTTACTATAATAAACTATATATATAGCCCACATAGATACGTTAGCACTATTCCGAATTTAAACGAAATCGGTTCATTAATTTGATACCGCTAGGGTGGACCTTTCACCACCCTTCCCCCACTCAGGAGGTCTGCTATATGATATAAAAGTCACAGCCATCCGGCGGCCTGAATGAAGCTCGAGAGGCTTTTTGGACTCTGTTCTGAAAGCTGGGATAAGTTAGTAAAAAAGTGTGACTTGAGAAATCGAAATTTTGTCCTACACAGTGCAGGGTCGTGATGGGGAGCGTTAAGCCTGGATGCGTGGATTCCCACCGACCGAAGTCCGGTGATAGCTCGGATAGACAGCAAAGTTCCTTAGTTCTTTTCCTGCAAAAAGTCGGCCAAGTTTGCCGTGAGATCCTGCATGTGTAACCGATTTCACAACTGGCTTGCAGTGAGGGCGAAATGGTTTCGTAGTCTCAGTTTACAACTGGCCATAGGTATATCGAGGCTCTCCTTGTCTAGCCAGTTCATCCGCAATGCAATTTCCCTCGATACCCCTATGTCGTGGGACCTAGATGATGTTGATTGAAAACTGCTCAGTCATCTCCTCCAGAGACGAGTGACAGTTGTTCACTGACTATTGGTTTTATACATTTTTTCATTATAATGCACTATATTATAACAAAATTAGATAAATAAATTATATAATAAGGGATCTGGTCATCGAATTGTTATAGTATCCGAACCAAAATCTCGATCTTTAAATCTTGTGTCTTGTCCGTGCTCCTTTATGGCTGCGAAACGTGGTTCGTAACAGAACAAGTCCGGCAGAAAATGCGCAGCTATGTCAACCGATGTCTTCGTAAGATTTTGCAAATATTTTGGCCAAACCGAATACCGAATGAAGAGCTGTGTTCAAGAACTGGCATGTTGGACATCAACATAGAAATTCGAAGAAGGAAGTTCGGCTGGATCGGCCACACATTGCGCAAACCACCGAACGACATCAACTATATGTCCTTGCAATACAACCCGTAAGGCAATAGACGCAGAGGCCGCCCGAAAATTACCTGGAGACTATCAGTCCTGAGCGAGATTCACACCAGCGAGGAACGTGGCAGCAGGCGATATGCTAATATCATCGAGCTCAGGGAGACCGCTCTACGAAGAAGACAATGGAGACTACTTGTGGATAGCTTATGCCCAACATAGAGGCAGTTCGGAATCTTTTGACGCCGAACAAGGCTTAATAATAATATAATATAATAATAAGGGACCATCCATAAACTACGTGACGCTCCAAGGAGTGGGGTGTGGTCTGGCGAAGCGTCATGATCATATGGAAAATCTTCAAAAATATTCCGTCAATGTGTCACAAGGGGATGGGGGGGAGGTTTGGTTTGTCTATTTTTTTTTTACGAAAATCAGCGTCACGTAGTTTATGGATGATCTCTAACTAAAGAAAATAAAGATGGATAAACAGCAAAAGTTTTTTTTATAAAATGACAGGAGACTAAAAAAAACCCACCACACTTGGTCACTAAGTCAATATCCTCTAGGAAAATATCGTGCTTTTTTTTTACTGTCTGGGTCACGTAGTATGGGTACGTTCCCTTATCTAGCTTTCCCAAGAGCAAAGATCACTCGAAAGTAGATCCACAAATGACCAAGGGAATCTTTATTTCACATAGCCATTTCTTCAAGCTAGCTTACCAAATCCAAAACGTACTGTGGATGGGATGATGATAACAATGATAGCTCCGGCTAGTCCCAAATAACCCACAATAAGCAATTTATTTTTTTTTTGTAATGTATTATTTAATCAACAAGTATGAGATGCTTTATATAATATACACTACACAATGACAATGACAATTGATCCGAGTTTAAAAACTTAATGGTTTCCACATAATTATGCTGTAAAACATGAAGATTATATAAAAGTTAATCGATTGTGTTGCATTTTCAACACTTACGTAGTCATGATTGTCAACACGAGACTTGCTAGTTAAAGGCAGATTGTCGTAGAAGTTACGAAGTCGAGCATTCAGCACGCCTTCCACAGAAATAAGTTTACCCAGCTTTTCACAGTTCGCCACTTCAAACTTATAACGTTCGACTAGGCGATCCTCAATTATATCATAAATCGCAACAGTCGAGCTCCATTTGCACCATACAGCCAATGTACTGCCCGTTGTTGAGAAATACTTTTCATCCACACCCTCAATCGAAGTTGATATAGTGCCTTCGGCTACGTTGCCATTGAGATAGTTCAATACAAGCAACTTACGCTCGATTCTTCTGCCTTGCACTTCGATCATGTAGAGCAGCACGTGCTGGTCATCTCCAAAAAACTTGTAAAAGTTAGTTTTCAAGCGACAATTATACCAGGGCAACTCTATCACGCGCTCTTGCCGGAACAGCGTCGAAAAGATTGTATCGCCTTGGTTGCCAGCCGAGACCAGAGCTTCAGTCAAGGAGGCGGCCTCATTCCAAAATCGGAAGCGGTATACTATAAGATGACGACGACTGGACGGCACGGCCAGCATGCGTACACCATTTGGAGTAAAGTTCAAAAGCTCCACATGTGGCTGCGTAGTAAATCTTGCAACTCGTGGCAGCACCACCATGTTTAGCAATTGATGCCAAGCGTTTTCTCGATCGTTCAAGCCGGACTCGCGATTTTGCAGAGCATCCACGATGTTTATGGACTTGGAATTCATGCTTGGTTTTTTTCTTTTTTTGTTTGGTTAGTTTTGTCAACGTGTGTAATGCGCAACGTCCTAGAAAAGAAAGAGAAAGAACAAACGCTATTCCATAATATCGATAATAATTAGTAAGATAAACACCACAACAATAAAATACAAAAAGACTATTAAGCTTTTTTTGCCAAAAATTCTTTAAGTACGGTCACACTGACAGCACTGTCCATTAAACGCCATTCGTGAGTTTTAATTGTAATTGTTTGGTACATTTTTGGTCACTTGTTGCTGCCGCATCAAACAGTCCATCATTGTCGATACATTGGATGCTTGGTGAAACACTTGTGCATTGTGTGCATCTTGTGATCTTTGATTTTCTAACAAGTATATTAAACTAGCCATAGACATGGACAAAAAAACTACTCTAATTAGGGCCGAATCGACTAAGCCGGCCGAATCAGCTGCACCCACGGCAGCCAATGACTACAAACAGGAATATATTATAAAATGGTTGATTTCACAGCAGAGACAAAAATATTCAGTTTTGGAAGAATTTCCGATTGCATTTCCGATGAAGTCGCCTCATAGAGCTGCAAAGGTTGACGCAGCTGGGGAACCAGCTCGTAAGAAAAAGAACTTGGCCGACTCACAACCTGCTGCAAAGCCTAAAGAGGCTCGTAAACAATAAGAAGCACTGTCAACTGCTTTAGAATAAGAGATATGTAAGTACATAGGTATACCATTTTGTACCAATATATACTAAATATAACATTTATTTTCGCAGTAGCCATAAGCATAGAGACAACTTGATGAAAAGGAATATATGGAAGAACTCGGTTAACATTCATTTTGAAATGAAATCTTTTATTTTGTATGGCATACAATGTATGCGGCTGTTAAGGCTGTTAAATATAAAAATATTTGATATTCTTTCTACTGTAACTGTTGAAGTTTAATAAATGATAATAATAAAAAGCAGCTAGCTCTTGGCATTTAGCTCGCATATTAATTTAGCTCATTTTAAGTAAAGGGGTCTACGCAGAATGCAAAAAAGTTTCGCACGGAATGACAAAACCATATAAAAAAAAATCCCATTTGGGATATCCCATGACACATGACCACAAATGTGTTTCCATATGTGCATATTTTTTTATGATACAAAAGATGCTAAACAAAATACTAGAAAATCAAAATAATCGACAACACTTTTTTATCGTTTAGCAGCCTGCAGGCATGCGCATTATTTCGCTTTTTCAACGTGTGTACACACTTTGAATTAACAGTTATTATTTTTGCGTGTATCTGCGCTGGCTGGCTTGTTTTTTTTTTGTGTAAACATTGCCAATTAATTGCAAATTAATATTAGTAAACAAAAATGCATATGCTTATTTATTATGTACAAAAATAAGTTTGAGAAAAATACTCAAAGGCTGATCAGAATGCAGCGAGATCAAATATTTATTTATTTAATATTGTAACTTAGAATTAATTCTATGGAACAAAAGTAGTTTAAAGCCAGAGCAACGTAGGCCTTCAGGCTGGGTGGTATATTCAATTGCGTAACATATGTTTTTGTTTTTGTTTTTTTTTTTATCACAAAGAGTAGGTTATATATAATTTATTTTTGGATTTGATTTACAAAATTTAATTTAGACATTAGATCTATAAAGTGGCTTATGTTTTTTTGGGAAGCGTCTGTGAGAAGTATATTTAAGGGCGGAATGTTAAAGGAATTACAGATAGCTTGGATGTTTTGGCAGTTTTGGGTTAAATGTTCTATTGTAAGGTTGAAGATGTGTTCATTTGTGAGTTTTGTGTGTCCCAGTCGGAATCTTGTGTATTGTATTGCAAGTCTCCTGTTTGTTGTGACTGGAATCTTGATAGCTTTTCTAGTTGGGTTAAAAAGTTTATAGTAGTGGGTGTATCCTAGCCAATGTTCTTCTAGCGCACGAGTGCATTCGGAGTTTACGAGCCTGTTTACGTCTTTTTTGGAGGGGCGAGTGTCGCTGCTTTATCCGCTAGCTCGTTTCCGGAGATTCCCATGTGTCCAGGTGTACTACGTAATATTATGGAACCATCCATTGTATCTATATCTCTAACCATCTATATGGCCGAATCAATTGCATGCCAGGGCATTTGGGACGTAATTTTCTTCTTGTTGGTTTCGTTTTTATTAAGCTTTGGTTCTTGACCCTTTGCACTTGGCTTTTAACTGTGGCATATATATTTTATCCCGGTATTTGCAAAATCAGCTTGGATTACTCGAAGCATGGTTAAAAAAGTGGAGAATTGCAGTAAACAGTCAAAAATCAGTCCAAGTAACTTTTACTTTGAGGCGTGGAAAATGTCCCCCAGTTGCCCTTTTTGGTTTGTCGATACCGGTAGAAGAAGAGGTTAAATACCTTGGCGTGTACTTGGACCGAAGGCTCACCTGGAAAAAACACATTAGGTGTAAGCAAACCCAGCTCAAAGCTAAGACTAGGCAAATGTATTGGCTTTTAGGACCTCGGTCCCAACTCAGCTTGGAAAATAAAATCCGTCTTTACAAAGCAATTTTAAAGCCAGTATGGACCTATGCCTTGCAACTTTGGGGTACAGCAAGTACATCTAATATCGAGATACTTCAAAGATACCAATCAAGCACACTCAGAAATATTGTCAGGGCACCCTGGTATGTTAGTAATTATCAAATACATAAGGACCTCAACATATGTTATGTAAGTGATGAAATTAAGCAACGTACAGAAACATACATAAACAGACTAAATTTTCATGAAAACTCATTAGCTATAAACTTATTAGATAATAGCGCAGATACTAGACGATTGAAGCGATATCATATCCTAGATCTTCCCCATAGATTCTAAATTAAAACTAAGTCTGCTTAATGTTATATTGGTTTAGCTCATTGGAGTCAAGCCAATCATAGAAATATTTTTTTTTTGTACGATGTTATAAAATTTGTTGAATGTCCTTTGGACAGATTACTGGCTTTCTGGCTTCATTGCTGGCATAGCTTTCTCCATTTTTTAACAATATTTTCAGCTTACAATTATGGTCTATGGTTGTCCGGCTTATGTTCTGGCGTCAGACCAGTTTATTGCCAGCAGCAAAAAATGCCGGGTTGACTTTCTGTCGATCTTTCCATGGTGCCATGTCATTGGTAACTTTGTCAACTGAAACATTAAATGAAAAAATATTATTCCCATCTGGTTACCCTTCAGATTTATTTCAGTCCAAAATAGTAAACAAATTAAACTAGCCGCTGACGGGTATAAGAGTTTTCTCTTCAAAATATGTCTAAGTCCAACGAATTTATAGTATCTGGCGAAGCGAGTGATTCCACTAGTGAATCCAGTCGATCTGGTGATTCCAATGGATCTGGAACATCCAGTGATTCCGCGGACTCTAGTGGATTTGGATCAACAAGCATTGATTCGCTAGAGGACACCAGTGGATATGGCGATTCTACTGGGCCTGAAACATCTAGCGAATCAAGTGATACGACTTCATCTGACACATCCCGCGAATCAACGGAGACCACTGGAACTGGAACATCCAGCGAGTCAAGTGATACGACTTCATCTGCAACATCCCGCGAGTCAAGTAATCCGAGTGGAGCTGCAACATCCAGCGAATCAAGTGACGCCACTACATCTGAAACATCCAGTGAAATAACTGACTCTAGCGATAGCTCTGATTCTAAGGAGGAATCTACAAAAAATTTGAAACAACGTAGTGGGAAACGTCCACGTTCTGACGAAGATGCGGTTGAGCAGCCAGCTGTGAAGAAACGAAAATTGGAAACTACTGAAGAACAACGCAACTCAGCCACTGCACAGCCTGATGTCTTGGCAACGGCCCAGGATACGACTGCTGCAGGCTCACCAGCGTCTTCAAATAGTTCGTCGCATATGGAAGAAAGCGATTAGGCTCCAGAGTCAAGACTCCAATTATACAACATTCTAACATAATCCAAAACCATGCAGTCTTCAGCATGTACTACAATATTTACGATTCTCTGACAATCGACAAAGGGCACATGGATCCTATTTTTATTGGACCCCGTTGGGCCGATCACAACATAGTCTGCATCCAGCGCAGTTCTCCATCAATGCTGGCTTACCACTGATCTGAATGTCCTGACGTGAACCATTTTCATATGAGAATAAACAAATTAAGATTGTTTAAAAACATGTTGCATTAAGTTTTTATTTATCATATTAAAGTATTTAGATTAATCCATGTTCTTTCTATTACGTTTTGAAAGAAACCCGAAAAAATCACATTTAGGACTCACAACATGCTTCTTGGTTACTTGGTCTTTTGGCAAAATATATGATGTTTCCGATAGGCACGCAATCTCTGCTCGAGTTCCTTAAGACTGATTTCTGACTGGCTTTCATTTTAATATTTCCATTGCTGACGTTCCATAATCAGTATGTGAAAGGAAATCCGTAGCTTCTGCGCAGATCTCTACGATGTTTCTGATGGCACATAGGATGTGCTTCGCAAAATCCATTTATGGGCCGGTCTCTGGAATTTACATATGATGACTATTGTTTTCCCCTATGCCAGTTAAGAAGATGGCATACGTTAAAGTCGGGCGGACGACTTTGGGATATCCTGTAACTCCACATTGCAATCAAATTCGGTATATTGCTTCAGAACTCTAAAATATATTTATTTGCCAAATTTGCTTACGATATCTTCATAAACAAACGAATTATCCATCTAAAGTTTTTTTTTTCCGTAGTGTAACCCCGATATCAAAAAAATAAAATAAACGTGTTTCCTATGGAATAATAAGGGATCTAATCTGAAAATTTGGTTGCTCTAGCTCTTACCATCTCTGAGATCTAGGCGTTCATACGGTCGGACAGACAGACGGATCTCGGTATATCGACTTCTCTAGTCACCCTGATCATACTTTAGGTAACTTTGGGGGTCGTCTCTGACGTCTCCTTCTGTATGTTTCAGCTTACACAAACTTAATATACTCTTTGTACCATACGGTACAGGGTATAAATATTGCATCATGCACTTGGATTCCAAATTCTATTGTTAAGATCATGTTCGTGAAATTATCCTGAGATGACCTTGTAAATAAGAAAAATGCAGTAGCATACTTTCAAGCGGGAACAAATTAGTAGTCTAAAAGAGCTTGTGGTGGCCACTGGACATAGGGCATACAATTGTGGTCGCCATTATTTTTGCTCTTCACTGACTTCGATCGTGCTTTTAACAACATCAGCAGAGAAGCGATATGGGAAAGTTTAAAAAGGATGGCCTTGCCTGAACATATAATCTCACTCCGCTCTCACAGCGTCCGCTACAAGGGTGAAAAAAATTAGTGAAAAATTGAATGTGGTTAAAGGAGTACGACAAGGATGCGTACTCTCGCCGCTATTATTCCTGATTGTCCTAGACGCGGTCATGGAAACAGTCAGCACAGACGCAGCAGTTGGAATCCAGTGGCGGCCTTTCCAGAAGCTACACGACTTGGATTATGCAGACGATTTGTGCTTCATGACACATTCATTGGAGGAAATAAAAGCGAATGCATTGGAATGCCTTGGTCGGCCAACAACACAACATCGAAGATACCAAAAAGTATTGCTACTTCAGCAGCATTATATCCAGGAATGCCAGATTAGCAAAAGCACACGGCGCTTTTCATAAGCTCTTCAAAATCTTTCGCACTGGAAGTATCACTAGAACCACAAAGCTAAGGAAAATATTGAAGGTATTTTGGCCAGAAAACGAAATCAAATATTGAACTGTGGAATTTATCTGGTTGCAAGCCGATTGCGAATGAAGTCCTGCAAAGAAAGTGGCGGTGGTTTGGCCATACTTTAAGAAAACCCGAAAACCCGACGGGCAGACCGAGAATGACGTCGAGAAGAGGCGTGCAAAATGAATCTGGGCGATTAGGATCCAGGAATTAGGTGAAACGTGTTGCAAGAAGCGGAGATGATTGGTGAAATTTCGTTTTCGCCCTATGCTCCACCTAGAAGCAGTAGTGACCAAGGAACAATGCAATACAATTGTGGTCCCTGCCGCCAGACGCCAATTTTGAAAAATTCAAGTCAAGTCAATTAAAGCTTTGCATAAATTTATAAATGCTCCATTTTATCTGCGTACTCCCACTTGAATGACGTCTTGGCTTACAGCCATAGCAGCTGCTACCCGTAACCCACCGCCTAAGAACCCACATCCATGCTCTATGCTGAAAATCATTTTGCTAGCCATCTTGATGTCCGTCTTGAGAAATTCCTAATCATCAAAATTTTAGAAAAATAGCTTCTATTTGGTCAGCTTAATAAAAATGCATTAATCGTACACAATTAAATTGTTTGAAAAATATATGAATCCAATGGGACATCCCAAATGGGATTTTTTTTTTATATTGTTTTGTCATTCCGTGCGAAATTTATTTGCATTCTGCGTATAGACTTTAAACAAGGAAAATTAAAAGCACTGGGAGCTGCTATATAATAAATGTACATACATACATATGTATGTATTAATTTGTATATAAGCATAACTTATTTGCAGCAATACAAATTTTAATATATAATAAATATTATCATCATTCAGCTATCCTTGGTACTTAGCATATTGAGTGGCGCCTCAAGTATCACTCATAACAACAAAACCCATTTAAACACTATTAATTTTCAAGTCAAATTTTTTACTTATTTATGCTGTTAAAAATGTATATAAATCTTAGCGGTTTTTCGATATTCCTTCGCACTGCCCTGCTTGAGTTCGATAAATTGCTGCTATCGTTAAACGATAAGTGCATAAAAAAAATGGATGGCTCGTACTATTTCATTCGAATATTAAGTTAGCAAATATAAAAAATACAAATGTGTATCTTTTAAAGAATAAGAATAAATAATAAACGTAACTAACATATCATAACATAAATACTAAACATAATCGGCCTACCAAACAAAATACAAGTTGGCAACACTGTTTTATCGTTTAGCAGCCTGCAGGCATGCGCATTATTTCGCTTTTTCAACGTGTGTACACACTTTGAATTAACAGTTATTATTTTTGCGTGTATCTGCGCTGGCTGGCTTGTTTTTGTTTTGTTGTAAACATTGCCAATTAATTGCAAATTAATATTAGTAAACAAAAATGCATATGCTTATTTATTATGTTCAAAAATAAGTTTGAGAAAAATACTCAAAGGCTGATCAGAATGCAGCGAGATCAAATATAAAACACGTAATCGCATCAGTTGTTGGTTTCCAGCTGGAGCTTCGGTACAAAAGGCAATGCCACACGCACACAGGAAAGGTGCCTGAAGAAGGAAACACAAAAACAACAATATCTGGGAGCAGTAGTGGCATCTAGTCTAGCAATGGAAACCCAAGGCGTGAGTAATATACATATGTGCAATATTTTGAAATACGTCTATTAAATTTGTGCTATTAAATTCTTTTGCCAGATCCACAATGAAAAAATGCGCACTCCGTAAATGTCGGGGCCCCGACAACAACACTAATCCACCGGCGCACTCCAAGTCGTCTACCAACTACCAAATGTGCGAGCACTGGAGCTCATTACCAATATTCCGCTTGACCAAAATCGCTAGATCCCAACATCATCGATTGGCAGCGGCACTTAGGCATATTTTTTTTCAAAAATCGGGCTGATGGAAAGTGAATTTGTTTGCCCGCTGCTCAAAATTGATATCCAACAGCCAATGGAAAAAGATTTTAAGCTGGCAATGCTATAAACGTTGCCACGTGCGGACAAATTATGCCACATATTAAATACGACTCTACCGAATGACAAACAAAGCAGTGTCGCAGCATTAGAGGATCGCATCAGTCGTTAAACAGTGCAAGTTTATTATTGCCATTCTCTTGAAGAGAAAGCAAAGCAGTTGGATTTAATTCCAATTTGCATCAGTATACTGCAACATATCGGAACATGGCTTGGCTCAGCTGTTCACACGCTTCCTTTGTCTTGACTGCACTAGAACCCCTGTAAGATAATTTTCTTATTTTAAATCTTATACGTTTTATATTTTCTATTTTTCTCCTTTGTACATTTATGCTTTTATTCAAGTAAGAACTATAAAAATTTGTTTTCCAGCACAAAGCTTGGACGAACTCAACGAGAGGCAGAAAAATCAGTGTAATCCCAACTACAAAATCCGAAACAGCGCCCACCAGCAGAGTACCCAGCATCAAAGTGTGTGAACTTTGGCAACATGACGAATTACGTTTCCATCAGCAAATAGAAGTTAGATCGTGCCAAGTACAGCCATAAGGCATATGACGTCATAAGAGCAGCCAAAAAAATGATACTCTGACAAACCCACTGCTTTAAATACGTACAACCATGACTAAGGGCTTCGCATTAAGGTCTACAAAAGAAAGGTTACCTACTTTCGGCTCATCTACAATGTTACTGCTCCAATAATGGACAGGATAGAACGCGGCACAATCGAACAACCCGATATAGTAAATACCAGTTTCTTAATCATCTATCAGTAGGTTGACAAGATTACAAAGAGCAACCTAGAGTTCTGAATTCAAGCAGTTTGTTTAATATGCATTAAAAGGTCAAGCTTTAGCTATTTCTAAAGACCTATATCCTATAAAGAACGTGTAATAAAGTTGTGGTGCTCCATATACTTGATCTGGAACTTGAATTTGTACGCATGCTAGTCACTGTAAATTTAAAACATGGTTATACACAATATTTTGTTCATAATTTTATGTCCTCTAGCGGGCGCCATATTAAATTTTATCATACATATGTGACATAACAAAAATTAAACAAAATGTAGAGTGCAATAGATTACAATATATATTTATTTTTTAAAAGCGCTAATTAAGCCCCAACACAGTATATTTAATAAAAATTTAAATTTTCTTCATGACTTTATGCCCTCTAGAGCGCGCCTTATCAAATTTTATGTGACATATTATAGCCTTAAAACCAGCCAACGATGAAAACGCTTCAAAAAATATCACATATGTCAAGTTATTATAAGCGATTTAGAAGCTATCAGGGAACAGACGAACATATATGTATATAAACAAGTAAAATTATAAACCTCACTTTTGCGTTGCTGTTGTCGGGTAAAAAAGTATGATTAATTTGTTAACTGTGGTCCTTGGAATTTTTCGGGTTTCGGGGTTTTTCCTTTGTTATTAAAACAGAGTCCACGCTCGGACCGCACGCAACTTTCTCTCCAGACCCAGACCCATACTCGTTGCGCAAAGTTAAAGGCTGACTCGCACATATCTTTAAACAGAACGATTTATATATATTTTCTTGGAACAACAAAATCCGGAGTAATTATTTTCTGTTCCAGGTTTTCCTAAGTGGCAAAAAAAAAATATAACTTATATTGTTGCCCAAGTAGCAGCATACCAGATGATTTAGTTCTACTCGGAAATCTGACTAGCTGGGCAGCTCTAGGGCTCTAGCTTTACAAATAAAATGAACCTCCCATGAAATAAATCCAATTTTTTTTCGAAAAAAGCTGCGAGGTTGACTTGTTTAGAACATTGCCAAAAAGCCACTACATGCAAGATGGCGCTCAAATTTGGTTAAGGTACCTAAAACAGTTCTACCAACAAAAAAAAAAATATTTGGCTATATATCACTTTATATATAAAGCCTCGTTCGTATTTAAGCAGAAGGTATTGTCCCATTAGTGAATTCTTTACAGAAGGGAAGCCAGCAAACTAGGAGCTCTAGACTAAATTCTTCTTGTAAGAGATACGCGGTCGTGCCTTCAGGGGTCTACTGTAATGTAAGGTTATCTTCGTTATTCAGCCGCCTGCTTTAGGGAATTTTGATAGGATAGCTGAAAGGGTTCGCAAGTTGGGTTCCACATGCGTCCAATACAGTCTACAATCTCTAAGCAGCCTTTTCAATCTGTTTAGGAGTCCAATAGCGTCTTTGGCTTCTAACAACTTTTGGGAAGAAACCAATATTATGATCAGAAATATGCTGAAACAAACCTCATCAGTTGGTAGCACCTATGAACCGATAGCTAAAAAGCTGGAACCGTTCTAAAAAAAAACTTTTATCAATTGATTTTTATTTATTTCATAATATTGAAGCTCTATGACTTTGCTATTGTTCTTCTAAGCGTCTTCCTCTGGCAATAAAAATCTCACGCGTTTTTTGCCACTACCATTTGCGATGAATTTTTGTAATTCCCGATCATAATCTTCTTTGGCCTTTGCAGCCTTCTCCATCCATTCCTGCAAATAGCTTAATGTATTATTACGTAAGATGTAGTTTATCCAAAGGTTACGCACTTTTTTATCGCTCATGGCATGCCACATCCTGCCAGCCTGCTTAGATGCATCACGAACTCTTATACCCGGACGCTCTTGCTGCATAGTCTTCAGCATGGACTGATAAAAGAGCATAAACGCATTTAACGGTCGTTTGGGTCTCTCAGCCATGATAATAAAATGTTCGAAAAATAATAGTTATTATTATTACTAAAAATGTTTATTTTGAAACTGCTTACTTGACAAAAATTTAAATAATAAATGTTTATAATTTAAACTGCAAAGCGGACTATGTATGTAAAGTTCATATGCAGTTGTAACTACAAAGTTGCTTGAAACGATAATCGATAAGAATATCAAATTATGCCAGAAAATTGTTTGGTGGTGATATGTTGTCTAACATATACAGGTATGTTCCCGATTTCGATTCCGAGTAAAAGTGTCGGAATCGAAATGAGTGGTGTTCTGGATTTCGATTCCGACAAGAGTCGAATCGTTTTGAAAAGTTTGGCTCTCAGCTGTCCAAATGAAAAGTATTTTGCTTTTTTTTAGTTAAATAAACGCATTAATGCCACTAAAATTAATTTTGTATTGTTTTTTAATGTTTTAAGAACATTTAGATATTTTAAAATAAAATTTGGAAAATTTCGCAACGCTTTGCTGCCATTCTAGCAAAAGCGTAAACATTCGGAATGTATCGTCCGAAATATTAAATCTTTGAGATTTCTGTTGCACCTACGGTTTTTTCTAAAGATTTATTTTCAAACCTTTGGCAAAATCTTTCAAGATTTCTGTGGCACCCCCGATTGTCTTATTTTTGTGATATGGGCGTTACAATATATAGCTTCACTTGGAGCACTATATAGTTCTCAAAAAAAATATTACGGGCCACACTTTATTTATTAAGTCAGTTTTCGCAACCTAATTTGACATTCGGAAGTTGTACCATATTTTATCAAAAACGGTTTACTATAATAAACTATATATATAGCCCACATAGATACGTTAGCACTATTCCGAATTTAAACGAAATCGGTTCATTAATTTGATACCGCTAGGGTGGACCTTTCACCACCCTTCCCCCACTCAGGAGGTCTGCTATATGATATAAAAGTCACAGCCATCGAGAGGCTTTTTGGACTCTGTTCTGAAAGCTGGGATAAGTTAGTAAAAAAGTGTGACTTGAGAAAGCGAAATTTTGTCCTACACAGTGCAGGGTCGTGATGGGGAGCGTTAAGCCTGGATGCGTGGATTCCCACCGACCGAAGTCCGGTGATAGCTCGGATAGACAGCAAAGTTCCTTAGTTCTTTTCCTGCAAAAAGTCGGCCAAGTTTGCCGTGAGATCCTGCATGTGTAACCGATTTCACAACTGGCTTGCAGTGAGGGCGAAATGGTTTCGTAGTCTCAGTTTACAACTGGCCATAGGTATATCGAGGCTCTCCTTGTCTAGCCAGTTCATCCGCAATGCAATTTCCCTCGATACCCCTATGTCGTGGGACCTAGATGATGTTGATTGAAAACTGCTCAGTCATCTCCTCCAGAGACGAGTGACAGTTGTTCACTGACTATTGGTTTTATACATTTTTTCATTATAATGCACTATATTATAACAAAATTAGATAAATAAATTATATAATAAGGGATCTGGTCATCGAATTGTTATAGTATCCGAACCAAAATCTCGATCTTTAAATCTTGTGTCTTGTCCGTGCTCCTTTATGGCTGCGAAACGTGGTTCGTAACAGAACAAGTCCGGCAGAAAATGCGCAGCTATGTCAACCGATGTCTTCGTAAGATTTTGCAAATATTTTGGCCAAACCGAATACCGAATGAAGAGCTGTGTTCAAGAACTGGCATGTTGGACATCAACATAGAAATTCGAAGAAGGAAGTTCGGCTGGATCGGCCACACATTGCGCAAACCACCGAACGACATCAACTATATGTCCTTGCAATACAACCCGTAAGGCAATAGACGCAGAGGCCGCCCGAAAATTACCTGGAGACTATCAGTCCTGAGCGAGATTCACACCAGCGAGGAGCGTGGCAGCAGGCGATATGCTAATATCATCGAGCTCAGGGAGACCGCTCTACGAAGAAGACAATGGAGACTACTTGTGGGTAGCTTATGCCCAACATAGAGGCAGTTCGGAATCTTTTGACGCCGAACAAGGCTTAATAATAATATAATATAATAATAAGGGACCATCCATAAACTACGTGACGCTCCAGGGAGTGGGGTGTGGTCTGGCGAAGCGTCATGATCATATGGAAAATCTTCAAAAATATTCCGTCAATGTGTCACAAGGGGATGGGGGGGAGGTTTGGGTTGTCTATTTTTTTTTTACGAAAATCAGCGTCACGTAGTTTATGGATGATCTCTAACTAAAGAAAATAAAGATGGATAAACAGCAAAAGTTTTTTTTATAAAATGACAGGAGACTAAAAAAAACCCACCACACTTGGTCACTAAGTCAATATCCTCTAGGAAAATATCGTGCTTTTTTTTTACTGTCTGGGTCGCGTAGTATGGGTACGTTCCCTTATCTAGCTTTCCCAAGAGCAAAGATCACTCGAAAGTAGATCAACAAATGACCAAGGGAATCTTTATTTCACATAGCCATTTCTTCAAGCTAGCTTACCAAATCCAAAACGTACTGTGGATGGGATGATGATAACAATGATAGCTCCGGCTAGTCCCAAATAACCCACAATAAGCAATTTATTTTTTTTTTGTAATGTATTATTTAATCAACAAGTATGAGATGCTTTATATAATCTACACTACACAGTGGATGAAATTAAAAATGCACATAATAAATGCTTCTGTGTGACTGTGGCTTGTACTTTTCAATGACCATGGATACTGTCTTGTGACCAAGAAACTTTGGTTGGTCTCCGCCAACATCTGGGGTACAGCTCTTTACCATAAATTTCAACTTGCGCCCGCTTATGCGTCCTTCAGGCGCTAGTCGACAAGTGCCACGAACCTCTGTAGTTTCTTTGGCGGATATCGAATAGACGTAAAGCAGTTTTATTGGCAGGTTGTACCATATTCCACTGTTTCGTGCCACCAATTCAGAAGGACGCCATTCAGTGGTCAATGACAATTGATCCGAGTTTAAAAACTTAATGGTTTCCACATAACTATACTGTAAAACATGAAGATTATATAAAAGTTAATCGATTGTGTTGCATTTTCAACACTTACGTAGTCATGATTGTCAACACGAGACTTGCTAGTTAAAGGCAGATTGTCGTAGAAGTTACGAAGTCGAGCATTCAGCACGCCTTCCACAGAAATAAGTTTACCCAGCTTTTCACAGTTCGCCACTTCAAACTTATAACGTTCGACTAGGCGATCCTCAATTATATCATAAATCGCAACAGTCGAGCTCCATTTGCACCATACAGCCAATGTACTGCCCGTTGTTGAGAAATACTTTTCATCCACACCCTCAATCGAAGTTGATATAGTGCCTTCGGCTACGTTGCCATTGAGATAGTTCAATACAAGCAACTTACGCTCGATTCTTCTGCCTTGCACTTCGATCATGTAGAGCAGCACGTGCTGGTCATCTCCAAAAAACTTGTAAAAGTTAGTTTTCAAGCGACAATTATACAGCGTCGAAAAGATTGTATCGCCTTGGTTGCCAGCCGAGACCAGAGCTTCAGTCAAGGAGGCGGCCTCATTCCAAAATCGGAAGCGGTATACTATAAAATGACGACGACTGGACGGCACGGCCAGCATGCGTACACCATTTGGAGTAAAGTTCAAAAGCTCCACATGTGGCTGCGTAGTAAATCTTGCAACTCGTGGCAGCACCACCATGTTTAGCAATTGATGCCAAGCGTTTTCTCGATCGTTCAAGCCGGACTCGCGATTTTGCAGAGCATCCACGATGTTTATGGACTTGGAATTCATGCTTGGTTTTTTTCTTTTTTTGTTTGGTTAGTTTTGTCAACGTGTGTAATGCGCAACGTCCTAGAAAAGAAAGAGAAAGAACAAACGCTATTCCATAATATCGATAATAATTAGTAAGATAAACACCACAACAATAAAATACAAAAAGACTATTAAGCTTTTTTTGCCAAAAATTCTTTAAGTACGGTCACACTGACAGCACTGTACATTAAACGCCATTCGTGAGTTTTAATTGTAATTGTTTGGTACATTTTTGGTCACTTGTTGCTGCCGCATCAAACAGTCCATCATTGTCGATACATTGGATGCTTGGTGAAACACTTGTGCATTGTGTGCATCTTGTGATCTTTGATTTTCTAACAAGTATATTAAACTAGCCAAAGACATGGACAAAAAAACTACTCTAATTAGGGCCGAATCGACTAAGCCGGCCGAATCAGCTGCACCCACGGCAGCCAATGACTACAAACAGGAATATATTATAAAATGGTTGATTTCACAGCAGAGACAAAAATATTCAGTTTTGGAAGAATTTCCGATTGCATTTCCGATGAAGTCGCCTCATAGAGCTGCAAAGGTTGACGCAGCTGGGGAACCAGCTCGTAAGAAAAAGAACTTGGCCGACTCACAACCTGCTGCAAAGCCTAAAGAGGCTCGTAAACAATAAGAAGCACTGTCAACTGCTTTAGAATAAGAGATATGTAAGTACATAGGTATACCATTTTGTACCAATATATACTAAATATAACATTTATTTTCGCAGTAGCCATAAGCATAGAGACAACTTGATGAAAAGGAATATATGGAAGAACTCGGTTAACATTCATTTTGAAATGAAATCTTTTATTTTGTATGGCATACAATGTATGCGGCTGTTAAGGCTGTTAAATATAAAAATATTTGATATTCTTTCTACTGTAACTGTTGAAGTTTAATAAATGATAATAATAAAAAGCAGCTAGCTCTTGGCATTTAGCTCGCATATTAATTTAGCTCATTTTAAGTAAAGGGGTCTACGCAGAATGCAAAAAAGTTTCGCACGGAATGACAAAACCATATAAAAAAAAATCCCATTTGGGATATCCCATGACACATGACCACAAATGTGTTTCCATATGTGCATATTTTTTTATGATACAAAAGATGCTAAACAAAATACTAGAAAATCAAAATAATCGACAACACTTTTTTATCGTTTAGCAGCCTGCAGGCATGCGCATTATTTCGCTTTTTCAACGTGTGTACACACTTTGAATTAACAGTTATTATTTTTGCGTGTATCTGCGCTGGCTGGCTTGTTTTTTTTTTGTGTAAACATTGCCAATTAATTGCAAATTAATATTAGTAAACAAAAATGCATATGCTTATTTATTATGTACAAAAATAAGTTTGAGAAAAATACTCAAAGGCTGATCAGAATGCAGCGAGATCAAATATTTATTTATTTATTTATTTAATATTGTAACTTAGAATTAATTCTATGGAACAAAAGTAGTTTAAAGCCAGAGCAACGTAGGCCTTCAGGCTGGGTGGTATATTCAATTGCGTAACATATGTTTTTGTTTTTGTTTTTTTTTTTTTATCACAAAGAGTAGGTTATATATAATTTATTTTTAGATTTGATTTACAAAATTTAATTTAGACATTAGATCTATAAAGTGGCTTATGTTTTTTTGGGAAGCGTCTGTGAGAAGTATATTTAAGGGCGGAATGTTAAAGGAATTACAGATAGCTTGGATGTTTTGGCAGTTTTGGGTTAAATGTTCTATTGTAAGGTTGAAGATGTGTTCATTTGTGAGTTTTGTGTGTCCCAGTCGGAATCTTGTGTATTGTATTGCAAGTCTCCTGTTTGTTGTGACTGGAATCTTGATAGCTTTTCTAGTTGGGTTAAAAAGTTTATAGTAGTGGGTGTATCCTAGCCAATGTTCTTCTAGCGCACGAGTGCATTCGGAGTTTACGAGCCTGTTTACGTCTTTTTTGGAGGGGCGAGTGTCGCTGCTTTATCCGCTAGCTCGTTTCCGGAGATTCCCATGTGTCCAGGTGTACTACGTAATATTATGGAACCATCCATTGTATCTATATCTCTAACCATCTATATGGCCGCATCAATGGCATGCCAGGGCATTTGGGACGTTATTTTCTTCTTGTTGGTTTCGTTTTTATTAAGCTTTGGTTCTTGACCCTTTGCACTTGGCTTTTAACTGTGGCATATATATTTTATCCCGGTATTTGCAAAATCAGCTTGGATTACTCGAAGCATGGTTAAAAAAGTGGAGAATTGCAGTAAACAGTCAAAAATCAGTCCAAGTAACTTTTACTTTGAGGCGTGGAAAATGTCCCCCAGTTGCCCTTTTTGGTTTGTCGATACCGGTAGAAGAAAAGGTTAAATACCTTGGCGTGTACTTGGACCGAAGGCTCACCTGGAAAAAACACATTAGGTGTAAGCAAACCCAGCTCAAAGCTAAGACTAGGCAAATGTATTGGCTTTTAGGACCTCGGTCCCAACTCAGCTTGGAAAATAAAATCCGTCTTTACAAAGCAATTTTAAAGCCAGTATGGACCTATGCCTTGCAACTTTGGGGTACGGCAAGTACATCTAATATCGAGATACTTCAAAGATACCAATCAAGCACACTCAGAAATATTGTCAGGGCACCCTGGTATGTTAGTAATTATCAAATACATAAGGACCTCAACATATGTTATGTAAGTGATGAAATTAAGCAACGTACAGAAACATACATAAACAGACTAAATTTTCATGAAAACTCATTAGCTATAAACTTATTAGATAATAGCGCAGATACTAGACGATTGAAGCGATATCATATCCTAGATCTTCCCCATAGATTCTAAATTAAAACTAAGTCTGCTTAATGTTATATTGGTTTAGCTCATTGGAGTCAAGCCAATCATAGAAATATTTTTTTTTTGTACGATGTTATAAAATTTGTTGAATGTCCTTTGGACAGATTACTGGCTTTCTGGCTTCATTGCTGGCATAGCTTTCTCCATTTTTTAACAATATTTTCAGCTTACAATTATGGTCTATGGTTGTCCGGCTTATGTTCTGGCGTCAGATCAGTTTATTGCCAGCAGCAAAAAATGCCGGGTTGACTTTCTGTCGATCTTTCCATGGTGCCATGTCATTGGTAACTTTGTCAACTGAAACATTAAATGAAAAAATATTATTCCCATCTGGTTACCCTTCAGATTTATTTCAGTCCAAAATAGTAAACAAATTAAACTAGCCGCTGACGGGTATAAGAGTTTTCTCTTCAAAATATGTCTAAGTCCAACGAATTTATAGTATCTGGCGAAGCGAGTGATTCCACTAGTGAATCCAGTCGATCTGGTGATTCCAATGGATCTGGAACATCCAGTGATTCCGCGGACTCTAGTGGATTTGGATCAACAAGCATTGATTCGCTAGAGGACACCAGTGGATATGGCGATTCTACTGGACCTGAAACATCTAGCGAATCAAGTGATACGACTTCATCTGACACATCCCGCGAATCAACGGAGACCACTGGAACTGGAACATCCAGCGAGTCAAGTGATACGACTTCATCTGCAACATCCCGCGAGTCAAGTAATCCGAGTGGAGCTGCAACATCCAGCGAATCAAGTGACGCCACTACATCTGAAACATCCAGTGAAATAACTGACTCTAGCGATAGCTCTGATTCTAAGGAGGAATCTACAAAAAATTTGAAACAACGTAGTGGGAAACGTCCACGTTCTGACGAAGATGCGGTTGAGCAGCCAGCTGTGAAGAAACGAAAATTGGAAACTACTGAAGAACAACGCAACTCAGCCACTGCACAGCCTGATGTCTTGGCAACGGCCCAGGATACGACTGCTGCAGGCTCACCAGCGTCTTCAAATAGTTCGTCGCATATGGAAGAAAGCGATTAGGCTCCAGAGTCAAGACTCCAATTATACAACATTCTAACATAATCCAAAACCATGCAGTCTTCAGCATGTACTACAATATTTACGATTCTCTGACAATCGACAAAGGGCACATGGATCCTATTTTTATTGGACCCCGTTGGGCCGATCACAACATAGTCTGCATCCAGCGCAGTTCTCCATCAATGCTGGCTTACCACTGATCTGAATGTCCTGACGTGAACCATTTTCATATGAGAATAAACAAATTAAGATTGTTTAAAAACATGTTGCATTAAGTTTTTATTTATCATATTAAAGTATTTAGATTAATCCATGTTCTTTCTATTACGTTTTGAAAGAAACCCGAAAAAATCACATTTAGGACTCACAACATGCTTCTTGGTTACTTGGTCTTTTGGCAAAATATATGATGTTTCCGATAGGCACGCAATCTCTGCTCGAGTTCCTTAAGACTGATTTCTGACTGGCTTTCATTTTAATATTTCCATTGCTGACGTTCCATAATCAGTATGTGAAAGGAAATCCGTAGCTTCTGCGCAGATCTCTACGATGTTTCTGATGGCACATAGGATGTGCTTCGCAAAATCCATTTATGGGCCGGTCTCTGGAATTTACATATGATGACTATTGTTTTCCCCTATGCCAGTTAAGAAGATGGCATACGTTAAAGTCGGGCGGACGACTTTGGGATATCCTGTAACTCCACATTGCAATCAAATTCGGTATATTGCTTCAGAACTCTAAAATATATTTATTTGTCAAATTTGCTTACGATATCTTCATAAACAAACGAATTATCCATCTAAAGTTTTTTTTTTCCGTAGTGTAACCCCGATATCAAAAAAAAAAAAATAAACGTGTTTCCTATGGAATAATTAGGGATCTAATCTGAAAATTTGGTTACTCTAGCTCTTACCATCTCTGAGATTTAGACGTTCATACGGTCAGACAGACGGATCTCGGTATATCGACCTCTCTAGTCACCCTGATCATACTTTAGGTAACTTTGGGGGTCGTCTCTGACGTCTCCTTCTGTATGTTTCAGCTTACACAAACTTAATATACTCTTTGTAGGATATGGTACAGGGTATAAATATTGCACCATGCACTTGGATTCCAAATTCTATTGTTAAGATCATGTTCGTGAAATTATCCTGAGATGCCCTTGTAAATAAGAAAAATGCAGTAGCAAACTTTCAAGCGGGAACAAATTAGTAGTCTAAAAGAGCTTGTGGTGGCCACTGGACATAGGGCATACAATTGTGGTAACCATTATTTTTGCTCTTCACTGACTTCGATCGTGCTTTTAACAACATCAGCAGAGAAGCGATATGGGAAAGTTTAAAAAGGATGGCCGTGCCTGAACATATAATCTCACTCATCTGCGCAGTTTATACGAATGCAGAATGCAGCGTCCGCTACAAGGGTGAAAAAAATTAGTGAAAAATTGAATTTGGTTAAAGGAGTACGACAAGGATGCGTACTCTCGCCGCTATTATTCCTGATTGTCCTAGACGCTGTCATGGAAACAGTCAGCACAGACGCAGCAGTTGGAATCCAGTGGCGGCCTTTCCAGAAGCTACACGACTTGGATTATGCAGACGATTTGTGCTTCATGACACATTCATTGGAGGAAATAAAAGCGAATGCATTGGAATGCCTGAGTAGTAACGTCAAACGGTCGGCCAACAACACAACATCGAAGATACCAAAAAGTATTGCTACTTCAGCAGCATTATATCCAGGAATGGCGGCACTGAGGATGATGTAAATGCCAGATTAGCAAAAGCACACGGCGCTTTTCATAAGCTCTTCAAAATCTTTCGCACTGGAAGTATCACTAGAACCACAAAGCTAAGGAAAATATTGAAGGTATTTTGGCCAGAAACGATTTCAAATATTGAACTGTGGAATTTATCTGGTTGCAAGCCGATTGCGAATGAAGTCCTGCAAAGAAAGTGGCGGTGGTTTGGCCATACTTTAAGAAAACCCGAAAACCCGACGGGCAGACCGAGAATGACGTCGAGAAGAGGCGTGCAAAATGAATCTGGGCGATTAGGATCCTGGAATTAGGTGAAACGTGTTGCAAGAAGCGGAGATGATTGGAGAAATTTCGTTTTCGCCCTATGCTCCACCTAGATGCAGTAGTGACCAAGGAACAATGCAATACAATTGTGGTCCCTGCCGCCAGACGCCATATTTGAAAAATTCAAGTCAAGTCAATTAAAGCTTTGCATAAATTTATAAATGCTCCATTATAGGCCTTAAACAAGGAAAGTTAAAAGCACTGGGAGCTGCTATATAGTAAATGTACATACATACATACATATGTATGTATTAAATTGTATATAAGCATAACTTATTTGCAGCAATACAAATTTTACAAGAATATATAATAAATATTATCATCATTCAGCTATCCTTGGTACTAGCATATTGAGTGGCGCCTCAAGTATCACTCATAACAACAAACCCCATTTTAACACTATTAATTTTCAAGTCAAATTTTTTACTTATTTATGCTGTTAAAAATGTATATAAATCTTAGCGGTTTTTCGATATTCCTTCGCACTGCCCTGCTTAAGTTCGATAAATTGCTGCTATCGTTAAACGATAAGTGCATAAAAAAAATGGATGGCTCGTACTATTTCATTCGAATATTAAGTTAGCAAATATAAAAAATACAAATGTGTATCTTTTAAAGAATAAGAATAAATAATAAACGTAACTAACATATCATAACATAAATACTAAACATAATCGGCCTACCAAACAAAATACAAGTTGGCAACACTGTTTTATCGTTTAGCAGCCTGCAGGCATGCGCATTATTTCGCTTTTTCAACGTGTGTACACACTTTGAATTAACAGTTATTATTTTTGCGTGTATCTGCGCTGGCTGGCTTGTTTTTGTTTTGTTGTAAACATTGCCAATTAATTGCAAATTAATATTAGTAAACAAAAATGCATATGCTTATTTATTATGTTCAAAAATAAGTTTGAGAAAAATACTCAAAGGCTGATCAGAATGCAGCGAGATCAAATATAAAACACGTAATCGCATCAGTTGTTGGTTTCCAGCTGGAGCTTCGGTACAAAAGGCAATGCCACACGCACACAGGAAAGGTGCCTGAAGAAGGAAACACAAATACAACAATATCTGGGAGCAGTAGTGGCATCTAGTCTAGCAATGGAAACCCAAGGCATAAGTAATATATGTGCAATATTTTGAAATACGTCTATTAAATTTGTGCTATTAAATTCTTTTGCCAGATCCACAATGAAAAAATGCGCACTCCATAAATGTCGGGGCCCCGACAACAACACTAATCCACCGGCGCACTCCAAGTCGTCTACCAACTACCAAATGTGCGAGCACTGGAGCTCATTACCAATATTCCGCTTGACCAAAATCGCAAGATCCCAACATCATCGATTGGCAGCGGCACTTAGGCATATTTTTTTTCAAAAACCCGGCTGATGGAAAGTGAATTTGTTTGCCCGCTGCTCAAAATTGATATCCAACAGCCAATGGAAAAAGATTTTAAGCTGGCAATGCTATAAACGTTGCCACGTGCGGACCAATTATGCCACATATTAAATACGACTCTACCGAATGACAAACAAAGCAGTGTCGCAGCATTAGAGGATCGCATCAGTCGTTAAACAGTGCAAGTTTATTATTGCCATTCTCTTGAAGAGAAAGCAAAGCAGTTGGATTTAATTCCAATTTGCATCAGTATACTGCAACATATCGGAACATGGCTTGGCTCAGCTGTTCACACGCTTCCTTTGTCTTGACTGCACTAGAACCCCTGTAAGATAATTTTCTTATTTTAAATCTTATACGTTTTATATTTTCTAACTTTCTCCTTTGTACATTTATGCTTTTATTCAAGTAAGAACTATAAAAATTTGTTTTCCAGCACAAAGCTTGGACGAACTCAACGAGAGGCAGAAAAATCAGTGTAATCCCAACTACAAAATCCGAAACAGCGCCCACCAGCAGAGTACCCAGCATCAAAGTGTGTGAACTTTGGCAACATGACGAATTACGTTTCCATCAGCAAATAGAAGTTAGATCGTGCCAAGTACAGCCATAAGGCATATGACGTCATAAGAGCAGCCAAAAAAATGATACTCTGACAAACCCACTGCTTTAAATACGTACAACCATGACTAAGGGCTTCGCATTAAGGTCTACAAAAGAAAGGTTACCTACTTTCGGCTCATCTACAATGTTACTGCTCCAATAATGGACAGGATAGAACGCGGCACAATCGAACAACCCGATATAGTAAAAAACAGTTTCTTAATCATCTATCAGTAGGTTGACAAGATTACAAAGAGCAACCTAAAGAGTTCTGAATTCAAGCAATTTGTTTAATATGCATTAAAAGGTCAAGCGTTAGCTATTTCTAAAGACCTATATCCTATAAAGAACGTGTAATAAAGTTTTGGTGCTCCATATACTTGATCTGGAACTTGAATTTGTACGCATGCTAGTCACTGGAAATTTAAAACATGGTTATACACAATATTTTGTTCATAATTTTATGTCCTCTAGCGGGCGCCATATTAAATTTTATCATACATATGTGACATAACAAAAATTAAACAAAATGTAGAGTGCAATAGATTACAATATATATTTATTTTTTAAAAGCGCTAATTAAGCCCCAACACAGTATATTTAATAAAAATTTAAATTTTCTTCATGACTTTATGCCCTCTAGAGCGCGCCTTATCAAATTTTATGTGACATATTATAGCCTTAAAACCAGCCAACGATGAAAACGCTTCAAAAAATATCACATATGTCAAGTTATTATAAGCGATTTAGAAGCTATCAGGGAACAGACGAACATATATGTATATAAACAAGTAAAATTATAAACCTCACTTTTGCGTTGCTGTTGTCGGGTAAAAAAGTATGATTAATTTGTTAACTGTGGTCTTTGGAATTTTTCGGGTTTCGGGGTTTTTCCTTTGTTATTAAAACAGAGTCCACGCTCGGACCGCACGCAACTTTCTCTCCAGACCCAGACCCATACTCGTTGCGCAAAGTTAAAGGCTGACTCGCACATATCTTTAAACAGAACGATTTATATATATTTTCTTGGAACAACAAAATCCGGAGTAAATATTTTCTGTTCCAGGTTTTCCTAAGTGGCAAAAAAAAAATATAACTTATATTGTTGCCCAAGTAGCAGCATACCAGATGATTTAGTTCAACTCGGAAATCTGACTAGCTGGGCAGCTCTAGGGCTCTAGCTTTACAAATAAAATGAACCTCCCATGAAATAAATCCAATTTTTTTTCGAAAAAAGCTGCGAGGTTGACTTGTTTAGAACATTGCCAAAAAGCCACTACATGCAAGATGGCGCTCAAATTTGGTTAAGGTACCTAAAACAGTTCTACCAACAAAAAAAAAAATATTTGGCTATATATCACTTTATATATAAAGCCTCGTTCGTATTTAAGCAGAAGGTATTGTCCCATTAGTGAATTCTTTACAGAAGGGAAGCCAGCAAACTAGGAGCTCTAGACTAAATTCTTCTTGTAAGAGATACGCGGTCGTGCCTTCAGGGGTCTACTGTAATGTAAGGTTATCTTCGTTATTCAGCCGCCTGCTTTAGGGAATTTTGATAGGATAGCTGAAAGGGTTCGCAAGTTGGGTTCCACATGCGTCCAATACAGTCTACAATCGCTAAGCAGCCTTTTCAATCTGTTTAGGAGTCCAATAGCGTCTTTGGCTTCTAACAACTTTTGCGAAGAAACCAATATTATGATCAGAAATATGCTGAAACAAACCTCATCAGTTGGTAGCACCTATGAACCGATAGCTAAAAAGCTGGAACCGTTCTAAAAAAAAACTTTTATCAATTGATTTTTATTTATTTCATAATATTGAAGCTCTATGACTTTGCTATTGTTCTTCTAAGCGTCTTCCTCTGGCAATAAAAATCTCACGCGTTTTTTGCCACTACCATTTGCGATGAATTTTTGTAATTCCCGATCATAATCTTCTTTGGCCTTTGCAGCCTTCTCCATCCATTCCTGCAAATAGCTTAATGTATTATTACGTAAGATGTAGTTTATCCAAAGGTTACGCACTTTTTTATCGCTCATGGCATGCCACATCCTGCCAGCCTGCTTAGATGCATCACGAACTCTTATACCCGGACGCTCTTGCTGCATAGTCTTCAGCATGGACTGATAAAAAAGCATAAACGCATTTAACGGTCGTTTGGGTCTCTCAGCCATGATAATAAAATGTTCGAAAAATAATAGTTATTATTATTACTAAAAATGTTTATTTTGAAACTGCTTACTTGACAAAAATTTAAATAATAAATGTTTATAATTTAAACTGCAAAGCGGACTATGTATGTAAAGTTCATATGCAGTTGTAACTACAAAGTTGCTTGAAACGATAATCGATAAGAATATCAAATTATGCCAGAAAATTGTTTGGTGGTGATATGTTGTCTAAAATATACAGGTATGTTCCCGATTTCGATTCCGAGTAAAAGTGTCGGAATCGAAATGAGTGGTGTTCTGGATTTCGATTCCGACAAGAGTCGAATCGTTTTGAAAAGTTTGGCTCTCAGCTGTCCAAATGAAAAGTATTTTGCTTTTTTTTAGTTAAATAAACGCATTAATGCCACTAAAATTAATTTTGTATTGTTTTTTAATGTTTTAAGAACATTTAGATATTTTAAAATAAAATTTGGAAAATTTCGCAACGCTTTGCTGCCATTCTAGCAAAAGCGTAAACATTCGGAATGTATCGTCCGAAATATTAAATCTTTGAGATTTCTGTTGCACCTACGGTTTTTTCTAAAGATTTATTTTCAAACCTTTGGCAAAATCTTTCAAGATTTCTGTGGCACCCCCGATTGTCTTATTTTTGTGATATGGGCGTTACAATATATAGCTTCACTTGGAGCACTATATAGGTCTCAAAAAAAATATTACGGGCCACACTTTATTTATTAAGTCAGTTTTCGCAACCTAATTTGACATTCGGAAGTTGTACCATATTTTATCAAAAACGGTTTACTATAATAAACTATATATATAGCCCACATAGATACGTTAGCACTATTCCGAATTTAAACGAAATCGGTTCATTAATTTGATACCGCTAGGGTGGACCTTTCACCACCCTTCCCCCACTCAGGAGGTCTGCTATATGATATAAAAGTCACAGCCATCCGGCGGCCTGAATGAAGCTCGAGAGGCTTTTTGGACTCTGTTCTGAAAGCTGGGATAAGTTAGTAAAAAAGTGTGACTTGAGAAAGCGAAATTTTGTCCTACACAGTGCAGGGTCGTGATGGGGAGCGTTAAGCCTGGATGCGTGGATTCCCACCGACCGAAGTCCGGTGATAGCTCGGATAGACAGCAAAGTTCCTTAGTTCTTTTCCTGCAAAAAGTCGGCCAAGTTTGCCGTGAGATCCTGCATGTGTAACCGATTTCACAACTGGCTTGCAGTGAGGGCGAAATGGTTTCGTAGTCTCAGTTTACAACTGGCCATAGGTATATCGAGGCTCTCCTTATCTAGCCAGTTCATCCGCAATGCAATTTCCCTGGATATCCCTATGTCGTGGGACCTAGATGATGTTGCTTGAAAACTGCTCAGTCATCTCCTCCAGAGACGAGTGACAGTTGTTCACTGACTATTGGTTTTATACATTTTTTCATTATAATGCACTATATTATAACAAAATTAGATAAATAAATTATATAATAAGGGATCTGGTCATCGAATTGTTATAGTATCCGAACCAAAATCTCGATCTTTAAATCTTGTGTCTTGTCCGTGCTCCTTTATGGCTGCGAAACGTGGTTCGTAACAGAACAAGTCCGGCAGAAAATACGCAGCTATGTCAACCGATGTCTTTGTAAGATTTTGCTAATATTTTGGCCAAACCGAATACCAAATGAATGGTCAAGAACTGGCATGTTGGACATCAACATAGAAATTCGAAGAAGGAATCGGCCACACATTGCGCAAACCACCGAACGACATCAACTATATGTCCTTGCAATACAACCCGTAAGGCAATAGACGCAGCGGCCGCCCGAAAATTACCTGGAGACGATCAGTCCTGAGCGAGATTCACACCAGCGAGGAACGTGGCAGCAGGCGATATGCTAATATCATCGAGCACAGGAGCAATGGAGACTACTTGTGGATAGCTTATGCCCAACATAGAGGCAGTTCGGAATCTTTTGACGCCGAACAAGGCTTAATAATAATATAATATAATATAATAATAAGGGATCATCCATAAACTACGTGACGCTCCAGGGAGTGGGGTGGGGTCTGGCGAAGCGTCATGATCATATGGAAAATCTTCAAAAATATTCCGTCACTGTGTCACAAGTGGATGGAGGGGAGGGTTGGGTTGTCTATTTTTTTTTTTACGAAAATCAGCGTCACGTAGTTTATGGATGATCTCTAACTAAAGAAAATAAAGATGGATAAACATCAAAAGTTTTTTATATAAAATGACAGGAGACTAAAAAAAAAAAAACTAAAAACTAATGGGATACCTTTTAGGAAACGTTCCCATAGGACGTGACCCGTTCAGGAGGGAAGGGGCGTCGTCAAAATACCACGCTTGGTCACTTAGTCAATATCCTCTAGGAAAATATTGTGCTTTTTATACCCTGTACCTATAGGTACAAAGGGTATACTAGATTTGTGCAATGTATGTAACGGACAGAAGGAGGCGTGGCAGACCCCAAGTCCTTTATACCCAAATGCTTATCATAACCACGGGTAGCGATTGAGCCATGTCCGTCCGTCCGTCTGTCCGTCTGTCCGTCCGTATGAATGCCTAGATCTCGGAGACTATAAGAGCTAGAGACAGGAAATTTTACCAGCTGGTGCGCATATTTCCTAAGCAGATGAAGTTTGTTGAATCATGTCAATATCTTCCCCCGCAGTAGAGTTTCGCGGTTTTTAGCCACACCGTTAAGTATTTTCATCTGAAATTTAACAGAGCGATGCGTTGTAGTTACATGCATCTATGTGTAAAAAATGAACAAAATCGGACAAATACAAAAGAAGTTATAGTCAAAAATGTGCAAATTTCACCTCCCCTTGCCAATAAACTGCGTCAATAGTTGACTCTACGCAATTATGGCTACAAGTGACCTAGAATCACAATTTTTGGTAAGCTCATTCATGTGGCTCTAATGAACAAATCCACATCCAAATTTTATCGATGCGGTCCCCCCACCCCCCGCAATCGATTTACAGTGTTTTCTCCCACACCCCTTAACATATCAACTTGAAACTTACCCAATATAATTAAAATAGCTTCTTTGACGTAACTTTCGATTTTCATCAAAATCGGTACAAATTTACGGAACTTATAGGTATAAATATCGTTTTGCACCAAAAAAAAAATAAATTCCAATTGGAAAGTTCTTAGATGGAATATGCAGGAAAAATTTTTTTGACACAAAAGGTACAGGGTATTCCACTGTCGGGCACCGCCTCGACTGTACCACATTTTTTTTTACTGTCTGGGTCACGTAGTATGGGTAGCTTTCCCAAGAGCAAAGATCACTCGAAAGTAGATCCACAAATGACCAAGGGAATCTTTATTTCACATAGCCATTTCTTCAAGCTAGCTTACCAAATCCAAAACGTACTGTGGATGGGATGATGATAACAATGATAGCTTCGGCTAGTCCCAAATAACCCACAATAAGCAATTTATTTTTTTTTGTAATATATTATTTAATCAACAAGTATGAGATGCTTTATATAATCTACACTACACAGTGGATGAAATTAAAAATGCACATAATAAATGCTTCTGTATGACTGTGGCTTGTACTTTTCAATGACCATGGATACTGTCTTGTGACCAAGAAACTTTGTTTTGTCTCCGCCAACATCTAGGGTACAGCATTTTAAGATAAGATTCAACTTGAGCCCGCTGGTGCGTCCCTCAGGCACTAGTCCACGAACCTCTGTAATTTCTTTGGCGGATATCGAATAGACGTAAAGCAATTTTATTGGCAGGTTGTACCATATTCCACTGTTTCGTGCCACCAATTCAGAAGGACGCCATTCAGTGGACAATGACAATTGATCCGAGTTTAAAAACTTAATGGTTTCCACATAATTATGCTGTAAAACATGAAGATTATATAAAAGTTAATCGATTGTGTTGCATTTTCAACACTTACGTAGTCATGATTGTCAACACGAGACTTGCTAGTTAAAGGCAGATTGTCGTAGAAGTTACGAAGTCGAGCATTCAGCACGCCTTCCACAGAAATAAGTTTACCCAGCTTTTCACAGTTCGCCACTTCAAACTTATAACGTTCGACTAGGCGATCCTCAATTATATCATAAATCGCAACAGTCGAGCTCCATTTGCACCATACAGCCAATGTACTGCCCGTTGTTGAGAAATACTTTTCATCCACACCCTCAATCGAAGTTGATATAGTGCCTTCGGCTACGTTGCCATTGAGATAGTTCAATACAAGCAACTTACGCTCGATTCTTCTGCCTTGCACTTCGATCATGTAGAGCAGCACGTGCTGGTCATCTCCAAAAAACTTGTAAAAGTTAGTTTTCAAGCGACAATTATACCAGGGCAACTCTATCACGCGCTCTTGCCGGAACAGCGTCGAAAAGATTGTATCGCCTTGGTTGCCAGCCGAGACCAGAGCTTCAGTCAAGGAGGCGGCCACATTCCCAAATCGGAAGCGGTATACTATAAGATGACGACGACTGGACGGCACGGCCAGCATGCGTGCACCATTTGGAGTAAAGTTCAAAAGCTCCACATGTGGATGCGTCTCAAATCTTGCAACTCGTGGCAGCACGAGATTTATTGTTGGCAATTGATGCCAAGCGGTTTGTCGTTCGTTCAAGCCGGACTCGCGATTTTGCAGAGCATCCACGATGTTTATGGACTTGGAATTCATGCTTGGTTTTTTTCTTTTTTTGTTTGGTTAGTTTTGTCAACGTGTGTAATGCGCAACGTCCTAGAAAAGAAAGAGAAAGAACAAACGCTATTCCATAATATCGATAATAATTAGTAAGATAAACACCACAACAATAAAATACAAAAAGACTATTAAGCTTTTTTTGCCAAAAATTCTTTAAGTACGGTCACACTGACAGCACTGTACATTAAACGCCATTCGTGAGTTTTAATTGTAATTGTTTGGTACATTTTTGGTCACTTGTTGCTGCCGCATCAAACAGTCCATCATTGTCGATACATTGGATGCTTGGTGAAACACTTGTGCATTGTGTGCATCTTGTGATCTTTGATTTTCTAACAAGTATATTAAACTAGCCAAAGACATGGACAAAAAAACTACTCTAATTAGGGCCGAATCGACTAAGCCGGTCGAATCAGCTGCACCCACGGCAGCCAATGACTACAAACAGGAATATATTATAAAATGGTTGATTTCACAGCAAAGACAAAAATATTCAGTTTTGGAAGAATTTCCGATTGCATTTCCGATGAAGTCGCCTCATAGAGCTGCAAAGGTTGACGCAGCTGGGGAACCAGCTCGTAAGAAAAAGAACTTGGCCGACTCACAACCTGCTGCAAAGCCTAAAGAGGCTCGTAAACAATAAGAAGCACTGTCAACTGCTTTAGAATAAGAGATATGTAAGTACATAGGTATACCATTTTGTACCAATATATACTAAATATAACATTTATTTTCGCAGTAGCCATAAGCATAGAGACAACTTGATGAAAAGGAATATATGGAAGAACTCGGTTAACATTCATTTTGAAATGAAATCTTTTATTTTGTATGGCATACAATGTATGCGGCTGTTAAGGCTGTTAAATATAAAAATATTTGATATTCTTTCTACTGTAACTGTTGAAGTTTAATAAATGATAATAATAAAAAGCAGCTAGCTCTTGGCATTTAGCTCGCATATTAATTTAGCTCATTTTAAGTAAAGGGGTCTACGCAGAATGCAAAAAAGTTTCGCACGGAATGACAAAACCATATAAAAAAAATCCCATTTGGGATATCCCATGACACATGACCACAAATGTGTTTCCATATGTGCATATTTTTTTATGATTCAAAAGATGCTAAACAAAATACTAGAAAATCAAAATAATCGACAACACTTTTTTATCGTTTAGCAGCCTGCAGGCATGCGCATTATTTCGCTTTTTCAACGTGTGTACACACTTTGAATTAACAGTTATTATTTTTGCGTGTATCTGCGCTGGCTGGCTTGTTTTTGTTTTGTTGTAAACATTGCCAATTAATTGCAAATTAATATTAGTAAACAAAAATGCATATGCTTATTTATTATGTACAAAAATAAGTTTGAGAAAAATACTCAAAGGCTGATCAGAATGCAGCGAGATCAAGAGCAAAGCCCAGGCGCATAAGTTGTTGGTAAGGCACAGCTGAGGCTTAGTAACACACACAGGGAAGGTGCCTGAAGGAGGAAACAACAAAAACAACAATATCAGGGAGCAGTTTAACAAATGCAGTAGCGGCATCTAGTCTAGCAATGGAAACCCAAGGCATAAGTAATATACATATGTGCAATATTTTGAAATACGTCTATTAAATTTGTGCTATTAAATTCTTTTGCCAGATCCACAATGAAAAAATGCGCACTCCATAAAATACATATGTGCATTGATAAATGGTTCTGGCGCTTTTCATATACTCGGGGCTCCGACAACAACACTAATCCACCGGCGCACTCCAAGTCGTCTACCAACTACCAAATGTGCGAGCACTGGAGCTCATTACCAATATTCCGCTTGACCAAAATCGCTAGATCCCAACATCATCGATTGGCAGCGGCACTTAGGCATATTTTTTTTCAAAAACCCGGCTGATGGAAAGTGAATTTGTTTGCCCGCTGCTCAAAATTGATATCCAACAGCCAATGGAAAAAGATTTTAAGCTGGCAATGCTATAAACGTTGCCACGTGCGGACCAATTATGCCACATGTTAAATACGACTCTACCGAATGACAAACAAAGCAGTGTCGCAGCATTAGAGGATCGCATCAGTCGTTAAACAGTGCAAGTTTATTATTGCCACTCTCCTGAAGAGAAAGCAAAGCAGTTGGATTTAATTCTAATTTGCATCAGTATACTGCAACATATCGGAACATGGCTTGGCTCAGCTGTTCACACTCTTCCTCTGCCTTGAATGCTAAGTAAGATAATTTTGTTATTTTAAATCTTATACGTTTTATATTTTCTAACTTTCTCCTTTGTACATTTATGCTTTTATTCAAGTAAGAACTATAAAAATTTGTTTTCCAGCACAAAGCTTGGACAAACTCAACAAGAGGCAGACAAATGAATGTGATCCCAACTGCAAAATCCGAAACAGAGCCCACCAGCAGAGTACCCCAGCATCAAAGTGTGTGAACTTTGGCAACATGACGAATTACGTTTCCATCAGCAAATAGAAGTTAGATCGTGCCAAGTACAGCCATAAGGCATATGACGTCATAAGAGCAGCCAAAAAAATGATACTCTGACAAACCCACTGCTTTAAATACGTACAACCATGACTAAGGGCTTCGCAATTAAGGTCTACAAAAGAAAGGCTACATACTTGCAGCACATCTACAATGTTACTGCTCTAATAATGGACAAGATGGAACGCGGAACACTCCAAAAACCCTGGATAGTGAACACCAGTTGCACAACCATGAATTTACACTTAATGCTGCAGAAGTCTAACATAGCCATGGGAAGATTACAAATTAGCGACCTAAGTAGATCCGAATTGGAGCAATTTGATGAAGAGCCCTTGAAAGGCTTTGCTGACCGTTTACGCTGGTAAAAGTTGACTCCTTACCCTTGGCAATCGGCATATTCTGAAATGTGATTTTTTCTGTGTACTGCAGCAATTGGATCAACTGTTGTCGATTTTTCTTTATCACGTAGGATCTAGAGCCCAATGAAAAACTTACTCTTATTAGGTTCGTATTGAAAACATAAAGGTACATTTTTTATTGTATCTGTAAGGTTGGTTGGTTGAAGTGGCGGCTCAGTCCATGAGCCCAACTAGCGCTTTCGCGCCGTTTTGTTGCCACATCCTCGTTTCCAAGTCGTAAATTGGTTGTTTGTGTGGACAGCTCGGTTAGATCCAGTCCATGCGGTTTAGGAACCTCTGGAGGTCGTTGATGTTTATTTCCAGCTCCCTAAGTCCATTGAAAAGCGGCCTTCCTAGGGTGTCCATTCTCTGCTTCCAAAGAGCAGGGTATTTACAAAGGAAATGAAGAACGGTTTCTTTTTCTCCTGGCTGGTTGCAACTGTGACAGTGAATATTATGAGGAAGCTTCATTTTGGCCGCCTGTTCTCCAATAGGCCAGAAGCCAATGATGACTGCCGTCAGTCTAGACTCTAGAGGCATCTCTTCTATTCCTGTTTATCAGCGATGTTGTTTGTTTGAGGTTATATCTAGGCCATAGTGATCTACTAGTCCTGCATGTTACAAGACTGTTCCATCTGCGACCCGCTATTTGAAGGAATTTTTTGTTGATGTTTCTCTTGACCACGTTAAGTGGTGTGAACGCCGGTTTCTCAAGAGCCTCGCTCATGGCAGATCCATTTCTGGCCAGTTCGTCGGCTTTTTCGTTTCCCTCTATATTCCGGTGTCCCGGGACCCAGATTAGAGTTACGTTGTGCCTTTCGCTTACGACGGATCTGTAAGGTACAAAGAGCATATTAAGAGAAGGTGACGTCAGAGGACCCCCAAAGTTACATAATGTTTGATTTGCACGATCTCAGAGATGTTAAGAGCTAGAGCAACCCAACTTTCACATTAGATGTCTAATTATGTCACGGCATAGAAGTTTATTTTATTTTTTTAATATATAAAGGCGATTTATTTATAGCTCCCATAGGGGCGTTACGTAGAATCTCGAGAAAAAACCAATTTGGCAATCAAAAGTTTTTGTGGAGTACTAAAGCAATATACTGAATTTGATTGTATTGTGATGGTACAGGGTCTCCCAAAGTCCCTCGACTTTAATGCACGCAATCTTTTTGCTGCATAACACATTTCTTTTATGCAAAGAAAATTATTACGTCTACCTTTTCAGGACAACCCTGCAACTTTAATAAACTCAACTGCACGTATAATAATAATAACTTATTATAGTATATGGGAACTAAGCTGGAGCTGAATCAACCGCACCATACAAGGCTATCAAAGATAGCACTAGCAACCACAGCTACCGATGTACTATGACGTCACGAACATAAACTATCTAATCGCACGTGGATACCTAAGTATGTTTCCATCAAATGAAGGGCTACCATTTCGTTATCATTTCAAAAGTTGACTTTTATCAGCATGCCGCATTGAAACGGTTTCGTAAATTTCAAATTTTGAACCTAAAAGAAACTCACAGCAATTTAGTGAATACGAAAATGGAAGCATTTTTTATTTATTTTGTTTTTTATTTTTAATACCAATATTAGTTAAAGTTAGATTGTTTAAAAGATCTTTTGGTTGTACATTTTTAAATATCAAAGTTCTATTATTTAAGTGAGTAGTGCAGTCTTTTAAAATATGGTTTAGATTTAGTGGATGAGTGTTACAGAAAGGACATGTTGGAGGCGGTGTGTTGGGTTTCATGTAGTGGCAGTGAGTGAAATTGGTGTGGCCTAGTCGAAGACGTATTAATTTAATTTCGTCTAGCCTGGTTAGTGAGGACGTTTTTGGGAGTTGAGATAAAATTTGGTTGATATTTGATTTTGATGCGTTATTGGTTTGATACCAGTTTGATGTTTCTAAAAAGTTTTGATATTCTATGGAAATAAAAAAGTTGTTTAATATACTTTTGGGTGTCTGATAGGTTTAGATTGGTTGAAACAATGAGAGGGAACTTACAAGCCATTTTTGCTGCCTTATCAGCAAACTCGTTGCCCATTATGCCTATATGTCCTGGAATCCATACTAGTTTGAATTTTTGTTGATATTTCTTGAGAAGGTTTCTAATTATGGAGGGGTAATAGGATGTGTTGTCGATATTTTTGATTGAATGTAAAGATGAAAGTGAATCTGAGCAGATCAAAAATTTTCCAGGTTGGGTTTTAAGTAGTTGTATAGCTTCAAATATTGCAATGATTTCTGATGAGTACACTGTAGAGAATTCTGGGAGGAGACCCAGTTTAAGTATCTGGTTTTCTGAAGTAACAGCGTAGGAAGTTATGTGTTTGTTTTGGGAAGCGTCAGTATAAATGCATTTAAAGGTATTGTATTTAGATTTAATTTTAAGAAATTCCTTTTTAAAAACTAGGGAAGGAGTTTCTGACTTATCATAAATACTTAGTGTGGTAATAATTAAGCACTTATCGAATTCCCATGGGGGGAAGTCATCTATCAGTGTTTTTTTGTGCGGCGTAATATATGTGTCAAAACTTTGGTTAAGACTTATAATACGATCTATTGTGGATGTGAGTAGATATTGTTTACTATTTAGTTTATGTGATTTTAAAATTGTATGAATTGGAGAATCCCTTGAATTTGAAAGGGTTTTACCGAGTTTAGCAGTTTGAAAGTCCCTAGAGTTTTGAATATTACAAATATTGGATTCATATAAAATATTTATACCCTGTACCGTATGGTACAAAGGGTATATTGTGTTTGTGCAAGCCGAAAATGTATGTAACGTACAGAAGGAGAAGTCGGAGACCCCCCAAAGTTACCTAAAGTATGATCAGAGTGACTAGAGAAGTCGATATACCCATGTCCGTCTGTCCGTCTGTCCGTCTGACCGTCTGTCCGTCTGTCCGTATGGACGCCTAGATCTCAGAGATGGTAAAAGCTAGAGCAACCAAACTTTCAGATAAGATCCGTTATTTATCCATAGGAGACAAGTTTATTTTATTTTTTTGATATCGGGACTACATTATATAGCTCCCATAGGGGTGTTTCAGAGGACCTCGAAAAAAAGCAAAAGTTTTAGATGGATAATTCGTTTGCTTATGAAGATATCATAACCAAATTTGGCAATCGGAAGTTTTTTAGAAACCCCCAGCACTGTACCAAATTTGATCAAAATCGGTTGACTATATCATATAGCTCCCATAGGTCCAATCGGTCAAAAAAACGTTTTTTGCACAAAATTCGTTGTGTTTCGTTTGTTTGTGAAGATATTGTAACCAAATTTGGCATTCAGAAGTTTTTTAGAGATCTTCAAAACTGTACCAAATTTTATCAAAATCGGTTGACTATATCATATAGCTCCCATAGGGCCGATCGGTCGAAAAAAAGTTTTTGATTAAAAAGTCGTCTGTTTTTGGTTGTTTATGAAGGTATCATAATCTAATTTGGCAATCAAATGTCTTTTGGTGTTCTTAAGCAATTTACCGGATTTGATTGCAAGCAGTGGTACAGGGTATCCCAAAGTCGTCCGCGTCCGACTTTAACGTACGCCATCTTTTTAATTGGCGTCGTTCTAAATGCACCTAGGGCGCATCTCACAGCGGAGTGTAAAGTAGTGTTAAGTTTTTTTAAGGAGGAGTTGGCTGCGTAGCCATATATTGGTAAACCGAATTGCAGTTTGGAAATCATAAGTGCCTTGACCACTGAAATAAGGGTATGTGTGCTGCATGAGAATTTGGGGTTGGAGAGACATTTTATAATATTCAAAGTTTTAGAGAGGGATAAGTTTAGATTGTCAATGTGTTCGTTCCATTTATAGTTATGTTTTAAAGTAATTCCCAGTATTTTTAATGTTTTTGTTTCTGTTATATTTAATGCTCCTTTAGATACGTTGCAGTTGCATCGTTGTTTTCTACAGATATGAATATGTTTACATTTGGTTGTTGATAGTACTGCTCCTGAGTAGGAGCACCACTGATCAATTTCGTTAAATAGGTGGTCCAATTGTATATTTAAGTTTTTTTCTTTCCCAATTTTAATTATTAAGTTGAAGTCATCTGCGTAGGCGCAGAGACTGATATTTTTATGCAAAGAGATAATGTTTGTCAGTTTGTTGTAGGCAATAATAAACAGTACCACTGATAACGGAGAAACTTGAGGAATTCCATTGCTAAGTGGTTGGTTGGCTATTTGAAAAGTGATTTTCAATTCTTACTATAATTTTTCTGTTCAACATAAAGTTTTTTACGTATGTAATAATTTTTGGACCGACTTTCCACAGCATTAATTGGTCAATGATTGTATGTACGCCAATTTTGTCAAAAGCCTTGGCCAAGTCAAGGGAGACAATGGATGTATGGCTTTTTCGAGATAAGGTTCTGGTTATTAGATGATCTACAAAAAGAAGGTTGTCCATAATAGATTTTCCTTTTCTGAAGCCAGTTTGATGGTTGTTTAAGAGATTACTTGAGGTGGTAAACCACCAGAGGCGTTTAGCAATTATTTTGTCCAAAAGTTTAGCAAAACATGAGTTAAGTGATATGGGTCTGTAAGAGTCTATTTGTGTTCTATCTGAATTGGCCTTGTAAATCGGGGTTATTACACTCAATTTGTATGTTTGTGGAACAAAATTATTGAGTATACTATTATAAAATTCTAATAGTCTATGTTTAGCTTTTATGTTAAGGTTTTGTATCATGGGATACGAAACGCGATCAAGTCCTGGAGTATGGCCTTTAAGCGATGCAAGGGCTGATGAGAATTCTAGGAGTTTAATGTTTGCTTCGATGGATTGGGCTTTTTTACTTGGAATGTATGCTATGGCTTGGGCGAGGGATCTGTGTTTGTTATTAATAAAGCTTGTGTGGAATTTACTGTCTTTTGCTTTAGAAGACCAATTGTTGCATAACATCTGGGCTATTTCTGTCTTGTCTGTAATAAATTGGTCAGTAACAGGATTATGAATACTATGGAATTTTTTATTGTTGTGGAGTCCAAAAAATGTTCTTATATTATTCCATACTTTATCCGTTGGTGTTCTAGGGCTAATTTCACTTGTAAATTGCTCAATTGACCGTTTTTTAGATATTTTTAAGGATCTACGGAAAAGAGCATTTTGCTTTTTAAAATTTATTATATTTTCTATGCTGATATGTCTTTTAAGTTTATTCCAGGCTTTATTTTTTGCAATTTTAAGCCTATTTAACTCGCTATTCCACCATGGAACACTAGCAGATTTGCTTGAAACAGAATGAGGAATAGATTGATTGGCACTATTTAAGACTATTTTGGTAATGTTTGCAGCTTCTTTATTAATGTTTGAACTAATTGGAATTTGGGAACTATAAAGGCAAGTCAATTGAGAAAATAAATTCCAATTGGCTGCTTTGCATCTGAAGTGGGGCCGTTTATTTCTATTAAGAGGCTCATTACTATTGAAAAGGGTGGTAATAATTGGTAGGTGGTCACTACCATGCATATCATTATCGGTAGTCCATGTTGCTTCAATGGCAAGTTCTGGTGTGCAGAAAGTTAGATCGATATGTGTAAAGGTATTATGAGTGCTGAAGTGGGTTGGGCTACCGTCGTTAAGAAGGATGTATTGGGATTGGAGGATGAATTTGTTAAGGATGTTGCCGCGTTTGTTGTTTTTGGGGAGAACCCCAATTATTGTGCCAGCTATTAAAATCGCCAGTAACTATTGTAGAAGTATTTTGACTAAATAATACGGATTCCAGGTTTGTGGCTATAAATTGTTTGTTGGGTTCAATATAGGCTGAAATTATATTTATTTTGCGTTTAGACTGTAATTCAATGCAAACAGCTTCGAAGTCATTGTTCAGAATGACTTCTCTGTGCTGGATGGAATTATGAACAAGAATACCAGTACCACCGTATGGTGATGCCGATGTCGTGAAATATAATGTAAAATTAATAGGAATTGGCCAAATTGAAGTAGGGGAAATATGCATTTCTTGAAGAGCGATTACATGTGGAATTTGTTCTTTAATTAGGCGTTGCAGTTCACTGTAGTTGTTATTGTAACCTTTTATATTCCATTGTATAATTTTTAAAGACATTAAAATTGAGTAATTAGAGAGTTAAATAGTGATAAGAAGAACAAAGTATTTGGATAGGTGCCTACTAAAAGTTGACACCAACTATAGTAATGTATGATGTAATCTCTTCGTTGCTGGCTGATCGAATGATATGACTGATTAGCCAGCAACGGAGAGGCTACAGTTTTGTTATTGTTAATTTTATTTAATCATCGCTCATTGATTCAGTTTCTATCTCACTCGATTGTTTTTTAGTTCTATTTGAATTTGTTGGTTTCGAGTCAATTTTTTGTTTTTTAATTTTAGATTTAAGTTGATATTGGAGTCTTTTTGAAATGCTTCTTGGATAAATTTTAGTGTTTGTATTTGAGAGGGGATTGTGTTGGAGAGAGGGATTAGTTTGTGTATTAGTAGATGTACTATTAATAGGAAGGGTGCTTATATCAGAATAATCAACTATGTTACGAGAATTGTTATTTTGTTGGTTGCTTGTGGCCGGGTGGGTTGTTGATTGTGTGTTTAGCTTGGTGATAGTAGAATAGAGGGGTCCAGTGATTTGGTGTCTTTCATTGTAAATGGTGATTGCTGTTTTGGCATCTACCTTCTGGAGTGTTTTAATGGCTTGGATTTCTTGTTGCTTAATAAAGATCGGGCATTTACAGTCGAGAGAGGAGTGGTCGCATGCTGATAGATTTTTGTCTCGGCAATTAATACAAATTTTATCTTCAACACATGTTTGGTTTTTATTTTCTTCAAGGTGATATTCTTGAGCGCAATTGTAGCAGGTTTTTTTGTTTTTACATAACTTGGCTATGTGACCAAAACGAAAGCAATTATTGCATCGCAGAGGTGATGGGATGTAGGGTCTGACGTTGACTTTTTCGTAACCGATCATTATGTAATCTGGTGTAATGTGAGTGTTGAAGGTAAGTACAATCAGTCCAGTTTCTTTAAGTTCACCTTCGATTTTTTTCATAATTTTTTTCACTCCTTTAACGTTTTGGTCTGACAATTCGCTTGCAATTGTCTCCTCACTGAGCATGCGGAGGTCATTGCAGTAAATTACTCCCTTTGATGAGTTCAGTGTATTATGTTCGGTTACACTCACGCTGAATGAACCAATCTGCTTCAGTTTCAGGATTTTGCTTGCTTGTAGAGAGTTTTTGGTTTTTACTAGGAGTTTTCCATCTCTTATTTTTTTGGCAAATTCAATGGGACCATTGCATGATCCGTCAATTGTCTTTTGAATTAAAAAAGGTGACAAATTGAATAGGGAGCCGTTGTCGTCACGAGAAATAATTAGAAATTTCGGGTCACTAAAATGTTTGTTTTTGTCGGGTGGGTCACCCATTTTAACAGTTTGTTGTTTTAAACACTTTTTATGTTTATTTTTATTCACGCAAGACACAATTTTATTTAACACGCGTTTTTGCTATCAAAGTCTGGGTTGCTATACTTTGCTAGAAGGTTCTTTCGAAAACAGGGCTGTTATATTTTGTCAGCGAAGTCTCAAAAATTTTGCACTGTCACTGCACTTTTTTATATTGATGTTTTGTGTTTTTGATATTTGTTTTGTTTAAATAATATATAAATACATAATCACTTGTATTCACTGTTCAATACGATATTGCCACAAAGGTGGACTTGTCCATAGATTTTATATATTATGCTTTAACTTTTTTTTATAAGCGCAGCAAAAATTGAACGACCGTTTGTGTCAGTGCTGCCAACTCGAGTGGGAAGCATTTTTTAATTCGATGCATTCTTCTTAAAGTTAATGCAGTGAGAAATCTTCTGATGTCTTCTAAGAGGCATACACAAAAATGTCCTAAAGCAGAAAAAAGGGTGTTTTTTTGGAATCTGAACAATTGCAATTGTGCTACTTTCTGTGACGTCATCAAACATTTTTGACTTGAGACAAACTTCGGCATGGTTAACTTTGATTTTATTAACATCAGAATTATAAATTTATGATAATTCTAAAAGTAATTAGTCGCAAGTTTAGTTTAACGTTTATGTTTTGTTTTTAAGGTGACGATTACAACTTGACCAATGCTAGTGATCTCGGAAAGGGTCTAGCTGGATAAGGTACTGGAAACTGCCCCCAGCGATTTCTGAAAACTACTGCATTATTTTTCATCATCATCAAAGTTTCCAGAACCTTATCCAGCTAGACCCTTTGTCTAATTTCGGTGCTACTGCCATTTTCTAGCTATGATGTCTATGATGATGCTTATCAAAAAGTCACGATTTCCGATAACAAACAAATTCAAAACAAGCTTATGACGTAGAAAAGCTGTGGAAAACACCTGAAGGCCCATAAATGAAGATTCGCTTCGAATCAAGTGAAGTGATCGATTATTATCCCTACAATATAGGGTGTGCCATCTGTTGGTTTGGTTGTTAAACAATCATAATTCGTAACATACACGTCCAAAGTGGATGCTCATCGACATATGTCAAGTTCAAAGCTACTCAATTTTAGTCATGGATCGTTTAACAGCCGAACAACGCGTAAAAATGCTACAGGCGAACTATGAAAATGGTCGTTCATAGGCGAGGCCAAAAATTACAACTTGCTATGACCACTTTGCGTCGAATTTTGCATGTGGATCTGTATTTGCACGCCTACAAGATTCAAAGTGAAGCCCACGAACCATTATCAGCGTCCCTTATTCGTTCTATGGATAGGAGAACACCCAGACGATTTTTCGTCAAAAAAAGTCATCAAAAATTATGATGTTCGTATACGGGCCTGTATAGGCAGCCGCGGTAACCATTTGGGCGATAGTATTTTTCATACAGGAATGAGTAGTTTCAAACTTGCATTTGCTCTTTTGGTTGGCAATAAAAATAAGATTTTTGCTAAAGCTGCTCATTTGAATACATAACCCTCTACAATGGGGTAGTTCGCTCCGTAAAACTTTTGACTGTTCACCCTCACGGCATATCCACTCCGTAATACCAAAGTTACCAGAGACAAGGGCGCCAGGATTATTCTCTTTGCACTTGTTGCTAATATTCCAGCACTTCTTTAAGTTTAATTTGAAGTTACTAAATTTAAAGCAGCAGCTTTAAAAAATAAGCCCCTACTGACACTACCTGACTAGGCTGGGCACTGGAGCCTGAATGCATTACAAACATCCTGACAATAGGGATACAATACAAAATAACTGAATTTTATCTGATGTACACCTAATTAAGTCAAATAATTTAAAAGATTTGATTGACTGATTGCAAATGTATTCATTGATTAGGCAAACAGATGCAGAAACAAACAAAACAATGACGATGTTTGCAATGTTTGCAATTATTTACAACACACAGATACAGACACACACACACAGATACACACACTCACACAGCTACAGAGCCATGATAAGCACATTTCCATGTAGTTGTCAAAAACGAAGCTAAAAACAAAAAAAGGACAGAGTCAACTGCATATATGCAAAATTTCTTTGTCCTTTTGAAGGCAAAAGAAAAACTTGCACATCCTTTGACTTAATATTTATTGCAGTTGACTGCATGTTTCAAACATAAGCAAAAGCAACATATGCAAATTTTTATTTGTTTCGTGTGTGTGGGTGTGCGTGAGATAGACTCAGTGACGTAGATCATTTTTACGCTGGGGGATACATTCAGTTTTTTGATATACGATCGGATATTTTAAAAACTTGTTAAAAAAAAATACAAAATACCTTTTTAAAATCTAGAAACTATTTGACAACTGGGGTATTCACGCTTGCTATTGAGTTGAGGAGCTAAAAAGTTGCACAAAAACACAACAGGCTGTAGCGTGAACGCCCTTTTGGAGTTTATAAGTTCAATTGTTGAGTTTGTACTTCTTCTTGCTTATTCTTGTAAATTTGTAATTTGGCGCTTAGTTGTTGATATTTAATTAACTACATTTAGTATTGCGTTAATTCTATTAAATTTGGGTACAATTCGCTCTTTATCATCGTATATATGCTTATCGTAATTTTTTACATCACAAAATGGCTCAAAAATCACGAATGCTGCAGTGTTGAAAAGGCCGCAGTGAATTTTGCAATACTTTCTGAACAACTCAACAACAAGCGTGAATACCCTATATATCAAAATTAAATTGGAAACTTGCGCAACTAATATACGGATCATTTGCTTAGTCTTCAAATTTAGCTGGAAATTAAAGTAGATTTGAGTCAATAAAAATGCAAAGTGATCAAACTGAAACAGTTATATTTAACTGAACAAATGTCGAAAAATCGGTTCGTGTTTTGGGAAAGCTGAGTCCGCATCCGCTTGAAAAATTGGCTTAACGTGTATTGGTTCTATCCTAACCTCAAAAAACTCCACTGCATTTTTTTCAAAACTGGTTGTTTTTATGCGTTTTGAAGCCACTGAATTTGAATCCGCCGTCAAAAAAAAAAAAAAAAACCCCAGCACGTCAGTTTTCTGAGACAATCTACAACTTTTCAATGGAGTTTTACCAGTTTAAGTTAGAAGCTGAGTTATGAACTAACATCACAACACTCCATTAAGAATAATTTTGAGTTCGAATCCGAGGTCAAAAAACCGCAGCAACTTCACCTTCAAAATATGTTGACTTGCTGGGGTTTTTTCGACAGTTGGAGTAGATCCGATACATTTAATTGGGGACATAATGGATTAATTTTTGCAGACGGTAATGTTCGCATATACCGAATATAATATAATACATACTTCTGTGAATGGGGAAACGATCTAATCCCGATTGTTCTATGAACGGTCTTAGAAGCATCTACGTCTATCCCTAGACCTCAATCATTTTTAGTAGCTCTAGGATGAACTTAAATGAAAAACAGACGGTTTGCTGGAAAGAAATTCAGTTATGAGAAAATATTTAATAATTTTAGTGCAATATTCCTGTTGAAAGTTTACGGAAGTAAGTAGACGGTTCTAAAGGCAGACGAAATGAATAAGTCAATAATAACATAGGCGAATTTTCAGGGTTTGTGTCAATATTCAAAATTTTAATGCTTATTAAAAAGTTTTTTGGTATGAGCATTTGAAAATTTGTATATTTTGAGAAATTAACCAAATTGTATTTGAGAATTGTAAAGCACTTTGAAAACTTAATTGTTTCTTTTACAAAGTATACGAAAACCAATCTTGATTTTCACATACTTTATTAGAGTTGATTTTTCCTTTAACGAACTTCTCTACAATGAATTTTTTTTTGCAAAAATAATTTTTTTTACGACACTGACTTGATGATTCGCTTATAACGAATTTATTTTTTTTTTTATTTTTTTTTTTTTTTGTTTTATAACCAACCAATATTCCGCTCCAGTGCGATTTCGCTATAGGAAAGTTCGACTGTAAAGGTTTTTGAATACACAGAAGTATTTTAGTGAGCCAATAACTTTTCATAATTTGACATTATTTAAACCTTATTAAAAACTGTTTAAAATTATAATTTTTTTTTAAATTTATTTTATAATTTTTGTTTAAAAATCTAACCCAACAATCTGCCAAATAATAAAAAAAATTAAATGTATTTATTGTATTTTTGGATCATGAGCTTTTATTATTTTCATATTATGAGTATTTCAAATATAATAACTTTTGGGATACATTTTTTCATTCAAAATTTCGTAAATTTCAAAAAAAGCAATACAAATTTTTTCGCCCATATCGGAGTAAGTACAAAATTTTATTTTTCTTTATTTAATTTTTTAATTTCTTAATTTGTTTTTTTCTAAATTAGCTGCCCCTCTTCGCGACGCCACTGTTGCTTATGTATTTTGCCAACTGAAATGACAAATGACTTTTGCTTTTGCTTCAACTTAAGTTAAACCAACAAGAAAGTTAAACACTGACAATGAGATTTATGAGAACTCCTGCACACAGATACAGATACACAAGCACACACAGACGCATACACACGCATACAGATACACAAATGCACAACAGTTGCATTTGTGTTGTTGCTATTGTTGTTGTGCTTCATGCATATGGCCTGCACGTATGTTGATGTGCATTAAAGCATGACTAACCTAATTCAATTCTGCTGCAGGATATACAAACACATACACACTCATACACAGGTATACAAATACACAGATGCTGAGTAACACAGATACAGAAATGGCTGCTGTCTGTTTTGTATGTGTGTGCGTGTCAGCCAGCAGCTTTAACAATGACACTGACTGCTGGCTAGACCTGGAACTATTCATATCCATTGATTACTTCAAAATGTCCCTTCTGCTCATTGCTCCTCAAAGATAGACGATAAAGCTTCCTTTGGGAATCTTAAATCGTGTGCATCATCGTTTAAGAATGCTTAATACAAATTTTTGAGCCAACTAATGAGAGACATTTAAGTTTGTGCTAGTCGAAAATGTATGTAACGTCGCAGAAGTCGATAAAAATAGGGTCCGTCTGAAAGACCTTAGAGATAAGAGTTGGGGCAACCACACTTTGGAGGCAAGCTCCTTGTTATTTCACGGTACAACAAGTCTGTTTTATTTCTACAATATCAGCGATATATTATGTAGCTTCCCTAGCAGCTGAAAAAGCAAAAGCTTTTATTTTTGCATGCATGCTGATGCAATTTTTTGAAGCATTGTAATTAGATTCATCTGAATTTGTTTTCTATATTATATACGCCCCATAGGACTGATCGCTCGAAAAAATATTTCTAGAATCATTGTACTAATTATCATCTGAATTGGTTTTCTATATTATATTGGCCCCATAGGACTGATCGCTTGCAAAAACGTTTTTAGGCCTTACCTAAACAAATTTGGCAATTGAAAGTTTTTTAAATTTGCAATTTAATCGAATTCGGTTTACTTTAAGGTGGCATATGAACACAAAAACCTTCTTAATTTTTCTACAGGGTGCTGGCTTGCTGAGAGTAGCGGAGAAAGCGCGTATTTTACTCTCACCAACACTAAACAAAGTATGGCGCGCTGTTTATGGATTGTAGAGCGGAGTGTAGAGTAGGCGACAGGGCTAGTAGAAGATACGGCGATCTCTTAGGGCCTACCTTTAGGGCAGTGCAGTGGTGGGCAGTCTCTCAATTTTTATAACTCGCGTGGATAGGGCACAAAATTCTGCCGCAGCGTGTGAAATCTCTTTCTCGTTTTTGCTTGATTGCTGTTCTTGCCATGATGGAGTAATATAAGGTGGTGTCGTCAGTAAAAGCTATCCCTTATTGTAGCTTTTCTGTTAGGAAAGCTCTCTTAGCATTGCTTTGTGAATGTGAATGAGATAGATATTTATTATAATATAATTAATTTTATCATAGGCTAATTTTAACAAGTTTGCTCTTTGTATTGCATGTTTCGTGTTTAAAAAACAAAACACACACTGCTAAAAATTTCGTCCGCGACCAACCATACTCGTTCACAGCAAGTTTTGCACTGACGATAAGGGCTCTAAATGAGAGAGTGAGCGTTCGCACGACATCACCTTATTATTCCACCATGGTTCTTGCCCTCACGTGCGCTTTTGCTTACTGCGCTCCATACTCACACCAATAAATCTTTGTTTGTATGAGTTTTGCTCACCTCTGCTTTTGGGTAAAGATAGGTAAATAAGCTGAGTGCCGTTTGTGTATTTATTAGTGTTGGTTTGGGCGGCAATAGAGGCGGAGCTGCAGCCAAATCTGGGTGAGTCTCGATCAGTCAAGTGAGCCAAGGCAGTCAAGTGAGTGAGAAAGGTCAGTGAAACATGAGTTACTGAAAAACCGGGCACCAGAGTGTTAGCTGTAAGTCCTTTTAAGGACGCTCACTTGGCAACAGAGAGTACGTTTCGGGCTGAGGATAAGGCAGGCAAAGGCTAATTAACAGGATGCGGCATTGATGCGCTCGACTCGACTCAAAGACAGTAGCGGAGCGGCTGACTACTACTCAGCAATGCGTTAGCGGTTACCAAAACAGCGTGGGATTCTGGTCAACCGTTCCGACATCGTTGTTATTAGTGGGCGAAACTGCGCCCCTAAAAGAAAATATTGGCGTTTCAAATTGTAACAGAGTCTCAGCGAATATAAATTCGTTGTGAACTAAATCCTGGACAGAGCTGAGCTAGCCCAGCCGTTATTCTGTTTGAAACCAAGATATCGTAACCGAATTCGGCAATAAAAAGTTCGAGATCGGATAAAGTAGCCGTAATTTTAGTTATTGTTCTCTATATTTAGAATCTGTCTAAGTTAGCAAATAAGTAAGTTATATGAGTGAAGCCTGGACAAAAAAAGTAGGCTACTTCTTTAAGAGAGCGCTTCTTTGGGTTGATCCCTTCTGGAGAAATGGAAACGGTAGATGCAGAGTTTATTCTTAAGCAGTTGAATGGCTGGTCGGTTACGCTGCTTAATATCACTTACGATAACTCAGAGGCATCGCTTTCTCGTTTCGGGAAAGAGTATTCAACGTAGCACCGCTCGCATACAGTTTTACGCAGGAGTTTTTTTGAAAACGTAGCAATATTTATAAGTTGGAATTTGGGGAACAATTGTTTTTTTTTAGTGCTGAGCTAGGATTCAAGGCGAGCTTAGGGTTTATCTGCTTTCTTTCAATCAATACCTATGTGATTTTATTTCTGGTTAAACTTTTGTTCCTTGCCAAGGCCTATACGCAGTTCGAAATATTTCGCAAAAAGTCCCAAATGGGATTTTTTTTTATATGAAGTTTTGTCATTCCGTGCGAAATATTTCGCACTGCAGAATAGGCCTTCACTTCCAAATTTTTTACCAACAACAAAGGCTCCTATACCTCAGTACTGGTTGAACAGCAGTTTGCTGCACTGATCCCAGTATGTTTATCTTGGAGTACTCTGTATATCAGATAATAATGTTGGACTTTATTTGAATTTGTTTTTAGTTCTGCCCAATTCAAAACGAATTTTTGCTTTAAGGGGTCTACGTAGTTCAAAATATTTCGCACGGAATGACAAAACTTCATATAAAAAAAAAAGTCCCAAATGGGATATCCCAAATATTGCCCTTTACGTACACAAACATGGCGCATGTCTTACATTACAAATGGTTCATGTCTTAGCCTTGGTTAATTTCAATCGAAAGGTAACAAAGAGTAAGGGAAATTGGAAAAGATATCGACAGCAAAAAATGTGGAATTTGGAACAAGCAAAAACGATTAAAAATTGTTCGTTTTCGTTTTCCAGAGCACGGCTGAATATTTTTTTTAAATTTTTTATAATTTCTATAATCGCATATAAAAGAAAAATAACCGATTTTTTTACAGATCCAACGGCTAATCTGACAGCGAGCTACTTCCATGGATGAGTATGGTAAGTCCTTAAAAGAATTAAATTTTTTTTTTATATGCTTTTTAGTGTTTTTGTTTGGTAGTTTTAAATTTTGGTTTACTATGCTTAAAATCATGCTGTTACCAAACAATTTTTACAAAAAAGAATTTTAAAATTTCCAGGTCTACACGATGGCTACTAGTATACTTACCAATGATATTGCACCGAGAAGAAGTTTGAGCCTGAGTGTGTACCTCAGGGCACTAGGCCACCAACCATATGAAGATTAATGCGAAATGAAGAAAACAAAGCCGCCATAGTGGAGCCGAAAATGTTGGCACCGCTCGAAGATTATGCTGACGCAAGAAGCCGGACAATCATAGACAACGCCGTCAGCTCGCTAATCTGGCGCTGGGATTGATGATCCGCAGCATTGTCAACGAAGACGAGGCGACCATTTAAACGCTGTGCTGTTCCTTTTAAAAAAAATCCCTCGCTATCCTTCGTATACGCTTGATCCCTGGCCCAAAAATTCCTCACTGCTGCCCTTTACTACTATTCTGAAGTATTAAGCTATTACAAATCGGCCTTAAAAAAGAGTTAATTACAGATCCGGTCAACGTCAATAAACCTCACCTAGTCATTTATAGCCAAATGCTTTTTCACAATATTTTATTTAAATCCAATTAGCTCATTGAATCGAATAATTTTGAACAAAATTGATTATGGTTTATACGATTACGATACTACTCAATTTCACAGCTTAAAAAGCTAAGCATGTGTGTATCTGTGTGCATAGTTGTATTTATGTATTTATCGATATATTTGTATTGTATTGCAGTGGTGTCAGTTATTCAATCATTTGATCAATCAAAACGCATTCCCAACGGCGCCAACATAATCGACTTCATTTAACTGAAACATCGTGTAGTATATCTGCTCAACCGCTGCAACAATTCCCTCAGCTATGTTGTGGCATGTACGTTGGAGGAGAGGCGTCCGCCGTGGAAATGGGAATGAAAGTTGAATCGGTTCGAGAGCTGGCGGAGAAGTGAAATGGGAGCACTATGCTGGTCAAATGGCATTACGTTGTAATATTGCATTATATGATAGATTTATTCCCAGCACAATTTGATGTGCCACTGGAGCAGGCATTTTTGGTTGTTCCAATGGCCATGGCCGTGCTATTTCCGCCCGCCATTTCTTCTTTTATTTCTTTTTTTTTGGTCTTCTTTTCATTTTACAACGTCCGGTTTGCTTATTGCCGATTATGTCCTTTGGGTAAAATAAAAAATATATTTATATATATACAAGAAATGTGTGTATATATATGTTTACTTGTGCATAGAGCTTGCTTGTGCTTAACTTTATGCCTCCCCCGCCCTTGTCATGATACTTCCTATTTTGTTTTTTTTTTTTCTGTGCGCGAAGGGGTGGGGTGTTTATACTCTTTGAACTGTTTTTGGCAGTGTAAGTTTTTTTCCAAAAGTTTTTATCAACGGTAAAGGGCAAGAAATTCAATTTGTAAGATTTTTTTTTGGCTCTATGAGTAGAACTGATGGAACTCTCCAAAACAAGGTGACTCAAAAGGAAGCAGCTAATGCAACAGTACCTGTTAGACTGTAAGTGTAAACTAAAAATTAAATATAGTTAGTTACAATTTATAATTTAACAAAAATTCAATTAAAAACTTTACACATGCAAAAAATCAAATAAATGCAATTTTTAATATATTTGAATACTCAAAAAAAATTATATGAATTAAAAAAATTATTAAATTCTGCTAACTTATCTATAAAGGCACATACGCAGTTCGAAAATTTTCGCACGGAATGACAAAACTTCATAAAAAAAAAAAAATCCCATTTGGGAAATTTTTCGAACTGCGTATGGGCCTTAAACATAAAACAAAGTCGTGCCTAATATTTTGTAATTCCAAAACTTGAGAGCGGAGCGTCCAATTTTTAACTCCATTCTACGTAAGCCAAGAAAACTTTGTAAATTCGGACAAAAAAGTGTAAACATCGCGAAAATTAAAAAAAAAAATTTTACCCTTTTTAAAAAATATTTTTATTTTTGCTGCACATTTGTGCTAATTTTATTTCCTTTTTTTCTAAAAAAAACTTGCCTGAATCCGCGAATATCTGGATTTAATTATAATAGCAATATATATGAAAAATGGGAATTTTTTTAAATTTAATATTTTAAGGCAGTTCGAAAAAATGATATTGGGCCTTAATACAAAACAGTCTATTACCCCGAATTTTTTACAATCAGTCCAATTCCTATTCGTTTTTATAGAATAATATTTAAAATTAAATGGTAGAGTGACGGTTCTACTAGTGTAGGTATATATAAAAATAATTTTTTTTCTTTATTTTAAAGTTAGTCACATAATAAATAATCGAATATCAATTCCTATACGTTTTTTAGAAAAATATATAATATTCGGCCGTGCTCCGGAAAACGAAAAAACCAAACGAAAAACTTTATTCGGACTCGTTTTTGCGTGCTTCCAAATCCGAATTTTTACTCATATTTCGCTTGCTCATTGTTAGCACAGCTTTACACCTTTCAAGGGAAATTTCCCACGTGCATGCTATTCCTTTTACAAGGGAAATTATTTTTATGCAAGACATGAACTATTTAAGCAAGACATGAACATTTTTATATGCAAGACATGGACCATATAAAAAATCGGTTTGAGTTGTGCATGCTATAAAAATATTTGTCAATAACTATTTAACTTGAAATTAGCATAAATAGAATCTAAGAGTATCAACGAATATTTAAAAAATTATTCAGTCAAAATCCAACAATATTTAAAAAATGATTTTAGTTTAAAATGCGTACACTTTTAAAGCTATTTTGTCAATTCGTTTTAATTCCTCTTGCAACAAAACATGCGGTTTTAAACCACATAAAAAAATCGTTTTCAAATGTTCGGATTCGTTTATCGGAGTACGATCGATCATTAAAATTTGGAATTAAATGCGAGAGTACCGGTTCAACTAACATTTTTTTCTTTATATTTAAGGTAGTCTTTTAAAAAATTTGTCTATATTAATGAATTTTTCCTATTCGCCTAATTATATAGGTGTTTTTTTTTTAAGCTATGTAAATATTTAGAAACTAATACAAGATTGCCGTGTATCAGTAGATATATAAAAAAAAAAATGTGGTACAGTCGAGGCGGTGCCCGACAGTGGAATACCCTGTACCTTTTGTGTCAAAAAAATTGTTCCTGCATATTCCATCTAAGAACTGTCCAATTGGAATTTATTTTTTTTTTGTGAAAATCGATATTTATACCTATAAGTTCCCTAAAATTTTACCCATTTTGATGAAACTCGAATGTTACAACAAAGAACTTATTTAAAGTATACGGGGTAAGTTTCAAGTTGGTATGTTGAGGGGTGTGGGAGAAAACACGGTAAATGGATTGCGGGGGGTGGGGGGACCGCATCGATAAAATTTGGATGTGGATTTGTTCATTAGAGCCACATGAATGAGCTTACCAAAAATTGTGATTCTAGGTCACTTGTAGCCATAATTGCGTAGAGTCAAATATTGACGCAGTTTATTGGCAAGGGGAGGTGAAATTTGCACATTTTTGACTATAACTTCTGTTGTATTTGTCCGATTTTGTTCATTTTTTACACATAGATGCATGTAACTACAACGAATCGCTCTGTTAAATTTGAGATGAAAATATGAAAAGGTGTGGCTAAAAACCGCGGAACTCTACTGCGGGGGAACGGGGAAAGATATTGACATGATTCAACAAACTTCATCTGCTTAGGAAATATGCGCAACAGCTGGTAAAGTTTCGTGTCTCTAGCTCTTATAGTCTCTGAGATCTAGGCGTTCATACGGACGGACGGACGGACGGACGGACGGACGGACATGGCTCAATCGCTACCCGAGGTTATGATAAGCATTTTGGTATAAAGGACTTGGGGTCTGCCACGCCTCCTTCTGTCCGTTACATACATTGCACAAATCTAGTATACCCTTTGTACCTATAGGTACAGGGTATAATAAAATTTTGTTCTCTTTATTTTAGTTTTCTAATAAAAAATGTATTTTACGTCAAATTTTTCGTAGTCGCTCTGATTTCTAAATATTAAGAAAAAGTGTTAATATTTAAATTTTGCTTAACTTATTTTTAAGGTAAAGCTATAAAACTTTAAATATACAAATTTTAAAAGTATTTTTATACCCTGTACCTATAGGTACAAAGGGTATACTAGGTTTGTGCAATGTATGTAACGGACAGAAGGAGGCGTGGCAGACCCCAAGTCCTTTATACCAAAATGCTTATCACAACCTCGGGTAGCGATTGAGCCATGTCCGTCCGTCCGTCCGTCCGTATGAACGCCTAGATCTCAGAGACTATAAGAGCTAGAGACACGGAACTTTTCCTGCTGGTGCGCATATTTCCTAAGCAGATGAAGTTTGTTGAATCATGTCAATATCTTCCCCCGTTCCCCTGCAGTAGAGTTTCGCGGTTTTTAGCCACACCGTTAAGTATTTTCACCTGAAATTTAACAGAGCGAGGCGTTGCAGCTACATGCATCTATGTGTAAAAAATGAACAAAATCGGACAAATACAACAGAAGTTATAGTCAAAAATGTGCAAATTTCACCACCCCTTGCCAATAAACTGCGTCAATATTTGACTCTACGCAATTATGGCTACAAGTGACCTAGAATCACAATTTTTGGTAAGCTCATTCATGTGGCTCTAATGAACAAATCCACATCCAAATTTTATCGATGCGGTCCCCCCACCCCCCGCAATCCATTTACCGTGTTTTCTCCCACACCCCTCAACATACCAACTTGAAACTTACCCCGTATACTTTTAATAAATTCTTTGTTGCAACATTCGAGTTTCATCAAAATGGGTAAAAATTTAGGGAACTTATAGGTATAAATATCGATTTTCACAAAAAAAAAATAAATTCCAATTGGAAAGTTCTTAGATGGATTATGCAGGAAAAATTTTTTTGACACAAAAGGTACAGGGTATTCCACTGTCGGGCACCGCCTCGACTGTACCAAATTTTTTTTTTCTAAGATTTTTTTCCAATAATAATATTTTTAAATGTATTTATTTCTGTTCAATCGACAATATTTTATCTCGCTGCATATTTTAAAGAAGAACAAGTCTTATTTAAATTTAAAAATTTATTAATTTATACTATATATTTTTATAAATTGAAATATCTTATAGTTTGTATGAGTTATTTTTTTTTTAAATTTGTTTCTTTAGAGCCTAGCATTAGTTAGCTACAAATAAATTCAGCATTTCAAGATATCTCCATTTACTTTTAAAACGACGGGACTGTCTATATAAACTCTTATATTAGATGCTATACGAGCAAAGTTTTAATTAAGATAGTTTTTTATATAGTGTAGAGTATTTAAGGCTACTAAAATCTCAAAGGCTTCTACAAGTTAATAGCAATGAAAAATATGTCAAAAAAAAAAATACATAAAATTTTTTTTCGTAAAGCTCATAAAAGCTAGCTGAGCGCAATGCTCTTTTATTACAATAGAGTATATAAAATAAGTCAAAATATAAAAATAAATAAAATTTTCTTAAAATCTTAAAAAATATACAAAACAAAAATGCTTAGCTTTCGAATCGTTCCGGCTTCAAAAAACATATAATAATTTTAATTATTATTATACATGTATACTAGGGCGGGTCAATTTGTATGGGGCCGAAAAAACCTTATGGGGCTCACTCGGATTTTGATTCTTTGGATAATTCTAAGCAAATTTGCTCAAGAAACTATGGGTATAAAATGAATTTCGAGTCGCCCACTTTTTCAAAATAGGTTTTTTTCGACATATTCAAAAATCGACTTAGAAATTCATTGAAAAGGCCTAAAATCGATATTTTTTCTCTAGCCAAATGTGAATTTGGGGGTTTTTGGGGTCGAGGAATTCATTATTGACATCTATTTTTAATTTTGGGTGCCGCCAGAGGGCGCTTTAGTGTTGGTTTTTGATTTTTTTCGGTTTTTTTTTCTTGAAAATTTTGAAAAAGTTGGCGACTCGAAATTCATTTTAGACCCATAGTTTCTTGGGCAAATTTGCTTAGAATTACCCTTTTTTTTTTTTTTTTTTTTTTTTATTATTATTAATGTATTGGCAATCAGCCTACTTAAAACTAAGGCTATAATCCAATAGGTAAATAAAGTGAATCGCTACTTTGGTTTGGTGTTATGTAGAATTACCCAAAGAATCAAAATCCGAGTGAGCCCTTATACCGAAAAAAATTGACCCACCCTAATGTATACATATAAGAGTACACTACAAAAAATTGGGTTACAAGTAGGTAAAATTTAAGTTGAGTAGGTAAAGTATTGGTCTACAATTTTTTTAAATCGGCTCAGTTTCGTTTCTTAGTCGAGAAGAATATTTTCTACTTTCTTACTATTTGGTTTATAATTTTTTTTAACTGCCTGTTTTTTTTATTTTTTTAAATATTTAGTTAATTATTTTATAGTATATTTAATTTTTAATTAATATTTTGTATGACATTTTTATTAAATACATTTTTTGCTTAAATATTAAATGAAACCTAGGTTTTTTTTTGACAGAATATTTTTTTTTTTTGTTATATAGGTATAGTCAATTATTTTATATTTAATTTTTAATTAATATGTTGTATATAATTTGTCATAAATAATTTGTTCGCTTTAAATATTAACTGAAACCAATGTTATTTTTTTTTCGCAAAAGCATAAGGGTAAATAACTTTTTTATTATTTTTTAATATTTATTTAAAAATTTATAAGATTTTTTTTAAATTTCAATTCATCTTTATTGGTATAACATTTTTATTAAAAAGACGTTAATACGTACAATTTTAATGTTTAAGTTTTTTCTACCTGTTTATCTATAATATAAAAATAAATATAAAATTAAATCGCAATAAAATGCCTAAAATGATGTTGGATTTTATTAAAAATTTATAAGATAGAAATTAATTGTAAGTAAGAAAGAATATATATAGCTGGAGCTAGAGGTAAAAACCCTTAATTTAAGCTTATACAGTTTTTTAATTTACTAAGAGAACCGCTTAGGAAATTAAAAGCGAAATTTTTGCATTTTTATGTAGTATATAGTTAATTATTTTATATTTAATTTTTAGTTAATATGTATATAATTTGTAAAAATCATTTTTTGTCCTTAAATATTAACAAGATAATCGGTTAGGCAATTAAAAGGGTAATTTTTGCAAATTAACTGGGAAATTATTTATTTAAAGAATTTTATTGCTTAAAAATAAACTAATATATTATTATATGTTTATTGCCCTTACTGCATTTTATCTTAATCTATTATTAAATAGTTTTTGAACTCGCTAAGATAAACGCTTAGGCAATTTAAAGGAAATTTTTTTGCAAATTAAGGGATATCCCAATTGGTATTTTTTTTTTATATGGTTTTATCATTCCGGGAAATTATTTTTATTTACGAAATTATTTGCTTAAAAATTTATTTTATCGTTATTTTTTGAGACATGACAAAAAATTATGAAAGTTTTTTAGCTTGCACAGAGTATTTAAATATCGTCACTGTCAGACACTCCTTTTTTTTAGTTTATTTTATTTTTCTTATATACTTTTTCATGTTGGTTTATTTTTTATTTTAGTTTTTTTGATGCCTTTGCCTGCAAGTTGGCTATTTTTTTTCCATTTTTTTAATTTACTAAGAGAACCTCTTAGGAAATTAAAAGGGAAATTTTTGCATTTTTATGTAATATAAGGTTAATTATTTTATATTTAATTTTTAATTAATATATATATAATTTATAAAAAATCATTTTTTTCTCCTTTTTTTGAACTCGCTAGTATAAACGCTTAGGCAATTTAAAGAAAATTTTTTGCAAAATTAACTGGGAAATTATTTTTATTTACGAAATTATTTGCTTAAAAATTTATTTTATCGTTATTTTTTTAAAGATGATAAAAAATTATGAAAGTTTCTTAGTTTATCAGCTTGCACAGAGTATTTAAATATCGTCACTGTCAGACACTCCTTTTTTTTAGTTTATTTTATTTTTCTTATATACTTTTTCATGTTGGTTTATTTTTTTTATTTTATTTTTTTTTTTTTTACTTTAGTTTTTTTGATGCCTTTGCCTGCAAGTTGGTTATTTTTATTTTCTTCTGATTTTCTGCTTTTTTTTTTTTTTTACTACTTTATCTACTTGCGAAATCTGTATGCAGAAAATATTTTCCACTTTGCGCTCACTCACACACTGTCACTGGGAGATGGCTCGCTCCGCTCCGTTCCGCACCGTCACGGCATGGTGCCCCTCCACGGCACGTTTCCATGCCGGACAGCGTTGAAAAACTTTTGGAGTGAAAATGATAAACATCTTTGTGAAATTCTGTGATTTTCTTTTATGCTTTGTGCTGCGCATCACAAGTGCGTCGTTTGGGCATAAAATGGGGAGCCAAGGAGCGCTGGCAGGGATCTGAAGGGATCACAAAGTCCTTCCTTTTGGCCACAACTGCTTATGGCCATTCGTTTTGGGTTGTTGCCTCCACTTCAGCTGTTTTGTGGCTTGTTCGGTTCGTGTGGTTTTTTTGGTCTTACTTTTGCAGGTCCGGCCGGCTGGTCGGTCCATCAATGTTTAGTGTGAAATGTAACAGCCACTTATTGTGATTGTGTGTAGCGCCTTCCAAGTCCCGCATTGCCCGCATGCCACAAAGCGTTGCAGCTCAAGCATATCAGATAGTCATACGGCTGCTTCTTCTTCGCTCTTCCCCAAATCCAGTGAGTTCTTTTAAAACAACTTCTTCTTTGGGTTTTTATGCCCTGTTGTTGTAGTTGTTGTTGTTGTTGTTGTTGTTGTTGGTTGCTTGGTTGGATTGTAATTTTTGGTGTCCTTTTTTTTTGATTGGAACATCATTTACACGCCACGTTGTATTTATCAATCAAATTGAAATCTGTTTGTTGTTTTGTATTTTTTACGCTCGTTTGTTTGGGCGTTTGTGTTTGGCTGTTATATAAAATAATTGAAAAGCGGCGCACACTATATATACATATGTACATATATGTATATATACTCGTATGCACACATATATGAAGGATTGACTGAATGGCGATTCAAGTTCTGCTTGTGTAATACTTGGGTAACAACAGCAGCATAATAGAATATAAAAAGTCTGGATAAGAGCAGCGGAAATGAAATAGTTGGGTCTTCATTTGTCACAGTGCTGGCTATGCATAGATACCCCCCACCGTTCCACTCCCTAATGTCTTATTATGCATTTTTTATGATTTTAAGCCTCAAAAATTTGAGTGCTTACTATCTCGAAGGAAAGAAAGAATTTTATATACTTACCAGGCGCATGGCTGGATACTGATGGGTTGGATATTGATGCGAATAAAGAATTTGAAATTCCGTGGCAATGCCACTTACTTAAGTCCAGATATTCACAACGAAGTTCGTCAGATATGCTCTTATATGTTAGTAGTCTTTAAAATGAATAATCCATGGATGTGGATTCTCGAAGCCAATATCATAGAAAGTGTACCTCTGCCGATTGGTATATTATCGGATGAAGCCATGGAAGCCTGTAGTAAAGATTTTCGAAATTTTCGAAAAACTCGTAAATCTTCTCGAAAAAATACTATGGAGTAGGTACTTAATCAACGCATTTTTTGCGTCTGCAGATTCTACGAGCCTTTCTCATCTTGGCTTTGTTTCAGTACATGTTTTAATACTTTACTAAAAAAAAATGTTTAATTAAAAAAAAAATTTACCTTGACTAAGATAATGGCAAATATTTTTTTTCAAGATACGTTTTAATATTTTATTAAAAATTACAATTTTGTATTTAAAAAAAAACAAATTTCCCCTATTTTATTTCTTTCGTCTTAACTATTTCCGAAAAATTGTTCTTTGAGTATATTTTTATTAAATAAATAAAAATGTAACTATTTTTTTTCGGTATATGTTTTTATACTTTATTAAAAAAAAAAAAAAATTTTTAAAAAAATTTTAAATTAAAGGAATGACGCACGGAATTCGGATTCCGTGCGAAAATTTTCGAACTGTGTATGATCCTTAAAAAAAAAAATCCCCCTATTCCTATCATCCTGTCATCAACTATTTGCGAAAAAATATTCTATTCAATATATTTTTATTATTTCAGACAGATTAATTTCTGTCATATTTTGTTTCATTCAACTTAACTATTTCCGAAAAATTGTTCTTTGTGTATATTTTTGTTAAATAAATAAAAATGTAAATATTTTTATTCGTTATATGTTTTTATACTTTAAATTTACAAAAAAATAAATTAAAAAAATATACCTTGACTAAGATAATGCAAATAATTTTTTGTCATGATACGTTTTTATATTTTATTAAAAAAAAATATTGAAATAAAAATAAACTATTTCCGAAAAAAATATTCTATTCAATATATTTTTATTATTTTAGACGGTATTAATTTCGTTCGTATTTTGTTTTATTCAACAACTATTTCCGAAAAAATTTTCTTTTGAGTATATTTTTATTAAATAAATAAAAATGTAACTATTTTTTTCGGTATATGTTTTTATACTTTATTAAAAAAAAATTTTTTTTTTTTAAATTTGAATAAAATAAATAAATTAAAAAAAATTTACCTTGACTAAGAGAATGCAAATATTTTTTTTCATGATACGCTTTTATATTTTATTAAAAAAAACTTTTTAAATTAAAAAAAAAAATTCCAACTATTTTTATAAAATAAATAATTATTATTATATACAGCAAGATTAAAAATAAATTTCTAACCTAGCTTAGGAATAAAGGTATAGCGCTGGCTACTAAGGCCTTTGGCTATGTTATTTATGTGTTAGATATAATAGTAATACGTGTATGTTTAAACAATAAAATTATGAAGATGTTGTGAAGGTGCCTTATGATTATGTTTTAGAGATAGAGTATTTTATAAATATTACATAATTATTTTAGAGTAGAATATGGTGTTCTAACAGAAAATAACACAAAGTGTATTATTACTTAATTTTTAAATATATAATTTTTTTTTTTTTTATTTTTATTTTTTTTTTTTTCAAATAGAATGGTATAATTTGAAGAAGGGATTGACAATCCAACAGTAGATGTTTTATTGAGATTGGGGTATTAGATTGGCAGTGTATACAGTTGTGAGAGATGTTTGGGCTAAAATAGTGTTCATGAGTAATTTCGGTATGGCCTAGACGTAATCTATTTATTTTTATTTGGTAAATTCTTGGGATAGACTTGTGATCAATATCTTTTATGAATGTGTAAAGGGGTCTAGTGTCTTTATTGATAAGTTGGAAGCAGCTAGAGGTTTGGCTTGATCGGTTAAGTTTTATTTTTAAAAGTTTAATTTTGATCCAACTATTTTATTTCTTTCATTTTAACAATTTCCGAAAAATTATTCTTTTGAATATATTTTTATTAAATGAATACAAATGTAAATATTTTTTTCGATATATGTTTTTATACCTTAAGGCCCATACGCAGCATGCTAAATTTACGAACGGAATGAAAAACTTTATATAAAAAAAATAGTCACGAGAAATTCCGATAAAAAACTTTTGACAAGTGGACGCAGATAACAAAACAAAACAGTATGTATTGTCTTTTAATTTTGAAATTGCTTAACGTTAGATGGTGGTTCCAACTGAAATAATATGCATTAATTTCCATATGGAAATTTTCGAACTGCGTATGGGCCTTTAAAAAAAAAAATTGTTTTTTGAAAAAATATTATTAAATAAATAAAAAAATAAATAAAAAATAATAATTCCCCCTATTTCTGTCGTCTGAACTATTTCTGAAAAAATATTCTATTCAATATATTTTTATTATTTTAGACGGTATTAATTTCGTTATAATTTTGTTTTATTCAACAACTATTTCCGAAAAATTATTCTTTAGAATATATTTTTATTAAATAAATAAAATATTTTTTTTCTGTATACGTTTTTTTTCTATAAAAAAAAAAAATTTAAATTAAAAAAAAATTCCCCATATTTCCTTCATCTTAACTATTTCCGAAAAAAAATATTTGCAATATTTCAATTCTTCCACTGTTCGTCGACTCGAAAAGTTGGTCGCAAATCTGACAAAAGGAAAAAGCATGGCGATTAGCTTCAACAAGATACTTTCTTTTATTAACATTATTCTGGCCTAGAGCCGACAAATTTGGTATGTGAGCCCAATAAACAATAAAACGCATACAAAATCTTTTTTTGGGGAAATTTGTTGCAGGGCATGCGTTTATTGTACACCATACCGATAAAAATTAGCTTCTTACATAAAACATCGTATTTTCATTATTAATTCACAAATCCGGAAATGTTTCGTTACATTGAACATAGAATAACAAAATTCAAATATATTGCATTATAAATTGCAATTTTTAATAAAATTATAACTTTTTTGCATTTTATTTTTTATTCAACATTGTCATAGTTATTTACCAATATTGTTTGGATTTCTTTTATTTATTCGCTATTATTTATTCAAAGCTTATATATAGTACATACATATATAGTAGATAGACACTAGGATACCTATAACTATGAGTCTTTTTGTATGGATGAATGTTTGTATATTTTTGTCATTTGATTTTCCAAGCTGGCGCTTTCAGCTTTCATTTCTTTGTCAAACACGTTACGCAAATATTGGCATAGCTCCCACGACCAGCTTGATGTCTATGACGATGTCTATAGTGATGACTATGACGATGGCGATGGCGATGGCGTTGGTGACGGCATCTGTCGCTGCTACCTGCACCGCAAATATAACGCCAACACTCAGTTGTACCTCACCTAGTCGCCCACCTGCACCAGCTCAGCCTCACACACAGGTAACCATACGAAGCTATTTGTTTACTTCAATGTCCCACGCTGGCCGCTGTCAACTGCCAAAGAGAGCCTCCTGATGCGACGTGAGCGGATGACAACACGGACGCGCATTTCATGTCAATGGAAACAAACTGAAGGTAGCAGAGCAACAGAGCTATAGCAGGAACAGTTCGTAAAGTGGCACAGCCGGTGATGGCATAGCATGTGAGCCAGGACATTTGCAGCATATACCTACTGTAGGAATTTCACATATCTCTCTTGACTCTCTATGGAGTGTATTACGTTTACACTTAGTCAAGTATACGTACCAAAACAATAATAGAGTCCATCCAGTCTGGAATACTATAGTTTTATGAACAAAGTTTTTAAAGCGAACTAATAAGCTTTTGTTCTCATTTGCGTTATATCAAATTAGTTTGTTCGGAACATGCCGACTATCATATACCCTGTAAAATGACTCAGCTGCACAGTTTTCATACGATTTTGAAGAGGGCTTACTTGAAGGGATGTTTTCCACAAAAAGTACCATAAACGAACACCAATTTTTATGCTCATATGACGAGTACAGATCGATTCTCTAGGAACAGATTTATTTATGAAAAATTTATTTCCAGAAAAAGGTGCTTCAAATTTCGGTAATTTTTAGCCTTAATGTTTTCAAGCAGTGTATGGATAATTAAAAATGGCGTTCTTTTTAGTCGGGCGATGACGACTTTTGGAATACCCTGTACCAGCACATTGCAATCAAATCTGGTATATTGTTAAAGAACTCCAAAAGACATGTGATTGGCAAATTTGGTTACGATATCTCTAAAAACGTTTTTTTGACCGATCGGTTCTATGTTGACTACATGATATAGTCAACCGATTTTGATCAAATTTGGTACAGTGCTGGGGAACTCTAAAAAACTTCAAAACAAATGTTTTCGATATCTTTATAATCAAACGAATAATGCCCTAAAATGCCGCTTTTTTGAACGATCGATCCTATGGAGGCTATATAGCCCCGATTTCAAAAAAATTAACTTGTCTACCGTTAGATAATAAGGGATCTAATCTGAAAGTTTGGTTGCTCTACCATCTCTGAGATCAAGGTGTTCATACGGACATGGGTATATCGGCTTCTCTAAGCTAGGTTTATAAGAAGCGGACCATAAGACCATACCTTCTGGTACTTCATGCTCAGAGCTTATTTGATCTTCAATGAAAGGGGAACATGGATAGGTGTACTTTATTTATTTAATTTAAATTGGCTGGCTTCATGATAATGGACCTACGAGTGGCGGAGAAATGTAGGGTCCACCCGTACAGAGATCCGCATGTGCCGGTAAATCTAATTAGAGCCGGCGGTTGCCAATAGTTTGATGAGCCTGGCCTTCAGCCTGGCTGGCTTACGGCACTGTGTGAGACGTGGAGGGATGAAAGTGGTAGTTTTTTTGTGTAGGATTTGGGTAAAGCTCTCATGAACACCTTGTCAGTGCAGTGATCGTACGTACGCCCACTGCCTGTCCGGGTCTGCTTATTTCTCTACTTTTTCTCGCTTATTTGAAGCTAACCGCCTGGTCCCATCAGAACCATCTCATTAGTTCGCCAGACCAGGGTTTAAGGTGCTCACAACACATCATTTCGCGCTTCCTTTATGTACGTACAGGTCGGGTCATCTAATAGTGACTCATTTGTTTCTGGAATAAATAATTTTGGGAAAGAAACTTTGTGAATGTGAACTACTTTTTATATGCGATTTGATTTAAGAGCTCTCCTTTTCCTCCAATGACATAATGGGATACTTTTTCGTCATTTTCCAACACTGTCTATTTGTTTGACATTCGATATTGGTCTTAAGTTGAGCCAAAGTTCATTATTTACGATGTACAACTTGCACTTCAAGTGTTCCTAACCAACTGTTCATGGTGTCATGTCATAACGCTTCATCTTGTTGGAACCAGAATACCGACAATCAAGGCTCGATAAGCCTCAATGCTGACTGTACAGTGGCCTCGGCTGCTCGTCCTCGGGACATGTTCCCCTTCGAAGACACATCATACCAGAGGGTCGCTTTTTGGTCATAAACAGGCTCTTCGAGCATTGATGAGTTTTGAATAGCGGGATTTTGGTGTTTAACGCCTCATCGGAACGCAAGGTTGGGAAAATATTTAACAATATACAGCTGCCTTATTTCAAATGAGTTCGAGGCTTATGTAATATTTCCCAACGTGCCTTGAAAGTTGTCGATTTAGGTTAAAGAAATCATGAACTTCTTTGGGTGACATCTATAAATAGAGCAAGTCTATAATCAGGATGACGAAGTAATTCATTCCCCATTTTCCTGCAGCTAGGCCGTATATTTCTTGTAAATTAATCTGGAGCCTAAAATTTTATTTTTCAGTTTCTGATGCTGTTTCCCCGCTTTTCGGCTGAAAATTTTAAACTTATAAAAATCGATTTTAAGATCTTCGCAGAAGTTACTCGAAAGCAATTAAAATGCAAACGCATTAAAAGCTGCCTCATTTTGGGGAATACAACGCATTAGTCACTATTTTCACCCGAAATAATAATAGACTACAAAACCTATTTGGGTGCATAACGTTCCCAGATCTTTATTAATTAAGTGCTCCGCCTGTTACAATCAGTAATGCCGATCTATCGGCGGCAGCCAGTCAAAAGCCCTTTCAAGTCGAAATCACATAGCTCGTACTGCCCTTGACTGGAGCCCTCAAGGAAGCCGTAGAAGGGGGAGACCTGGCGAAGAACGGGGGAAACAGTGGCTCAGCAGGGCGGTCGCACCTGGCGCAATATAAAGAACTTAGCAATGTATAAACCAAATTTTAATATATTTGTAAAGGCCCTTTGCTCCAACTAGGAGCTCAAGCAAATATATATACATATTCCCACAGCAGCTTTTCACTATTTTCACTCAGACGTTTTTAAAATAGAATAATCGCATTCAAAAATTTGTTTGTAACATCCCTAATTATAATCCGAGTATTTTACTCGGATTCGTTTTCAAATCACGTGTTTGGTGCACCCAATTTTTTACGAGTTTGAATCCGACTACATTGCTGCAAGTGAAATCAAATCGAATTGGCAAAATAGGTTCAAAAGTGCACGTTATTCAAACGGAATTAATTTTAAAAATATTTTCAGTTTCTATTTACGCCAATTTCCCAGTTAAATTTTTATTAATAATTTTTTTTTATAATTTTCCCTTTTTAGGGATTTGTTTTTTTATATGAAGTTTTGACATTTCGTGCGAAATTTTTCCATGCTGCGTATGAGCCTTAAACCCAAAAACTAGCTTTCAAAATTCAAATTGAATTTTGGCATACGTTCATACGGTTCATGTCCAGCATAAATGGTTCATGTCGTGCCAAAAAAATTTCCCTTGTTGTAAGAATAGCGTAACCGTGGGTAATTGCAATCGAAAGGTGTAGAGCTGTGCTAACGAAGAGTAAGGGAAATATGAGCAGATACGAACAAAATTTATTCGTTTTCGTTTTGTGGAACACGGCCGAAAAATTTTGACTCCCTTCACTAATTTCGGAAACTAATTTCAAAATTGTCTTAGGTTTCGCCTATCGCGAATTTTTCTGTGGTCTCGATCCTATCTCTTTTTAAAATACAGATACAGAGAACTTAAAAAAAGAACTTGTCCTAAGAACGTAAAATCCCTTGGAGGTTTTAGTATACTTACTGCATGCATAGTGTTATTAGAGAAGTAGGAGGCAGCCAGTATTTTATAAATATTTTAGAAATATCCGACGGCAACCAGTATTTAAGAAGTTATGCATTTCAGAACTATCCAACTTTTAGATAAAGTAAGCACTTTATGTAACTCATATAGTTGGCAATGTGCAGCAGGTATATATGGTTCAGCGTCATCATCGTATTATTCATTGCCGGACTTTACCATGCCAACTGCTCCCATCCCGCTTGGCTGATTTCCACTGCTCATAATGTACGTCTGCTACAACTCATACTATATATCCGTACAAAGTCATTTTCCCAACATCAATTGCAATATTTTGGATTTGTAGAGCGCGTGAAAATCGCGTACTACTATCTATCAGTCTATCTGAATGAGTGTGAGCCAGTGTGTGAGTGAGTGGGGGTGAGTGTGAGTGAGTGTTTGAGTGTGAATGAAAATGTGTGTGTGTGTAACAATGGCGCACAAATGCGCGTGGTTTTTCAGCACGTTCTCTGGCCATTCATGTGCAGAAGAAGTCCCTTTGGTATTCCTTTTTTTTTTTTTGCCTACTACTGTTCTCCTCTGTCAGCTGTCCAACAGTTTGTTGATGTGTGTGTACGTATCTGTGTGTATGTATATTTTAACTGCGTTTGGGCAGCTGGTCGTTCAGTTGGTCGGTCGCTTTGTCCATAAATTATTCCAACGCTCCAAATTAAGCATACGTCATCGCCTTTTGATGGCTGCCAGCCAGTCGACGAGCCAGCTCTGATGCCATAGTCCAGCTATTCATACACCTTCACACACACACACACAAACAATCGCAAATACAGATACTCTTATGGCGGCTCACATACAACAGCTTTTCTTGTTTCTGTTGTTGTTGTTATTTATTTCTTTTATATCGAATACACTATAATTCAAAAGTATATCGACGCGTTCGCGTTTTACAGTGTACCACCAGGTTTTAACCCACAATATGCTGCTTAAGCCAACTAAATTTACGTTTTTGTTGAAAAATAGAAACTTTATTTATAAATTTTTTTACTGATGATAAGTATAGATTTTCAGGCACGGAACCATATACAAAAATAAAATAATCCTATTCATTTTTGATCTGTTTTTACTCTTCGGCGGCCATCTTGAATCCACCATATTGGATCTGCCATCTGGAAATTTTGAAATTCTAGCCCCATTTTCGTGATCAGCGACCGCATACCCAACTCGTGCTTTAATCGCATATGATTGATGATTTTCGTACATTTTGGCAGCCATCTTGGATCCGCCATTTTTAACACCAAATAAGATGAAGTATCTGAATAGCACATAACAGGAGTTTCAAGAAAGTTTTGCTAAGAATAAGAATAAAAAATAAAGTTTAAGCTATTGGTGGGGGTGTGTGTGTGAGAGGGTTAATGATTTGACTGAGTATATTTTTTCCTTTTATTTATTTATTTTTTTTTTTGTTTTCTTTCGGGCCAAGGTTTTGACTCCATTGACACTATAACGACAATACGCTTACAATATTTATTCATAAGCCAAATGTTAATGTTTCAGCTTATATCTAAGCCTGTTAATTTTAAAAATAAAATATATATTTTTTTAAATTATAAATAAAGCAAATTATTAAACTAATTTAAAAAATAATTAATGTAATAAACCAATCCCCCAGCTTTTAGTAGATACACCCACAATGTAATTTTTTTCAAAATCTATATAGAAACACAAAAAAAAAACATTCTATATAAAGACCCATACGCAGCATACAAAAATTTCGCACGAAATGTCAAAACTTCATTACAAAAAAAAATTCCCTTTTTTGGGATTTTTTTTTAAATGAAGGCGTATGGGCCTTTAAGTCGAGAAAAAAAGTAAATAAAGTCTTTAAATGGAAAAATTGCTATGATGTGAGTTTTGGCCAGAGAATTATTAGTATTTTTTGAGGTTATATCAAAAACCTAAAATGAGAACTTAAAAGGACTTAAAATTTCGCACGGAATGACAAAACTTTATATAAAAAGAAACAAAACTCTGCCGCACAAATTAAGAATTTATTATAGGTACCTATATTAGATATTTTATTGAATATATAGGGTGGGTCATCTGTTAGTTTGTTTGTTAATTGCATTTTATTCGTGTATTTTCCAGGAACATTTGGCAAATGTATATACCAAATGCAATTTTGAAACTACTCATTTGTGTGTGAAAAATAATATCGCTCAAAATGGCCGCCGCGGCTGGCTTTAAAGGCCCGTATGCGAAATTCGTAATTTTCGATGACTTTTTTTTTTGACGATAACTTATTTGGCTGTTCTCCCATCCCTTGAACGAATAAGCGACGCTGATAATAGTCCGTGGGCTTCAATTGTTGCGTCATTTGAATCTTGCAGATCCGCATGCAAAATTCGACGCATAGTTGTCCTAGCCGCTGTTCCTGGCGACTCGTCGACACTGGCCTCAACTATGTAGAAAGACCCTCTTCATAGTACGCCTGTGTCACTTTTACGCGTTGTTCGGTTGTTAAACGAAAGGCATTTACTTTGGATGAGTATGTTCCAAATTATGAGTGTTTAACAACCAAACCAATAGCTGGCCCACCCAGTTAGTAAACGGCTGTGTAAGAAATATTTCGTAACGATTTTTCCTATCAGCCATTTGTTATGCCCATAATAATATGCTGGCACATTAGACTTCTTTGTGGCTGTTGCTACTGCTGGCGCCATCTAGTGAACTTTGTTGGCGCCATCTAACGTAAATCAAAGCACTTTTTTGTTTGTTTGTTGGGACATAAAATTTTGCAACTATTTTTTATATGAAATTTTTTCTTAATTTTCGGACAAAAAGTTTGTACCAATTGCTATACGCCGCTTAACTCTAACTATAAGGCAGACTACTCTGTCATGCTGCTGTACAGTGTATCTACAAGTCGCTCTCATTCAATTGATTTTGTGTTATTTTTTTTTTTTGTATGCTCATGCTCAACATTCAACAATTCATTTTTTGTGCTCAGGTTTGTTTGCCTTGTCTGGTTTTCCGTCTGACCGGCTGAATGGCTAGCTGACTGGGTGGCTTTGTGCACGACGCTCTGGATCCAGCGGTCCAGCTGTCCAGCTGTCCGGCAGTCCATTGGCCCATTGGTTTTACATGTTGTGAATAAATAATGACTACCATGATGTGGTAAATTGAATATGGCGTGAAATTAGCTTAAGTAAATGGAATTAAGAGGATTTCACAGTTGAGTGACTATTTAAAAATGCCAGGGTAGAGCAACAATGGCGACAACAACAACAACAACATATCAAAGTAAGTTCCCGCCTTTGCTAAATCTGTTGCATGGCAAGAAAATTGATTTAGTGGCATATAAAACGCAAGATGCGGCAGCGGCTCATACATATAAAAACTGTATTTACCAGGCATTTACAATTTGATACATATATGTATACGTATACGTATACATGCAGCAGTTCATATAAAGTCAATAAAAAAAGGACTACAGCGTTAAACGCATTTGTATTCTAATCCGTTTGTGTTTTAGCCCCTTGAGAGGATCTGGCCATAAAAATGACTGCTGAGAGTCGAGTCAGTCAAATGGCTAAGGCCAAAGGCAAATGGCAGAGTCGACAGCAAAGGCAGACATGAATATATCGTGTCACTTGTCGTGTCATGTCATGACTTTTTCTCCACATTTTCTACTTGGCTCCAAAAGAACATAAAAATAAGCAGCAAAATGTTTAAGCTGCAAGACAACGAAGCTTAAATACGCTTTAAAAGTGAACAAAATTAAATATTTGCATAGGTTCAAGCGAAATTTCCCAAATGAACCTAAATTGGGATTTTTTTTTTTTTCAAAAAGTTGGGAAGTGAGATTAGATGATTCGGATTTCTGACACATACTTACGGTTTGTGATGCTTTAGCTAGAAGAAGCACGTCCCACTTTGGCAGACATAGAATTAGGTTTTTTTCTCGGGAATTGAGCTGTCTGAGCAGCTCCAGAACTCTAGTAGCCGGAATAATTGATATTAAAATAACTATGCTTTATATTTTTAGTTACTTCTTGTAATTAATTGAGTTCAATCACTTGATAAACTCATTATACCCAGCCACACTACCCTAGCGCATAAATAAGACGGAGCAAGCAAAACTGTGTGCGGAAATGGTAAAAAAAAAAACTAAAAAAAAAAAAAAATCCAACCAAGCAAATCGCAACGTATTAACCTTCAACATTTTCAGCAACTGGAATTCAATTCCAGTGGGAACTCCTGTTGATCCGCTTTTTCTGATTTGTCAAGTTCTGGCCAAAGTTGGGTGAACTAAAGTCGAGTTGACAGTCACTCTATAAGCAGCAGCAATGAAAGAAGTTGCATGAGCAAAAAAAAAAAAAAAACAAAAAGGGTTCGTAGGGGGGGAGTGGGTCTCACGAGCAATGACACTTCTCGACAACAGACAGCCAGACGACTTATGTATATATGTGGCAGTGGATGTATGTGAGCATGTTTATATACTGTATGTCCTTGCCTTTGGATTCCTCTTTGGGTTACTTATTCTTTTTCTCTGCTTTTTTTTTTTTTTTTGTCTTAGGCAAATGACATTCACTGACACTGAGCACTCTTCGCTTGGGAGCATTGCAATAAACATAAAACGTTTTTCAAATAAGCGCTCGGGGAGTTCTCAACTGACGACCACAAACCGGTCGCTCTTTCTCTACTTACTGCATATGTACTTAAAGGTGAAATTCGTATGTGAAATAAAGATAAACATGTGAAGTAGCTAAAAATAAGCAACAAAAAAAAAAAATGTGCCAAATTCGGTTTATTTTTGTAGTTAAGCAGTGTCTGTATGTGTCATGTGTGCTTGTCTGGGTCATTGATATATTTATTGATTATTATTATTATTATATTATTATTAACTATGATTATTGAAAGTGTCAAAGCTGTTATCTTTTGACGTTTGACTTCAGTAACAACGAAATATTTTTGTCCAAAATTATCGAACAATGAACAATTCAAAAATTGTTGCCAAATTTGAGAATTTGGTTTGGCCTTCACTTGGGCAGGCCTTCTTAGCAGATAAACGAGCAAAGATACGTTATTAGTTTTTAAACTTATCTTTGTAAATAAGCCAAATTGTCGATTTTGAAAACACCTTTGCCAATGCAAGCTGTGCTAAACAGATAAATTTTTTAAATTTTTGCTCTAAAGTGTATAAATGTTTGTATAAAGCTTAAACTTGATGGATTTGATAAGGATAGAACGCATAACATTTACACAAAACCGATCATATACTGCCACATTGCGTATACGTAATTTTTATTAAATACTCCATTTTTCGAAATTTTGCAAACAAATGAGTTTATATATTCCATAATAATAATATAATACTTAAAACTTATATTCTAAATTCCAATAAAGGCTCACAATATGTAAATTATTATAATATAGTTGGTGTAGCAGTTTATGTTAATTATAATCTGAAACTAAAAATATGAATAGCTAACTTAAAGTTGGTTTGACAAAGATAATAAATTATCTATTACTTATAATTCAAATGAAAATGGATTTACAGCTTCACACTCGTATCTGTATTAGGAAGGTCATTATTATTTTTATACTTAAATCTTCTTTTTGTTGTCTTTTTTTGGAATGATAATTTTTTTAATTAAGCTGACCTTGCTTTAATAGTCACTACTTTAAAGCTGTGCGAATCTTTTGGCTTAACACAATAATAGTCATAAAATACGATTGCCAGCAAGCGAAGCCCTCTATTTCTCAAAATTAGCAGATAAATCAGAAAATAATTTCCATTATTGAAAGATTTCTGTCTGATTTTTATAAAAACTATAATACTTCATAAAACAAGTTGAACATTTCTATGCAACTTAGCTCTAACTCGAGCGAAGAGATGTCTCATCCAGCAGCCAGAGAGCTGCATCGAGTATGCTCGATCAGCCTTGCCAAAAATGCAATCAAACCAATTTGGCGTTTAGCTGCAACATATTTGATCGAGCTGAGCACTGAACATGGCAGAGCCAGCATTCTACGCTCGCGATCGAGCAACTTGCATGATTGCTTGTATACGAACAAGTCAGGTTCGTCAGCTCGGATCGAACCGAGTCAGATCGTGTCAAATAGGCACATAAGTATATATATTTTTAGTGCGTGCTTGTTGTATGTGTTCGTAATTCAAATTATTATTATTTAAACATTTTAATTCATTTTTTTTGCAACAATTATATAACTTAAAAAAAGACAATTAATTTTATTTCAGTAAATTTGAAATGTAACTAAAGTTTAAAGATTTTTTTTTTTTAAACTAGACAAATGATAAATTTAAGGAAAGTTATTAATATATATTATCTGATATTTATATATCTGTTGAAGCACAGATAAAACTACATTTATAAAGATATTTTCGAAGCATAGATATAGTTATAGGTAATTTAAGAAAATTGGAATAATAATATAAGAGAAATCTAATGAATTTTTTCATAAATGGCTCTCTTAATTTGGTCTCTCTCTCTATGTGCAATGTTTCAACTTTGACTCGTCGCCATTTCCCGAAGGTTTGCACATAGCACTTAGAGGATCACTTACACTGCCGGGCATAAGTTTCCGGACACCTAATAATTACTCCTTAAAATTCAAAAAATGTATCATAAACGTTTGAAACTATTGATAGGATGTGAAAAAACTTTATTCTAAAGATTGTTCTTTTTAAAACTATTCAATATATTACTTCAACTGTAGCAGATAATATGTTTGTACACATAGAACGATTATACTTTTTTCTAGTCAAAATATCCACCTTTAGCTTTCGACACTTTTGCGACGATTCGAGGCATTCTGTTGACAAGTTTTTCAAGAACTGTTGGTTTCAGCTGCTCCCACGTCTTCTTTAATGCAATCCAGAGAGTTTCTTTCGAAGACAGACACTGTTTCCTGACTTGACGATCAAGTTCATCCCAAAAAAGTTCGATTGGATTTAGATCAAGGGATTGGGCCGGCCACTCCATGATTTTCAACGTTCTATCTTTTCATAGTACGCGAAACAAGAAGCTCGGCGAAATTATATTTACTGCTCAAACAAAAATGATTAACTTAGTTTATTGATGAATTTATGTTGCTGATACATAATTCAATATACTTATTCGATCAATTTTAAAACACTCTTGAAGCTCTTTTCGTGTTTGCTAATCAATTCCGTATAATTTCTCAAGGAAACTTTTGCCCGGCAGTGAAGATCTAACTATAATGCTGTATGTTGATCTCGTTATTGTACTAGAACGAAACGCACCTAAGCCGCTCAACATAATTATATCTACATATTTTTGTAAAATTTATGTAAATATAAATTACCGCGTATAAACCGAATTTAGGAATAGCAAGGTATCAAGTGCTAGTGGTCCGAGTCTTTGCCGTTTTTCTGCAATAATATTAACAGCCAATCCATAATTTTTTCCGTGTACATACATACATTATATATATATATATTATACATATAAGAGATGTCAAGAGCGACCCAAACTCTAGCGATTTATTTATCATGCAAGTATGAGTGTGAACACCATGTTCGAACATTGCACCCGCAGGCAACACTGCTCGATCATTCACAATCATACATAAATTTGGAAATTTTGTTGAAGAACCGAAATGATATAATCATAATGAGTTGGAGTAAAAAACACTCGAGTGTGAGCGAACTACCCGTTGCAGCGCTCTGGTCGGGATGCACTGGAATCCGCATTTACTTTAACATAATTTCTTTTATAATTTCACGGAACCAAGTTGTGGGCTTTTTATACCCTGTACCGTATGGTACAAAGGGTATATTGTGTTTGTGCAAGCCGAAAATGTATGTAACGTACAGAAGGAGAAGTCGGAGACCCCCCAAAGTTACCTAAAGTATGATCAGAGTGACTAGAGAAGTCGATATACCCATGTCCGTCTGTCCGTCTGTCCGTATGAACGCCTAGATCTCAGAGATGGTAAGAGCTAGAGCAACCAAACTTTCAGATAAGATCCCTTATTAATCCATAGGAGATAAGTTTATTTTATTTTTTTGATATCGGGACTACATTATATAGCTCCCATAGCGGTGTTTCAGAGGACCTCGAAAAAAAGCAAAAGTTTTAGATGGATAATTCGTTTGCTTATGAAGATATCATAACCAAATTTGGCAATCGGAAGTCTTTTAGAAACCCCCAGCACTGTACCAAATTTTATCAAAATCGGTTGACTATATCATATAGGTCCCATAGGATCGATCGGTCGAAAATTTGTTTTTTGTACAAAATTCGTTGTGTTTCGTTTGTTTGTAAAGATATTGTAACCAAATTTGGCATTAAGAAGTTTTTTAGAGTTTCCAAGCACTGTACCAAATTTGATCAAAATCGGTTGACTATATCATATAGCTCCCATAGGATCGATCGGTCGAAAATTTGTTTTTTGTACAAAATTCGTTGTGTTTCGTTTGTTTGTGAAGATATTGTAACCAAATTTGGCATTCAGAAGTTTTTTAGAGTTCCCAAATACTATACCAAATTTGATCAAAATCGGTTGACTATATCATATAGCTCCCATAGGACCAATCGGTCAAAAAACGATTTTTGTACAAAATTTGTTGTGTTTCGTTTGTTTGTGAAGATATTGTAACCAAATTTGACATTCAGAAGTTTTTTAGAGATTTTCAACACTGTATCAAATTTTATCAAAATCTGTTGACTATATCATATAGCTCCCATAGGGCCGATCGGTCGAAAAAAGTTTTTGATTAAAAATTCGTCTGTTTTTGGTTGTTTATGAAGGTATCATAATCTAATTTGGCAATCAAATGTCTTTTGGTGTTCTTAAGCAATTTACCGGATTTTATTGCAAGCAGTGGTACAGGGTATCCCAAAGTCCAGATGATAATATGTTTATCAAGTTTCGCTTCTTCAATCTTTTGATCGGCTTAACATTCCAAAAATCCAGCCTGTTTTGATATCTCCGCAATATTTTATAGTAGTGACTGGTGTGCTTATTAATCTCAATGTCAAGGTCAATGATCTACAGTTTGAGGTCTCTGTGACAGTTCGACTTTCTTATGTACCATTCGCATACAGAAATAAGGCATAGGGCCGCTTTCTGTAGCTTCTGGTTACTTAAGGGATTCGAGTGAGCGGCCGTACCCCCACTTTTTATAGCAGCAGCCAAGGCTCAATATATAGTAAGCACAATGGTTGTAATAGATAAAATAGGACGTAAAACATCGAATTTTTTTCAAAACAATATGATTGGGTATCGATTAATGCATGCCTGTCCGTCTAACCTGCTACACAAGATTTTGTCCAGAAATTCGCATCATGCTTAACTTGCAGTGGCCGGAAAAAAATTTTTTTAACGGCGTCCCTAAATCCGAATCCAAGGTCAGTTTTACCCCATCACTTCAGTTGTTGCAATATATTTAGTTTCCCAAGCACTTGCAAGGCTATGATTTTTCATCAGATCTGAGGTACGTAAGAAATTCAGACTAAAGACCGCAAAACCTTCAGATCTATAAATCCAACTGCCATTTTGGGATCAGCTGTGTTCAAATATGTGTAGATACAGCTTTATTTTGAAAACCTTTTATACGAATAAATTGTATTCGTTTTTGTTTTCAGATGCCTTCAATTTTAAATATTTTGCTGTCGATAACTTCTCAATTTCCCTTACTCTTTTTGATAAATTTTTGTCAAATATATTCACTTTTGAACCATTCGGTTTAAAACCACATAAAAAATACGTTTTGATAAAATTCACTCGATATAAATATTTTGTTTGGAAAAAAACTAAGTGCCTGCTATCCCACTGATTTAAATTTTTATTTATAGGATTTCCTGCAATAAGTATTGAATAGAACGAAGCTATCAGATCTTGTTGTGACATATTCATACTTGTATATAATATATTAATAAATAAGCATGTGGAGTTGGTGGCGGGGGGTGGATAATTGCAGTTCGTTGATAGCCACGCCTAACTGTTTAAAATGCTAATTATTAAAACAATTTTCACTTTATGCGCCAACTCGTTGCTATGCATGCGCTTTTCCGCTTTTCCGCTTTTAACAAGTTTCTTTTGCTAATTTGTCAAACACTTTGCATAATTTTACGTGGCAAGCCAAAGAGCTCCAATCCCCCAGCCCCAGCCCCACTGCCACGTCCATGTCCATACCAAAGTAGTTGGCGTATGACGTTGCGGCGCTTTAACCCCTGCCTCCTGCCGCATGCCTCTTGCCACTTGGCATCAGTTTATAGTGCAAAGTGTTGAGCGCCGTGTTTGCTGATTATTAATTTTCCCGAACCCAAGTCAAGACCAGAGCTCTAGTACATGGTACATCGTACGTACATACAATACATACTATGTATAACGCTTAAGGCAAACGCTTACGTATTATAAAGCGTCTAAGCTGTATATACATAGATACAGTTACCTAGTTTTTATGTTTAGCAGCACTCTTTTAGTACATTATGTCAAGGGGCATGGCCCAAAGTCAACACTTGAGTGGAGATGAAATTAAATTGCAAGCAAAAGAGCAGCGAAATGGAAACCATTCATTGGATGCCGTCTACAAACACAGTTCTATATAATTTCGAATCAAATTCGAAACTCATTGAAAACCGCAGTAGCTACAGATACACTTGAAGAAATAGTCTCTCAAGATTTTTTTAGCATAAATTGAGTTTTGCATAACCAACCTTCAGTTCAGTTCAGGGCTGATCCTTCCGTGTGTATGCCCATTTTCTTGTACTCTTCTTAGGAGGGTTAGCGCCGCTTCTATCTCCCGTGTTAGTAGGATCTTTCGCCTGCTTGTCTAACGTGAATCGGATATTTTGACTGTAGAATCCACAAATCTCAAACAACAGCGTCCATTGCGGAATCTCACCTATGCCGTTTAGTTCGAGTTTGGACTCATCTCAGAAGCGACTTTCACGAAAATGTAAAGGACCTCTCCGAAACTTTTGTTATTATGTTACGTTTAAGCAGTGAAGGCTGGACTTCGAATATTTCTCTGGGGAGAAGTCTGAGTTTGGCTTCATCTCTCATGTGACTTTGCAGAATAATGTTAAAGACGTCTACGAATCTTTTTATTATGCAACGTTTCAGCGATGGAGGAGGCTGGACTTCGAACATTTATCTGGGGAGAAGTCTGAGTTTGGCCTCATCTCTTATGTGACTTTTCAGACTAATGTTACAAACCACTCCGAAACTTTTTATTATACAACGTTTCAGCAGTGCAGACTGAACTTCAACCTTTTCGCTGGAAAGGCTATACCTATTTTTCATTTTACTGACCAAATCAAATCGTAAGAGCCTAAGGGTTTGCAATTTTTAATGGGGAGGGGATACCGCGCCGAATTCTCAATATCAATTGGAACACAAGATAAGATTTAAATACCTAGCGATTCCACCCCCAAAACTAGGTCGGGGGTGGCCTTTAAAGCAGGCAGGGGGCGGAGACCCTTACATAAGTATCATGTTACTCTACAAACCCTTTATGTGGGTTTGGGCTGTCAATAGTTCCCAGAATATGACTTATAAAATGACGCTTCTTTTTCTTATTTTGAGTCCAAGAGATTCCTAAGCCATTTCCTTATTGGAACCGCTTTTAAGAGGTCAGGTTACTCAGTATAAGGTAATTTAACAATGGCATAAGCTCCTTCGATTGAAACAATTTTTAGGTCGTGGTGTACAAGCTTATTACCAAGTACTTGATATTTTCTTTCAGTGTAGATACGGCCTTGATTTTTCCCCAGCCTCAAAAATGTACACAAATTTTGGGGTTGGCAAATTGGTGACTTCTTGACTGCTGCGACAGGTACATACATACTAGTAGTATAGTACCAATATATATGTGCTATAGCTGCGAGGGTCGGCTGACAAGTAATTGAGCAAGCCAAGAAACCTTAGCACCCATATAAGCATTGCCTTAAATATTTGACAGTAGAACCATCCAGGTTGGTAAAGAGAAGTCATTGCCACAAATATAACTGAAGGAATGCATTGAATGCTCCATTGCAAGCTGCTGAGGCTGTTTCACCTGAACGAATGGAAATTATTTTGCATCAATATCTGGATATAGGAAAGGTGCCAAACAAGTGTCTTCTCTTGACTGTAGACCAAAAAACAATCAAAGCATATGTTGTTTTTAAAAAAACCACAAATATGGAAAAAATTCAAAATTTACAAAAATTCGTAAAAGAGAATTTTGTTTTAGTGAATTTCGACTGTTTTTATAAATTTTTATATTTTCTACGCTATTTTATAAGCATTTATTTTAAAATTAACTCAACCAGGGTCAAAAAATACGGAGAAAAGAGGGATTTTTTCAACATTGTAAGTCAAAAATGGGTTAAATTTGATAAGACATTGATTTTACAGCTTTTCTTATTTATTTGCATAAATAATTGGCCTGAAAACTGAAGATATTTAGGTTTTTCTTGTTTTTACTACTTTTTGAGTGATTTTCAGTTCAGGTTTCTGATTTACTTTTTTCGTTTCACACTTCTCTTGAATTATCACTTTTTGTACATATAAACATTTATATTTTCTTATTATTAATGTAAATACAAGAATTTCTAAAAATTACTTGAAGAAATTCATAAAAGTAAAGAGGTGGAAAAATATGTCGCGTACTGAATGGTCACGTACTTAATCAGACTTAAGCTTATAAAAAAAAAAACTAGTATATACATTTTAAAATTTTTTAAATCGCAGTTTTATTGCCAATATATTGGAAACGATAAATTAACAGATCCTACCTTTTACACTACATACATAGCTAAAAAAAGAGTATCAAAAAATAAACACAAGAAAAAAAAAAAATTCACGTGCAGTACAAGCACGCGTTAGAAGTAAAACTCTACGCTGTTTTTTTTTTTTTTCTTTAGTTTAGCCGTCTTAACATTACTTTGCAGTTCAAACAGTGTCTTAACAATCAATTATGTATTATAATAATAATGAAAGTAAAGGAATTCTCGTTGCAGAGAGATATCTGATATATGTGATGTCAATTTTTGTTAAATGTATAGCTAAAAGATAGAACACGTCAAATTATAATTTCTATGCATATTTTATTTTTTCTGATGTAGCATTTTTACAGTTGTATATTAAAGGTGTTGGATTAACTAATATTTTTTAGTTAATTGTTTTTATATAAATGAAATGAAACGAACGTATTTCTAAACGTTATAAATTTTATTGTATTGTTGCTGTCACGCAACCGTGTAAGTTAGGTTACAGTGACGGCACATAACCTCACAACCGTATGTTTAGCAAAGACTAATTTGATCTTGGAACGCTGACGGCAATCCAAGGGCCGCAGCGCTGCCAAGAATCTTACATATTATAATACATAAAAATACATAAATAAATATATATAAATAGATAACTATTATATTGCAGTAACCAAAGAGATAAACAATTACACTAGTTTACACGAAAAATGAACCTTCGTGAAAAAGTGTTTTTTAGGGTGATTTGGGGTCGAGAAACACGAAAATGGAAACCTTTTTTTTTTATTTTTTTTTTTTTTTATTTTTTCTTAAGCACCGTTTTCGAGATGTTTTCGAAAAACATGCTTTTGGGCTCTTATTTCAGTTATTCGTCAATATCTCGTGAGCCAAATTTTGTATCGACATAATAGATAACTAGATCGAAAGGTATTGATGTGCTCTTCACAGTGATATATAATTATGTACAGGTTAAGTACAAATTATAGAAGTTACAAGCAACCAAAATCGAAAAAACGTGTAATTTTTTACCATTTTTCAAAATTTTTTCAAAATTTTTTAATTACACAACAATTGCTTTACGTTGCATTATCTCGAGTGACAACGATTGAGGGACTTTTTATTGTAACAATGAGCGACAATGATTTTAAATTTTACCATGGAACAAGAGCTGTTACTTCAATGATTTATCTTCAAGATGAATTTAGCAGACTATTAACGACAAAGTTACAAACACAACATATGACGTTGATGGACTTTATTTCGAATAGACCAGGACTGTCTACATTATCTCTTAATTGTCAAAGCTTACGAAAGCATGCTCAGGATATATCCATTGACAAGATTGCTACAAAAGCGAATATTCTTATGCTTTCGGAGACATGGCTTAATAATGAAGAGCGTATTGACATACCGAATTTTGATTGGGTTGTACAATACAAACGTCAAAATGTAAGAGCTGGAGGAGTTGCCATTTACAAAAATAGTAATGAGGAAACATATGTTACTACGCCTATGGAATTTTGTTTAACTCTGCTATTGCTTTTTGCTTTTTGTACGATTTTTTTAGGCGCTCAGCGCAAAAAAAACGTTATGAATGTCATACTATTTGCACTGCTTAACTAACAAAACGTGACAGTGACTTCAAATTTGCAAACTTGTCAATGTAAACAATATAAATAATACATATATTTTGTATTTATATTTTATTATATTATTATATTACAACTGAAAATACAGTTAGCTCAATGTGTAGCTTCAAATATCTTTTAGCATCACTTTTACTTTTTAAGTAGTGCGAATAGAACAAAATCAATGGTAATTCCTCTGCGCTGAGCGCGAAAGAAAGCAGCATAAAAAGAAATAGAGAAAGAAAAAAAGAAAAAGAATTAGACAATGTAACTGTCGTGCAATGCTGCTTGGCTTTGTTGTTCGTGCAACTCTCACCTCCCCCGCACCAACTTCAACATCGTTCTTTGCGCAGCGCGATCTTATTTTGTAGCCAACCATCAAACAACACCAAGGCCACGGCATTGCTGTGAGAGTAACAAAAAGTGAGAGAGAGAGAGAAGCAAGCAAAAATACAAGCTGGCACACAAGCTAATGGCAAACACTGGCACTTGTATGTATGCATGCATGTATGTCGCTGTGTTGTATTCACGCAATGCATACAAAAACAATTCTTTCGTTTGCACACATACACATGTGCTGCGTGCTTTAGCTAACTTTACAAAATTTCAAATTTACTCCCTACGAAAAGTCACAATGCCGCCTAAAAAGTTTGCTCTCTCAACAAGAAACGAAGTCATGACTCATGACCACGTCGCAATGCGAATGAGAACATCAAAAGCAGCTAACGTTTTTTGGGTTAACAAAATTTCAAAGTTACTCCCATAGAAAAATGCCCAACAAATCCAAAAATGCATAACGCCGCCTAAAAAGTTTTACTTCAAAATTTTTAAGTTTTCTTAACTTTTTTGCACTTTAAAGGCTTACGAATGTCGCGTACTGCAATCCTGGAAATGTCGACATGTATTTTCTATTTTAATTTGTTGAAAAAAATATTAAATTTAATTATGCTTAAATAATTTGTATATTAAAGTTATTCAGGCAGGTTTTTGAGTTTAGGAGTTTTGATTCTCAACTCAACTTTAACGCAAAAAAAAAGTTCGTTAGAAATATTCCTAAGCCCTAAACCCTGCCTGATTATCTTTGTCATTGAGTACAAAAATATGCAGCAACTCGCTTGCGCCATCTAGCTGCAAACACTGCTAAGCGTAATTTCAATAGTATGTCACCTAGCGTCTAAAAATTATGTATTAACAACTTGCCAGCGCCATGTAGCGGCAAACAGTAATAAGCGCAATTTCAATATTATGTCAACTAGCAGCTTACACTCGGAGAAAAATAAATAATGATGGCAATGAGCACAACGGCGAAAAAATTTGTTTTTCTTTTTTTTTATATACAAGCATATTAATATATACCCTTCAGTTCGGTTCAGGCCTGAATTAGTCATGAAATCATGCCTGAATTTTCAGTACCAGCCATGAATGTACGCATTCATTTGTCAATGAATTTAAGACATTCATGTCCTAGGCGTTCAGGCCTGAACCTTAGCCGTAACTATCAGCTATGAATTCAGTGCTGATTGTCTTTGTAAAGTCAGGTCTGAAATCAGGCATGTACTTTTTAAAAAATCGAACATGAATTCAGTGCTGATTTATTTTCTTTCTGTCAAAAGAAAGAGATAGAAATATAAATTTTATACTTATCCTTGTTTCTCATACAAAGCCATGAGCATTCAGTTACATTTCATGCCTGAATTCAAGTCTGAATTTTACAGGCCTGAACGACCGAACTGCCAGGGTAGGTAAAACATAAGTGCTACCTGCCATCGACTCGACTTTATGTAATCGAATAATTTTTTTGTTGTGGCAACTATTAGCTTAGTATTGTATGGAGTTGAAATACTAAGAAATTGTATTTTTTTTTTTTCGAAAAAATTGGTCTGCCTACTTTTCAGCCTGCCCTCGTATGGCAACTTGTCGCACGTGTTAATGTATGCATTTCGAAAGCATTTCACACTCATAAATTTACGTGCGCGTGAACATTTATTTTGTTATTAAATTTAACAAGTTTAGCTTCAGTCTCTCTCGCACGCTGTGATATTAATTTGCAGTTGCTCAGTTGCTTGTTGTCAGTCCCACTGTTCCGTCCGTCTGTCTACTTTTCAGGGCACCGGAAAGCACCCAACTCTGGGTCGGACAAGTTTTGTCTTGAATTTTTCAATGTTTTCGCACTTGTATACAAAGTTGAAGCTGACTGTGCTGTGACTTAAGCCAAAAAGGGGTAATTGAGTACACGTACAGCGTAGTATGTGTGTAGGCAGGGGGAGCAGGAAAAGTCTGGCAGGAGGAGAGTGTGAGTCCCTTTGGCGTTATTAAGCAATTTACAAGATACTTAAACAAGAATTATGTGCAACATTTTCCAACAAAATGATTCGAGCTGAATTTTAAAATAAACAAACTGACTTTTGTGGTGGGTCTTGAGCGAAGAGGCAACAATCGGAATACCTTTGCATTCATCAGACAGTGTTGGTAAGTATCTGTGTAAGTGTGTATATGTCTGTGTCTGTGTCTCTGTCTGTGTGTATCTGTGAGAACGTCGTCTCGTTGAAAGTCTGAAAATTAAAAATATATGTACGCGTATTACACATTTGGGGGCTCTTTTCGTTTAGCTTGTTGCAACACATTTGCACGGCAGCATGGCGTATACGTAATATGCCATTACAAGCATTTCAACAACTCCGGCTGAGTACTATATACGCATTTTTTTGTCTGTCTGTCTGTCTGTCTACTAAAATCGTTTTCAAGTCATGCAAACTTATAAAGATTTAAAATAAACATCCAAAATGGTGTTGAGTAGTCTCCAAACTATTCGCAAAGATTCGGCTTTACATAATTTATCAGCTTTTGGAATTGTTTGAAAATACTTTTAACTTGCGCTTTTAACCAAAATAAAATTTGATATCTTCGATGCGTTAGGGTGTTTTTTTTTGTGTTTTAAGGTTCTACTTGCAAAAAATAGAAACCAAGACTGTTTTATTTATGGCTTTATCATATAGGTACTGTCTTTTGTTTTGTTAGCTTAACTCTGTGCCTGAACTAAAATTTTCTTTAAAGTACTTTGATTTTCCTTAATTTTTTTAATATAATTTTAAAAGGCACTCCACTATTCAGCTGACAGAACTTCATCCGCGTGAACCAAACTGCTTAAGCCGTGCTGGATCTTGCCAATAGTTTGAGCAATATTTTTCTCCGTTTGAACAATTTTTGTTGGCCAAACCTGTATGTTAACGGAGTGCCTTGTTTAAGCATAAATCTCTGACAGGAACTAATCAGGCAACCTACAACTCAAAAAAACGATTTGATTTTTTTATAAATAAAATAAAAAATAAATAAAAGCAAAAAGTATTGTCTTACGGTCACTAATGTATACTCGTTACCTTTAGTTCAGTAGGCCTAAAATTTTGCTTAAAAAAGAGATTTGTTTATTAAATAAAAAGGCTTATTATTTTTTAAATTTTTCTAAATTCGAATTATTATTATTTAAAATTATTATGCACTTGAGCCAAAAAAAAATAATTTTTTTTTTAAGAATAGTTTTAAGTAATGTCAAATAGGAGCCATTTTATAAAAAGGTATCTGAGCATCATTATATTGAAATATAAAAAATTTGTTGTGTCAGTGCATGATTAAAAAATTTATATGGTTACGTCTAAAAAAATTTACGCACATACTTAATTTTTCATAATAAAATGTTTTTACAAAAAAAAGATTCTTGGCATTAAAAACGGCAGGTTATATGCATAAAAAAATATTATTTTATTTATTTATTTACATTAGACTAAGTATATAATACTAAATCTAATAATTATGGGAAGAGTGCGAGCAACAAGGCCATCGACTCGAACATTGGTGCGGGCTTATTGAAGGACTATTGTTAATGGGGGTTTTATATTGTTAACTTATAATTAGTTACATTGCATGTGTTAAATTTCTATTTTTATTTCGTTAAAAAACTTAAGCATTGTGGTGATATTATCAGAGGTGGGGTGCTTAAGGAGATCAGAGGGAGGATATTTGTTGAAAAAAGAGGCTCTAATACTCCCCAGGCCGTGGCAGGAATCTAAAAAGTGATCGATAGATGCTTAGTGGCCACAAAATGGGCAGTTAGGCTGCGTTGAACCGTTGGTGGGTAAATTTGGTATGCCCTACGCGCAGCCTTATGAATAGGCTGTCGTATCTTCGGCGTGAGTTGGGATCCAGCTGTATATTCTTGCCGGACTTGTTGATGGAGGTATATTGGTGGTTGAAAGCGTTCCAGGCAGATATTTTTGTATTGTGGAGGTAACCATTTATATGTTTTTTAATGTCCCTTGCACCTAACCTAACCTGGTGGGGGTAAACAGGTGACAGGGAGAAGTACAAAAAAAAAAAGTTCTTGCTTCGGCAGAACATATACTAAAAAAATATCTTTATATATATATTACACAAGGCCGTTTTTTGTGACATCAAAGGCTCCTAGACGGATCGCGCGATTTCAACAAATGAGGTATCAATCGAAAGCTATTTACACCTAGATGTGCAATAAAGTGTTATTTTTTGGATTACATCTATATTTTGGTGGATATCGCTAAAATAAAATTTCAATCATTGCTATAAAAAGTGCGAAAAGGAAGGCCGATTGAAATTACTATGTGTGGGTGTGAAAAGGTGCGCATATTTTTATTTGCAGTGAGCGTAATAAAGGCAAGCGTGTATGTGTAAGAAGCAAAGTTTGCTCTCTTTGGTTTCTCTTTGATCTTATTTTGCAATTGTGCATTGAAGACAATAGGTGTAAACGGCACGGCTATTCTGTGTCTTTTTTTTTTGTCAAACTTTCTCGTACAGGGTTGCCACATATGCGCGCTGCATTTTAGTTTCTGACGCAAAATCAAAGTTCTTATTAGAAACTGACATCTGGCTACCCTACGACTGCAGATGTAAATTACGCGATTGACACGTTCGGCCCAGCGTTGCAGCTTTATTATATATGTATTATTTTCTGCAAAGCTACTTGTATATTATGCAATGAATTATCTGGCGATTTTCGCCGCCGGGTTCACTAGTTATTTGTATTTGGTATTGTAAAAACTCGCACCTGGAGGTAGGTGAACCAAGCTGGAATGGATTCAAAATGTTGTAGACTATTCTGTATCAGAAAAAAATTTTAAAAAAAAAAAACAAATTATGTGCCTAGAAAAAAATTGTCCGAAACCCGCTAGGATCAAAAAGTAGCAGAACTGAATTAATTAAAAATTTTTTATTCAAACAATCGGTTCAAATCTTTGGTAGTCCTCGAAATAGCACAATGAGTATAACGCGATTCCAATTACGCCTTCTGGAACTCACTTTCCAGGATTCACGCCCCCTTCTACAGCGCTCTAACGCATTCCCTTAAGGTCGCGCTTGAGCCGAGCAAAGAGAAAGAAGATCTAGACCAGTGATGGGCAGTCTCTCAATTTACATAACTCGCGAGGCTATTGCACCAAAATCAGCCGCAGCGCAGTCGGCTCATGTACGGTCCAAGTGTGTGAAATCTCTCGCTCATTTTTGCTTAATTGCGGTTCTTGCTCTCTCGTGCGCTTTTGCTTACTGCGCTGTTTACTCACACAAAGAAATGTTTGTTGGTATGAGTTTTGCCCATCACTGATCTAGACTGTGCTGTTTTTTTAAACACTCAGGACTCTAGGCACAAACTTGGCGCACAGCTACCGCATGGCCAAATCTTCGATAATAATTTTTTGCATGCTACTCTACTAAGTCCCTTACTCACTCCTTTCGCATGGACAACTCTTCGGTAATAATATTTTGGACTACCGTACAAAAACCTTAACTCAACAACAATCAGACGAAGATTCCAGGAGCGCCCCTTCCGGAACAGCGGCTTATGGCAGCAGTCCTATAGGCGTTCTTAATCATTTCGAGGTTCTCCGTCGCGGTTTTCCCGAGTTTCACGCAGAATTCAATGGCGTATCGCTGCTAGAGAAAGATTTTTTCCATCTTGGTTCGCGACGGCACTTCCTAAGAGAGAGAGTTGCACGGAAATCGACGCGCTTACTCTCCGCTTGCCCACAGACGACTGGAAAAAATATCGGTCTCTTCGCAAGACTGTCCAACTACCACGTCCAGATGGTAGCTCCGTTTGTGCTGCAGATATTCTGTTCTAATACTTTTCGATTCTAGCTGCAGCGTCAATCCTTGATATTGAGATTAAATGTAATTTCTATGTCTCAAGATTATACAAAACATTCTGAATCACAAATCCAAAGATTTGCAGCGTCTTATGAGTACAAGTACTGAACTTTAAACTCTTTTACTTACCAGACTTGTGCTCTGCCAATTCAAGGCCATTTGAGTTTTGTTACTTTACTGCATTAGTTCAAATATTCCACTTACTCAAATGGATAACTGCAGCCGCGAGACTCCTTTGTTTTTTTTTTAACATACATCGAAATTGTCCTTGTAATTTTATTTGAAACTTAAAATGCTGCCAATAAACTTGCTTATTTTGTTCACAAACAACAATCAGTCATCAATTGGAGGAGCATTGCCCCCAGGACATGGAATTTGGTTAAATGCTGAACGAAACAGCCCAGAGTCAAAGGCAAATCTTTTAAGTGCGCACAATAAATCAATTAAATGACTGCATGCACAGGCATGCATATACACTGAAAGAAATTTGTGCTTAAAAAATGAAGTTTTCTTAGAATTTTCTTTTATAAATTGTCCAAGCTAGCTGCAACTAAATGTAATTTGCTTTGTTTAACAATTTTGGTCTATAGACTTATGTGAGCCAAATAAATAGAAAAACGTTGACATTTGCACAAATAGTCTACATATAGCTACTACAGCATTTAATATGGCCGCAATTGTCTCTCTTAATTACTTTTATTGCAAAAAGTAGCTGCAGTGTATTCCACTGTCGTGAGCTCAGATTTTTTTATGGCCCTTTTATACCTTTTATTGGTCCAATGAATGCTGTAGAAGCAAAAAAAAACTTTTTATATGGTGAGTCACAATAAAATAAATAAACAGCATACTTTTGGGCTGACGAAACAATTCCTCAAAAAATCGTTGAGTTTGCCTTGGTGGCAATTTTTAAAATGAAACTTTTAGATAGAAAATTAAATTTATGTTTAATGTAAATCCATACATTTTTATTGAAATAGCATCTTTAATTTAAAAAATTTAATTAAAAAGTCGTTTGTTGAGCAACATAAAAACAAGAAGTATGTACTCTATAAAATATTCCACAAATTTTTTATAATTTTTAACATCTTTTGATAAAAAAAAATGATTTTTTTCATACATTTTTTTGGAAAAAACATTAAAAAATTTTCGTTGTTATTTTTTTGTAACATTGTTCCACCAAATCAATTTGATTCATATTCACACCAAATAAAGAACTTAAAAAAACACGTGTTTAAAAAAAAATGGTGATTGACATATTTAAGAAACATACTTAAAGAAAAATTAAAAAATTTCATATTTTTTTTTAAGAAAATGTGTTGGTTAAAAAAAAATGAAATATTTTTTTTTAAATAGCACTGTTGTCAACTTAGATTAAAAAAAAAATGTATTCAAAAATTTTCAGTAGTTTAGGCGCAATTAAATAAAAACCCAAAACACGTTTTTTGAAATTAAGCCGCAACGCTTTAAGTTTAAAAACTGAATTTTTGCAAAAAATTTTTATTTTGCAATATACAACGAACTGCATCATTAGTTTTCAAAAATCGCTGGGGGCAGTTTCCAGTACCTTATCCAGCTAGACCCTTATAAAATTTTTTTCGATCAAATATCGACTGGTAGTCGATGGTACCCTTAAATTAAAGTTAACAAATGATAAAAAAAAACCCACAAACTCTTAATAAATACGCTAATATATTTAAAAACCCCAAGTTTTTGAGTCTAATTTTATTTTTTCTCTGAAGTTATATTTATAAACAATAAAATGTATGAAGATTTCGTAGCTATATGTATAATTTTTATACCCTGTACCTATAGGTACAAAGGGTATACTAGATTTGTGCAATGTATGTAACGGACAGAAGGAGGCGTGGCAGACCCCATGTCCTTTATACCAAAATGCTTATCATAACCACGGGTAGCGATTGAGCCATGTCCGTCCGTCCGTCTGTCCGTCTGTCCGTCCGTATGAACGCCTAGATCTCTGAGACTATAAGAGCTAGAGACAGGAAACTTTACCAGCTGGTGTGCATATTTCCTAAGCAGATGAAGTTTGTTGAATCATGTCAATATCTTTCCCCGTTCCCCCGCTGTTTTTAGCCACACCGTTTAATATTTTCATTTGAAATTTAACAGAGCGATGCGTTGTGGATACATGCATCTATGTGTAAAAAATAAACAAAATCGGACAAATACAACAGAAGTTATAGTCAAAAATGTGCAAATTTCATCTCCCCTTGCCAATAAACTGCGTCAATAGTTGACTCTACGCAATTATGGCTACAAGTGACCTAGAATCACAATTTTTGGTAAGCTCATTCATGTGGCTCTAATGAACAAATCCACATCCAAATTTTATCGATGCGGTTCCCCCACCCCCCGCAATCGATTTACCGTGTTTTCTCCCCCACTCCTTAACATATCAACTTGAAACTTACCCAATATAATTAAAATAGCTTCTTTGACGTAACTTTCGATTTTCATCAAAATCGGTACAAATTTACGGAACTTATAGGTATAAATATCGATTTTCACCAAAAAAAAATAAATTCCAATTGGAAAGTTCTTAGATGGAATATGCAGGAAAAATTTTTTTGACACAAAAGGTACAGGGTATTCCACTGTCGGGCACCGCCACGACTGTACCACATTTTTTTTTTCTGTAAATTATTCCGACAGCTCAAAAAATACAAAATGAAAGCTTTGCTTGGCAACTACTGAAAAACCATTAATTAAAATTGAATCATTTTTTGTCATAGGTTATCTTAATATGTCGGAAATCGTATTCAAAAGTCATTTTGTTCAAATTTTGACTTTTTTTTATGTGACTTTTGGCCAAGAACTGGCCACGCGCGCCCATTGTGCATTGATTAAATTTAAAATTTGGCAAACGCCACATAGCTCTATGTATTTTCTGCAAGTGTACATATATATATATAGCACATACACAAATATGCAAAAGTATAAAAATCCCATTGCAATAATCAAACTTCAGGCCAATTGAAAATTCAAAAGCATGGAAAGTGCACAAGAGGCTTTTCATATTAAATAAATTAAATGTGGGTCTGCCTGGTGTGTATGTGTGTTGGAGTGAGGGTGTGTGTGTGTGTGTTTGCGGGTGTGCGGGTGTGCTTCTTAATGTCATTTAAAGGGATTTAAGAGCAGCAGCAGCAATAAAGAAGCAATTGCCAGGTCAGAAACTGTTGCATTGTAAATGCTACAATGTATATTTTATTACACACGCGCACACTCATGCAAGCACACACACACACACACACACACACACTCGTACAGCCACACACTTTAAGCCAAAGCGACAAGAGACAACGAAGAAGGCGTAAAAGAAGCAAAGCATATAATATTGCGCATACGCCATGTTGTGCGTCAACTTAAAGTCGCAGCAAGCCAAGCAGTAAGTACGTCAAAAATTTAGCATATCGCGCATACGCCGCATCTGGCACGCCCCAACGCTGACAGCACGCACTTTGACAAAGTGCAGTAAAATGTGCAAATTGAATTTTCTGTCAATTTTGTTGCAAGTTGCTCTCTCTCTCTCTCTCTCTCTATCTCTGAAGGCTGAGTTTTCATGCAAGTAAAATTTAATACCATCACAAGTCAAACAAAGCAGACAACGTTGCAACGTTGCAGCGTTGCCACGAGCACAGCATGCAGCCCATAACTCACATTAAATCCATAAGCAGCGATGTCTGCAGCTAGCAGTTGTTGTCTGTAGTCTGCGGCATTAACCCGAAATGAACTTGGCCAAAAGCAAGCAAATCACGCGAAACATCTTTGCTGGATTTAGCTGGCTGGATAAACATTATGCTGCCAGCAAAGGCACGCTCTATGGCTGTATGGAGTGCGGGGGCATCTACTGGTTGCAGGCATATCAGGCGGACTGTTGCTTGCTACGTTTGACATGTTTGTTTATGCATGAAAAGATGATGCGATGAAATCTTTGCCACACCCCCCCTCCACCAACCAGCGAACTTATCATCTTGCGCACAGGCACGCTTTGAAACCAGAAACCCCAAACCAAGTCTGGCCCAGCAGACAGTTTATTACATGTCGCCGGCTTGTTTGGCTTTTAATATACCCCGTACACTGTGTAGGGTCCAGTATACAAATATTTTGGATTTGTGCGCAATATATGGAATAGGCTGTAGGGTATTTGAAATAGTAAAAGTTGTTTATACTATAAATACAGAGATATCTGACTAAATAGGAAACAAATTGCATGACAGTTGAAGCGGTTGTGTCAGTCATGTCGGTTCTTAATATCGAGTTCGATTCCGATTCCGAATTGTCAATTTATATAGACCAGTGTATTGACAGTGGTTCGGTGAGAAAAAGTAAGAAACATATATGTAGAACAATAAATCGTGCATTTGTTGCATTTGTTTAATAATTTATGCAATTATTGCCACAATCTGTGCAAATATTTTTGCAAATTGTTGCTAAGGTAATGCAAGCGCATTTGTATGAGCGAGTTTTCCCCTTCAGTACCAGGGACAAGTCCGTGAGATACTGCTTGTGAGCCACTGTCATCCTAAATGCAAGCAATGCTGTCAACTCCTGTACTTAATATTGCAAAGTCTAGGCAGGGGACAATTGACACCGCTGCAATCCATGCACATGAGACAATCGACACCGTTGCATCATATTATCGAAGGCCCTCTATAGTTCCTTGCAATAAAAGAGAACACTTTTTTTTATGTTAATTTCATTTATTTAAAGGTTGCAACAATGCTCAGATTTTTAAAAGAATTAAAATATTTAGAGAGAAATCGGGTAAGAATTGTAGATGTTATGGAACCATGAACGAAAAATCACGACTACTGCTGCATACAAATTCGTGAAGACGTAACTGTAGTGGCTTAAAAAGCCAGCACACTTAGGCCTAGACTGGCCCGTTGTGATACCGCATAGGATCTCAATTTAAACACGTAGCTAAAGAAATTCTTTCAAGGTTCGTTCTGTCATTTCGAACCCATCTATGTTTCGGCTTAGGTTCAGAACCAGTTTAAAAGAACCATTTTTGATTCAATACTTATTTACCTGTAACATTTTTTCGTACAGTTTTCTGTTGTTGGCTTTAGGGAAAATATGAGAAAATAATCGTATCAAAATTTGAACTTTCATTAAAAGTTCTATATTTTAAGAAATAAACAAAAATGAAAAAATAATCATTTCCAAATTTTTGACTTTATTTTAATAGTTTAATATTTTAGCAAATAAACAAATACTTTTAAAGATTTAGAATTCGATTCATTTGAAAATTTTTCTGCCGAATACATTTTGCAGCTCAACTTAGAACTATATTTTTGGATTTCAATCACCGAGAGAATTGCTTTAAAACAGACAAATATAATAAAGGGTCATCAATCTTGAGGTCTTTTTTTAAAATAAAAAAATTTCAAATGAATCGGAAAATCTTTATTATCAATAGAAAGAACCGTTCTTGCCATTCACTTTTTAAAAATAATCCCTTTCAAATGTTGGCCGTCCAAGCGGAGGTTCCAATTTTGAACGACGCATTCCAGCATAATCGGCGGTATCTCGCGAATAACACGGCTAATGTTGTCCTCTAATGCTTCAATCGTAGCTGGATTATCCACAAACACTTTAGACTTTACGTAGCCCCAAAGGAAAAGTCACACGATCTTGGTGGCCAATTCAACTGTCCGGAGCTTCAAATTAATTGTTCACCGAATTGGTTCCTCAATATGTTCATTGTTTCACGGGCTGAAGCGTGAAAGAGCCGTTTTGTTGAAACCAAATGTCGTCGAGATCTCGGGCTTCAATTTCAGGTAGCAAATAATTCGTTATCATGGTGCGATAAGGGTCGCCATTGACGGTTACAGTCTGACCAGCGTCATTTTTGAAGAAATATGGTCCGATGATGCCACCGGCCCATAAACTACGCGCTGGACAAGGTCTATTTGGTCGAGTGTCATCCAATAATGAATATTGGGTCTCAAATTTGTTGATGGTATGGCGAATAGTGGTCTCAGTAGGTCGATTATGGCGACCATAAAATGGCCTGAGCGCGCGAAAAACCTTCTTTACAGAACGCGAATTTTCGTAATATAATTGCACGATTTGTAAACGTTGTTCGGGTGAAAGTTTTTCATTGATGAAATGGCAATAAAAACTGAATAAAAGATGGCGTACGTTAAAGTCGGGCGCGGACGACTTTGGGATACCCTGTACCACTGCTTGCAGTAAAATCCGGTAAATTGCTTACGAACACCAAAAGACATTTGATTGCCAAATTAGATTATGATACCTTCATAAACAACCAAAAACAGACGAATTTTTAATCAAAAACTTTTTTTCGACCGATCGGCCCTATGGGAGCTATATGATATAGTCAACCGATTTTGATAAAATTTGGTACAGTGTTGAAGATCTCTAAAAAACTTCTGAATGCCAAATTTGGTTACAATATCTTCACAAACAAACGAAACACAACAAATTTTGTACAAAAAGCGTTTTTTTGACCGATTGGCCCTATGGGAGCTATATAATATAGTCAACCGATTTTGAGCAAATTTGGTACAGTGTTGAACATCTCCAAAAAACTTCTGAATGCCAAATTTGGTTACAATATCTTTACAAATAAACGAAACACAACGAATTTTGTACAAAAAACAAATTTTCGACCGATCGATCCTATGGGACCTATATGATATAGTCTACCGATTTTGATAAAATTTGGTACAGTGCTGGGGGTTTCTAAAAAACTTCCGATTACCAAATTTGGTTATGATATCTTCATAAACAAACGAATTATCCATCTAAAACTTTTGCTTTTTTCGAGGTCCTCTGAAACACCCCTATGGGAGCTATATAATGTAGTCCCGATATCAAAAAAATAAAATAAACTTGTCTCCTATGGATTAATAAAGGATCTTATCTGAAAGTTTGGTTGCTCTAGCTCTTACCATCTCTGAGATCTAGGCGTTCATACGGACAGACTGGCAGACGGACAGACGGACATGGGTATATCGACTTCTCTAGTCACTCTGATCATACTTTAGGTAACTTTGGGGGGTCTCCGACTTCTCCTTCTGTACGTTACATACATTTTCGGCTTGCACAAACACAATATACCCTTTGTACCATACGGTACAGGGTATAAAAATACATGGAAACTTGACAGTACTCACGCGTGGTTTATCAAAAAAAAACCTTATTGAAAAAAAACAACTCAAGATTAATGTCCCTTTACATATATTTCAATGCATTCAGAATACAGAAGTTATTTCTTTTTTCTTTTAAGGCAGCAATAAAGCAGCAGGTATCTTGTTAATTTGCAATCAATTAAGTCAACTGTTAAACTAAATATAATTAAACTAACATTTTCGATAAGTTGCAGCATGCACTTTTGCACACACGCAGCCCCTTTAATTAATTAAGCGTCCTTTGGATATAATCTAAAAGCTGTTAAGCAATTCAGAAAGCTACCGCATATACTACCATTAATATTATTGTTCAATTCGATTTAAGGATGCGACTCGGTAGTGTACATAATGTGCAAAGGTAAACAACACGAAATGAAATTGAAGATGAAATTGAAACAGGAAATAGTAAAAGTAAACCAATGTAATGGCTGTTTAAAAAGGAAATAATATGAGCTGGTTACCGTGGGACAAATGTTGTACTTACAGGCGCAAATAATTGCAGCTGACTATAAAAGAGAGAGCAGCAGTGAGCAGCTTTTAAAGTGAGAACGCACATGACGTAAAGAAAAGAGGAGTAGCATTGCACCGTGTGAGCGAGTGACGTCACATGTTTGAGTTTTTTGTAAGCGCTGTGCTTAACATATGTATATTTTTGTATGCGAACACATTTTACTTATGATCCATGGGGGGGGGGGGATTTCCGGGTATGAACACCCCCACAAAAGTTGGAAAGATGGATTGAAAGTTTTTTGCGAGTGAAAAACCCCGCCTTAGACCAAATTCTGGATCCTGATACATAATAACTATATATAATTAATATAAGAACAATATATAGGTAAATATTATTATTTAATACCGTTTGTTTGTTAAAAATAAACGTTAAAAAAAATTATTTAATTTTTGTAAAATTTAAATTTTTTTTTTTTTTTTACTGACGATGGAAATTATTTTGAATTAAAGAAGGAAGAAAGAAGGATTTACAAAAGCCAAGTATGAAAAAATATAATACTTAATATCAGTGGCGGATGCAACTTTTTCTAAAAGTTGGAAAAATGGGTTGACGAAGTAATCACACCCTCCCCTTACATTTCATAATTGTTCAAGGATGCTCGAAAAGGCAGGTTAAGAAGACTGAAAATACACACATGATAGAATTTTTTAATTTAACAAATATATTATTAAATATCTAATTCTCAAAGCTTCACAAGAACGAACAGCATGCTCTAAGACTTACACACTGTACTCTCTCTGGGTTGCCAAATTAAATTTGTCATTGTTTTTGTTAATGCCAAAACAAAAAAAGGCTGGCACTGGCGCTGCAGTGGCGTATATATCCTTTTTCTAAGGGGCAAAGGATTAAATGCTAAATTAAATACATATTTCTACGGAATAAGGAATTTCTTTTCTCAATTTTTTATGCATTTTTTACAAATCCACTATAAGGTACACTTTTTTTTAAATTTTTTACAAGCATTACCAAAGGTAAGCGAGCTTTCTTTATGTTTTGATTATTCTGCGAATTCTCTGTGGAATTTTCCCTCTCGAAGCGACGATGCTAACTTCAGGACAATCCAGCTTTGTTTTAAACGAAATTAAGAAAAAATAAGACTTAATTATAAGCTTAGTAATTTTTTATGATAAAAAAATCTTTCTTCAAGATTTATAAGTTAGAACTATAGATATGTATTATATTGAACATCTTTATACAAAAGTAATCTTTCTAATTTCGAACTATAGAATTTGCAAGAATGTCCTCAATATAAAAATGCGTTTTGTTATAAATATGGCTAAAGATATTCGCTTTCGTTACTAGTCTCTTCTACTATCTTTTTTTTCAATCAGTTAAAAATTATTTAAAATACAAATATGCATACAACTACTTGCTTCGGCCATCTAGCCACAATAACCTGCTTAAGCCATCTAGCCACAATAACCTGCTTAAGCCATCTAGCGGCTAGACCAAACAGAAAAATAAATGATGACGAGGACGACGACGTCGAAAAACTTGTTCATAGAAACACAAAAAAATACTAATCTCGGAGCTATAAACGAGCGACTAGCTATTGTATATAATGTATATATTATATACATAGTAGGTATATTATTATATTTCTGTAAACCTATTAAGTATGCTTACCAACTATACTTACGCAGAGATCATTTCTAATCCCATAAACTGCACTTTCTACGTCACTGCTTTGCTCGTTATAAATAAATAAATGCAAATTAACTACTCAGCTCTCCACAGACAGACACACACACACAGACACAGCTTTTTCGCAATTAAAACAAGAGTAAGCTACTCCGACTATTATATACCTTAACCTCAGATGTTGGCAAGCATTGCAATTTAGTATGGGTAAGCATTTTTTTATTCTCTTTTTTCGAATTAAATAATAAAAAGCTATTTTTGAGCTCTTGAAGATGGTATTCCCGTCTACAAACCGTTTTTAAGAACTGTAGACTGAAGACAAACAGATTTTAGTGGAACTTCAAGGTAAAAGGTGTTAAAATTTTAAAATTTCTGCTAATTAGTTTGAAAGACTTGGACCCATAGATGCTCAATAATAAAGAGAGTCGTAAATTTTCAAAATTGCAGCTTCATAATAAAAATGAAGCACTCTTTTGGTTTTTAAGAAATAGATAATAGATAGACAAGCTGACAGACTAAATTAATTTATTTCCCTAAATTCAACCTCTTTTTCGCACCAATATAATGTACTCTTTTACCTTTTGCTTGCAGTGTATACATACAAAACAAACTATGTAAATGTAACAATAAACTTTGAGTTCCTTTCTAAGTTTATGCAACAGTTCAACTGTGACGCTCTTTCGCTGTCTCCCACTCTCTCTCTCTCTCTCTCTCTGTGTGCACCTGCATCATATGAGTAGATCAAAGAGCTGCATTTGTCGTCCACCTAAGTGCACTTGTGTGCGTTACCCGTAATGAAAAAGAGAACTTCAGCCCAATGTGAATGTGTGTGCGTGTGTTTTACGCTCTGTGTGTTACAGTTGCATATACGAGGGCTGCTTGATAAGTCAGTCACTATTGAATGCGCCTGATTGCTACAACAGCTTTAACAAGTTGTGAATTGTAAACAGTAATAAGTTAAATAGCTGATGTTGCGAGGGCAGCTTAATAAGTCAGTGAATTATTGCATTTCCAGCGTTTAAAAAATAAAGTTTTAAGCTTGCTGAAAGCCACAAAAGGCAGGCACCAAAATCGGTATGTAGACAGAAGTGGGAGAAACACCCAAGCTAGCACCTATCAGTGTTTTCGATGTTTTTAGAGTAAAACATCGGGTGAAACATCGATTTTATGATAAAAAATCGAAATTTTTTACGCAATAACTATAATAGTTATTTACAGAAATCTTAATCGTTATTAAAAAATAGAAGCTGGCTAGACTTTCATCGTGTTCTGTGGTCTGAGATAATTTGAAAGTTTTCTAAGACACATTGGATGTTGCTAGAATAAAAGAAAATATGAATCAGGTCGAGGCGGTGTCCGACATTAAGAACTGTCTGCACCAATTTTTCCTATAAGAAAAAGTTAATATATGCAACAAATTTTGCAAGGATACGTTGAAGACTTTGGGCAAAGTCAAGGAAAAAAGTTTGTGGGGGTGTACCTAGTTATTATGATGAGACTAAGATCTAAGTTCTCAATAGCCACATATATATTAAACCCTGTCACTCCTATGAGGAGCATAGGGCCACTGAATAGCCATATAGACATGGCTTAATCACTGACCGTGAGCATTTGCATTTTGGCGTGACGTTATGTTTGTACGACAAAAAAAAGGAATAAACAAAATTTTTAAATATTTTTATACTTAGATAGCAATTAAGTAGCACTACAATTAGCAACCATCGTTTTTAACGATTAAAAGCTACAAGCAAAACTACGCATGGCGTTACGTTACAGAAAATAGTATTAGTATTTGACTTGGATTATAAAATAGCAAATTTCTGCAAATTGGTTTTTGGTATACAAATTCTTTTAAGTATGATTTGAAATAATATTCGTTTATTTTGCAAGTTGTTAAATCAAATAAACCTGGCGTGACGTTATTATAAAATCTCAAAATTCTGCGAAATGGTCTTTGGTATACAAATATTTGAAATATTATTAGCTTATTTTGGAACTTGTTAAATCAATAAAATTTTATATCTGGAGTGACGTTAATAAAATATACATTAAATATACTTTTTATTAATGTTTTTTTTTTTTATAGCATTACAATTTTGGCTTTAATATTAGTTTACATTTTGTATATATTTTCAATGATACTTTGAAAGTATTAAAAGAAGATGCTCTTAAAAATATTCAAAAAAAAATTTTTCTTTTATAATAAAAGTTTAAACATATTTTTGTTTCATTTTTAATTTTTCCATCAAAGTGAACTTTTAATGCGTCGAAAAAAAAAAAACTTATTATAAAAAAAATAAAAAAATAAATAATAAATGCAGCTCAACCAAAACTATGCTAAGAACTAAAACGCTTATATGCCGTAAAAAAATAAAAAAATTATATTAAAAGTCACTGACTTATCGAACTGCCCTCTCTTTGATTCAATTTAATTGCGCACCCATTTTCATTTTTCAATTGAAATTGCTAAACCAGCCTCTCTTACCCAGCAGCAGAGCTCGCATCCCTATAAATATATAAAGGACATATGGACATATGTTCCAATGGCATTTAATGTTTAGATTGCCGCACAGAGTGACCAAGTGAAGCATCGCGCTTCTTTGACTAACCCAACATATTCAGTCCCTTTGTTTTTGTTCCTAGATTTTTTTATCTATTATTTTTTTTAAATATATATTTTTCAATGGCTTTGTATTGCAGTCAAGGGGTGACACTTGAGCTTAATACCACTCCAAACAAACACAAACAATCTAGCAAAATGAACGCCTCAATGACTTGGTCATCATCAAATGGCTTAATTAAGCAAATTTGAATATATAAAGTTTTTTTAGACAATTTTATGCCGACATTGGAATACTCTTTAACATACAAGCATTCAATAAACAGTCTAACATTAAAAAAACTAAAAAGAGCAAATATCTTTCATTTTCACCAATTTCACATTTTTCGTTGTCGAAGACTTCTCAATTTACCTCGCTCTTTTCAATAAATTCCCAAATTTCGCTTTAATTTTCGATTACTTTATATCGTTAATGTTTTCGATTAATTAAATTATTTCTAGTACTTTATTATTTTAGCTTTAAGGCCCATACGCAGCATGCGAAAATTCCGCAAAATATCCCAAAAAAGGGAATTTTTTTTGTTATATGAAGTTTTGACATTTCGTGAGGAATTTTTGCATGCTGCCTATGGGCCTTAAAATAAATTTACACAATAATACTACTTTAGCAACAATATTTTTAAAATTAACCACGATTTAGCTAGGGAAATTTTTTTGTATGCAAGACATGAACCATGAGTGTGTATGCGATACTATGCCAAAAATTCGTTTTGACTTGTGCATGCTATATTTTGGATTGATTTAGAAATAAAAAATTAAAAATAATTATCAATAAATATCTAGCTTGAAATTGGCTTAAATAGAATCTAAGAATATCAAAGAATATTTAAAAATTATTTGAGTTTAAATATAACATTTTAATTTAAGCTTTTTTTAAATGCAATCCTAAAGTTTTGATTAGCTTGGTAGCTCTGATTAACAACCAGCTGTTTGTTTACGAAAAATAAATCGGAACTTTGCACATTGGGCCAGAAAGCCAAATTTTTGGCATAAATTCGAAAAATAAAGTTACAGAAATGAAATTTGGTGTAGTTGTGTGTAATGACATTTATAAGAACTGAGATAAATTTCAGACCGATCCGACCACGCTCACTCCCACCGCCGATATAAGGTGAATTTTTGATGGTTGCGATTTTTTTACTAATGCACTATTAATGACGCGACTTATAAACATAATTTATAAAATAGTTTTATTTATACCAATTTATATTTTAGTTTACAAATAATATTAAAAATTCGAATAAAACAATCAATTTTTAACAGTCGTTTTCCACATACAATTCAGTCGAAAAGAAATTTTCAATTTCGTCTTCAAAATGATCAGTATCATCACCTATTGAAGTGTTACAATTATCAGTGTCACTGTGATTATCTGTAAAATTATTATTGTTATTTAGGATATAATTATCACAATTATTTATAAAGCTTTGCGGTTCTAAAAGGTTGATCACAGCTGCCGGTAATGGTTTTTTTTTGCTTTGAGCAAATCTTTTATTTAGAAAAAAGCTTGATACAAGAGGATCTGAGGAATCCAGTGCTCGCTGAAAAACATCAGTCATGTTATTTAGTCTCGTGTTCTTCCGAGCATGTGATAGCCTGTCACTTTTGTAATATTTGTTGCGTGCTTCTGACGCCAAATCAGATGCTAACTTTCTCTTTAAACGTGGTCCAGCATCGCTATAATCCATCGGTGGACGTCCTACTGTGTTTGAAAATGACTTTATAGGCTTGGTTAATGATGTGGAACCTAAGCTATCGAATAAAAAAATCATATTTGATGACAGCCACTTGGAATGTTTTTCCTTAAAAGTCCTCAAATTTCTGCCGCATTTTGGCAAGTTTCTTTCGATATGAATAGCAAAATTTTTTATTTTTGCATCAATTTCACATTTTTTCTCTGCGCTTAAGTTGTAGTCTTGAAGTTGGTCAAATATCCAGCGCGAAACATCGGACGCCTTTCGACTATTGTCAATCCAGATATTGAGCAGCGTTGCATAGCAGAACTCAACCATAGCTACAAAATGACAATACCCGAAAAGCCGAAAAAAGCATAAAAAGGGTAAATTAGTATATATTTTGTACTATAATGTTACATTAATACTTTTTTGCAGAAGCTTGCAGAAAGTTATTTTTTATTCCATAATAGACGGGCAAGTTGGTTAAGTTTTCCCTAACTAAGGACAACACAAAACAATACACATATATAACAAATAAACAAACATAAGGAAACACCTTTTTAACATAAACATTCTACATACCCGTACCTTTATTTTCCATTATTAATATTATCTTAATATTTAAAATTATTAAATATACAAGCCGCAAAGTTAACAAAAAATTTCGCGCCGTTTTTACTGCAACGCACAGCTGATCGAACATGTAACTTTGTAGGGCTGCCAAAACTTCAGGGTTGCAATAAAATCAATAATATTTGAGAATTTTTTGTAACTAGGGTATTGATTACAAAATGGCAATGCTAAAAAACGATTCTGTTTCTATGAATTTTTTGAATTTATGCCAAAAAATCGGCTTTCTGGCCCAATGTGCTTTGAACAGAAAGTGGTGGACAAAAATTTTTTAGAAAATGTAAAGATGACAGAACGTGGCTTCAGGTGAACAAAATTTGTTTAAAAAATATAAAATATAAAGATGTACAAAAAAATATAATGTATGACGATAGCTTACTAATTTTTAAATGTTTTATTGTAATTTCTCATTAGAAATGAGAAATTCTGTGGAGTAAAAACTAACTTTCGCCCAATATATTATAATGCCAAAATATTCTTTGAAGCATGTACTTCTACATATTATTGACATGCTTTCTACAATTGTTATAATTTGGGAAAGTTAGAGTTGAACCACGCCACCCTGTTCCACAACAAAAGGAGTTGACTATGCTTGTAAATAAAATTACGTATACGCAACAATGCCTTATACTGACGGTGGAGTTATGCAGACTTGTAAATAAAATTACGTATACGCAATAAAGGCTTATACGGACGAGTGAGGTATCAGTCCAAATCATTATAGACTCTTAAATAAAATTACGTATACGCAATGAAGGTATCGTTCAAAGTTATTTGCAAATTTTATGCGTACTATCGAAGTCTTTCTGGACTTTATTCAAAATATTTGGCAATTTATTTCAGCTGCAGTGGTGCGAGATTGTAATGACAAAAAGTCGAAATCATATTTTTTATTCAAAAACAACAAATAAGAATTACATTTATGATCCCAAACGTTTTATACAGAAATAGTATTAGCTCCAAGAACAGCCTGCTTTGGCAAAAAAAAACTGTTTCCCTTGCACAAAATGGGTGAAAAAAAAATGACGTACGTCGGCCGCAGACAACTTTGAGATACCCTATACCATAACAACAAACAAATAAATAATTACTCTTTTCGATAAGTTTTCATATTGCTCTTACTCTTTTCGATAAATTTTCATATTTCCCTGGCTTTAAAAAGCTGAGCGAGTTGTATTAAAAATGCATAAACATTGCAAAAATGTCATTTATTTTCTAAAACAATATTTTTTACAATAACGACGACATTAAGCGCTTTATATTTATTTAAAAAAATTTTTTACCAATTCCTATCTATAAAGTGCCATTTAAACAAAATGACCTACTTGAAAACTATTTTCTTGTAATTTGTGTTAATTTGGCATATAACATTTTAAACTAGCATGTAATTGTGTTGCCTTCAAGCGTTTCTAAATATATTTTCAAGTTATACATTTTTGCTGTTTTTATTTCATTTGGGTTATCTACTATTTTTTTCTCTCTCTCTATACATATATATGTACATATATATATATAATTCTGTTTTCACTAGTGTTTTTTCATAAGAATTTTTTAATTTAACGCTCAATAAGCTTCAGCCGCATTTCCGTATCCGCGCACAGTTTTCATGCTGTAATTCTTTTTTTTTTTGTCGTGCAGACTAAAATACAAAAACGTTCTCTGAATTTAAACCCACCAAAAAAACAAAAAAAAAAAAAAAAAAAAGTAAAAAATACCCCCTTAACCCTTAGCCAGCCGCAACTACATTTAGTTGAATGTGGCACATTGTGCCTCGACAATGGCAATGCCAGAATTTGCCTAAAGGAAGAGAGCCAGCAACAACAACAACAACAGCCAGCTGCATATGTACTCTAATTCGTGTGCGTATCTGTGTGTGTGTGTGCGAGTGTGAGTGTGTGGCATTCGACCAAGATTGATGGGAATTTAAATTGAGCATTTCGTTATAAATATGCGCGCGTTTTACTGTTTTGTGGCAACTTCCAATGGCGCAGCCCTTTGCTGCTGCTACCAAAGCCATTGCACATAAAACTAAAACCGAAAACTACGTCAGGGCCAGACCCAGACCCAGACCCAGACCCAGACCTAGACTTAGGCCCCAGCTCGCTGTGTCTCTCTGTATGTGTGTGTGTGTGTGTGTGTAAATGCGGTACTTTACTTGACAGCCAGCAACCAAGTCAGCAGCAAGTGTTTTCGTCAAGTCGCCAGTCCGTCACTGCATCACTACGTCACTACGTCACTACGTCAGTCAACCAATGTGCGCTGCTGCAATGTCAGAGACGACTGCCTTTTGCGCCATACCATGGACTACTACTATATGTTGCCGATGACATGACTCTGAGCATGACGCACATAATTCCTAAGCCACAGACGCAGCAGGCCTGCTGGGTGGCAGACATTTTGAGTTGGTGTTGCGTGCGGCTTTGTCTAGGATGGGGGGGGGGGGGGGGGCAGGGAATAATGGAGCACTCGCTGGCAATGTTGCTGACATTTGTACTATGACTGCCTGACATTGTGCTCAATGTTGCACATAGTATGACAGTTGTTTTTTTTTTTTTTTTTGTCCAATGGCGTTAGGAACTTTAAAAACCTAAGCAGTAAAACAAAAAAAAAAGCAGCACCAAAAAATTAAAACTATGGCAGCATAACCTAATCTGCTGATTGATCTGATTACTATGTGATTTAGTTAGACATATTACACTAGAGTCCGGCAGAGATTGTCCTGATCAAACTAAAGTAGATTTGGTTATCGTTAAAAGCTGCAAAAATAAGACTGTAACTTATTGAAACATTCTTCTCCATTAGCATAACAACATCCTTCTATTTAAATAAAAATTATTCTGCTCCAAATTACTCACCTAGCTTATAGTATGCTTTTTGCCTTAGTAATGGGATCTGTTCAATAATCGAGAATCGATATAAAAATATCGATGATCGGAAAAAATTAAAGAACATCGATGCATCGATATAACATCGATGTTGCTTTCAGCACTAATACAGGGCATAAAAACTAAATTAAAATAAAGAACTGAAACTGATTGAACCTTGTGACGTCACATAATCTACTTTGGTACAAACTCAAGGCTTTTCACTAAGTTAATATACCCTTTACACATTGGGCACAGTTTACAAATATTCTACTATCAAGTTTTGCTATCAAAAAACAAAATAATTATTGCTGACAACATCATTCTTCTTAAAGATTATTACAAAATTCCCGAAAACTGAATGAGATAAATGCTGATACTAAAAAAAAAACATAAAAAACAACGACAGACACATAAATAAACATAAAATACAATTGATCAGCATTATGTACAGAAGAGAGCAGTTGCATTGCGCAGAATTTTCTGCCAGTGACGTCACACGCACTATTGGAAATTAAATTGATTTGAAAAAGAAGTGCTGTGAATTAAAATATCAAAAGAACAAAACGTCAATTACTTAAAAAAATTTTTTTCGTTTTTTTTTGGAAATTCAGCCAAGTGCATCAGTGCACTTATATAATAAATAAAAATAAAAAGGTGGAGTGCTCCATTAACTTTTATTCAACTTAATCGAGCGGTGCGCTCTCTTCTGTTTACCAGCGCTCTTAGAGGAGCAGGTTTTTATGGAAGTCTACTAAATTCTTAGATATATACAAGTCAGGAATCGTCTGCTTGAAGCAGTCAAAGGTATTGAGCTATGACCTTCCTGAGCTGGAGATTTTTTTTATACCAATATCATAGCTTTTGAACCACAAAAGATATTTTAATAATTTAAAATTCATATGATAGATTCATTTTAATAACAAGATTTTGCAACTACAGGTTAATTTTAAAATTTTTTTTTGAAATTCTAATAAATTCAAAATTTCGAAAATTTTATGTTTTTAAAGAACAAGTTTTTTTTTAAATCCTTTCTTCATATGTTGTAAATATATAATTATATTTATTTTTTAGAAAATTTTAAAATTTTTTCTCCAATTTCTCCATTATAATAAGAACATACTTAAAAAATATAATACAGCGTAATCTTAAGGCTGTTTAAAAATATTTTTTTTAAGTTATATCGTTATTAAAAAAAAATAAGAAAATGTAATATATTTTGAAAATTTGAATATTTCTTTTGTCGTCAGGATTAAATTTGTCGGACAAAAAAAATGCATTGATGATGTTAAGATAATGTAACATTTTCTCAAGGCTCTTTTAAATTTTTTTAAAATTATATTATTATTAAAAAAATAAGAAAATTTACTATTCCTTTTTTAATTTTATATTTATATGGTATATATATCTTTTATATTTCTATAATTTTTTTTAAATATGTTCCCTAAATATGTAAAAATAATTTTATATTTTTCTAGAATGGAATATTTTAATAATTTTTTTTAAGAAAAAGTGATAGCTAAAAAAAGAGTTATTTGACAATTTAAATTAAAAAAAAATGGTTCAGCCATAATGCGTCACGTTTGTAAAGTGAAATTTTCTAAAAATATAATACTCATGAACCAACCATTACTTTTAAAACACTTTGGGAAATACTTATAAAAAATATAATACAGGATTTTCTTAAGACTCTAAAAAAATTTTTTATTTTATATTATAATTTAGAAATAAAAAAATTTACTTTTTTTTAAATTTTCATATATAATTACATAATTTTCATAAAAATGAATAAAATATTTTTGTATTTTTTTTTAAGAGAAAGTGATAGACTCAAAAAAATTTTAAAGTGCCTTATTAACAATTTAGATTTTTTAAAAATGGTTCATTAGTTTAGAGACAATTGAATGAAAAGTTAAAAATACGTTTTTTTATGATAAACCGCGTTACGTTTGAAAATTGAAATTTTTAAAACTTATTTTTTACTCATACTTATAAAAAATATAATACAGAATTTATAGCCGAAGCGCTGAGTAGCCAGTGCTATCTATCTTTTATGTTAATTATTAGTTTTTAATTATAATTATCATTGTAAATAAATAATACAGAATTTTCTTAAGGCTCTTTAAAAAAAATGTTTGTAAATTATATATATTATAATTAAAAAATAAAAAAATTTACTATTTTTTTTTTTAAATTTTCATATTTCTTTAAATAAATAATTTTCATAAAAAAGAATATTTTTGTATTTTTTTTAAGAGAAAGTGATAGACTAAAAAAAATTTTAAAGTACCTTATTAACAATTCCGATTTTTTTTTAAATGATTCAGTAGTTTAAACACAATTGAATGAAAAGCTAAAAACACGTTTTTAAAACTAAGCCGTAATGCGTTTCGTTTGAAAATTTATCTTTTGAAAAAGTATTTTCTACTATATATAATATAGCATTTTCTTAAGGCTCTTTTCATATACATTCATATATTTTTTTAAATTTCATTCACTTTTTTAAAGAAGTTTGCGAATTGAACGTGTACCCAAAGTTTTTTAAAATTTAATGTAAATATTTTTATATGTGCTCTTGTTTATAAAAAACGCACCTCTATTAGTAAGTACATATATGATAAATATTTTAATTCATAAAATTTTATTATTTTTAAAAAAATTTTCAAAGCTAGTGTAACTCTTAGCACGTTTTAAGAATTTTCAAGCCAAATTGGTGTTTGATTTCAAAAAAAAAAAAAAATTGCCCATATATTAAAGTTTATAAGACGTATGAATAATTTATAATTAAAAGTAAATTGTAGAAAGTTGGCATATCTTTTACTTGCTCAGAGCTCTGTCCAACCAAACAGTCATATATGATGTAATGTATATTAATTAAAAATCATCATCCTGGAGAGGCTTCCAGCCAATGTTTTAAGAGCTGTAGCCGGTAACCATTACGTCCGAAACAACCCGTCTTTTCGGAACAGATCTCCCGCCTCTAACCAAGCTAAGCTGAAGTAAGTATAATTCAGGCAAAAGTAAAAAAAATCCAAAGTATCGGAGATAATAATAATATTTTAGGGATCAGAGTTCTTTTATTTGAATTTTTTTTATTCTCATGTTGAAAATTTTGGAAAATATTTTTTTTCTGACCAAATTATTGTTTTTTTATTGGGTACTCTATGTATTACTCATTCTATTACAACAATTAAATAAATAATATAATAACAAACAAAGAATTATGACCAATAACACAGAGAGGAGTGGAAAAATAGATATGAACTTATCCGCGACTCGAGCCCGCTAGGTGAACCTTTTAACGATAAGCTTCTAAAACTTTTGGTTTTTTTTCAAAGGTGATCTGCAATACCTCAAAGGGGTCTATACATTATAACCCCGATATCGAACAAAAAAAAAAATAAACTTGTTTCCTAAGGAATGTAATTCGAAAACTTGGATACTCTTGCCCTTACCATCTCTCTCTCGGTCTATATCGGCTTCTCTAGTCACCTTGCTCATGCTTGGGTCTCCAACGCCTCCTTCCCAATGTTACATACATTTTCGACTTGCACACACTTAACATACCCTTGCAGCTTACAGATACAGGCTAAACAATTAAAGTTAATATAGGGTATGGCAAAGTCGTCCGCGCCCGACTTTAACGTACGCCATTTTTTCCAAACTAAAGGCTCGCAATGATTAGTAGCAATGCAAAATAATTATGTTTTATATTTTTAATGAATTGATAGCTTCGTTTGTATTATTTTTAATTAATACATGCTTTATATGTATTATCTTTAATTCGGCGTTTTTTTTTTTACATTGCTATAAACATAGAAAGAAAAAAAAATGAAAAGCTCAGCTAATTTTCTAATTCCACAAGTAAAAGTCTGCAATGAATTTATGCCAAGCAAAATGAAATGAAAAGGTTTGCAGAGCATGTGGCAAGGATAATGTTGGGATTCTTGTTGCTGTTGTTGTTGTTTTTGTTTATACTTCCATGATGATGCTGCTGCTCCAGCTGCTGCGATTATTCTAGTTATTGTTGTTGTTGGCCGAAAATCTTGCACACCGCATTAAAAATAATTATGCTTATGCTCTGGAAAATTTTCCTTGCCATATGTGCACACACATGTGTATCTGTATGTGTTGCTGTGTATGTGTGTTGCTGTGTATGCGTGTGTGTGTGTGTGTGTGTGTGTGTGTGTTGCAGACAAATGACCACACAGCCAGCTGAAAATATTTACAACATTCTTAAGCGTAACCGAAACGAAAAGTTATGAAAAATTTTATGAAAATTTTGCTTCACAACGCTTGGAAAATGGTTCCGGTTTATGTGGCCACAATTTAATTGAAATAACTTGGTTTCCGTCAAAAGAAACAACAAAAAAAAGATATTTAAAAATAAAAGGGGCGAATATTCAAATATTATTGCCTGTAGGCCAAATTCAAAACTTGGTCATGGCAAAAATGCAGGCCACGCTAAGATAATTTTCCTACATAGAAAATCTCAAGTTAGGGGCTTAACTTAGTTCTGTTAAGATAGAGAACTTTGCTTAAAGAACTCACAGGTAAACTTGTTTAAATTGCTATAAGTATCTTAAAAAAGAAAAAAAAATTTATATTTTAGACTGATTTTGGTGACTGTAGCTTTAGTCGTAAGTTGTTTATATTGGAGCTGCTGCTCAAAGGGGTTTAAAATTGGAAATTTTTGTATAGACAGAAATACGGCCAGATATGCCTATATTGATGCCTTGCCTTCTATAAAGGGTATACTCATACTCTAAACATGGTCCTAAGCCGCATTTTTTTTATCCCAACAGCATCGGCTTCGGTAATACGCATAAAAACCAAAAAATGCCATACCACAAGCCAGTTTCCAAATTATATGCTTCACTATCGCAAAAGTTCTTCAAAAATTTTTGCAATTCTAATCGTTTGTAGTGAAAAGCTCTGTCATGTTATTAGAGTGTGGCCATGGTCGCATATACATATCAGTTATCAAAAGTTATCTATGGAAACCTTTAAGCAAATTACATCATACGACTAATATACAAAAAACAGAATTTCATGCGTATACCCAAACTTGCCTTTCCCAACAAAAGTGATCTGTTGTTTGCATATGCCCAACATATATTTGTTTAAAATTATTGTATTTATATGTACTATGCTTTATACAACTGTTGGTATACTGGCGAACCTGGCACTGCCGTGGCATATCAACTATTTATTAAATATGTGGCAATACATTACATTTACATAATACATATTTGACAATATTACACGTCCTTACATAAAGGCTATAATAATTTAATAAACAGTAAATACATAAACCACAAAATACAGCGCAAATACCTGTCGGCTCGTTGCACAAATGCCTCACTTTAAAAGTCAATTTAACAAATCGCAATATTAATTAAAGCCGAATTAAAAGGCCAAAAAGCTTTTAATGCCGCGGCCAGCCAATGTGCCCACAAAGGCCCCAATAAATTGCGACAGCCAGCACTTTACCCTAACTACTACTTGCATGTCTCCCAACTGACGACAACCAGAGCTTATTGGAACTGACGGCAAAGCTGATGGGCTGCCTGACTTAATATTGATTGTTGGTTTTACACAGCCTGCAGCACACATGTTCCTTTATATATCTGTACTTGTACATTATAATTTAAGACTAAAGGTTTTTAATAGAACAGATTTATGTACTTTAATGTTGTTACTTGAGTTGAACAGAAACACTTATTTAATAAGAGTTGCCAAATAATATAGCTGAGGATACAAACAGTTTTTAAATTAAAAATATAGCTATAAAAAAAATTATAAAGAATATGTGGCTATAATGGAATTCTATATTGAGTCGCAGTTTCTCTATATAATTCCCATGGCTCAAAGGCTTCAACTCTAGTAGTTTTAATAGTTGAGTTTGAGCGCAAAGTCCACATCCATTTTGATGCCAGGTTTGCGCACAATAACTGCCAAATCACGCTTGGATACCTCCAATTGTTGGCTTACGCCATTGACGGTGATTGTGGCACTGGTGGGTGTGCGTTCCAAGCCAGCAAAAACAATGCGCTCGATCCAGGCATGGGATTTATAGTTGGGCTTGCCAATGAATTTGTTGAACAGCTGATTGTTGGCAAACTCATAGTTCACATAGATATAAGCACCTTGTTGGTAGGCAAATGATTTCTCGTCATCCAGATATAGTGTGCCAGCGGCCTTGCCATGACGATCCAGGCATACGATAAGTGTATAGGGATCGTGCAACATTAGTGTAGAGGCGCGACGCATGCGCTCCTTCTTGGGCACAATGCTGCCACCGCGCTGGTAAACGGGTATCTGAAAAGAAATCATTCGAATTAATGCACTGCCTCAAACTTGAGAAGTTTATGGTTAAAAAATAAATTCATAAAAATTTTGCTTTTTCCCATACCTTGTAGGCATCGACCGGCACAGTCTCAAAGCCAGCCTTCTCATGACGCTGATAAGTGTCAACATCGTACCAGTAGTCAGCCAAATTGGTTTCGTCATTCGCGGGGAAGTATACATCCACCTTATTAACGCCCTGCTGCATGACGGGACGCACCAGCAGACGATGTTGCACGAGCAACGTGTTATCTATGGCATAAGCGTTCTTGTCCTGTGGATAATGCGTTAGCAATGGCCTTATAACCGGCTCGCCCTCATGCTCCAGCTCATAGAAGGCAGTATACCAAAGCGGCAGATAGCTATAGCGCTTGACCAAAGCATCCTTAATGATGAGACGCGTTTTTTCCGGGAAAAGCCATGGCTCGCGACGCTTTGTATCAATGTGAGCGTGTGAGCGGAAAAAGGGCAAGAAAGCGCCAGTTTGGTACCAACGTTCCAGTAGCTCAGTGTCGGGATTTCCAAAGAAACCACCCACGTCGGCGCCACAAAAACTGAAACCGGCCACTGCCTCGGTTAGGCACATCTTGATCGAATGCTGTAAGTGACCCCAATCGGCCAAATTATCGCCAGTCCAAATTGCAGCATATCGTTGCGAACCAGCAAAGTGAGCGCGTGTTAAAATGAATGGACGCTGATTGGGATCGCGTTTCTTTAAGCCCTCATAGGTGCCCATGATATGCATATGACCATAGACGTTGTGTACATCGCGATGCTCCCAGTTGCCATAGTGTATCAAATCCTTGGGCGCTGTTACCTCGGGTCCATTGAAAACAGAAGGCTCGTTCATATCATTCCATAACATTACATCGGCTGTGACAGTATCAAAGTTAGAGAGCAGATAGCGGCTGGCATAGTAGTCCCTTACAGTGGGATTGAAAAAGTCAGGATAGCTGGCAGCACCGGGCCAGCACCAGCCCTCATAGTCACTGCCATCGGGATTCTTTACATAGTAGCTACGATCGGTGCAATCGTTATGGAAGAAATAGTTATTATCGCGCTTAATGTGTGGATCAATTATAACAACCAAATGGCGACCCAAATCGGTTAGGTTCTTGATCATCAACAAAGGATCGGTGAACTTAAACTTATCCCAAGTAAAGTACTTCTTGTTATCGGTATATTCAATATCCAACCACATAGTATCCATAGGCATATCGTATTCATCGTATTTAGCCGACACTGAAGTAACATCTTTCTCATCGTTGTAGTTCCAACGGCTCTGATGATAGCCCAGAGCAAACATTTGTGGCAATTCGTGGGTGCCAGTTAATGCGGCATACTGCTTAAACGTATCTATTGGCTTGGGACCCAACATTATAAAGGCATCAACAATGCCCGATTCAGACATAAAGTGCGCGGCTGGCGGTGTTGATTTGCGTGATCCAGATACAAAGTTTACCAGTGATGATACTACATTGGTTTCGCTTGTGCTTATGTCCACCCAAGTTTCCGCAGCGTTTTGCCAATAAACGCCAGCTGTGCGTTGAGGACTGTAAAATGTTGAAATATTTGGGAATCAAGACGATAAATTGAAAACATCATAAGTTTGGTTCTACTTGAGTTGTATTCTACTATTATACTTATTTGGACTCAGAAAAGCCCAATTAAAACATGTAAAGCATATACAACGCATAAAGCGATTAATGTTCTACTTACCCATGCCCATAGATAACCGGCACTGAGCCATAAAGCGCCATTTTGCTATCGAGTACATACTCAAACACATCCAGATTGTACAGACGATAGGGATCGGTGCCCGAAGTGGATTTCAGCACAAACGTTTCGGCATGCTCGGGTATGCCGAAAAGCACTTCGGCTGCAGGGAAGGAGAAATCCAACGCAACTGCCTCAGGTCCATAAGGCTTTGAATCATGATGCGATTTAAAGTTCTCCTCCCATGTACCAGGATCATCATTTACTTCAGCTGGAACATCTTGAGCTGCCTCATCTACCGGTTGCTCTTCGCCATCGGCTGGGGCAGCAGGCGGGGCAGCGGCTTTCTGGCGCAAGTGCTCAAAGTACAACCAGTTTTTGGCATTTACCGAAACACTTAGAACATCGTTTTCATAAAAATCAATGCGGAATGGATTGCCGTGAAGTACAGCCTTTGTTTTGCCAGATGTTATGGTTATCTGACCATTTGTTTCTTCTTGTACGCGTATGCGACCTGTCTCTGGCTGGCCCTTCAGCGCATGTTCCACACGATAGCGCGGACGTAGTGCAGATTTCTCATCAATTTGCAAACGGAAAGTGTTGCCAACCAAAGCTTCTAGTTTGAGTGTAAACAGATGATGATTCTCCTTGTTGACCAAATCGGCGGTAAGAGAGTCGGAGTAGGTATTGAGTGTGCCAGCTACCAAGACATATTTGCTGCCGGCACTTTGCACTTTGCGCGAGCGTCTAAAAATGAAATATATTTATATTATGGCATATACTATAGGTAGTATGTTTGCATTTCATGGTTAATTATTGATATGTTTTACCTGCAGAAGCTGCTTTGCTCGCAGGTCTTGAAATTAGTTGGATCAACGCCAGCCGCAAAGTTGAGCACAGCGCCAACTAAGAGCAATATGCTAAGTGTAATCCTCATTTTAGCTGACTTTTACAGCCTTTCCACGCAGAAAATTTTAAGCAATCAAGCGCAAATTGGCTTTATTTGATTTTTAGCTGTGTGATATAATGAGAAACAAATCTTTTTAATTGGATATAATATAAAAAAGTTTATATATATTTTAGATTTATGGCACTTTCTATGGACGCCTTTCTAACTTGTTGTTCTTATGGGTTTGGGCTTGAGGTACACGTCAGTCTTTGTTATTGCTTAAAGTTAAGTTAGCAATTGTTGGCCAAGCATTTTGTTTGGACCATTTTAGTAAAAAACGCACTTAAAAGATAAGATCAACTTAAGAGCGCTTATCGTTTCAAATCGCGTGTAATAAATTAAAATTCATTTATCAGAGGCATTTTAAGTGTCAAAACAAAAAAAAAAACAGCAGCAATCTTATAAAAGAGGCCGCAGCTAAGCGATACTAATATTTATGCGCTTCAGAACTTGACGCAAATGAATATAGACAAACAAATTAATATAATATATGTATATACCAACGCGCACATTTTTAATATTTAACACATCTGTTGTTAGTCTAAATTTCTTCCCAAAACTGCAGCAAAAATAAAATTATGCCGGCTGTGCGCAAGAACAGTGTTTACATATCATGAAAAAGTGTAATACTCAATTAAATGCCATTCACCCCGATTTTTTGCTCGTTTTGTATATGTACGTTATAACGACCTCTATTAGTTCTTAGAACTAAACTAAAACTAAAGCAAATCAAACGACTGGCCTTTTATAGTAGACGACCCCACACGAAATAACTTTAAAATATGCCCCCCCCCCAGCCAACGGCGCCAATACATACACAAATCTTTATCGCTATATTTTTTGCCATCATACTTATTTCAACAAATAATAAGAATTATAAACAAATCTAGCTTCATACAAATCGTTTTATTTATAAGAAAACTTTTAAAAGTGCACATATTAATTGACTTGAGCTTCAAGATAATTTTAAGTGGAATTTAATAGCGTATTAGATTGCTAACCGGGAACGAACGTCGCAAGCTCATGCACTTTTCACGATCGATGAACAAAGCGTTGGTTTTGTTACGCAAATCCAGCTCCAGATCACAACGCGTCTTTAACAAGCGTTGATGGGTTCCCTCCGCTTCAAGCAGCTTATAATGCAGATCATCCACGGTGCCCCTGATATCGTTAACCTCCTGCACTAAACGATCCTGTGCATGATCCCTGAAATTTTCAAATCTAGTATCAAGAGTTTACTTTTTTTTTTTTAGAAAAAACTTACCTGCACAGCTCTACACCTTCACGATGAGAACGCGCCTCCAGACGTGTCTGCGCCACTTTTAAGGACGGCGCTTTATCCTGTATAGCTTTTTGCATCAACATAATATGCTTCTCCATATCAAACAGTTCTTGCTGCACTTTCTGCAAATGCAACTGCACTCTGGTCTTTGCCTCGGCCATTTCCTGCGCACGTCGGTCAAAAGCGTTATTTGTATTACTCCAAAAGTCCCATACGGTAGCTGCGACCGCATTAACAACATTCTGCGAGTCCGTTCGCAGCTGAGACAGCTTGGCACGCTCAGCTTGGGAGCTGCGTGTATGTCAGTATTTAGCTATGTATATGCGTAATTACATAAAAAATCTGCTTACCGCCGCACATGCTCGCTGCTGGCTTGTGCCCAGGACTCCTGCGTGCTAACTGATGGATCATGTTTTTCTATGCCACCAAAGTAGGTGATGCCGCGACTGTAATTGTTTAGCTGATGGCACATCGAGTCAATGCCCAGAGTTGCCTCTTTATGCATTACATCTTCCTCTAGCTGATGCTGTGCGCCACGACAGTCCAGTGCCTGCTTGGCAATCTTTTCATGTAATCCGCTCAGACGGTTGCGTGACGAACGCAAATTATCAATCTCTAATAGTAGAGACTTCTCCACCAGATCGTGTACCATCTCATTGCCTTGACGTGACTCACGATGAAACATGCACTCTTGTGCAATATGCAGTGGTATCTCTAAATCCAATATGGCCTTACCACATTGTCGCTGCAAATCATTGACATCAGACATCTCGGAAATGAGCTTTTCAAGCTCAGCATTAAGCTCGTTGCGCCAAAAGGTTAAGTCGGTTATACGTTCGCCCAAGCGACGCCCAGCATCCCGTTGTCCACCGCTGGCTTTTTCATCGGTTTCGCGCATTAGGCGCACGGCATCATTACGCAAGCGCTCGGACATGTGCCTGTACAAAAGTTATGAAAAGTTTGCAAAACAGCTGCCAGCTACATGGGGCGGGAATGTTAACTCACCGATTGTTGTTGGCCTCAGCGTACTTGGATAGATTGTTGTCGAGCCACTCGTTTTGGGTGTAGCGAGAGTAGAGAGCAGCACGCGCTGCATGCTGCGGATTGCGATCAAATCCAGTAACAATATTGGGAAAAATCATGGCCTCAGTTTTCATGCCCGCTGGCATAAAGGCCTGCTTGGCCAGCTGATTCGTAACAGGCTGCTCGGGCAGATGCTTGATTTCAATAAGCTCAAAGGCCATACTCGGTCGCCATGGATGTCTCTTATTTGTCATAAAGGAGCTGCTAATGCGGCCAGGTATTGGCTCTCCGCTGACTTGTTCCATGCAAGGCGGTGCGCCCGCTTGACTCCAGGGCTGCAATTGAGAGTACATAACCGTTGGAGTCGGTATTTCAGTCTCTTTGCATTCTGATGAAAGCTGTTCCATCTTGAAGCTTGTTACTTGCAATAGCAATGTGCAAACGTGCCAAAATACTTGCGAATTCTAGTGTACTTAAAATTTTGGAAAAACTAGCACGAATTGAAAATTTTTTATCACAAAAATTTGTTGTATGTGCACATAGAAACAAATGTGTATTATAAATGAGAGCTAGTTGAATATTTTGACTAGTGAAAATTTGGAAACGGAATGCTTTGATTTAAAAATGCAAATTGTGCCTGCTACTCTGAGAATGATTGACAATGAAGTAAATGTACATATGATTCCATCAGATTGCGATGATCCTTGCGCTCGTTGTATTCATTGATATCGGCAGTAGGCCATTTGTCCAGCAGATTATCCTTTACCAGGCGATAATCAAATATGCGATTTTCAAGATATGAGTGCTTATGGAATTTGGTGACTTCTTGACCTTTGATGGGTGCCATTTTTGTATCGAATAGCTCTCGTGTCGACTGTTTGGATTACTGGTATGCATTTAATCTCGTTGTATGTATTGAAATATTTGAAATTTTCAACAAAATATACTCACAATGGGCACACTGGAGCGCAGCAGTAAGTTTTTTAAGGTCTCGGGCGTTTTTTGTTGCGGATATGGATAGCGTTGACTAAGATAGTGGTCTTCATTCGCCCAGCAAAGCATTTGCCTATGATTACGAATAAACTAAATTTGTTGAAGATGTGCTTCCGTGTTTGTGGAGCGCTCGAATTCCTTTGCAGACAAATACAATTTGCTGTATGTTTATGTTGGCATTGACAACACAAAATTTTAGAGGCACAATACACTACATTGCATATTGTGGTATTGATTAAACTTGAGCATTACCTGGTAACTGGGATTCTGGTGTTGTTGTTGTTCTGGTTTTGTCCTTAATAGAATTGTGAAATCGATGCATTTTGTTCAAGTTTAATAACCTAGTTATACATAAGTATGTTTACGTTTTGGCTATGCATGTACTTATTTATGTATAAGAAATTGATTGACCTTGTCGCTGGCAAGCCCTAAAATTAATTTGTTAAGGCTGATATGACAACATAAACAAAAAAAAATAAGATAACCAAATATGACTTTTTAGAGAGGACTATGTTTTCCTAAATTGATTACAAATATAAATAAATAGAAAATTGAAAGACATATCTGACAGCTACTTTGTTTAAAATCATACAACTTAATTTATTAATTTTATAAAAAGTCTATTAAATAATAAGGGCTAAGTTAGTGCAGTGCTAAAAAAAAAATATTTTTTCATTTTTAAACAATTTATTGCATATGCTCGCCGCAACAGCTTCGCACAATTCAAATACTGTGTACACACTGTTTAGCCATATTTGGCATTCCACTTGAACCATGTATTTGATTGTGAATAGAGCAAAAGAAAGAAGCAGCACTGTATCAGCGAGGTCTGTGATTGTCCACAGTTGTTATAATATTTCCGCGAACCGAAACAAACCAAAAGTAAGTCTAAAACGATTGTAACACCATAATTTCATAAGTATAATAACTAAATGCGCATATTTGCAAATACACATTTAGCTAACGCACGTAGACGCCATGAGCGCCAACAAATGCCCGGAGGCAGCAACAAATGACGCGGCAATAGAGGTCTCAGCCTCCAGTGAAACGGATGCCGAGACCCAAATTGCAGCTAATGATGCGGCTGTCACAGAATTGGAAGAACGCGCTGAACTGGAACATTTTATTAAAGAGCTAACAGACAAAATTGAAGCCAAGCGCCAACTGCGCGAAACGAACGCAAATTTTGAGCTACCTGGCGAGGAGTACTTTGCGCGTTTAGACTCTAGTCTTAAAAAGAATACAGCGTTTGTAAAGAAGCTTAAGCTATTTACAGGCACACAGCTGGACACCTTGCTGCGCGAGCTATCCGCATTGAATTTGAGCAAGTACATATCAGAAATATGTACGGCATTGTCGGAGGCCAAGCTTAAAATGACCGATGTGCCCGCTGTGGTGACCTTGGCCTCCAAATTGCATTGCACCTATGCTGACTTCAATGCACAGTTTATGGAGGCTTGGCAAAAATCCCTGCACATCAAGTCAACGGAAAAACTAAGCAATCCTAGCAAACTTCGCGTGGATTTACGTCTGTTTGCTGAACTTGTCAGCTCTGGCGTAATACAAATGAAGCCTGGATTGGCTTTACTTGGCATGGTCTTAGTACAATTGATTGCTCAGGACAAGGACGATCACAGCAATTTTTCCATTATACTCTCCTTTTGTCGCCACTGTGGCGAAGAGTATGCCGGCCTGGTGCCACAAAAAATGCAACAGCTATCAGAGAAACACAACATAGAGATACCTAAATCTGGTTTTCTTACAACCGAGAAACAACTTAATCTGCGTACCATGCTAAAGGGCTATTTTAAAGCGTTGTGTAAGCATGTTTTGGCCGAGCAATCAGAGCTTATGAATATGACAAAAAATATACGTCGCACTATGGAATGCAAAGGTGAAATATCACATGAAAAGCGCGAAAAGTGCGAGCTTATGCAGGCCAATTTCGATAAGCTGCTAGCCTCTGCGCAGTCTTTGTCGGAGCTGCTGGGTGAATCTTTACCTGAGCTAGCCAAGGAATCGGAATGCTGCAGTCCGGGCACAGTCATTAACAACATGCTGGATAGCGCTGCTTTTGGAACGCTCGATCCTTGGGGCGATGAGGAATCACGCAGTTTCTATACTGATTTGCCTGACTTGCGTCAGTTTTTGCCAAATTTCTCTGCACCCAAGGTGGATTTGGAGGCTTTCGAGGAGCCCAGTGAGCTAACAGAAGAAGCTATTGATGCCAACATAGATGCTGAGCTGGATATGGACGATCCGCCTTCCTCAAACTCGGATGGATTGGAAAAAGAGAACGAGGAGCAGCTCAGTGTAGCTCAAACAGCCACATTAGATGGAGTTACATCTTCGACAGCTTCATCTTCGCCCGAGTCTGCTCAAAAAACGGTACAAGATAAAAAGATTGGTAGTGTTTTAATGGAAATAGGCCGCCAGCAGCAATCACAAGCTCAGCCGCAAACAGGCAATGCTGCACAACAGCGTCAGCAGTTTGATGTATTTCTTGCGAATCTATTTAACTGCGTCAACAAGGAGCTTATAGATTCGGCAGCCATTGAGTTTTTGCTTTATTTCAACACTAAAAACAATCGCAAAAAGCTAACACGCAGCATATTTGGGGTGCAGCGTACGCGTTTGGACATATTACCATATCTGTCACGCTTCGTAGCCATTGTGCACATGTGTAATACGGATGTGGCTGCCGACTTAGCAGATTTACTTCGCAAGGAATTCAAGTGGCACATACGGAAGAAGAACCAGCTGAACATTGAGTCAAAGCTCAAGATTGTGCGTTTCATAGGCGAGCTGGTAAAATTTGGACTCTTTAAGAAGTTTGACGCCTTGGGCTGTTTAAAGATGTTGTTACGAGACTTTCAGCATCATCAAATTGAAATGGCCTGCGCCTTTGTGGAGGTCAGTGGCGTGTACTTATACAACTGCCGTGACTCGCGTTTGCTTATGAATGTGTTTATGGATCAAATGCTGCGTTTAAAAACGGCCACCGCCATGGATTCACGTCATTCGTCCCAAATTGAAAGCGTATATTATTTGGTGAAGCCACCAGAGTCTGCCAAGCGTGAGGTAGTGCCACGTCCGCCCATACACGAGTACATACGTCATTTGATCTTCAAAGAGCTCTGCAAGCAAAATGTGGAGCATTGCATAAAGATGCTGCGCCGAATTGATTGGCATAATCCAGAAACCTGTAGCTATGCCATCAAATGCCTAAGTAAGGCATATTTGCTGCGTTTTCCGCTCATACGCTGTCTGGCAGATCTGGTTTCCGGCTTAAGTTCATATCAACCGCGCGCGGTAACGATTGTCATTGATAATGTGTTTGAGGATATTCGCGCTGGTTTAGAAATACACTCGCCTAAGATGGCACAACGACGCATTGCCATGGCCAAGTATTTGGGTGAGATGTACAACTATAAGCTGGTTGAGTCCACACACATATTGAATACACTGTACTCGATTATATCACTGGGCGTTATTACGGAGATAAACATAGAGTCGCCTTCGGATCCGCCAGAGAGTTTGTTTCGTTTAAAGTTGGCGTGCATGCTTTTGGACACTTGTGGACCCTACTTTACCAGCCAGGCCACGCGCAAGAAGTACTTAAATTAAACTTGAAATTTGTTTTTTTACTGACGAATCTTATCCCACATAGATTGGACTACTTTTTAGTGTTCTTTCAACACTATTACTGGCACAAGAAGTCGCATCCGATTTTTAGCAAGACGGAAAACGGATATGAATTATTTCCCATACTTGTTGATCATACCTATCGCGATTGCTTGGGTGTAGTGCGTCCAAAGCTTAAGGTAACATATCTGACAACAGCATAGGCAACCAGCCACTAATTTTGTTTTAATAGCTATTCAAGGATCTGCAACAAGCCAAGGACGCTATAGAACAGCTGCAGGAGCAGCTCTATCCACAGCTAAAGGCTACCAGTAGCGAAACAACTTCTGCCAGTTCTGAGCTTGGTGTTATTTGCGAGACAAGCGAAATGGAAGACGGTGTAAGTTGAAAATTAAAAGCAATTTATTTACTTTTATATATACAATAAAATTATAACCAATTTATTTTGCTTTCTTTATAGGCAACAGAAGAATCTTCTGATTCAGAGCACGAACGTCGCGAGCGTCATGTATCCACCAACGAAATTGAGGGCGAAAACGCAGAAGTCCACGATTGGACGGAGACTGAGACGGAAACGCTGCCATTGTCGCAGCCGGCGATGCCTGAAAAATCTAAAGAGGATTTAGAATTTGAGCAAATGTATGAAAGAATGACTGTGGATTGCTATCAGGAGCGCTTAAAGGAGCCCATCAAGGCCAACACCAAGGATATACCTGTGCCTATGACGGCACGTCTACAAAAAAAGTCATACGAGCAGCTAAACGCTTGCTCCAGCAGTTCCAGTGTCACAGCACAGATCTCAAAATCAGGTGGCAGCATTTCGCTGGGAGCACGCAGCTCAGATTCACAAGCGGGTGTCGGTCATCCGTCAAGCAGCAGTGAAAATGTCACAGATGCCAAGCCCGGCTCGGTATCTTTTGTGCTAATGGTGCGTGGTAACAAGGGCGGCAAACAACAGTTTAAATCCTTTGTAGCGCCTTCCGACTCGCATTTGGCCATTAATCTCAAATTGCAAGAGCAAAAAATACGCGAGGAAAAGGAACGTGTCAAGCAGCTGACGCTTAATATCACAGAACGTATTGAGGAAGAGGACTACCAGGAGTCATTGCTGCAACCGCACTTTCAGCAAAATTACTTTCAGAAAACCAATAAGCACAAGTTTAAGCACCAGAAGGGCGCACCCGATGCCGATTTAATCTTTCATTGAGTCATATAGGTTTAAATACTTGAAAGCTGTGCTAACCTCGACACGAAACGCTCATCTTATATGCCTGGGTTTGTTATAATCTGAAAAATGCTAGATTGTTAAACGAGACAACAGCTAAAAAGACTCTTAAAGAGTCTCAATTTGATAACAACGATTTTATTACTGTGCGAATCCATTGAAAGATGCTTTCGCCAGTCTGTCATATTGTCACTTGTCCATTTAAACAAAAATATCTACATATATCTTTTATACTGTATTAAGTGTACGTTTCGAACTGTCGTTGACTCAGCTCATGTTAATTACACATCGTTTAAGCATATGTATCTAGAATGTACATAGATATAGAAATTAAATACAGTACATATAGTTTTAACCAAACATTGTTTGATTTAAATACAATTTAAATTCTATTAATGAAAAATGAAAAAATCGTTTGCCTTATTCGTATGCGTTGCGTGAAGTTTTGCAGCCTTGCCGCCTTGCCGCCAGTGCCACGCCTAAGGAAAACGATGACCTTAAGAAACACTGTAGAGAACCCATAGAAGAGTTACACATGCATGCACATGTCTTAAGAGGTTTCAAAATAGTTATATAATAGTTCGTAACACCATAACTCAAGAAAGGAGCGCCAGACTTATGGATTTTTGTCTTGTGTTATTCTTCGATATTATAATACATATAAATACATAATTCGTAAAGTTACTTTGACCAATTGGGATCAGAATCGAAATCCAGTTGACATAGCAAGTTGAATTCTTTTAAATACACTATAAAAAAAATCTATTATGTATTGAAACTCAACGCAATTCCTTTGAGCGAAAGTTCGTATTTTAAAAAGCCAAACAAATAATAGCGAAAAACACTAGCTTAATTTTGTTTTTATTTAATTTTTTATTTTTTTTTTTTTACTAAAATTAGCGTCAAACAGTTTTTTATGCTTACATATTCTTTTATTTGTAATTGCAAAATTTGCGCGTTGCACAAGTTTTTCGATTTTTTTGTTTTTTACTTTTAATTGTATATGTATTACATAGGTTACATTTTTTCTTTTTTTTATACATTTAATAAATTGTTGTTATTAATATGTAATCAGTACAAATTGCAAAAATTATAGTATGTAGTATTAATTACTATTAATGGTCAGAAACGAGAGCGTGGAAACTAGACATGCAAATAGAAAAAAAAAATGTGTCTCTTTTGAAAGGCACTGTCCTTTCTCAAATAAACATTTATGTTTAACAAATACAAGCTTAAATGTTAATATGCTTAAACATTAATTGTAAAGTTAGATTTAATTAAAAAAAAAAAACGCATAATAAAACATAAAATTTTGGCAAAACAAGGGAAAGTTGGGGGCGCTTGTTACATATAAATTTACATAAATTTCAATTGGTTGACATTAAAAAATATGCCAAATACAAATTAAAGTTTTTTTTTGTTTGTTTTTTGTAAATAAATTAAAGACACAGAAAATACAGAGCGTAAAAAGTGACATATAAAACAAAAAGTTTGTGAAAATATTTCAGCTTATAATAAAAAATATATCATATATATACTATGGTATACATATTTTTATATTATATAGAAAAAAGTCGTTCGGTTTATAAGTAACAGGCACATTTTGGTGTACTGTTTTTTTTTTGTTGCTTGTTGTTGTTGCTCGCTGTTGCATTGTCCTTCATATGTGCGTTTTTTCATCTTTTTGTTAGTTTTGGCTCTGCTTATATGGAAGCTTATGTTTCGTTTTTGTATACAATTATTTATAATATAAAATATAAATTGCAAGGCACAAATTTTGCTTTATATATGTATATATAAAGTTTTGCCACAGCTATTAATTTACTTATATGCATTGTATATTAAAAATATGTTTGTATATGAAAAATAAAACTTGACTTAGTTTAGAACGCGTTTCATGGCAGTAGTTTGTTCTAGCATTTGAAGTTTCTATTGCGAAACAGCCGCATTACACCAAAAATGTTTAATAATAGTAGTATTTTATAATTTCTATTCCACGCGCACCTGGCGAAAATGCTGTTCAGGCGAACAATCTGCTTTGGGTTAATTGGAGGGGGGCTTACGGGCGGAGCGACAACAACAATGACGGCAAAGTGTTCTACGACGTTGGGTTTTCTGTTTTCTCTCTATTTGTTTTTTTTTTGTTTTTTCTTGGGCTACTCAAGCACAAAAAATTGATAATGGCAATTTTTACTAAATATTTAAGTGTGTATTCCATCTCGTTGATCCCTTACTTGCCCGCATACATGGGATTTTTAAAGGTGGAAGTGGCCTGCTTGTAAATAGGATTCTCACCCTGAAAAAGAAACATGACATTATAAGTATTATAAATTCCTAGTCATAGTAGTACTGTTTTACTTACCGTATCCCACTTGGCATTCATGCGCTCCTTCTCGAAGCGTGCAAACTCACGGCGATCGTGTATGGTTGTTAGCAGTTTCCACAACAATAATATGGCCAGACCCACCAGCACAATGGCAGCTATGACGCCCAGCACTATGCCCAGCATAAAGACCTTGGGTGGGCATTCTTTTTGCTCTTGGGCATAGACCACCAGCTTATCGCCTACCTCGGCATATTTGAACGTAAACTTGCAATCATCTTCGTCAAAGAACATGCACAGCTGTTCATCCTTGTCCTCATCGATGACTACCTTTTCCACCGGCAACGGCGTAAAGGCCGTGCAGTTGGCAGTACAATCATTCTTTAGTACGCCTGTTTGATACATTTGGCATTGAACGCAGTCTTTCAGCTCATGGCAGCGACCAGAACAGGTGGGACACTTCTCACAATAGTTGCCGGAATAACGACCCTCATCCGTGGACTTGCACTTGCAGGCGCCGCATTCACAGACGCCATGTCCGGAGCACATCTCACCGCCATTTGGTGGCATGCAGGTGTCATTTGAGGCCTGGCAATCACAGGAGCTGCCTGTCCAGCCGGGTTTGCAGACACAACGACCGCACTCGCATGTGCCATGATCGGGTCCAGAGCACAGCTGATTCTTGTTGCGCTCGCAGCTAAAGTTTTCGCATTCACAGTACTTGCCGGAAATAATTTCCTCGGGATTGGCACGCTTGTCGCATTCGCAGGCGCCGCACAGACAAGTGCCGCGTCCATTGCAGTCAATTAGCGTGGTATTATCCGCACGACAGACTGCATCATTGATAATGCCCAGATGCACGTCAGAGGTGGAGCATTCGCATGTGTTGCCAAAATGTTGATCATCGCATTCGCAAATGCCGCACATGTACGTGCCAAAGTTGTTACAGTGCCTTGAGTGCACCTCGTAGCCAATGGAACCAGGATGTTCGCAAGGACAGGAGCATAGCATTTCCAAATCAATGACCAAGCTTTCATTTATACCAACTGGGTAAATTTGTATGACCTGGTTCCAGTCGCGTGGATTTTGTGGGCATTTGGTTACTTGAATTTGGGCTGTAAAGCTGACCTTGTCGCCAACCTTAAGACCACCGCATTTGGAGGTTTTGATCTCACTGCCGCCATTAAGGCAGGCGCTGAAATAAGTGATTTTAACATCACCAGTGGCATTATCCTTCATTTCTACAGACGAAGAGATTTTCTGCAAGCACAATAAAAAGCATATTAAACTCAACTACTTGCAGCTTAATAATTAGACCAAAACTTACACCGTATTCCTCGCGCACCAGATCCACAACATTGGAGGAATCATTTGACAATATGGCACTAGATGAGCCCTCAATATGACCAGATAGCTTTTGATATACAGAGTACTGATTTTGCGTTACAGCAAATATAATATTTATGGCATTTTGCTTGACTTTCTGATTAATTTGCGATATGCTGGGATAATCCTGTATGTTCGAGTGTGTATACAAGCCTCCGCCGTTCAAATGACACTCGCCATCATTGGGGGCTATAACGCCGCCCAGTTTGCCATCGCCTGCATAATGGAATCCGGCATCCGTGGAGAAGACCAACAAACGACGTGCCTGTTCACGCCAGCCGACCTGTTGACGGCAGGCAATAGACTGCATGATGGCATCAAAACCACCTTCGGGTGCATCCAAATTGCCTGACACGGCCGCCTGTTTTACTTCATTCTGTTTGAAATTGATGAGGTTTGAAGTTACATTAGTTAATGCATTTAACTTGTGTTGTTAGTATTAATTGGTTTAGTTTAGGAGAGTTGGCACACTCTTGGTCAGTAGTTTGCTTTGGTTTAAGTGGTTTGTGTTAAAATAATATTTAATTTTTTTTTTGCTGCTAATTGGAACGTGAGAGTAAATTGAACTATGTACAGATTAAGCTAGTGTTACTTATTAAAGTCTTGAATCGGAGTCTAGAAAATTTTTAACTGCTACCATACTGTTTGGGATTAGTTTGTACTTTAAGCATCACCGGAGAGTCTGACAAGTAAATATGTACCTGATTTTGTTTATATTCTAACTATAAAATATATTCTTTACCAAAACATTTGTTGAGTTTGTATGGATTCAAAGTTTCACGACAGCCGGCATCTTTTTTTTAACTACTTTGAAGCCTGAAAACGATTGTTTTGATGTTGTTTATATACTCGAATTACCTTGTATATTATCGCTGGAAACGATAACACCCCAAGAAACTGACCCAATCAAGTTGCTAGGCGTATATAAGATAACAATGTCAATATGTTTGCATACTTATAGAAGACTTGCACTAATAGCGATAAAAATACTCAAAGCAGATGGAACGTTGGTGTCAAAGTATTTTAATGAATCGATCTTTTCTTCTTATACCAACATGGTATAAAGTCAACTGATCAGATAAGCGTATAATACTTCAATTCAGAAAAATATTAATAAGCAAATATTTTGGTTATTCCATAAGATCAGATTTCTATACTATAAGGTTAAAATCAGTGACGGATTTACGGTAGGGTTGTTGCGTTCAAGCACGCCCCTTGCAGCTCGTTGTACTTTCATTATTTTTTGTACAAAAGGGTATATTGGATCAATGCAAGGCTAATACCTAAACGAAAACGAGCAAGGCTCCACAACCTATGTCGCAATGATCAGAACGACAAAAGAAGTCAATTTAGCCATGTCCATCTGTCTGTCCAAAGAAGACCAAAAGAGCTGGGAGCATTAAATTTTTCCCAAGGTGCGTCTTATGGTCCAGTTGTTTTTTGGTTTCCACCCCTTAGAGCTTCGGCGTTTACTCCCGCATTTCCTAACCAGATATATTGAAATCGTTTGGGAACTTTGCCAGTTGTAGGCAAAAACGAAGAAGCTCTAAAATTGCAAATATGAAAAATCTTTTTACTTTTAAAAGATGCCAGCCACTGGTCACACGCAGCTGCCTTGCACTATTTGCCCCCAAGCCTTTGCCCGAAACGCGTTAAAACTCGACACAGTCCGTCCATTTAACATAACCCAATCAACAAAAAAAGTTATTTTTTTAAATCGGCTGGAAACTGTGGTCCTGAAGGAAATCACAGATTCTGTTGAGGCCAGAGAGGAAAATTCTTGCCAGAACAGAATATTCATTCCTTATATTATCTTAATATAAAGCTCGATATATCGATAAATCGATGTTTTCCCAGCACTGGTTACGAGTATTAAAGAAACGGATTTGCTGCTTAAAGAAAATATCGGTGATCGACGACACTTCAACATAACTCTAAATATGACAGATTTCACGGTTCATTATGAAAATAGAGATCTATAAGTATTATTGAAAAAACCAATTTGTTGCCCTAAGATAAATCTCAGAGACCAGTTTGGACAACTAAAAACAATTTTAACAAGATCTTTCAGAAAAACATTTACAAATTAAGTTTCAATGGAAAATCTTCTATTTATGAATTTATCTAACAAAATGTAAACCCAACTTTAGCAGATAAATTTCGGACAACATAACATACCCCTTAAGTTCTAAGACTATCAGTTTTTGGTTTTAGTTTTAATATGTACATAACCTTTTTATAGCTTATTATATAAAGAGTGTGCCAACTAGGTTTAATTTAAAAAAAACTTGAACGTTAAAAAGTTATTTAAAGCATATCATGCCAGACACCAATATCTTATATAGTATATAATATAATATTAAGCAGTATTAGTAATAAGCATAGCTACATCAAGCACAAACATGCTTAAGCAATAAAATCGTTACAAAAAAATTCAAATACATGCAAAATAAAAGTTCGTTAAAGCGTTTAAAGCCTTCTACGGATTTTGATGCTATTTAAGATTTGTCAAAGTATCTGTACGGTTTTTTTTAAACTCGACAAATCTGCTACAGATTCAAAGTTCGTATTAGGAATCTTTAAAAATAAAATAAAAATGCAATTTGTTTTAGTGCTATTTATGGGCGTGAAGGACAAGGACGACGACGACGACAACTTACAGAAAATCTATATGTATCCGTGCTCAAAGCCATGATGTTACGATAACCATATGGAGCATCGCATTTAGGACATGGCTCCTCCAAGCTAATTTTGTGTACGGTTTATATATATATTTTTTTCATATATGGTTTTAGTGAATTTATTGTTTGTATTGTGTTTTTTAGGAAGCAACAACAACCAATATTCAGAGATATACAGGCCAGATATAAACATAGTACAGATACAGATACAAATGAGAAAGAGAAAGAGAGAGAGAGAGAGAGAAAGATATACGTACGTGTCATGAGAAACAAAAATTTATAAAAATACAAATAAAAAAAGTTTTTGAAAAAATTTTTAAAAATAATAATATGTAAAATATAAATAATGTTTTACAACATTGCAACAATTGGATGCATTTCCAGTGCGATACGTTACGATAAGATATGATACGATATAGATATGTTTACTATCCCTGAGCTATGCCAATATTAGTATGTAAGGTGTGCCAGATTTTCAGCCAGTTTAAGCACCGTGAGGAAAATATTTATAATAATAATAATTGCTATGGTACAGTTGAACTTGCTTATAACGCACTTCTCTACAACAACTAGGTACTTTTGCAATTTTTTCGAGTACAGCTTTTTCGTTAATTTTTTAAAGTTTATTTTGATCTCCGTATAATGTAATATTGTATATCGAAAAATAGTCTTGTAAAATAAAATATTTAAACTAACATAGGTATTTTCAAATAATTTTTCTTTAAGAATTTGAGTCAAATTCTATAACGACAATAAGAAAAACATTTTTTGGGAGACTTTAAAATTTTTAGAAGATATTGTTGAGAAGCATATATGAAAAGCCAACCCAAACAATAAATTTCTTTAAATAAAATATTATTTTTGTGTAATAAATTTTTATAAAGAACCAATTATCTAGTCCCCTACGAATGGGTTGGTTGAACTGTATTATATCTATTTATTATTTAAGGGATACAACAGTGTTCAGCTGATCTTAAAATATAATTATTTAGAAGGGGGAAAAAGCATAGAAAAATAACTATGAACTACTCCGTATTTCTGGCCCGTAAAGTGATCAGTTTCCAAATAACCAACTATATATTTTTGAATGGATTAAGCTTCTTTCTGTATGTTTCAAAAAATATTAAGAACTAACGTTTAACTAAAAAACTAGAAGTTCTTCAAAGCTAAGATCTGCTTGTTTCTAACTTTGCCGAAAAGGCACACACACACATACATATAAAAATGGCATTTGTTTATAAAATAAATACACATACATATATGCTTATAATATAGAAAGAACGCTGACTAATTAAGACAAATGTTTATATAGATGCTATATAGATGTAAGTGCCGGTGCACAGTGCATTATAAATAATAAATAAAATTATGTAATACATCGATATAAATATATATATATATAGTAAATAGATATGCAGCGCATAGAAATAGTTGATTGGTTATGATAATTAGATTATAAAGATACCACAAACACACAAAAAAAGGTATACAGGAAAAAAAAAAAACCAAAATTACCAGAGAGACTAGTCACAGAAAGTCTTTTGGAATACGGTGCAAAGTGAAGAGCGAGCATTGCAAATAGTAAATAGTTATGGTACAGAACACAGCACATTATGTATGTATGTAGATGGCCATGCATATAAGCGTGTGCGTGTGTGATAATGTATATAGTATTTGGTGCAGCATTACAAGATTAACATGGACAACACATAAAACAATTCATCTTTAAAGTAATATTAATTGGCTCTTACAGAAAAGATTTCGGTATTATTGCTCAGTGGCATATGATTGCGGTAACCATAGGGGGCCTTGCAGTTATCGCATGGATGTTCAAGTCTATATATAGTGGATGTTTCGTGGTTGGTTGTAGTTGATACAATTGGTGATTTGGTGTTGTAGTTGTTGTTGAATTTGTTGGTTTTTTTTTTGGTGTTACGAATTATAATCATAATTGGTTTGATTTTTTTTTTTTGGCGTTAGTTGGAGTTGGCATTTAATTTGTTGTTTGGTTGCATAAAAGTAAAATTATTTAAAAAAAATAAATAAAAACAAATCGTATTAATTTTATATGTACTATGTAAAAGGTAAACAAAAGGAACAAGTTACAAGCTATAGGTAAGTATTGTAAATTTTTGCTTAATTGCAGCTTAATTGAATTTGTTGTGATAGTTTTTGTTGGGTTTTATCTTTGGATTTTGCATTAGATAAGCCAATTAAAGAGAAAACATGTCCAAAAAGTGTACGAATTTTGTTATTCTAGTTTTCAAACAGAACGCTACATATGTATGTATTTATGAATAGTAGGACTCATGAACTATGTACATAAGGCTGATTGGTGTGGTGACTCGAAACAGTTTTGGAAGCCTTGAGGTACCTCTGTTGGGAGTTAAACGTGTGACGTGTAGCGTTAACAATCAATGGGTTAAAATTTGGAAATTCCAATTTCTGTTAAGCTGCTTTGCACATAATTAACACATTAAACAATTTGGCTAACTTAGAATTAAGCTACAAATAGATTCTTAAAAATAATTAATACAATGTTTATCGAATCTCAGAATATTTCATGTTTAACCAAAACTCTTGAACAAATTAAGTTTTTTAAAGCTGTACTTAGGAGCAAGAGTTCCAATTAAAATATAATTGTTTAACAACTTTCAAACTTTCTATTTTTATATAACATTGATGTCTTTTGATTTTAAAACAAAGTGCTTTAAATAAAACTACTTTTGCAATAGAGAACTACAAATTAACAATAATCAGATAAATGACCTAGTGCTGACTTGATTACATGAAATATAATGATTACATTTTTCAATTTTACTAATTTACTAAATTTAATCTTATAAACTTACTAATATATAACATTTGGTTTAAGTGACAATTTTTGAGTTCACATCTAATACTCTATGGAAGACCTTACTTAAATCATAGCTACTTACAACTATATACACACATTAAATAATTCTATATCTCTTAAAATTATTACAAACAACACTCTCTGAAATCACTTAATAAACAAAAACTAAACAGCTTTTTGAATTATGACTAAGCTTGTATGCTTAAAACCGGCTAGGATGACTAAAGACTAGCTATCTGGTTATTGCTAACACTAAGCGTTTATTACTCACTTTTTGGGTATAGTCGACACATAGGGCATGAGCACCTTGTCGACAAACGAACCGAAACCCAAACGGAAATTTGATGTTATACGTTTCATGGTCTCTGACAGTTTGTCGCCCAAGGTGGACAACTTCTCCTTATCGTCCTCCATAGATTTGGACAAGTCCATCAAATAGTAGAGATCAACGGGATAGTCTTCAGCTTGAGAGTAGCTTACTCTCAGATTGTGTACTTGATCTAGGTTAAAAAAATAAATGTTATGCACAAGTTTCAAGCAGCATTTCTTTTTACTCACTAATGCGTAATTTCAAGTTGACGCGCTGCGGCTTAATTTGCACAATCTCACCAGATGCAGCTGCCGCTGCAGCAGCTGCACCACCAAAGTGTGCTGCTTGGCTAGCCGCATAAGAACCTGAGGAGGAGCCATGCTGCTGATAGCTGGCCTCATAGGACGAGCCCGATATGTGCTGACCGCCGGCCCAACCCTCACCGCCGCTGACTAATGACAGATTTTTGTTAATCAGTATCGTCTCGGCAGTGTCGGGATTCCAAACAAACTGCTCCGGGCAGGTCTGCGGCGAGGAGTGCTGGAAACAGCGTGGCCTATCACCATAATCCGGTTGCATGCACCAGGCGCAGCTCTGTGTTTGAATGCACTCATGGCAATTGCGTTTATTAACGCAAGGATTTTGCAACAATTTGGCGGCAATTTCGGCGCCAGTCTGTGGAGTGTGCGTCAGCAGGCAGGCCAGTATGCAGAGCAGTGCCAGTGCAGCGGTGCTGGTTAGTAGACGCATTGTTTTTGTTGTTGTCGCCGTTGGCTGTGTCTTACGGTGGGCGGGTGGTGTGACGGTGTGTTGTGGCGATCTCATATCGCTTTGGGTGCTGTCGTTGTTGCTGTTGTTGCTGTGGGTGGTACACTCACTTTTGTGCTGTAAAATTGCAACAACAAAAGCTTTTTGAAAAATGCGCGTTGTATATATTTTGTTTTTTTTTACTACTACTACTACTTTGTCGCTAAAAAATAAGTTCACAACACGTTCGCACTTTTGATTGCATATATATGTAGTCTGTGTAGTACATATGTATGTATAAACTTTTATCTATAAATTTTTTATTGTATATTCTTGCGCGTTTTACGTCTTTGCGCGGCCAACGCTAGTTGCCAAATGAAACAGCAAAAGAAACAACAAAAAACATCTGTTGGTCAACGGTAGTTGGTTGCAGGGCCAGAGCGGCTAGTGAGGGAGCGCACAGGTTTTTTTTTTGGCTTTGCCTCATGTTTAAATTTATTTCTGATGTTGTTTCAGTTGTTGTTGTTGTTGCTGCTATACAATCAGCGCCGTTTCGTATGAAACGAAAATCAAGTTGATATGACTCATCTTTTGCTTGATTTGTTTGCCTGAATCTGTGCGTGTTAATGTGTGTGTGTGTGTGTGCATGTAAAAGAGAGAGTGAGTGCGGGGGCAACGGCAAACAAACAAACTCACTCACACTTTGATTTTTCATTAATAAAACGGAACTAAAGGAACTGCCAATGCAATGTTGTTGTTGCTTTCTGTTAAGGTGTGAGCGCGAGAGAGTGTCATCGCGTAATCGCTGACAGCCGACAAATTAATCAAAATCAGTGGCGTAGTTAGGAGGGGTCAATTCCTTGGTGTTAAAATAAACCTCATGTGCATCCTAATTAGAAAACACATTATACCATTATACCTAGAATATCCCTACACTCTGTACTTTTCTTAATTTCCATTTAACCCATTTTTAAGCATATATGAAAACGCTAAATTGTTTAACTATTTACTAATTATTATCGTATTAAGTTAAAACTTTCTTGAGGGGAAGTTTAGGATACGGAGGACAAAACAAAAATAAGCAAATAATAGTTTAGTCCACTTAACTCGGCGACTGTAGCTTTTTTTAAGTTAAGAACTCCTTTCTCTACAAAGAATTTTTCATTTTCTGAATTTTCTATTAAACGAAACAAAATTTTGCTCCCGAATTCGCTGTAGGGAAATGACAGTTTTGGGGCTTTAGCTTTTTTTATAAACAGTTTAACAAATATAACAGCATGTTTTAAGTTGGGTTTCTAGACGAAAACTCGATATTTTTTGCTTTAACTATAAATGGCTTAAGTTCGCCATCGGCTTTAATAAATTTTACACCAACGGAAGACGGATAATGAAAGGGAAGATGTGTGTCGAGTTGTAATATTGCAGCTTGAAAAATGTGAAAGTAAACCGCAGAATCCTATTAGGGAAAAGGGTGCCAATATTCAAAAACTGAATTCAAGCGAAGAATTCAACAAAAATACGTTTCCAACGAAACATGGTTTGTTCAACAAAAATACATATTTTATGAATTGATTTAAAAAATAGGAAAAAACCACAGAGCGCCTCTTGCAAACGTGATATGAAAATGGGCCGAAAAGTGATAAACAAATTATTGAACGAGATATTTTCTTTTTATTTTTCTCAAATTAAGGCTTATAGTTAATTCGAAAATTTGTTGAAAGTTTGATAAACTAAATAAGTTATTAAAGATGAAATTCATTATACGCAATCAGAATATTTTGCAAATCTAGCGACGATTGTACTTTTGAAGCAAACTTTTTAGCTATCTTCAATACTGTTTGGTCATTGTCCTGTAGTTTAAAAACAAAAGTTATCCCCGTGGGGACCTAAAAAGACTGTTCGATCGTAATTAAATGGAAGTCAATTTTAAAAAGAGTGAACCATTTTTGGAAAACTGTTGAACCATTGAAAATTCATACAAAATGCAGCTACAAGCTTACAGTGCCATCTTATTCACGTCCGCTGGCTTTTAGTTCCAAAATTCTTAATGTTAATTTAGTCGAACTCTTGCCAAAGAGGATTTCAGAAGAAGAGTCTAAAAACACTGAAATTGTTTAAACTGAAGCCAAGCTCAAAAGAATACTGGGCAGACAGGATTGGAATGTTTGTCCACATCTGTGTAACATGAATTTTAAAGATTTTCTAAACGATAAAAAATATATTATATTACAATGCATATCAGCAATATGTGTATTGCTATTTTTTGTTTCAAATAACAAATAGTTTTAATTATGGGGAAGAAAATTAAGTCCCGGAGAGTACTTGAAGTGCATGCCATACTTCGTTAAGTTTTATGAAGTCATTGAACAAATTTTACTACTCTAGTGCCTGATCCCTCTTTCGATGCGCCATGGGATATGTATATACTTTGTATCATATTAAGTGAAGCTCCCCAATCCTTAAAGCCAGCTACGCCACTGACTAGCTCATTTGGCAATGTTATGTCTTCGGGCTATGTCTAAGGTGTGAGAGTGACCACAGTCATTAACCAAAGCTAACGGTTCACTGCATCTGTGCCCTGCTACGCGTGCCTATATACCTAATGTAAACAAAGAGCAAGGCATGACTTCAACAAAGGAGTCTCTTTGTTGAGCGCATAGCACACTGCAGGCGTGCCTTTTCCTTTGCCCAGTTAATTAATGAAACACAATCGTTTTGCACTCTTTACTCTTGAATTAGTCATGATGCTTACGGCATGGCATTGACAAAATTATTACTCACTCAAACAATGCACTTCACTTGAAGGCGTTTTTGGGAGCAGTCCAAATCTGAAGTGGCGAAATGCAATATGTTTAGGGATCAAACGAAATGGAGCGCAAATTATAGCCAAAGGTAGACACCAAAAAAAAAACAACAACACACCAACCATCAAGAGCTGAAGAATTGAGCACGCCGGAGCTATGTTTATGTTGGATTGACTATATATATATATATATGTACATAAGTGTGGCGTACATATGTGTTATGTCTAAATATAACAGCCCACGCAGTCAGCCATCGAGAACGACGCAGCTGCACAAATTGGACATGGACAGAGGGCGCGACGAGCACAGTGGGCGCTAAAAACAAAGATTTGCATAAAACCGCAGCTTGCTCCAGTGCTGGGCATGCTGCATATAGTCATCAAGAATGTTGACCGGGCTCGCACATTGCTCTATATGTACTTGTGTGTGTATATAAGATAGACCTGCTCCATATGAAGCTATAGCAATAAATAATTTTGCGTCAATCACTTATGGGCGCCACTGTACATAGTATATGTATGTATGTATGTATGTATAAAGCATAAAATAACACAAAACCGGAGCAGAAGAGATATAAGATTTTTATGCTACGTTTACACTGGGTCACAGTATGGTAGCGTCCATTTGGATTAAAGCCTGCCATAGGCAAAAGAGAGCCACTTTTGATCATTACAGAAAGTCATTCAAATTATCCGCCAAAACAAAGTGTTGATGGGATCGGGATGGAAGGGTTGAAGTTTTTTATTCAATCTTAATAATTTTTGCAATCGTACAAAGGGACAGATGTATATGCCTCCTCTAGTTGAAGCTTATTATTTTGATATAAAAAACGACTCCTGCTGCCTGTTTCAGGATGGGATCAAATTTCCTTTCTACACTGACTCATTACCATAAGGTTTTGCATGTGTTTACACTGAACTGTGCCGGTGTGCTGTTCAATTATGCCGTTCCGTGACGCAGTGTAAACCTAGCATTACGCCCACAAACAACTACCACGACACTATCCAAAGATGTGGGCGTACTAGTTCCTAAAACAAGCGAAACTGTTTAAAAGATTGGGAGTTCCTTTTTGCTTTCAATCACAATCATCATAAAAGTGGTTTGGACATAGTAGCAGCAAACACTTTGTAAATGAAAACACTTGAGCTTGGCGTGGATTTTGTAATCAGCGTAAAGGCAACTTTAACTCTTTTTGCTTTCGCTGCAGTGTAGGATTAACTCATGATGAACTTTTATACTTTTTTTTTTTATTAAATACACACAGTCAACATCTGTGCACACACCACACACACATATGCACACGTACGAGTGTGTGCGTTGGCCATCATCGTTGTCGTCATTGGGGAATGAAATCATCACACAATCGGTTCATTTTACTTGGACTTCCTTGGCAAAATGCAGCACTTAATTTTATAGTATCTAACGTTATATAATCGAGTTTGGTTTATTTCACAAACACGCTAACGTTTGACTGCACCCAATACGAACTATTTAAACGTTTTCAATTAGAATTTAAGTAAAATATTTCCATCAGGGCGGGTGCGCTGTCGTTGTAGTAGTTTTATTTTGATTTTCTTTTGCACACACACTTGTGGAGTTTCACATACACACGCTTTCAGCTTACACAATTTAAGACACTGAAGCATTTATAAACGCAATTTGCTTTGTATTTCAATTTATTTAGCCTATTTGCACATTTATTAAAAAAAAAAGTTGGATAAAATCCTAATTCTATTCTCTTCAAAATAATTACTTTTTCGCCTGCGTTAAGTCCACGATACGCGCTGCCACTCGTCGTTTAACTGTAGTATGCTTTGTTGTTATGCTATCGATAAGTCGATAGACTGCTCGCACTTGACATTTGATGCTGCCAACTTGCAGTGTTCATAGCGCTAGTTGGCAGCGCCGTTGCCCTGCACAATTCACTGAAAAACACAAACACAGCCGAAAGAAAATTAAAACAACAACTATAAAACAACGACGCTTAATAAATATAAACAAAGGGCCAGCAAAGTCCACAAATGGACGACTACGACATTGATCTTAACTTTGTCCAGCTAAGCCGCCAGCAGCTGCTGCAGCGCTATACCAGCGCTATGCGCCAACTGCGACGTATTGCCGAGACCAACTATGGTGTGCCTCCGCTTAGCTTTGACAATTACGTGCTGTTTCAATATTTCCATCAGCGCAATTGGCGACAGTTGAATAGTGCGCCCATCTATAATGCAGCCAATCCACTGATGGCCTACTTAAAACTGGAGCTGCTACATCATATACTGGACCGCCGGCGTCAAATTATGTGCTGGTTGTTTTATCTGACTATGGTCTCGCTTTGTGTCGCCGCCTATCGCTATGAGGTAAACGGCTCAGGCAATGAGCGTGTTGTGCAGTCTATGGTCTATCCGGGTATGCGCATATGGCGTCGCATGACCATGCCACTGATACAACGCTTTCCGCGGCTCACCGAACTCTACGACGAAAGCTGCCTTATGGGCAATCCATTTTTTCAACTGGAGGATCTTAGCTGTGGCCCTTGTGCCAATGTCGAGAGCGTTTGGTTTGAAAGTGAAGAGTGCGCCCAGTTGCATGCTGGCAACAGCAATGGCAGCGAAATGCTACACGACTACAAGCAGCTGGCCTTGATGCAGCGCTGTCAAAAGCTTGTCGATCATGCGCCCTATGCGTTTAAGGTAAGCCGGTTTCCCGCCTTACAGTAATTAAATTCGTGTAAAGAAATTTATCATATTTCGCAGAGCAATCAGCATGCCATTGATCTGAACGATTTTTACAAAATATACGTTAGCAATCATAAGATCTTTCGGCGTGACGCTTATCGTGTGCAGTCAACAAACCAAGGCGTTCACAATTTGGAGGATCTCTTTGGCCAGTTTAATAGAAGCAGCGGTCAGTCCACTAGTAAGGAGCAGACTGCACGCAAAGCATGGTCACAGCAAGCACACAATTTATGGCGCTGCAATCGCATGTTACCCGCACGACTGCTGCGTCCCATATTCGCCCGTCCATCACGTCTACCCAGCATGGGTATTGCCTTGGAGCGCTATGTAGCCATTGATACAGCACAAGCGCCGTCATATACGCTGCCTGAAACCGAGTGTCCCAATGTCTACGTGCATCAGGCAGTGGGCACACGTTTTATTATACTGCGTCCAACCAGTGAGTGCAAGCAAAGATGCCGTACACTGTCTATGCGTCTAACTCAGTCTTTTGTGCGTAAGTAGTTGTTGTCAAAAGGGAAGCAGTGTGAAAACTAACAACAAGTATTGCTGCACATCACGAGCCATTTATATTTTTTTTTGACTTGCTTGCTATATCTAACATATGCCTATACTACGCATTATCTCATGGTTTCTATCTTTTTATCTTTTGCAGTCAGCTATAACTGGTTGTATTGGAAACCGATCTCAGCGCCCGATCCCATATCCGAGACGCTATCGATCAGCCTAATTGGCTCCTACTGTTAGGCATAGGATCCATTGTAAACTTAGCTTTAAGCGTCATAGACCCACGTGAAACACTATTTTTTCGCATTCCCAGCCAAACTTGCACTATGCAACAAAAAAAAAAAAAGAATCTAGAATAATTTAACGAATTTTAAACTTCAAAAAAAAAAAAAAACAATTAACTCTAGCCATTAAAAATGGCCTATTATTATATAGTATTTAGGTTTATAGAATGCTCCCTGCTCAGCTTAAGTTCCGCGCAATGTCTGGCCATTAACTTTCAAGTCAACGTCTGATTTTAGTTATGCTAACTATTTGTGTTCTCTTTTCATGAATTTATGTTTGTAAACAATTGCATTTATATTTATTTTGTTTTTATGTACCTATGCTTTATATATAATATATGTGCACACTTATGTATACACATTATACATATACATGTATATGTCCAAGTATTTGACTCAATTAAAAATTAATTTGTAAATATTTGCAGCACGTACTTTCAAATCGACTGCAAATTAAAGGCAAATATAATTGAATGTTTTTTTTTAGACCATGGTTATTTTTTTTAGCTTTTGCAGCTCATCGAAATAGGAGCCTGTCATCAGATCCTGCTCCTTTATATCAAATGTCTGTTGCAGCTGCTTGACAATCAAATCGGCCTCATCCAGTGTCTGTTCCGGCAGCAGACACACTTCAAACTCCATAAAGTGACCCAAATCTTCTACCTCATCTATATGTATGCGCGTTTGTTTGTGTATAAACAGGTGCCGCCGCTTGGCCAAGATGCCTTGAATGCCATTAGACTGACCCAGCACTTTTTCCATTAGTCCCGGCTCGTCGGTTTCAATTTTGTTATATAGTGATAGTTTAGGACCCGCCACATCGGGTCTATTGTAGTAGACCAGTTGGGAACGCTTTGGCGGCTGTAGATAGCGCAGCTTTAGACGCCCTCCCTGTGGCGAATTGAAAAAAACATCACGTTGCACGATAAGCTCCTCACTCTGGCCAGACAGCTCTTCGGCTATTTTCAGGCGACGTTCGAAGTCAGCGACACCGCCAGGTATGCGTGCCTTTAGTTCCAAATTGCGCTCATGTTCTGCTGGACTCTGCATCTTTGGATAAACAATTTTGCGCTTAAGAATTTTTGTGGCGAAATTCGGCGCGCGAAATAATTTATTAAAAGGTTGCCACATTTCTGCACTCAGCTAAACGCAATGGAATGGAAATGAAACAACAGCTGAGCAGCTTTTGTGTAAGCTGGCAACTCAGCTGTCAGATATAGCAACATTATTATTTTTTACTTGCTCGAGGTGCTGCTTGTTACTTCGGCTTTTTGAAATATTTTTTTTATTTTGCGTTGAACTGCAAAAATGGTTTTCTATTTCAAAAGCACCATAGTGCAGCCAGCTGCTGTGCTCTATATGGGCCGCGACAAGTACGAAAATGAGGAGCTGATACGCTGGGGCTGGCCAGAGGATGTTTGGTTCCATGTACACAATTTGTCGTCGGCGCATGTTTATTTGCGTTTGAAGAAAGGACAGACCATTGATGATATACCCAACGATGTACTGGTGGATGCGGCACAGCTGTGCAAGGCCAATAGTATACAAGGCAACAAGGTGAATAATTTGGAAATTGTTTACACCATGTGGGAGAACCTCAAAAAGACGCCGGATATGGAGCCCGGTCAGGTGGCCTATCACGATGAAAAGGCAGTACGCAAGATACGTTTGGAGAAGCGTGTCAATGAAATTGTAAATCGCTTAAACAAGACCAAAACCGAGGAGGAGCATCCAGATTTTCGTGCTTTACGTGAGGCACGCGATGTTGCTGACCGTCACGATCAGAAGCGCTTGCAGCGTGAACAGCGTGAAAAGGATAAGGAGGCAGCAAAGCAGCGTGAGCTGGAGGCGGAACTGCGCAGCTACGCGTCGCTACAGAAACCCGAGAATATGCGCACCAACTACGATGATGGCAACGAATCTGATGACTTCATGTAATACTAGATGTGAGGAGCTTAGCTCGGGAGCAGCATTTTTTTTATGCATAAGATAACATTTTTTTTAAAATTAAATTATATACAATATCATTGTTTATTGTTTGTTTACCTGTATTTATACAATATAAAATATATTTACATGTGCATACATATTTGCGTTTGATTGTGCAGTGTTGAAAAATTATTTTGCATGGCGCCATCTATGGTTTGGTCAGGCAGTTGAGTTTAATATAAAATATACAGCTGGCAGCGCTACAGTAGTAGCCATCTTATTTTAGCAAGCTGGCAGCACTTGCGTTTTGTCGTTTCTTATGAAATTTGAAAGGTTTTTATTTTAAGTTGTGTTTGGAACTATTTTATGCTATTGAAATGTTTGCAATTATTAAAGCTACTTGGTTAATATTTGATACAGCTGTACTACTATATATTTGCATGAATTATGTAATGTAATTGTCTCTGTGAATAGTATGTTGCATGGATAATTTGGATCGTATAAAAGATATAGACAAATATAACCTATATATTAAAATTTTAGAAGCTCTGTCCTAAAAACCTCAATCGGTAGCGCTAACAGAGGTTATGCATCAAAATAAATAGCTTAAGCCAAAATGACCTTTTCGGCAATAAGACCATCAAACTCTCTAGTTCTTCTCTTCAACAGCGTTTTAAGATTGGGGTACTTTCACTCACTAATTACGATAATCCCCGAGAAACGTCTCACTAAAGTTGGCGCATAAAGGAAATTAGTCTGCTTCCTGCTTTTTCCAAGATGCTGGAAAGAGTCGTTCTGAATCGGTTTCTGCAGCTAGAAAGCGTGGCACAGATGATCTCAAGGCACGCCAGAAAACCTACACTCTAAAACTCTAAGCGTGTGAAAAAATTCAAATTTTTTAGGTTGGTTCCAAAAATTCTGTTTTGCTTTAAAATTCCTTTGAACCAAGCTTTTCAGTGGAGGATGGTTTGTCATCATCGATCTATTTTAAATACAAGCTGGGGGTTCAAACAAGAATACATTGATGTCTCAAAAGGCCAAGTTGGCCATTGTTTAGGAATAAAGGCTAATACGCAGCAGTGTAAAACCGCCTGCAAGAAAACAAAAAGGCTTAAAAATTTTAGAAGCACGGGTAAAATTTTATTTGCAAAAAAACGATTTTTGTGACCTTCGACCTTGAATATCGTAAGATGCGGTCCTGATAACTACTGTTACTTGCAAAATTTTTTATAAAATTTCAAAATAAGCTTTTATACTACTAAACTATTTCATTTTTAAATTAAAAAAACAAAAATGTTGAAAAATATTTGAAAAAAAACATTTTTTTTTAAATCAACATTTTTTTTTTTAAATCAATATTTTTTTTTTTATTGTTGTATTATTTTTTATTGAAAGAAAATTATTTTATTATTAAAAAAAATGTTTGTTTATATTTTTTATAAATTAATTTTTTAAAAAATTTTTTTTTTAATTTAAAATATTTATACCCTGTACCTATAGGTACAAAGGGTATACTAGATTTGTGCAATGTATGTAACGGACAGAAGGAGGCGTGGCAGACCCCAAGTCCTTTATACCAAAATGCTTATCATAGCCTCGGGTAGCGATTGAGCCATGTCCGTCCGTCCGTCCGTCTGTTCGTCCGTATGAACGCCTAGATCTCGGAGACTATAAGAGCTAGAGACACGAAACTTTACCAGCCGGTGCGCATATTTCCTAAGAAGATGAAGTTTGTTGAATCATGTCAATATCTTTCCCCGTTCCTCCGCAGTAGAGTTCCGCGGTTTTTAGCTACACCTTTTCATATTTTCATCTGAAATTTAACAGAGCGATGCGTTGTAGTTACATGCATCTATGTGTAAAAAATGAACAAAATCGGACAAATACAAAAGAAGTTATAGTCAAAAATGTGCAAATTTCACCTCCCCTTGCCAATAAACAGCGTCAATATTTGACTCTACGCAATTATGGCTACAAGTGACCTAGAAACACAATTTTTGGTAAGCTCATTTATGTGGCTCTAATGAACAAATCCACATCCAAATTTTATCGATGCGGTCCCCCCACCCCTCCGCAATCCATTTACCGTGATTTCTCCCACACCCCTCAACATACCAACTTGAAACTTACCCCGTATACTTTAAATAAGTTCTTTGTTGTAACATTCGAGTTTCATCAAAATGGGTAAAAATTTAGAAACTTATAGGTATAAATATCGATTTTCAACAAAAAAAAATAAATTCCAATTGGAAAGTTCTTAGATGGAATATGCTGGAAAAATTTTTTTGACACAAAAGGTACAGGGTATTCCACTGTCGGGCACCGCCTCGACTGTACCACATTTTTTAAACTAAAATTGATTTTTTAATTAAAAAAATATTTTTTGTATTATTTTTTATTTATTATAAAAAAAAATGTTTGTTTATATTTTTTAAAAATTAATTTTTTTTAAAACAAATTTTTATTTTTTTAGCAAACATTTTTTTTTTTAATTTGAAATATTTTTAAACTAAAAAAGATTTTTTAAATAACATCTTTCGCTTAGGAGATATGAAGATATAGTCAAAAAAGTTTATTTTTAATTAAAAAAAAATGTTTTGTATTATTTTTTATTTATTATAAAAAAAAATGTTTGTTTATATTTTTTAAAAATTAATTTTTTTTAAAACAAATTTTTATTTTTTTAGCAAACATTTTTTTTTTTTATTTGAAATATTTTTAAACTAAAATAGATTTTTTAATTAACATCTTTCGCTTAGGAGATATGAAGATATAGTCAAAAAAGCTTAAAAACAAAAAAAAAAAATTTAATATTCAGTTATTGATAACTCAATAAATAATCGAAATTTTGCAATAAAAATTGACGTGGTTAACATTGGATAGTAAATTATCAAAATCGAAGAGGTCGTGCCGCTTCACTTATTTTTGCCGATATATATTATATATGTATAGTGTGGTATCGGAACTATTTTTTAATCGATCGTAATAGATGGTTGAGCCATATAAAAAAGTTCTTAAAGAAGAGCTTTTAAAGGGTCTAGCTGGATAAGGTGCTGGAAACTGCCCGCAGCGATTTTTAAAAAGTAATGATGCAGTTCGAAAAAAATTTGTTTTCCCAAAATTTGTTTTTACAAACTTCTGGCAGAACTCCTAATACAGCTTATTAGACACTCAAAGAGCAAAAAAAAGGGAACCCCCAAAATAAGCAAACAACAAAATCAATCAATTGGGGGCTGTCCACGCACTAGTCAGCCCAATGCCAGCTCCAATACCGATGATGTGCTGCAATGCGCTCCACTGTCATCAATGTTTACGAGTGCCCATAATGACAACATTGCTCATAGGAAGCATTTGGAAAATGGCGGGAAATGCCAAATGGGCATGGGCAGCCAAACTGTTTTTATTACTATATATGTAGAGTGAAGCAGCAGGAGCAGGATACGAAGTTCTGGCTTGGAGTTGACTGCAAGTGAGCTATGGCATAATCAAAAGACACGCAGCCTCATCAACTTTATGCTCTTTGGTTTTGCTGCTGCGATTTTTCTTGCCATTTCTTTTTTGTTTTGGGAAGCAGAGACATCAGACAACAAAGAGCTGTGGAAAACAGAAGCAGACCCCAGCAGCATAGTTGACGTGCCCAAAGCAGAGGGAATAATAATGAGTGCGTGGCACACAGTAAGCAGCCACTGGACAGACCCACTGACTGACCCAAATATATAAACGTAAAGACATAAAACAAAAAAGAAACAACACAACGGCAACAATAACAGCCAAGTCCAGTGGCCCATAATTGGAAGTAAACTAACTCAAAATCACCAAAAGAAAAAGGCAACAAGCCGTTTGCCACATAAAGTGTCCAGCCAAATGCCACGAAAATTGAGCTGTCAAAGACACTAATGCCAGGACTCGCGCCCACTAAAGCCCCCTCTTAAAAAAAAAACGAGACCAAAAAATGAAAATGCCCAACTTAAGCCCATCTGAGCAGCCACAGCAGAGGAGCTTAAAGTGGCTGCCATTCTGCTTGGAAAAATTATACCTTAAAGTTAACGTTTTTAAAAGAAGTCCAGAAAATGTTTTGCCCTGACTAAGTGCTCTTACCTGTACTGCCATTTTTTTTTATTACGCAGTACGCAGCAAAGCAAAAAAACCCAATCAAAATTCTTAGCGCAAAGTAATAGAGAGTAAACTCTCTGGCCTTGTTGACCGCCAATGCTGCCAATTTTTTCAAAGCTTTCCTCACAACTAGAGTGGCAAGAATTATGGCTAAAAATATTTGTCAGATTTGACTAATTCTAAGAATATTTTCCTTTTAATACAACAATATTTTTGAAACAATGAAATATATTCCTTAAAAGTGATTGAGAATGAAGCAAAAACTTAAGTTTTTCCTAAGTTATTAAGAAGCACATAATTAAAGCAGACTAATATTAATAAATTAACCATAATAATATTAATAAATAATTTTTTGCTTTTAAAATAAGTTGCTGCATATTAGTTTTTTTTGTGGCGGCAATACAGAACAGCTATTGTTGCTGCTGGCGCCATCTTGTGTAAATTGCACATTTTTCTACGAAAAAAAGGACAACACTGTTTGGCTACGTTTTGTTTTTTTTGGAAGCGTCTTGCTTGTCTGGACCTGGACCTCTCAAGTATAAAAATTGAACCTTATTTAATAACTTGACTTTTTCCTTTTTTTTGACATATTTTTTTGTAACGTGACGCCAAAATGGAAATGAACCAAAAACACAGCTAAAATATAAAAAAAATTTAAAAGTCTTGAAATATAGGATTTTGTTGGTCTTCGAATGAGATTCTCTCGCATAGATGCTGAACTAAACCACATATAACATTTAAGTCTATTTACTTTTTTTTGGTAAAAGTAAAAGTGAAAATGGGATATCCCAAATGGGATTTTTTTTTTTTTATATGAAGTTTTGTCATTCCGTGCGAAATTTGTGCATGCTGCGTATGGGCCTTAAATGTTTAACCATAGTTCAAATCGTGCAGCAGCAGCGCAGTAGCAGCGCAGCTTATATGGGGCAGTATTAATGTCTGCACATGTTCGTATATACTCTGTGTGTGTGTGTGTGTGTGAGTGTTTGTATCTGTATGTATCCGTGTGTATCTATGTGTCTGGCCTAGCTGTCATTGGAGCTCATCACTCAGCATCCTACAAATGTTGATGGTCATTAATCAAATCGCGCTCGGCAACTTGCACACAATGAAAATGATACGTCGCTTTAGTTTTTATTGCATTTGTCACCCCAAGCGGATCCGGATACGGCCATTCCCTGAGTGTCAGTGTGGGAACCTACAGATTGCTGTGGCAAGGTCAAGTGACGCCTACCCAGACACATAGTCACAACATAATTATTGACGACGCAATAAAACCAACGCCATAAAATGAACCCGAATACACAAAAAACTTTAATATTACAAAGTTTTTTAATACTCTTTAGGAGATTGCAGTGGTGCACATAGAGGCATATGTGGCACAGGAAAAAGCACAGGTTGTCATTTTCTAGATCTCGAGACAAGTAATTTCTTACTATCTCCAATCAAGGGCATTCTTGCCTTTGCGCATATATGCCCGACATAAAACATATGGAACAAGTAGTGAAGAAAGCCCCTGAAGTCAGAAGAGGTTTGAACCCCCAAAACTGCCCTTCCTCTGACTTAGAACATCATGGTAGGCTAGAGTCATCAACACATTGGACAACAAATGAATTACTCCAAATATACACACCCTAGGGTAAGGTGGGGCAAACCCGACCTCCCACTGCTGTATGAGCGAGCTCATATTAGTGTTGTTGTGTCGAGCATTAAAAATAACCAAAATGGTAACCAAAAAAATGTGGTACAGTCGAGGCGGTGCCCGACAGTGGAATACCCTGTACCTTTTGTGTCAAAAAAATTTTTCCTGCATATTCCATCTAAGAACTTTCCAATTGGAATTTATTTTTTTTTGGTGAAAATCGATATTTATACCTATAAGTTCCCTAAATTTTTACCGATTTTGATGAAACTCGAATGTTACAACAAAGAACTTATTTCAAGTATACGGGGTAAGTTTCAAGTTGGTATGTTGAGGGGTGTGGGAGAAAACACGGTAAATGGATTGCGGGGGGTGGGGGGACCGCATCGATAAAATTTGGATGTGGATTTGTTCATTAGAGCCACATGAATGAGCTTACCAAAAATTGTGATTCTAGGTCAGTTGTAGCCATAATTGCGTAGAGTCAAATATTGACGCAGTTTATAGGCAAGGGGTGGTGAAATTTTCACATTTTTGACTATAACTTCTGTTGTATTTGTCCGATTTTGTTCATTTTTTACACATAGATGCATGTAGCTACAACGCATCGCTCTGTTAAATTTCAGGTGAAAATACTTAACGGTGTGGCTAAAAACCGCGAAACTCTACTGCGGGGGAACGGGGGAAGATATTGACATGATTCAACAAACTTTATCTGCTTAGGAAATATGCGCACCAGCTGGTAAAGTTTCGTGTCTCTAGCTTTTATAGTCTCTGAGATCTAGGCGTTCATACGGACGGACGGACGGACGGACATGGCTCAATCGCTACCCGAGGTTATGATAAGCATTTTGGTATAAAGGACTTGGGGTCTGCCACGCCTCCTTTGTACCTATAGGTACAGGGTATAAAAAGTATATTTTTTTACGATTTTCAGCTTAATTTTTGTGAATATTTGATTACACAATTTTTTTTTGTTAAATAAAGTGATCGAAAAAAAAGGGTAAGTGGCTTATCTACTATAAACATAGAACTATATGTATTGGTTGCAAATTTCGTATAATATTTTTTATTCGCATCGTCATAAAAAATGACACAGTGGGGCAAATCCGACCTCTAAATGGTGGGGCCAACAAGACGTGCAGCTCGAACCAAAAATACGGCAGCAAGCTATATGGACAGCAAATCAAAAAAATCTAATTAGTTACTTAGCTATTCAATTCAATCATCCTTTATTGACATTCATTCAACCTTCATTTCGATTTATAAATTTAAAATTTTCGCTTATTCGAATAAATACAATCAGTTTTGTAAAACAATAACATGCACCTTTGATTTATAATCGAAATGCCATTAGATTTAGATCATATCTGTGCTAAATTAGCTAAAAAAAATAGGCGGTCGGGTTTACCCCAACATTTATGAAAATGACAAAAATTGACTTTTTTGAAAAATGCTCATATCTCAAAAGTTAATAATGGCCAGCAGAAATCAGTAGTTCTAGAAAGTTGCGGTCGGGTTTACCCCAACATTTTTGAAAATGACAAAAATTGACTTTTTTAAAAAATGCTCATATCTCAAAAATTAGTAATGTCCAGAAAAAATCAGCAGTTCTAGAAAGTTGCGGCAAAGTGTCATATTTTATAGCCAAAACAAATTACTAGGTCGGATTTACCCCATCTTACTCTTTATACTTAAATACAAGTTCGCTATCGTCTGCATTAAATGTATGAAAGGGTTAAACTGTCCCAATGATTGATATAACATAGCTCAACCAAGGTCTATTAGTGGCCAAATAGCATTATGCAAGCCAACAAATTGACTTGAGCGACATTTTGATGGAGCATGTGTTTCCATGCCAAATCCTTTTTATAGCCCAAAAAAAAAAAAAACTAACGTAAACGATGCAGCTGTTTCAGCAACTGCAGCCAGAAAGTTGGGTGATTAATCAGAGTCAGTTGGGCATAGAAGAGCACATTGGATTTTATGTTGCCATGCAGTGTCAAGGTCTGGGCCAATTCCCTCTAACCTTGATTGTTCAGTCTTAAACATTTTCCAAAATTTTTCATTTAAAAGCCAGCTGCTGGCGCCCTTTTGCTCGGGTAATCAAATTTCATGTTTGCCAGCGCAATGCCAATGCATAAAAGCTATACCATATACATATGTATGTATAGATTTCTGGTTTTTGGTCCGCTAAAGTCCAGCCAACATACGCCTGTAGCTTGTGTGTGTATATGGAGGGGTGGTAGGGAGTGGTAGACAGCAACGACAGACCTCAAGTTGACCCAAGTTAACGCGCAATCGACAACCTTTCAGGACATCAATCAGGCTAGACAAACTATTGGCAGGAATTGTATTGGATTCCATGTTCCGGAACTGGATGCGGGTGCAAGTGCTGAAACATTTTTGACATTGCAATGTCAAGTGAGCCAGCGAGTGCAATTATCGTAAACAATTCACAACTCTGACCCGTTGAAGCTTCAGTTTCGTTGGTAGTGTCAGTTATTATTGCATTAAATAATTGAAAAGCTGTCCATTCAGACGAGCTTTATAGAAAACAAATGCAACTACTATGAGTACAATGATTCACTCATATTTAAGGTTACTCAAGTGTTGATGGGGGGTTGAGGTGCACTATCGAAGTATTACACTGGTATACCAAAAAAAACTTTTTTTTAGGGCCAGACGTTTTATCGGATGAATGTCTAATTTCTTGGAACTGCTTTATAAGGAAACCAAACTGATAGTTCAATTTTTTTTTTTAAATTTATACAACAAAACGACCATGGGGTCAATCCACAAAAGATTTAATTGGTGTTGCTCAAGAGAATATACAAGATCTCAAACTTCACCCCTCCGTCCCTCGAAAGAACCCAACCCAAAAGATCTATGGAGGCAAAGTATCTGGTTGCCATTCTGAACTCTAAGCTTTCATGAAATAGACCAAAGAAAGACAAACTGGGTAAGGTAGGTTAGACGGCACAGGGCCGAGATCATCCGGAGACCTTACGGTCCATTGTGATGCCTAATTAATCAGGAAGTATAGAGCAAGGCATGGTAGGGGGAGGGGAAGAAGTGGGAAGTGCTGCGTATGGGAGAGGCAAAACAGCCCTACGCCCGCCTAACCTTCCTGCTTACTAAATTATTTTGATGATCCGATAAAAAAAACCAGGTGCGTTATAGGCAGATTTGCCAGACTATCCAGACATTCAAAGAAGGGTTTCCCAGATACTAGACGCGTTTTCTCAGAAGCGCAGGGTAGTCACACAAAAGGTGTTGAATGCATTATATGACATTGGTTGTCTACTACACCTGCAAAAAGACCTTTGGTAGGAGATGTGGACTACAACCGTATATCATTCAATGGTGCTAAACAGTAGTCTTCAGGCCCATTTTTGCTAATTGGGCGTTTCTTGATTGAAAGCGGCTAACACCAAGTCTCATCTAAACAATATTCAGAGGGTACAGATAGCAACCTCCCTGGTCATCAATCGATCCCGATCTGGCCTACAGGCTACCCTAATACAATGTAGCATTTTCAATCCGCAACAGTGTCCTACTTGAGTTATGCCCATACGCTGAGATCGAGGAAAACGATTGCTGCTCCACAGCTCAGAAATGGAACAATAAATTCGTCATGTGCTTCCCGAAGAGAGAAGATTGAAAGCGACAAACTCCCATCAGTTAGAACGAGCTAACGATCTACACAGACGCTCCAAAGATGAAAGTAGACACAGAAGCAGGAGTTTTCTCGGAAGAACTAACAACGCAGATTTCCTTCCGTCTTTCTTACTAATGCAGCGTATTATGGCGGCTTGGCTAAAGACTGATTGGACGAAACACCAAGGAACATATCTATTCCAGTCGACAGCCAAGTTGCTATCAAGGTTCGCAACACTTACATGGCCCTTTGTCCCTTTGGAACGACGGGAATAAATATATATCCATGCTAAACTGCATCCAACAAAACTCAACCATAACTGGTCACTCTGGCAAACGCCGTAGCAAGTGCGCTAGGACCGGACAAGTGCTAGCAGGAGCTCTGCGGTTGCGGATACAAAAACACTATTTAGTCCCAAAGCAGAATTTGAAAGGAACACAATGTCCGGTTTTCGCATTTTCCGATAGTATATAATAATAATTCAAAGCGAACATCCGAACTATTGCAGTTTCATAAGAACAGGACCAGGATGGTGACAGAATTTGGAAAATGGGACTGTACCACAGGCCATCATGACTTCTGTCGTAGCTGCGGAGATGAGGAAGAGAACGAAAGCTATCATCACCTACTATGTCACAATTTCCGATCACTCTCTAATCCCAAGCGAACATCCGAACTTCTACAGTTCCATAAGAGCAGGACCAAGATGGCGACAGGAGTTGAGATGAGGAGGAGAAGGAAAGCAACCATCAGCTATATGTAACTGTCCTATACTTCTTAGAAAACCTTTCTTCGAAGACTTGGGATGTCTGGGAATTCTCTGCATATCGAACCTGGGTCTTTTTATTGAATCCTAAAAATGATTCAGCAAGGAGCGTGGTTACTAAGAGCGCCCACCAGCAATCCCATTTACCTACATCACACTTCCCCTCCTCCAGCCACAATTCCTTTATCTTTTTTTTCTCTCTAGAACTAACTAAAGAAACTATATGCTTAGTGAAAATAGACCAACACTCCTCCAACCACATTTCCTTTATCTCCCTTTCTCTTTCTCACTGGTCTTCTGATGATTTCGGCACAAACCAAGCAGCCGCACTATCATCCTAACCTAGCCCAGAACTAACTAAAGAAGGTATAACCTTAGTGAAAATAGACCAACACCATTAGTACTACCGTACTAGCGATTTTTCTACTCTCAAGGAGTACCTATTCAAAACGAAACTCTCTTTAATAAATAATAAATCCAGAAGGGTTCAGTCCTTGATATGTAAATGAAATTGACACAAACACACACCCGCACCCGCACCCGCAAATAAAGAGACATAATGCTTTCTACGCGTCCTTTAAAAATGTACATATATGTAAATTGAATGCGAATGGAAGGAAGGAAGGAAAAAATGAAAAATAAAAACTGAAAATGCCGCACTTCAGTAGCCATCAAATTTCTGTATAAATGTCAAAACAAAAAGGAAAGGAAAAAAAAATGACAGCTTTCCTTGCGCGCTTCCTTGGCCAAAATAGGAAATAACAGTAAATTGGCTTGATATAAAATTCTGATTTACGTTTATGGCCCAAAATGGCGACTGCAATTAAAGTGATCGCTTTTAAGGTGAATTGAATGCGAATAAATTCGCTGACTGGTCGCAAAGCCATCAGGAGCGCTCTCTGCACATTGGCATTGTAAGTGCGCAGTTTCCTTTTGTCCTTGATAAAGGCATCGACGACATCATTGACAATTGACAAGGAGCAAAAGTTTATGCCCAGCACAGCAACTGTTTCCGCTGTTTTCAGGCTGCACAACTCTCTTAACAATTCCTTGCAGTGTAAATCTGTGAGTGTGTGTGTGTGTGTGTGAATGAGTGTGCGCCTGTGTGTGCGAGTGTGTGAATATGTGTAAAATTCCATTTGAATGTCTCTCAGCGGACAAATCAAAGATAACGAAGCAGAACAATGAATACAGCGCGTCAGAGAAATTGAAAACACAAAAAAAAAAAACAAAAGCAGAGAATTAAATTAGAGTGTAGGCAAATACCGACTAAGAGATACACTATAGGGTTAATAAGTAGCCAAAAATTTACTAACTAAGGTTCACGAATAGTTTCGCGTCTTGCTAAAAAGGTTAAAGTTTAATTGTAAAGAGTTTTATGGGACTCAGAGGCCTAGGAATTGACGCCATTTTGAAAAGATTAACAGTGTAGGGAGATACCGACTAACAGATACACTATAGGGTTAATAAGTAGCCATAAATTTACTAACTAAGGTTCACGAATAGTTTTGCTTCTTGCTAAAAAGGTTAAAGTTTTATTGTAAGGTTTTTTATGGGACTCAGAGGCCTAGGAATTGACGCCATTTTGAAAAGATTAACAGTGTAGGCAAATACCGACTAACAGATACACTATAGGGTTAATAAGTAGCCATAAATTTACTAACTAAGGTTCACGAATAGTTTTGCTTCTTGCTAAAAAGGTTAAAGTTTTATTGTAAGGAGTTTTATGGGACTCAGGAGCCTAGGAATTGACGCCATTTTGAAAAGATTTCAAAACTATTTTTATAGACAAAAAAAGGACTATATTTTTTATTTTTCTAATATTAAAATTTTTTAAGTAAATCGCAAAAACGACTATAAGATACCCTTACTGACAATATGAGCGTACCCCAAAGAATGAATAGAGTTTTATGTAATTTTTCCTTTTAAAGGAAAATCTATCTGGATACGGTACCAAAAAAACTGCCCGCAACGATTTAAAAAAAATGTGGTACAGTCGAGGCGGTGCCCGACAGTGGAATACCCTGTACCTTTTGTGTCAAAAAAATTTTTCCTGCATATTCCATCTAAGAACTTTCCAATTGGAATTTATTTTTTTTTTGGTGCAAAACGATATTTATACCTATAAGTTCCGTAAATTTGTACCGATTTTGATGAAAATCGAAAGTTACGTCAAAGAAGCTATTTTAATTATATTGGGTAAGTTTCAAGTTGATATGTTAAGGGATGTGGGAGAAAACACGGTAAATCGATTGCGGGGGGTGGGGGGACCGCATCGATAAAATTTGGATGTGGATTTGTTCATTAGAGCCACATGAATGAGCTTACCAAAAATTGTGATTCTAGGTCACTTGTAGCCATAATTGCGTAGAGTCAAATATTGACGCAGTTTATTGGCAAGGGGAGATGAAATCTGCACATTTTTGACTATAACTTCTGTTGTATTTGTCCGATTTTGTTCATTTTTTACACATAGATGCATGTAACTACAACGCATCGCTCTGTTAAATTTCAAATGAAAATATTAAACGGTGTGGCTAAAAACCGCGAACGGCGGGGGAACGGGGAAAGATATTGACATGATTCAACAAACTTCATCTGCTTAGGAAATATGCGCACCAGCAGGAAAAGTTCCGTGTCTCTAGCTCTTATAGTCTCCGAGATCTAGGCGTTCATACGGACGGACAGACGGACGGACGGACATGGCTCAATCGCTACCCGCGGTTATGATAAGCATTTTGGTATAAAGGACATGGGGTCTGCCACGCCTCCTTCTGTCCGTTACATACATTGCACAAATCTAGTATACCCTTTGTACCTATAGGTACAGGGTATAAAAAGTAATGATGCAGTTCTATATATCTATACTATAACATATCCTTACTCACAATATCGGCGTACCCCAAAGACTGAATAGAGTTGACAAAACTTCATATAAAAAAAAATATCCCAAATGAGATATCCTAAATGGGATTTTTTTTTATATGAAGTTTTGGGATTCCGCGCGAAATATTTCGTACTGCGTAGACCCCTTAAAGGGAAATTTAGCTAGATAAGGTACCAAAAAACTACCCACAACGATTTTTAAAAACCAATAATGCTGTTGGACTCATAGGTCAAAAAAAAAAATAAGTTTTGAAACTTAACTCGTTGTGGCTTAGTTAAAAAAACAACCTGTTTTTCACAATTTTTTTTTTTTACTTACATTAGACTAAGTATCTAAAATTAAATCTAAATTTTTTTGATTTAATTTTTTTTTTAATCTAAATTAAACAAATATTTTTGATTTTTAAAAAAAAATTGGTTTTTTTTTTCAAAATCCCTAGCATGTTAGGACTCGGAGATAAACTTCAAAATACCTCGTGTAATGGAGATTTTTGAGGTAATGTCCGAAACCTAGCGTGCTCAAATTTTTTGGATCTCGGATTGGGATTCAGCGGCTCAAAATCCATAAAGCTTACTTGTAAATCTCAGACCACCTTTGTTTTTGTGGTCTTATGTTTCATAAAACCCACAATTTGGCTGTTTAAAGCCAAAAGACGACGAAATAATTGCTGTTACTGAGGTTTTTGGTGACAGCCATGAACCCGTGGAATTTCGAGAATCAGTATAAAATTAACAGCAGTCATAGTGTTAACTTTGGATGCAAAATTTTAACAGCGTTTCAGAATCATTTTTAACAAAAAGTTTCGTGGGGTTACAATTTTTACTCACAGTGTATTTTCTGACTATTTTTGGCGGAACTCGTTGGAACTGCCCCTGGCATTGGTATTCACATACATACTTCACTTACTTTATGGACCTCGTGGGTTACTACAGGCAGTTTTATAAAATCAGGACTGTAAACAAATTTGTACAACAATTGAGCCGTACAAGAAAACATTTCGAACCAAATCCATATTTTTGCTATTGGTTTATAGAATATAAACGAATTTGAACTGGTTCTTTTTAGCGAAAGCGTTACCAAAATGATTAATCCTAAGCTTGCTGAAATTTTTTATTTTAAGGGGACAACAATAATGGTTGTAACACATTATAGGTAAGCTTTGATCAAATTCTAAAAAAGTGATATTTTTTGTATAATTTTTTCCTTATTTCTTATATTTTTTTCAATTCAATTTATTTCACGGTTTTCATTTACAATATTTACAGTGTACGTGAATTCTAATATACTAACTTTACGAGTTCAGGTTTTAATTACCTTTTCTACTTAATTATAATATTATATGACTTCAAAAAATTTGCAATGTTAGGATTATAATATACAATATTGTGGAAAAACATTCAAAAACCAACTGAAGAATTTTTCTACTTAAGCTACTTAAAAAACTAATTTATTATTTCTTATATAAAAAGTATCATAAGGCCGTGCTCTGCAAAACGAAAACGCATAAATTTTGTTCGTTTTCGTTTTTGCATGCTCCCAAATCCGAAATTTATGCTGTCTCTATCTACTTATATTTCCCTTACTCTTTGTTAGCATAGCTCTACACCTTATACTAGTATACTTATTACAAGGGAAATTTGTTTTATGCCAGACATGAACCATAATTTATGAAGGACATGCACCATGTTTGTATATGTGAACGTATGAGTTGTGCATACTATTTTTTGGGTTGAATCAGAATTGAAAATAATTGAAAATAATTATTAATAAAAATCTAATTTGAAATTGGCATAAATATAATCTAAGCATATTAAAGAATATTTTAAAAATAATTTCAGTTCAAAAAGCGTTCACTTTTGCACCTATTTTGCCAATTCGTTTTAATTCCTCTTGCAACATAGCAGTCGGCATCAAATCACATAACAAACTCGTTTTGGTGAAATTGGAAGCAACAGTCATGTGGTTTCAAAACAAATTCGAATAAAATATTTTACGGAGTACACCCGATAGAAAAGTCTAAAATGGCTCAAATAAAGTCAATTCAAGTAAGAGGATATCGAAATTTTATTTTTCAGTTAATAATTAACTAGAATTTTAGCTCGATTTAAAAAAAAATACGAAATGACGAATAACGTGAACCTTAACTAATATGCTCTCTGTTAGGGTATAAAAACTCACATAAGTGAAATGCAGTAAACTTGATTAAGGAAATTGGCAAACGGCAAGAAATCAAATATATATTTATTTTTCTAATAAAATTAAATTTTGAAATTTGTCATGAGAGCAATTTATGAGCTACTCCCGCAGAGCATGGAGCTTCCAGCTTTCGTAGTGTTCCAAAAAATTTCAATAATAGCAATTTGAAAAGGGTCAGCAAAAATGGTTGTAATTTGTAGTTAAAATGCGAGCTTTCAGTGGAATTGTTGCAGTAGTAAAGCTGTGGGGCATGTAATATGTGGCGTAACATCTGGATTCCTTCAGCCAGCTGCATTCTGATGCAAATTCATCGCAAATCAATTTTTGCCGATTTTGCGTAAAATTTTTTGGACAGCGCACAAAATTGCATATTCATGTTGGTCCAAAACTAAAATGCATTAATTTGAATAGTTGGGCGCAAGTTATAGGCAGGTAGGTACACATTGTACGAAAATGAGGAAACACTGTTCTTTAAAGCATTCATAATGAATCATAGACTTCTTTAATTTTTTGTACAGGCGAGATAAAAAACGCTGAAACGGGTGAAAAGAAATCGAATATTATTCTCCGATTGCATCGCTTTTAGGGGAAAGGCTTGTAAGTTGGCACACCTGGTCGATTTTGATGTTCCAGCAATGAAAACCAAACATTTATATGACTTTTTTACTGTGTGGAATTATCATTGAAAATAATTTGAATTATTTTTAGTGCATTTTTCTGCCATTTTCGGATATATTTTTCAATATTTTCCGTAACAACTCAACCAAGAAAAACCGTTCACAAAAAACTGCAATTTTGACTTCTCTGGAAAGTTAAATTTTTCTTGTTTTTTTAAACTAAATTTAATGTTCAGTTAAATTTAAAATCAATAAATTTTCATAAATTTTAGCAATCATGCGTTTTTATTTCAGTTTTCTCAAATTTTCAGCGATTTTTGCAGGTGTGACAACTTTCTTTTGGCGGTCGTTTTCAAGCTCTTTTGAAAAATCGTATTTCTATAAATTTCAAATGATTTGCTTATTTTGGATTATAGCTCTTTCTTTACTCTTTTTAACGCACAATGGGCCCGTGTAGCCAGATTTTGGCCAAAAGTCCCCCAGAAGAAAATCAAAATTTGTACAAAATGACAATTTAATATGATTTTACACATATTAAGGTAACCTGTGAACAAAAAATTATTAAATTATAATTTGTGGTTTTTAAGTTATTGGCAATCAAAGTTGACATTTTGTATTTTATGAGCTTTCGCGATAATTTGTAGAAAAAAAAACCTGCATTTAGCTACGAAATCTTCATTCACTTTATTATTTATAAATATGACTTCAGAGAAAAAATAAAGCTTAAAAACTTTTTGGCTTTAAATATATTCGAGTAGTTATAAAGATTTTGTTGGTTTTTTTATCATTTGGCTACTTTGCTTTAAGGGTAACTCCGTGTACCACTCGATATTTGAACGAAAAAAATTTTATAAATTTCTTCACATGTTTTACAACAAAATGTTATTTCTTCCGATTTTCGGAAATTGTATTTTGTATCTAAAAGTTGAATTTTAAAAATTCACCCCCAGGACATTTTACCATTTTTTTTTTTTTTAATTTTTTCCGATTTTGGTCTAGATTATCTATAACTTAAAAAAATCTGAGCAGGCTCAAACTTCTCAGAAAAATAGTTCAATCCTTGAGGAACACGTGTGTAAAATTTCATCGCTCTAAAAAAATTATTATGGAAATGACAGAGTTTTGGCCAAAATATGAAAATCTGGGCCCACATTACATTACTATGTGTATTCAATGTCCAGATATAGCTAAAAAAAATGTGGTACAGTCGAGGCGGTGCCCGACAGTGGAATACCCTGTACCTTTTGTGTCAAAAAAATTTTCCTGCATATTCCATCTAAGAACTTTCCAATTGGAATTTATTTTTTTTTGGTGAAAATCGATATTTATACCTATAAGTTCCCTAAATTTTTACTGATTTTGATGAAACTCGAATGTTACAACAAAGAACTTATTTCAAGTATACGGGGTAAGTTTCAAGTTGGTATGTTGAGGGGTGTGGGAGAAAACACGGTAAATGGATTGCGGGGGGTGGGGGGACCGCATCGATAAAATTTGGATGTGGATTTGTTCATTAGAGCCACATGAATCAGCTTACCAAAAATTGTGATTCTAGGTCAGTTGTAGCCATAATTGCTTAGAGTCAAATATTGACGCAGTTTATTGGCAAGGGGTGGTGAAATTTTCACATTTTTGACTATAACTTCTGTTGTATTTGTCCGATTTTGTTCATTTTTTACACATAGATGCATGTAGCTACAACGCATCGCTCTGTTAAATTTCAGGTGAAAATACTTAACGGTGTGGCTAAAAACCGCGAAACTCTACTGCGGGGGAACGGGGGAAGATATTGACATGATTCAACAAACTTCATCTGCTTAGGAAATATGCGCACCAGCTTGTAAAGTTTCGTGTCTCTAGCTCTTATAGTCTCTGAGATCTAGGCGTTCATACGGACGGACGGACGGACGGACGGACGGACGGACGGACGGACGGACATGGCTCAATCGCTACCCGAGGTTATGATAAGCATTTTGGTATAAAGGACTTGGGGTCTGCCACGCCTCCTTCTGTCCGTTACATACATTGCACAAACCTAGTATACCCTTTGTACCTATAGGTACAGGGTATAAAAAAGCTAGGGTGTCCCAACTTACAAGCCTTTCCGCTACATAAACTTAAGCAAACCTAACATAAATAAATAAATTCTATTTAATTAATTTCTTCATAAGTTTAGCAAGGCAGTGGGGCTTATGTACTCCATGTCCACTGTGTATTGTACTTAAGATGAAGATGATGGCAAACCCACACAGATGCCCAACATACAACAACGTGTCGCATGTCTTGGTACTGAATAATGTTCCTGCTCGGTGGGAGGGGCACGAACTGCAGTCACGCAAACTAGTCTATATTAATGCGTATGTCTTCGGGTTCAACGACAATGACAATGGCCACATCTTGGAACTACTGTATCCTTAAATGCTCAGCAAGATTGCAATTTCAATGAAACAGGATATTAAATGAGACACTGACACGCGCACACAAACACAATCCCACATACAGTATACATATGAAAACCAGCATGTTCTTGGAATCATTATGACAACGTAATCCTAATGCCACTCGACAACAACAACTCAACGCCCATCTTGCTCTTATAAATAAATCGCTTTGCATAGCTCCAATGCTGCCAATTTGATTTGTTACAAGGTCGCCTCATCTGACGACGCACTGGCGCATGACCCCATCCGTGCATAAGCAACGTAGCACTTTGAAGACATTGTGGCCAGTTCGGAAAATATTGTTGCCATTCAATTCCCTATATAAAAATGCAATCGTCAATGCATTGAAACTTTGCAAAGCCAGCAGCTGTGTGGCCTCTATAGGGGTTCTGGCTGGGCACAGTGTGGCCAAACATACAGTACAAAAAAAAAAAAACAGCCAACAACAATTGCCAGCAATTGGCCACAGTTGTGGAACACTCATTTTATGGCCGGGCACATGGCCCAGACGCAGTCTTTGTCAGCATTTTACGCGAGGCTTTTCCATTTCGGAAAATTGTTTATTGGCCATCAGCAGCATAATCACTTTACGAAAAGAAGAAAATAAAGAAGGGAAACCCCCAAACGAGCCACCCAACGTTGCAACGACCCAAATATATATTACAAACGACCGATGCCCTACTTGAGAGTATATGAACTTTAGCAGCTGATTTGACAACGTCCTTGAATGGATTTTGGAAGATTCCGCCTACAATTGTAAGAACGGGCGGGTTAAAGTTTGTGGCACCAGTAGGCAATGTCTGATGAGTCTTCATGGACGTCTTTTCAGAGCCCTTTGGTGCGTCATATGGAAAAGCTTCTTTTTTTTAATCTTTTGATAGGCTTGGCATACCAAAGCCCTATGCCATTTATAGAGTTTAAGGGGAGGTTCTTTCAAATTTGGCCAAAAAGAAGGCAAAGTTTGGGAATTATTGGTGCCATGATGAAAAGACATACAAACTTCCTGTTTTGATTGTTAAATGCGATTTTTATTGTACAATAATTGGAAATTTTTTTCGCGACGAAAATCAAAGTGGCGGCTGAAAAATGGCGGCTCTTGTCTGCCTCTGCCCGCAGAATATCGTTCCCGTATTTCAGATCTCCAGCCTCTTGTAGTGAACCGAAATGAAAAATGTTTTTTGTTTATTGAAGTAAATGAAATTCTCTATGCCTTATACTAAATCATAATGAGTTTTGACGAAAAATTAACTAAAATGTGGACGATCGAAAAAAAAATTTGTTTTTTTTAACTTTTTTTGTGATTTGACCTTGCTGAAAAATAACAATTTAACACTTTTTCATGTATATTGTTAGTATAAGGCATACAAAAAATTATATCCTTTCAAACATGGCTTAAATGAAGGGAATCGGAACAATAGATCGAGAGCCATGCTTGAAATACGAACGAAAAACATGGTTCCGAGAAAAACGCGTTTAAAGTTTTTAGAACGTCCCTCAGCGCGAGTGACTTAGGTGCGTTCAAGACGCTCTATTTCTATAATTATCGATCGCATCGAAAAATCCTTTCATACACATATTCTACGAATATGTAGCTTTCATTTTTTGTAAAAAAAAAAAATCGATTTTCTCGATTTAATTTGAAAGAACCTCCCCTTAAGGTAAAGAAGTGGCGAAGCAGTCAACATTGCTAAATATTAGTTTTTTATTTTGCGAAATTTTCAAAACTACAAATATTTTTATGATTTGCAGTTTTCTTATTTTGAAATCACGAATCCAAACTGTTGAGCTGGCGATATCTTAGAAGGCTCACGACGGGTTACCGCTCAGATTATTACGGAGTGAATTTGTATATGGGAGTGGGACTGACACAAGAACCTGGAATGCAACAAAAAAAAGAAGCAGATTGTGGATCAACTTTACCTTGATCTCTGGACAACAGGAATTTTTTGTTTTAGACAGCCACAAAGCAGTAATATATTTATTTATTTCGTTTTGTTCTCTTTAATTTGGTAGTATAATGTGTGAGATCTTAACATTTAAAATAAATTAAGCGTTACAGGCTTAGCCTTTTCTACCAATATATTATACTTTAGCCAATTTTTTCGGTCTAATACGGATGAGCAGCGAAATATTAGCTACTTTTAATTCTGAGCTGGTATCGAAACTTCTTCGTTTAACTCCGAGTCCGGCCGGATGTGGCATACATAACTTTTATTTATTTATTTTATTTTATATTATTTATTTATTTGAGGGGTACAACTACGTACAGTTGACATTATATTATAAAAAAGTACATAGAAATTATTTAGAAAAGAAAATAGAGCGAGGGAATTGATATGAACTAATCCGCGTCTCTAGCCCGATGGGTGAACTTTTTAATGATATGCACCAACTCACATCACGAACTGGCCAGAAACTTGGATTTACAATATTAAAGTTGAAAAAAGGAAGCAAGATAAAAATTAAACATTATATCGCAAAAAAAGCCAATGGATCACCATTGACCAAGTGGGTGACTCATAATATAGGATTGGTCAAGGATGCTCGAAGTGGCAAGTCAAGGTGACTTAAGATAGAAGAAGTGATTGATTGAATAGACCGTTCGAAAGAGAGGAAATTGTAAAAGTTATTATAGTTAGAGCATAAGACACGGAAAGGGTCGTGTAAAGCATAATTAGATCTACAAAATTGTAAGGCTAAGGGTCGAAAATTACGAGTTACTCTGGATGGTATGGCAAAAGTAACTTTGCTAAGGAGTACATTGGAATCGATAAGACCGAGTAACAGTTTATGCAAGAATAAAACGCCGTAGCATGTTCTGCGATGATTTAAGGAAGGCAACTTTATAAGGCGAAGTCTATCAGAATATGGCGGCAGTCGGATATTTGGGTCCCAGTTTAAGCCACGAAGTGCAAAAAGGAGAAATTGCTTTTGTACGGACTCAATCATGTCCTGATAAAGGTGGTATTGAGGGCTCCAAACGCAGGAACAATATTCCAAAATTGGACGGACGAGAGAAATATAAAGAAGTTTGGTTGTGTAAGGGTCGTTAAACTCTTTAGACCAACGCTTAATAAAAGCAAGAACACCTCTAGCCTTATTCACGATGTTGCAAATATGGTTATTAAATTTAAGGTTATGATCAAACAAAACACCAAGGTCAGACACACTCTCGATGCGTTCTAAGGTAGAAGATTCTAAAGAGTAAGTAGCCAAATAAGGAGCAGAACGATAAAATGTCATAACGTTACATTTTGTCTTGTTGAGAAAGAGTTGGTTGATATTGCACCAAGATTGCATGTTATCAAAATCATGCTGAAGAAGTAAGTACTTATTATTATCGGAGTAGGACATACAGAGTTTAACATCATCCGCATACATAAGAATGTGAGAAGATGAGATTACCTGAGGGAGATCATTTAAAAATAAGTTAAAAAGAAGAGGGCCTAGATGGCTACCTTGAGGTACCCCTGACGTGACCATAATTTCTGTAGATTCACAGCCTTTAAAAACTACCTTCTGGACTCGGTTGGATAAATAGGACGATATCCAATTTAAAAGACAAGACGGAAACCCCAGACGAGACAGTTTAACAAGTAGAAGACTATGGTTTACCGAGTCAAATGCTTTACTAAAGTAAAGTTTACGAAACAATTTTTTTTTATTTTCGAAACAGAATATTTTTATTTACGTCTTGCCTGGTTCCTAAAAAATTTATTTAAATATAAATATCTAAATTTTCTGCATAAAAATCTAATAAACAAGCTAAAATTGTAAATTAAAATATTGTATTATAATTTGTATAACTATTATTATTATTGTTGAAATAAAAATAAACTGAAATAACTTAAACAAAGGCTGTTTTTTATTTTTAAAAAAGTATTTTTTTTTTCAGCAACTGGCTGGGCTCTAAAAAATATATCAAATACATATGTTGTATGGAGGAATACGTACAGAAACATTTTGTTGTTAAACAACCTAAAATCGTTATACAAATTAAAATATTTGAATTTTCTGAGCATTTGGCAACAAAAAACAAAAAATTTTAATCGATTTTCGCTAAATTTTTAGTCTGAACAGATTTCAGATACCAGGCGAACAGAAATGATAAGCAAGCAGCTGCAGCATAAAAATTTATCTAAAACTGTCACCAAAAGTATGCAACACTTTTTTAAGCATAAAAAAGTGTCAAATTTATGTTGCATACTTTTAGTCGGAAATTTTGTAGCATACTTTTAGTTGCTAATTTAAAGTTGCTTTCTGCATTTTATGCACTACTGTTCGCCTGGTACTAGCAACTGCTTTCAAGACCATTTTTAATGGAAAATATTTAAAAAAAAATATATTAATTTTTCTTTTTTAGTGTTTTTCAGATTAGATAAATTGCGTTGAAAAAAATGAATAAAGATTTCATCTTTTGTAATAATTTTTTTTTTTATAGAGCTCCTATTACACTAGTTTACAAATTTAAGGTTCATCGAGTGAACATTGCGAGATTAACATTTCCGAAAATAGTAATTTTGATTTTTTGATAATTTCGCAATGTTAAAAATTTTGTTTTCACAAAATAATATAACCGAAACTTTCGTTATTATACCCTGTACCGTATGGTACAAAGGGTATATTGTGTTTGTGCAAGCCGAAAATGTATGTAACATACAGAAGGAGAAGTCGGAGACCCCCCAAAGTTACCTAAAGTATGATCAGAGTGACTAGAAAAGTCGATATACCCATGTCCGTCTGTCCGTATGAACGCCTAGATCTCAGAGATGGTAAGAGCTAGAGCAACCAAACTTTCAGATAAGATCCCTTATTAATCCATAGGAGACAAGTTTATTTTATTTTTTTGATATCGGGACTACATTATATAGCTCCCATAGGGGTGTTTCAGAGGACCTCGAAAAAAAGCAAAAGTTTTAGATGGATAATTCGTTTGCTTATGAAGATATCATAACCAAATTTGGCAATCGGAAGTTTTTTAGAAACCCCCAGCACTGTACCAAATTTTATCAAAATCGGTTGACTATATCATATAGGTCCCATAGGATCGATCGGTCGAAAATTTGTTTTTTGTACAAAATTCGTTGTGTTTCGTTTGTTTGTGAAGATATTGTAACCAAATTTGACATTAAGAAGTTTTTTAGAGTTCCCAAGCACTGTACCAAATTTGATCAAAATCGGTTGACTATATCATATAGCTCCCATAGGACAAAACGGTCAAAAAATCGTGTTTTGTACAAAATTCGTTGTGTTTCGTTTATTTGTAAAGATATTGTAACCAAATTTGGCATTCAGAAGTTTTTTGGAGATGTTCAACACTGTACCAAATTTGATCAAAATCGGTTGACTATATTATATAGCTCCCATAGGGCCAATCGGTCAAAAAAACGCTTTTTGTACAAAATTTGTTGTGTTTCGTTTGTTTGTGAAGATATTGTAACCAAATTTGGCACTCAGAAGTTTTTTAGAGATCTTCAACACTGTACCAAATTTTATCAAAATCGGTTGACTATATCATATAGCTCCCATAGGGCCGATCGGTCGAAAAAAAGTTTTTGATTAAAAATTCGTCTGTTTTTGGTTGTTTATGAAGGTATCATAATCAAATTTGGCAATCAAATGTCTTTTGGTATTCTTAAGCCATTTACCGGATTTTATTGCAAGCAGTGGTACAGGGTATCCCAAAGTCGTCCGCGCCCGACTTTAACGTACGCCATCTTTTTTTTTTTTTTATTTGTCAAATCTGCGAGATTAACCATTTCAAAAATAAAAATTTTATTTTAACACAAATTTTCGTAAGTTCAGCGATTTTAAAAAAATTTAAGTAGAGTTACAATTTGAAAAAGAAATATGAAATAATAATTCAATAATAATAATAATTTTTTTTTTAAGTTAATTAATTAATATAATCGAAACTCTCGTTCATAATTTTTATTTTTTAAGTTGCAACTCGGCTTAAAATTTTTTTAAAACAATCGCTGAACTTACAACACTAAAAATTTTATTACAATAGTGTAATACAACTTTGGCGCTTAAAAGTTGGTTTCTCTCGCTCTCTATGGAGTGCCATACATATGTATAAAAACATATATGTATTATACAATTTTATATTTGGTTTGGTGCTTTTTTTGTTTTTGTGTTGAATTGTTTTCATGCTTGTTGCAAGTGATAAGCCCAGCCGCGCATTTTACAACACTGCCCGCTCTGTAATATTACGTATCCGTCCCAGCGGCTGTTCCAAACTGTACTGTCTTGCCTCTTGGACGAGTAACTCATAAAATTTTCACTTTACGCTCAAATTGCCATTTGATATGCACCCAAGGTTATACATTTTACATGTAATTCACATGGGCAACAACGAAAGGTTCATCGTAGATTAAATGCCAATCGTTGCAGTTAGTCTGGGGTAGGGTCCTAGTTATGTGCCCATGCCATGTGGCAGTCGGGAGCAGTGCATTTGCCGACCTATATATAGCTACTAAAATATATCTCAAGTAAAGCTCATTCGTTGGAAAAGGGCAGCCATTTTGACGTGCACATTAATTTAGCTATTATTAGTTGCCAGCTATAATGATTATAAGTAATGACATTTTTTTATTTCAGGAATCTAATTAGATTTTCACAATTACGGCTTTCACTGCAATAAAATAAATTAAAGCGCTGCTTTAGAAATCTTTTTTCGTATAATTTTTTGAGACACATTTAATAATTGTTATTATTATTGAACCAAACATATGCACAAAAAATAATAATCGAAAATTCATTCGTTATGACAACCCTGTCGTAGACAATTTAAATGAATATTACTATTTTTTAAGTCAAGCTGCTTCTCATCTAATAATACTTTCCGCTTCCCATTACATTATTTTAATTATACAATCATTCATCTGTCATATTTGAGTGCGTTACCTAAAATGTTACAAGCATGGCGAGATGGAATTAAGAGAAGAGAGCGCGATTTACTATATGAAGAGAGCGCCACCATTGCATTACTTTAGTTCATTTTGAAAAAAAATCATGATGCAAAGAATTTTACAAGGTGACGCAAAGAAGTGCGCGAGTTCGGCTGCGCGGAAAAAATGGCGGCTCCGGGTTCACTTTTTGTATGGTAGCTACATGAAATAGTGGACCAATTTTTTGTTTTTTAAAATATCGCAACCAAATTTATGCCAGTTTAATTTAGTATAAGTCTTTACATTTGTGTGAAGTTTGCTCAAAATTGGTCCACTATTTCACATAGCTACCATACAAAAAGTGAACCCGCTCTCTTTTGGGAGAGACACGAATAACGGACCTGCGCATTGCGTGACCTTCTAATTGTTGGATCATGGAAAAAAATGCCGCATAAAGGCAGAAGATTTAAGAGCAGCTACTTATAAAGAGAGCTGCCACCAGATATAAAGCAAACTGTAGAGAAGAATTCAGAGAAACAGAATTGAGCATTAATTTGTCAGTCTTCTTTAGCATGCATTAGCTAAATCGTCACAAATGAAGGCGAAGCAAAGATTTTGCGAAACAGAGAGCTTATTATGATACAATTCTAAACTCTTTCAGCCATGGTGTAATAATAAGCTGATCTCGTCCGAACGCTCACTCACTCGTTTGGGGCGCTTATCGTCAGTGCAATCTTTGCTGTCAACGAGTAAGGTTGGTCGCGGACGAAAGTTTTTGTAGCGTTTTGCTTGCCAAGAACAAAGAATTCTGGGCAATCGCAAACTTATTAAAATTAAACTATAATAAAATGAACTATTAACTTTGTATAAAACTTAATTATTTATAAACGTCCATAAAAATATATTAATCTCATTCACATGCACAAAGCAATGCCACGAGAGCTTCCTAACAGAAAAGCTTTTGAGCTCTCACACGCTACATACAATAAGGGCCAGCTTTTACGGACGACACCACCTTATATTATTCCACCATGCCACTGAGGTTCTGAGGCTATCGATGAAGCATTTAATTTCATTGACTCTCTTCTTTTTAAATGCTTATGTTCTCAATAAAGTAGTATAGCATACTTTTTTGGAAGATTGTTATCATCTTCACAAAGAAGATAACGATGAATGAAAAATGTTTGATATATCCCACTCTAGTATATATTTTCAAAGCTTACTTGTTAGTGCATAAATTTATTAGCTCCATGAGAAATATTTTGAAGACAGTTGGTGCTCTCAAAACATTTTATTTAATACTTTCAAAAGAAGAAAAAGCATCTAATATAGTTGACGTACTTTTGAGTAGAACTCCTATTATTCTTGAAATTTTGTACCAACTTAGACAATGGCAGTTTCTGCTGGGCAGCAAGGCGAAAAATTTTGGCAAATTTTCCGCAAATTTATTTTTGAATTTAACTTAAAAAATTTTTTTTTTAAATATTTTCAGCACAGACTATTTTTCCTCCAGCCGAAGGTCTTGTTACTCTGGCTATAAACTTACATTTGGGGTATTCACGCTTTCCGCTGAGTTGACAGGTTGGGAACTTTTGCAACAAAAAAATGTACATAGTTGAGTTTCAACTTTCAACACAATTATTCCACAACCCAGACGCTATTCTATAATACTTTTTAGCTGTTGAGTTTTTGAAAAAGCGATGAAAAATACGCTGTTTGCGGCATTTTCTACACTGCAACATTCGGAATTTTTTAGCCATTTTTTTTATGTAAAAAGCAACGAGTGAATAGAAGAGCGGCAAAATAAAAGTAAACTAATTGAATTTTAATCAAAAATAGAATCAAGGCAAATAAAAGAATAAATTTTGTGTATTTTCTGTAATCAATTAAGAGAATTCAATATTATTACTTAAAAGTGGCTGAATAAACACTTAAACGGTGTAGGTTAGCAACTTTCAAAATTTAAAATTTACAAAACCAGAAAAGAAGAAGCACAAACTCAACAGCTTAACAAATAAACTAACCAAAAGCGATTCACGCTTTAGGCTTTTTGTGCAGCTTTGCAACACCTCAACTTAACAGCAAGCGTGAATACCCTCATTGTAATTACTTTAAACTGTAACTGTTGTTTTTTATTTTAATTTATATGAAAAAATAATTCTTATAAAAATAAATAAAAGTAAAAAACTATTATTTTTACTTTAATTTATATAAAAATTTGATTTAAATTTTTTAAAATTAATTTTTGTTGGGAAGCTGCAATTAAACTGAATTTTCAAAAAATATTATCAAAGCAAACTATTAGTTTTTACTTACTTACATTTACTTACCTATTTTTGGAATACGTCAATATACGCCAATAAATATAGCAATAAATATAATAAGCTAAGAAAAATTAAGTTAATTTTGTAAGTATATATTTATTTGTTCAAATTAAACAATTTACTTGTTTTTTTTTTAACATATTATGTATATATGTAGTTTGTTCAGTTTTTGATATAAGTATGCTTATGCATGTTTTTTTTTGTATTTTTTTTATTAAATATAATAATATACAATAAATAATTGTTAATGCGCAGATAATATTGTAAACACATATAACTTTTATGCTGCTACAGCTTTTTTACTAAACATTTTTTTTTGTTTTTTTTTTGCAAACAAATTTTCGTCTGTATATTTGATATATAAATATTTGCATGCGCTTTTTTTTAATGTCTTAATTTTATATTTATTTTTAAAATATTGTTTATTTTTTTTGTTTAGAAATTAACACGACTAGCACTCTTTGTTATTATTTATTTTCAAACACGTGTAAAAGAAATATATGTATTTATTGTATATAGCATATAAGTTTAATTACTTCAAAGTTAATTAATGTTTAAAATATTTCTTTAAAAAAAAATGTTTTTTTTAAATTAAGTTAGATTTAGCTTAGTTGTTCCACATGTTTTTTTTATTTTCATTGGATTTAAGTTTAGCTTAGATCTTTTCACACTAATAAGTACAATCAGTTTGTTTTTTATATAAATCTTAAAATATATAGTTTTTAATTTTTGGGCTGGACCTGATCAACTGTCTGTTAACAAAAATGTTGCAGTTAATCAAGTCCGGGGTAAGGGTATTTAAAGCTTTCGTTAGTTCCTCTTTTTTCATGTTAAGAATTGGTTTTCTTTTTGGTCGAAAGTTAAATAGACTTGAGTAATACCATAATTATAATATTCACAATATTTAGACTAGAAATAGGCATAGTTTAAAAGATACATAGATACAATGAGATATAACATAGATACGTTAAAAGTTTTGAAATTTTTGCTGGCATTTTATATGACATCGAGGCTCAATTTCGATACCTTCGTTGCTTTTTGCTGCGTTTTTATTTTTTGTAATTCGTTAAGTAGATGCATAAATAAATAATAAGTATCAGGCCTGTATTAATACTGGGAAATTAAAAAGTCTCGTTTGCTCAATAGCATTAGACTATAATATCTAACTCAGCATACGTTTTTAATTTTTCCGCACAGTTTTTGAATTACTCTATTAATCAAAAACCAGTTGGCCCATTATGGATTTCTGGTATTTTTGGAACTCCTTAATTTCCGTACGCAGTAGCCAAAAACGCTTCCAAACAAAAACTACAACCAAATTTGTTTCACAACATACTAAAATATAAATTGGTGTTGCTCACTGGAGCGTAACTAATCCTGTTACATTCATAATATTATTACTAAATTTGTTAAATGTCAACAGACAGCTTGCAAATAAAAAAATATGATAAAAACAATATTTTTCATAGTCATCATATAACAGAGCAGCTGTTTATATTTTTTCACAAAAAAAATAGGGCAACACTGTTTTTGGCACCACTGCGTACGGCTACCAAACGAGTTTGCTACCAAACGTTTGGCTGCGTTTCGTTTTATTTGAAGTTTGGTTTTGAAGCATTTTTGTTTGCTGCATACGAATCTTTAGAAGTTGCAAATATAACAGAAATCTATAATAAACCCGAAAAAAATGTTTTTCTTTTGTGTGGTTTATGGTTCTGAGAGTCGTCGAATTAAATTAAATTCTTTGCGGTTATGTCAGAACGCTGAGGTGATGCGGTTTTTAAGAGCTCGGATTTCGATTCAGCGACCCCAAAAACATATATTGTCTAACCTTCGAACATGAAAATCGATGTTTTTTTTTTTGAGTGGCTGTGATATAGCTTCAAACATACGACAAATTTTTTTTCGTGTCCGGTTATCTGAACATGAATTCGGATCCAATCTCAAAAAAACTCAACAAGTTAGGATTCTGAGATAGCTTTCAAAATAACTAGTTTTATGCATGTTTTTTAGGATATTCTATGTCAAAGGTCACGTAAATGACTTCTTTTTTTTTTTGGGAATTTTGTGCGTTTCGAAGATGGTAGGACGTGTAAAATCCCGATATTTTCGAAAACTATGGCAAAAACCGATTGCTGTATTTGGAATCAGCGTTACCAAATATTCACGTTTCAGATGAGTTCTTTTTTTTTTTGTTACCGAGTGTAAAGGCTATATGCAGTTCGAAATATTTCGCACGGAATGACAAAACTTCAAATAAAAAAAAAAGTCCCATTTGGGATTTTTTTGTTTTATTTGAATTAAATTAAATTCCGTGCGAAATATTTCGAACTGCGTATAGGCCTTAAACAAGAAAAATCGCTTTAAAGAACACTCAAAATGAGTCGATAGATATTCACTAAAAACAAGTGAAAATAGTTACAGGCCTGTATAAATAAGTTATAGCATAAAGTTCAGTATAGTTGTGTGTGTGTGTTAAATGAGTTTGGTCCAGTATGTTACGATACTAGAGCTATTAAATGATATAGTATATAAAATACAAGCTACGAGTATACGATATATGCATGTATACGAGTATATCAAAATATGCCACTATGTATTTCGTTAAATTAATTCATTCGTTTCACAAGTTTGATGCTTGAGCTCCTTAATAACATTTACTACAATAGTTGTATGCATTCTCGTACTGTATTGTATAAGTATTGTATTTAAATATGTATGTATGTACTATATGTATATATAATAAGTATGTATGTATACTTTTGCTCTAATTGCTATATGCATGTACATATTAAAAATATGCCTTCGCTATAATTTGTATAATTATAATTGAGAGCTACTAAGTAAAAGGCGAGAGACAAAGATAATAAGTATTTAGAAATGTAGCCTAGACATACATAGTAACTAACAATAGTCCTAAGTGCTTATGTATGTGTGCACTAGAAGAGTCAACATCTTAGACAGGAGCTGCTCGCACATCTTGGCCATTTTACTTGCAAACTGCCAAGGGCCATTACCAGTTAAGTGCTTGACTGCACACATACACACAAACATGGCAAGAATACATATAAGTAAGTAATACATAGATATATATATATAAGATAGACAGCTAGGCATTAAACAATAGAGTGTTCGCTTGAAGAGCTCAGTTGAACTCAGTTGTAAATACAAAGTTGAACAATTGGACAGTGTTAAGTACTCGCTTTGTTTTGTTTTAATCACTCTCTTGTAAAAAAGTACAGAAAAATACAGCATTCATTAAAAAAAAAAAAAAAAATATTAACTTCGGTTAGACCGCAGCTTTAAATACTCTTCACGCAGTATAACAAGTTTTTTAATTCGATTCGAACAAGTTTTATGCATACAAAGTTAGTGAGTATCGATCAGGCACAAAGCGTATGTTATCGATATCGATTAGCAAAAGCTTCGTGCGCTCACTTGTTACTCTCTATCTCTCTCTTTGCACTCACTCAGCTGCCTTAAGTCTCTCAAGCGTGCAGCACTTATTTTCATTCAGTTAAAAGCTTAGATTTGTTTTTTTTTGTATAATCGAAATAAGCAGTTTCTAGAAAATCCATTAATTTCTGGCTGTAGATACTTTTTAATCATAACAAACTAAAAAAGCTCAAAATATAGATACCGGGTCGTTCAAAAGATCTGCAGTTTCATAAGTTTTTACAAAAAACTATAAAAATTCCTAAAGTTCCTGGTTAAAAGACGCAAAAAAACAAACACGTTGAACCCCCTCCTCACACTTCAATTTTTAAGATAAATCAACGTTTTTGGGCTTTCGTCTTCTTGTCTACTTTTGCCGCATGATGGTTTTTGATATTTCAAAATGGCGGAGCTACAATAGCTAGAAAATCAGTTTTTGCTCTCCGGCGGCCATCTTAGCACCGCCATTTTATTATTTTAAAATTCTAACCACAGATTCGTGATTAACGATTCCGAAAACCCATATTTCCATACCCAATTCGAACTTTAAAGACAAAAATGAAACACACATCTTAGGTCCGCCATTTTGAAATTTTGAAAAACTAATAAGCTACTTATAATCAGCTACCACAAAAGTGTCTGTATAGCACATAAAAGGGGTTGCAATAATGTTTTTCTGAGAATAGGATTAAAAATAGGAGTTACTTTGCTTTAGAGGCCATTGTAGCTCCGCAATTTTGAAATAACAGAAATCACCATGATTTATCTTAAAAATGTATTATAACACCAATAAAATTAACTTGTTTCCCGTAAGGGATGTAATCCGAATGTTTGTTTGTTCTAGCTCTAAGCATCTCTGAGTTATAGTCGTTTATACAGACGAATATCTCTATATCGACTTCTCTAGTCACCCTGATCATACTTTAGGTAACTTTGGAGGTCTCCGACGACTTCATCTCTATGTTACATACATTTTTGGCTTGCACAAACTTAATATACCCTTTGAGCCATACAGGGTGTGGGTCTATAAAATAATTGCGCCAACCAAAAAAAAATTTTTTATATATTTAATTCATAAAAAATTATATTTAAGATGTTGTATTTGAAGCTAAAAATAAAATTTATGAAATAATTGTTAAATATAAAAAATAATTAATATTGATAGTTAAAATTATTTTTCAGTTTTCTTTTATTTAAACAAAAAAATCAAATTTTAAATTTTATTTATTTTTCCATTTATTTTATTTTTAGCTCAATAAATAGATTTTATGGAAAATAATTTAAAAATCATTAAATAAATTTTATTTTAAATTTTCATAATAAAAATTGGTCGTACAAATTTTTTCTCAATTTTAATTTTTAAAAATTAATATGACGATAAAAAATTGTTCGTATTTAGTATCTTTCCATCGATAACTCATATGTCCCTGAAGGATCAATATTTTTGCAAAAAATTAAGACGATCTCAAATGATATTAACTGCTACCATAGGTTCAATTTCCACTAAGGACTATGTAGTCTATGTGTGACTCCCCCCAGGGGTCAACCGTTTCAACCTATAGGTTCAATTATATTCTAAATTTTGCCAGAAGTAGAAGTCGTGGTATCCTATACGTTCCTAAATCCTCAACATTAATTTGGGCATCGTTAGTCCTGTTTTTCTATTCGTAAGTACTCCTCGTAAATACAAACTATGGGACATCAAACGTAGTTGAAATTTATTCAGAACACCAAAGCTGGAAAGTTATAAAGTTCAAAAGCTGCAAAAAATTTCTACTCTCTAAAAATACTCAAATATTGGGTATGTAAATTTGTGTGAGCCTAATAGATAAATGTTATTGACCTTTTGGTCCAAAAAACTGCCGCACTGCTAGATTTATGTAAGCTTTGCGAATTAGAAAAAAAGTTTACCTTTAAGGCCTATACGCAGAATGAAAAATTTCGCACGGAATGACAAAACTTCATATAAAAAATCCCAAATAGTGGGATCTTTTTTATATGATGTTATAATAGTGGGATTTTTTTATATGAAGTTTTGTTATTCTGCGTATAGGCGCTTAGTCGGAAACACTATTGACTCCCAAGCTTTCATATTTATTTCCCTGAAAAATACCCACAAAATATAACACTTAAATTCCCAAAAAAGGGAATTTTTTTTTTTATATGAAGTTTTGACATTTCGTGCGGAATTTTTGCATGCTGCATATGGGCCTTAAAGGAAAAGATACGCACAGATATTTTTTTTTAAAGAAACTGGGATTACGTGGACCCAGTTTTGACGAATACAAATTTCTTGTTATTTAGTTACCGTATCAAAAACTTGTTTGAAAACTTATTGAGCATTAACTACGTGAAGAGCATATCACATAACACAAAAAAAAAAAAATTTATCCATTAATATATTTAGCACTTTTCTTATAAGCTTAGTTAAAAGACTTTATACTTTATACTTGCTCGGCACACTCATCCAAGACCATAGAGTGCAGATCCATTGCTGAGCGTGTCTTGCGCGGTGGCTTTGGCATCATCAAGAAGTGACTCGTACTGGCGCCAACGAATACGGAGTTCTGGCGGGGCCTTGACACTTGTGAGACATGAGAGGCGTAGCCTAAAAGAAAATCAAAACGAAAATGAAAAACAGCTCACTCATTTTGAGACTCATTAAAAGGACCAAGAACATACAAGGACAATAATCATGTAAGCGTAAATGTCAACTCTCATGAACGTTTTAATTGTTTGACACACACACACACACACACACACACACACGCACACATACACACACTCTCGCAGTTAAAGCGGAAGTGTGCGCTTATGTTTTGCATAATGTCAGTTAATAGACTTCCTTGATGTCAGCGTTGAGTCATCTCATCAACATTAATATCATCAAGAGCATCATCACACATATACGCATATGTAAATACTCGCACACAGATACACACATACGTAGAGGCACATATGTGCACCCTTCTATTGTTCTGGGTACAGTCTACGGCATAACTATTATGACAAAGCTCGCTGCTATGTTTGTTACTCGTTTTGCTTAAATTCCCTAAAATGTTCTACGGTTCCCTAGCTGTACTTAAAATAAAGATTTAGTGCATAATTTGCAATCGGATCCTCTACGCGTATCCCGCAGGTCCCAAAAAAAAAATTTCCAGAACGGTTTGAACTGTCAATGATATTCAAGTGTGCGGGATGGGCATATTTTTTTTCCCCAGAAGCTTTTTTTGCTTTAATAGAATTTTTACCCAGATTGCTTGGGATATCTTTTAGAGCTGAAGTTCTGATAAATTTTGCAGAAAACTAAAGCTCGATAACAAGCATACACAAGAAAATCCTTTCTGATATCAAGTTTCCTACCTTTCCTCCTGTACCGAAGCATTGTTTCCATAAAGCGCTTTCGTCATATAAAACGTCATCAATCTTGAGGATTTTTTTTTAAATACAAAAAAAAAAACCCAAAAATTTCAAATGAATCGGAAAATCTTTATTATTAATAGAAAGAACCGTTTTTGCCATTTACTTTTTAAAAATAATCCCTTTCAAATTTTGGCTCGTCCAAGCGGAGCTTCCAATTTTCGATGACGCGTTCGAGCATAATCGGCGGTGTCTCGCGAATAACACGGCTAATGTTGTCCTCTAATGCTTCAATCGTAGCTGGATTATCCACAAACACTTTAGACTTTACGTAGCCCTAAAGGAAAAAGTCTAACGGTGTGATATCACACGATCTTTGTGGCCAATTCACCGGTTCGGAGCGTAAAATTAATTGTTCACCGAATTGGTTCCTCAATAGGTTCATTGTTTTACGGGCTGAAGCGTGAAAGAGCCGTTTTGTTGAAACCAAATGTCGTCGAGATCTCGGGCTTCAATTTCAGGTAGCGAATAATTCGTTATCATGGTGCGATAAGGGTCGCCATTGACGGTTACGGTCTGACCAGCGTCATTTTTGAAGAAATATGGTCCGATGATGCCACCGGCCCATAAACTACGCGCTGGACGAGGTCTATTCGGTCGAGTGTCATCCAATAATGAATATTGGGTCTCAAATTTGTTGATGGCATGGCGAATAGTGGTCTCAGTAGGTCGATTATGGCGACCATAAAATGGCCTAAGCGCGCGAAAATCGATTCTTTACAGAACGCGAATTTTCGTAATATAATTGCACGATTTGTAAACGTTGTTCGGTTGTAAGTTTTTCCATGATGAAAACACATGGCAACTTGACAGTACTTATTGAAAAAAAAAACCTTAAGATTGATGACCCTTTTTAAGAAATTTTTTCGAAAAAGGTTACGATCTTAATTTAAGTTCGAATTGGCTCAAAACAAGATTGTCGCTCTGTAAATTTTTGTATATTGAACACGTCATGCTTTTAAAGAGCACTGCCTTAAATAATTTTAAACATTCTCAAATTAAGAATTTCTCTTTTGAAGCTCTTTTCAATCCAGCGCAATGGTTATTAAAATCTTTATAAATTAATAACTTCGGTTACAAAAAAACTGTAACATTGTTCTGGTTGGTACTGAGATTGCCTGGTTAAAAAAGGTTTAAAATTAAGCCTTAACTGCCGCACTAGAATCCTATATCGCTTTATCAATAGAAACTCACGTTTGTCCATTGAAAATAAATTATACTTGTTTAGATCAATATTTCAAGCAGTAGTTTTTCATGTAGCCCCAGTGCGATCCAAGCCCTAAAATTAATAATAAGCACATATGTAGTTATAAAACAATAATATATCCCATTACAGAAAAAGACCCCTATGTATACATATTAATTGCATAAGACTTGAATACCAAATAAAGATGCAATAAATTGAAAAATTTTTACAAAAAAACTCTCTTGAAATGCAAAATTTATTATTTAAGAGAAATGCTTTATGGGCCAAACACACGCTTTTGAGCTCGAAATTCTTGATTTTTCTCAGTGTCCTGGCTTTGTATGAACAGTTTCCAAAGTGCCGAAGAAGATTGGAAATCAATTAAGCTTGGGCTTCTCAAACCAGTTCAAAATCGCTTAAAAAAATTTCCCAGATTTGCAGGCCTTTTTATTCTTGTCAAAATAGTTATGTCGGCTACTGTGTTTGTTAATGTGTGTGCGTATTTCCACAAGATTTAATTGCATAGCTGTCAGAGCAGAGCAGCACACAACAATGGCATTAAAATTGTATTCTTAGTATATGCCTGGCCTTGTCTTGCACTCTTTTGCTTTTGCACTACTTCTCTTTTATATTTTCTTCTACTTCTTCTCTTTTTCATACTTTCATTTGGATTTTGTTGAGTCGCCCGGTTAATTGTCTGGCAACGCATTAAAACCCAAACTAAAACTAACCAACAATTCTTTGTATTAAAATGCCGCGACGAAGCATAAATAAATGTTTTAACTGATGCGCAGTTTATTAATGAAAGTTAATGGAAGTTTCCAAAAGTGCTTATAATGTGTCTCTGTATATTATATACTAAGTATACTTTAATTTATTTGTACTCATCGAATAGTTTCTTAGCTTAAGCTTTTGGTATTTAATTCGTGAATCAGTAAATATACTTAACTATTTAAGAAGATTTCATAATCGTATTGAATATAGACTGAAAGTTGGAAAAATTACTATACTTAGATTTCGAGAACAATAAGAGCTTGCTTTTAATCTTTTAACTGGATATCGACAGGATATAGGTTATAATCATCAAAATAAGTTTTTAAAGGTTAGTTAGATTAGGTTCGATAGACTGCTCGATACTAACTGAGATCATCTAGACAGCTGACGGCAACTGTGATACCTAAAGTATTTTGGGCACTATTTACAAGGGAAAGAAGGACTTTGACGTCAAAAGAGCTTATTCATGATCTTGATAGCCATTTTGAGGATTCAATAAAAAAGCCAGAACGCATTTTGCCAAACTTTCCAGACAGCCCTGGTTTTGGATGATGCCTTTCCCAGGTACTGGGAAACGAAGCAGCTGTTGGCTATCGTAGGGCCCCCGAAAATTGCATACGTTTAAGTCGAACGTTTTTAGAAGAGGACCCAAACTGACTCAGTTACGTATCCAGGATTTTATTTTACATTTATTGATCTAATTCGTTTTTCAATTGATATACAGGGTGGGCCATCTGTTGGTTTGGTTGTTAAGCACTCATAATACGGAATATACCCGTCCATATGTCAAGTTCAAAACTACACTATTTCAGTCATGGATCGTTTAACAACCGAATTTTGCAAACGGATCTGCACTTACACGCTTACAGGATTCAAATGACGCAACAATTGAAGCCCACGGACCATTATCAACGTCGCTTATTCATTCAATCACAATTGCTTGAGGTGCTCGGGTAAAATTAGAAAAATGGAGTGGTTTTTAAGTGATAGTAGCGAGCATTCTCCAGCCAGTAAAGCTCTGCCGGATCACCTCAGAAATCATCCAAACTCACTTGCCCGTTGATTTCAATTTCTTACAATGGCCCCATAATTGGGTGCCATATGTCCAAACAGGCTTTAAAATAGTCCTGTAAAACCGAACATTGTTCTCCAATGGATTCCACATCAACACGTCTGGTTTTCGAAAAAATTTCAAAAATCAAAAGATACGAATATATTTGTACCATAGCAATTATGCCATTACAAAAAATCGATTTTTTTTTCAAATTATATTTTTGGTATCCATCTGCATTTACTTAGACGTCAGCAGGGTTTAATTAAATAAATTTTGAAATAAATCATAGCATACATTCAGGGGCTGCCTTGGTATGTATTAGAGAGCTGCACAAAATGTTCTAAACGTCGCACTTCAATACTGCACAGTACTTCCAAGCACTGTATTTCACTGCAGAGCTGACAGCAGAACAAAATGTTTTGATGTTCTGTTTGCTTCAAAACAAAACCTTCAGTGCTTGCACTGCCTTTGCTTCAGTGCTTGACAGTGCTTGAATATTTCGAAACATTAGAATATCACACAAAATGCTTGAGTGAAGCAAATTTTCGGCAAGTATAGCGAGTGCACTAGAAAGTTTTTTTTTTTGCGCAGCTTATGTCTGCTGTCTGCTTATGTAAGCTACACAAAGACACAAGCAGATTGTTTGTTTGTGTTAGTCAAAAAACCTACTACCAAAATCATTGCAACAACAAAAACGTTCTACTATGCTTGAAATGTTCTACTTCAGTTTGGTTCTAGTTCAGTTTGGTCTTACTTTCGGTTTGTTCTGTTTCACTTTTGTTTTGATGTTCTATTGCTGAACTGAAATACTGAAGTATTTGTTTTGTTTTGTTCAAGTCAAAGACAGGATGTGCTTGAAATAACAGCTGATGGCTTACAAGACATTTGTGCAGTGCTTGCGTTGCTCTCTAGTATGCATATTATATCCAAAGCCGATTGTCTGACAACCCTAATGTGATGGGGTTAAACGTAATGCAATGTTTGGTTTAAACAAACCTCAAAAAAAAGTATAAAAAATAAGGATGTCTGCGTAATCTATAGTAGGCGCTTAAAAGTATGCTACAATAAAAATGTTGCAGTTTATATTCATCCCATTTCGGATTAAATTGCTTTTGCCATTCATTAATTTGTGTTGCCTTGTGGCAAGAATGCATTTAAAAAATTACATTTTAAAAGCATCATACACACAAACACACTAACACGTACATATATCTATATGTAAATATTGTATATAAATATACACTTTGTACATACCCTTTGCATATACACTCGGATTATAGGCCGCAAATTGACACGTTGGCATATTCAAATTGTGAACCATTCCCATGGACATCCTGGAGACAGAGGTGCGCTGCAAGGTTAATGAAAGTAACAAAAACAAAAGAAAAATATAAGTATATGTATCTTTGGTAAATATGTATATTTATTATGTAATGCATATAGTTTGAAGTGTAGAGCGTTAAACTTTTGGATATCCTCTGGCAGATGTATTCCAAAGGATTATGGATTGATAGCTTTATTATGTTTCTGCTCTTACTTAGAAATCTTAGTCAGTAGCTTAATTGTTAACAAGTCAATATGCATGATTATATAATAGCTTTCAAGTTTTATTTAAATATTTTATGAACTAGTTGTTCATGAACGAAGCATTTTATACATCCGCTTATTTTTTTATGAGCCAAAAACTTTATTGTTCATGAGCGATTATGGTCAGGCTACGTTATAAAATGAAAAAAATATCAGACAGACATTTTTTTATACTTTTTTGTTGTTTAAAACTGTGTTATAAAAATCGCCAGTGTATACATATTTTTTATGCTGTTTTTGATATTTTTTGGTGCTTATGATCAAAATTTTAACAGCTGTTGGTTTACAACTGCCAAAAGTATTTAACTGAAGTTCTAATCTCTTTTCAAGATCAGCAAATATATTGCACAGTCAAAATTTTAAATGCCATTTTTACCACAAAAACTTTTCTTAACAAAAACAAAGCACAGGATATTTGTAAACAGCAGTTAGTCGGGCACTTTTGCATTTCTGCCTGACAAAGTCAATAATATAATTGTTTTTTTTTTTGTAATATGTCATGCAAATATGTCAAAGGCTTTTGCGATCAAAAAATAATATTTTTGTTTTAAATTTTTGATTTAAAAATATTCGATCGTAAGAATATATACGGACGAAAAATCAAGATTACAAAAATAAATATATCAAAGCATCACTTTAAAAATTTTAAAATAAATAGAGAGCATACATATATTAAAAAAATTTTTTTTTTAAATGAGATACATGTACATTTTTTTTGTATATAAAATTAAATTGAAATAAATTTTTAAATTAAAATATTCACTTACAAAACTGACTTTATTAACTCAAAAATAAAGTTAAAAAATTAATTGTTTAGTTAAGTTGCAACAGACTTAAACCATTTTAATTAAAAAAGCTTTTGATATTTTTCAAAATATTAAAATTAAAATGACTTTCGAAAAATGTATTTTTTTTCATCGTTTGTCTACATAAAATACAAAATAAAAAAAAAAAATTTTATTTTTTGTATAACACTAAATAAGATATATTTTTCATAATTTTTTTAAAGAGGCAGTTTTTAGTAAATAGTGTTGAATAGTAATTAATTTGTTCGTTAAATATAAGAATTTTATTGACTTACACTTATAAACAAGTAAAAAAAAAAAAAAAAAATAATACCTACTAATTTTAATTATATTAAAATCCCGAAAAAAAAATCTCTTAAATATAAGCCAATGGCCTGCGTGGAAAAATAATAAAAATTAGTCTGTTGATTATTAGTTTAAGCTATAATTATCATTATAAATAAATAAATCACTAAATTATATGATTTTATAATTGTTTAATATATTTAAATAAATAGCCTGAAGGCCTACGTTGCTCTAGCTTACAAACCATTATAATTTGGAATTAACTTCTAATTTATAATTAAATAAATAAATAATTTAAAATAAATAATTAGAAATTCAAAAAGTTTATATTTTTACTATACATATTAACTGATAAATTAGTAATGAATGATATTTATCAAACGCAACAAATTGATTGCGCCATCTAGCGCCAACATTTTGCTTGCGCCATCTAACGGCCACGTTAATAAGTAAACAAGTTCTTTATGAAATTTTTACAATACATTTTTCACTTTAAGTTTCTAGCCTTGATCAAAATTTTTTAGATCAAGCGCATTCACATTTAGCACATCTAATCTCTCGCACTCACCTGATGCGGCGTCACGGCGTCCAGGTCCACCAGCGGACAAGATGCACGATGCTGCTGCTGAAACTTTGGCTGATAGGGCTCCAACATGCGTATCTTGCCCCAACGATTAAAGAAGAGCATTATGGCGCCGACCCAAAGCACCAGGACAAGGCCCACAATAAGCACCTCCTCCGTACGCACAATGATCTTGGGACCTGGCAGGTAATAACATTCCAAAAGTCGAGTGCAAAACGGAAAATTGCAGAGTTGGGATTAGTTAAATGTCTTTTATTTGTGTTTAAAGGTAAATCCAATTTGGAAAATTTTTTATTGTGTTGACATGGTATTTACTTTGTCTGTCCCAGTCCCTAGGTCTTGCTGTTTTTTTTTTTTTTTTTTGCGCCAAGTCGTTTTGCTTTATTTTGTGTGTATTTACTCAGATTTATTTGTATACTAAATATACATATGTACGTGTGTATGAAGTACATATATGTATATATGGTATGTACATATGTGTGCAACAACAAGCTGTATAACAAGCGCCGCTAAGTACACATGCTTTACTGCCAACAACACTAAAGGAACAAGTAAGGAAAATCTTTATGAAGATAGTTGAATTTTGTATACTCTTTTTTTTTTATTGGGCTCACATGATTGGCTATATAAAATATTGTTATACAGCTAAATTTTAAAATTGTATTACAGTTTATTGGGAAAGGTGCTTGAAATTTAAAAGATAGCTAGAGTTAATAAATTTTTGAAAATTATCATACAATCTCTACGAAAATAGTCTCATGTTTCGAACAGATGTGATCTAAAATGGCAAAATTTTTAAGCAAAAAAAGATTTAGATTTCTAAAGCTTGAAAAAATTCTATGGTACAGTGACGGATTGCTTTTGGGAAAACCGATTTTCGGCAAAACCGATTTCTGGCACGCCAGTAGGCAAATAGATACCTATAACACTAGTTTACACGAAAAATGAACCTTCCTAAAAAAGTGTTTTTTTAGAGAAATTTGGGGTCGAGAAACACGAAAATGGTAAGCTTTTTTATTCTTAAGCACCGTTTTCGAGATATTTTCGAAAAACTTGTTTTTGGGCACTTTTTTTCAGTTATTCCTCAATATCACGTGAACAAACCATTTTTCAAAATTACAAATTTTTTTTCTCGACCCCAAATTACCCTAAAAAACGCTTTTTTAGGATGTTCACTCGATGACGCTTAAATTTGTAAGCTAGTGTAATCGATAGCAACTTCTAGCTTGCTTAAAATTAAAACCTGTGCTTATTTGATACAAAGGAGCTCCGCCGCCTGTTTGCTTCACTCAGCATACCCCACCTACGTTTTCTAGGGTCTATCCAGATGCCCAGACACTTTACATAATTTTTTAATTCTTAGTTTCGTTGTATTTCTATATGCTGCTGCTGCCCTAGGCTCTAAAAAAGAATATATAGAGTGAGCTATTTTTTTTTTGTCGGTATGTAAACATTGCATAAATTTGATATTTATCGAAGGTAGACATCTTTTTAAAGCTTCATTTCAGTTGGGGTATTCACGCTTGCTCTTGAGTTGAAGAGTTGGAAGGTTGCGCAAAAACTCAACTATCTAAAGCGTGAACGCCCTTTTTGTTAGTTTGTCAGCTGAGCTCTTGTATTTGTGCTACCTGTTTTTTGTTTTTGTTAACATTTGTTATTTTTATGTTTAGCGCTTTAGGACCCTGAGCCGTATTGTTGTTACCTCAGTAACTGTATAATAAAACCACGAATTATTGCAGTGTCGAAAGTGTCACAAAGAGCTTATTTTGCAACACTTTCGTCTCAACTCAACAGCTAGAAACTAGAATAGTGTCTGTGTTGAGGAAAAGTTCAGTTGAGAGTTAAAGTTCAGCACTGTACATTTACTTGTTGCACAAGTACTCAACTCAACAGTAACCGTGAAGACCCTAAGTATAATTTTGAGCATGAATTGCTTCACATCAAAACAACATGCCGATCTTTTTATAAGTAACGCCTTTAGAATTTTTTCTATGAAACATACCTAGAACTAGTAATAATAATAATAATAGGAATATTATACATAGGATGTAAATGTCTTTAGTTTAGATGCAAATATGAACACCGGAATTATATGTAGCCTTTTAAAGCGTACAAAAAAGGACCAGTATTTTTCCATGGGCATGACTGTTTTTTTTTTTTTTTTTTTGTGTAAATGTGTGTCTGTATTTGCCTGTGTGTGCGTGAGATGATTTCGAAAGTTGAGAGTTATAAATATTAGGGATTTGCAAATGCCAGGCTACGCAGCAAAGCAAGCCTGATCACGTGCAATCCATAAATCACACCCCTGCTAAAATATTTAATTTCATTTATATATGAAAGCGCGCTAAAGTGTAGTTTTTTAAAAAAAAATTATTTTTTAATTTAAAATTGTAAAAATGGTCAAATTAAAAGACTCATACAAAAAGTATTTAAAGCAGTGAGAAGTCATTAAATTACGTTTAGTAGTTCGAAAAGTAATTAATAAAAAAATTTTATTTTATTTCTTATATTTTTTATTTAAGCAATTTCAATAATTTTTTCAAGTTAAAAGATTCTTACAAAAAATATTTAAAGCCATAATTCATAAAATTACTTTTAGTAGTTGGAAAAGTATTTAATTAATAAAAATAGAAATTATATTTTATTTTTAATATTTATATTTTTTATTTTCGAGAATAAATAAAATACAATTTTTATTCATTTGTTTATTATATTTTTTATTTAAGAAATTTGTTAAAATTTGTTAAAATGAAAAGATTCTTACAAAAAAAAAAAAAAGGAATGAGAATTCATAAAATAACGTTTGTAGTTTAAAAAGTATTTATTTTTTGTTTTTATTGTTTTAATTTTTTTACTTTTGAGAGTGATTTAATTAAATTATTTTATTTTATATTTTATTCAAGCAATTTTCAAAATTTGTTTAAATTAAAAGATTTTTACAAAAAATATTTAAAGCAATCAGAAGTCACAAAATTACATTTAGTACTTCAAAAAGTATTTAATAAAAAAATAATAATTTTTATTTTGTTAGTATATATACATTTTTTTTGAGAATGATTTAATTAATAAAAAACAAAATTAAATTTTTATTTATTTATTTTTTATACTTTGTATTAAAGCATTTTTCAAAATTTGTTCAAATTAAAAGACTTAAAAAAAATATTGAAAGCAATGAGAAGTTACAAAATTACGTTTAGTAGTTCGAAAAGTATTTAATGTATACAAAAAAAATTTGTTTTTATTATTTTAATTTTCGAGAGTAATTTAATTAATCAAAAAAATAATTTTTATTTGTTTTTATTATTTAAATTTTTTTTATTATCGTGAGTGCTTCTATTAAAAAAACAAAAATTATTTTTTTTTATATTTTATATCTTTTATTTGAGCAATTTTCAAAATTTGTTTAAATTAAATTAAAAAATATTTAAAGCAATGAGAATTCATAAAATTACGTTTAGTAGTTCGAAAAGTATTTATTTTTTTTGTTTCTGATTTAATTATTAAAAAAAAATTTATTTTAAAAATAAATATAATTTCTATTGTTATTAATTAAGTACTTTTCCAACTACTAAAAGTAATTTTATGAATTCGTATTGCTTTAAATATTTTTTATAAGAATCTTTTAACTTGAACAAATTTTTAAAATTAAATTTTATTTTTTTTTATTTTTTATATTCTTTAAATTTTTAAAAATGTGTTTTAAACAATAATGATTTTCTCAGAGATGCTCTTAGCCTTTAAAAAAAATATTTATTTAAGCATTAAAATGATACATAATAAAGTTTAAAAAAAAAATATATAAAAATGGAATTTTTTTTTTTTAAATTTCTAAATAATTTAAAGTTTTCATTAATTATGAATAAAAACGTTTAGGGATAATCAAATTGTCTATGTGAAAACATCTAGTAGCTTAAAAATTTATTTTTCAAGTTACTTGCTAATACTTCTAACAAAACATAAAAAATATAGCAAAATATCTGAAATACAAAATTAAACCACATATATTTACTAGGAGTAAATTAAGTTTTAAGCTTAAGTCTTAGGAATTCAACTGCACAAACTGAACTTTTGGCCCACTGTGCATAGCTGCTTTGTTGCTGCCAATTTTTAAAGCCAATCAAATGACAAATTGTCACGAATAAAAAAATTTTTTATTTTTTATCTGTCCCATCGACAACATGTCCGTTGACCTCCCTAAGGTGTGGAAATTATGGAACAACTTACCCGTGGTCGGACTTGTGCTATTGGTGACGACTGTGGTCAGACTGCCATCCGTTTCTTGACTGCTCAGATAGTCTTGGGAATTGCCGTTGGGCGAACCATTTGACATGGCTGCAGTCTCTTCGACTTCCACAAGAAAGTTGGTACCCTTCCAGCCGGAGCCATATTCTGTTAACCCAATAAAAAGCATGAGAGCTGCTCACTTTATATACATATATATGTATATGTATATGTATACTTGCCTTCGGAGATGCTGCCCGTTGAGGTGCTAAGTTCCTCGGCAAGAGCTGCCAGCCTGATAACTGCAATGAAAGAATGAAACTTTTATGATACCAATCTAAACAAATCATCTAAAATGTTGAAACCGTCACTGATGCGATTCATTTTTCTTGGCCAGCTGCCAATTTGTTGGCTCTTTGGCTAGGCATAGAGTCAGAGAAATTTTGCTGGCATTGCCACTAAAGTTGGCCCAAAGTTTATAGCCAAGTTTTCTAGAAACAACGCCAGCAATGCCATTTACTTTTGGTTTGTTGACGAAATACGAAGTGCTTACGTAGACAACCATATATGGGTAAGTCTTTTACAAAACAAACATAAATTTGAACTTTCGAGTTTGGATTCAATTTCAAAAATACGTATAAGCCAAAATTATTTAAGTTTATGTGTTAAAAAAAGGTGACTTTTACTTTTTTTTTTTAATTTTTTGTATGTTGATGTAATTAAGTCTTAAACAAATTAAAACGTTTGAACCTCTTTGCGATTATTTTCAATTTCAAAACGTTCTGTTTTTCAGAGATCGCAACTAAAAAAAAAAGTCAATGCGAAAAAGTCCAAAAAAGCATATACATACTTTTAATTTTAATTTAATTAAAAAAAGCTTTAAATCTTATTTATTGAGTCATTGCATTGGGTTCGATTTTAAAAATAAAACTTTCAGAATAAGCTTTATGTTTAATTTATAAATAAAATCGACAAACAATAATTGGTATTATTAATTTTAGAATAATTAGTAATTAAAAATTTAAAAATAAGACTTACTATCTGATTTTCATAAAAAAAATTAGTATATTTTTTTTCAAAGTTTTTATTTGTAGCTCAAAAAATACCTAAATGTTATTTATCCAATTTAATGAAAAAAAAATTAAAGATTTATTTATTTTATTTTAAAAATTATACTCCAAATATTTTTTTAAATATTATACAGATTTTTCTATCTCTGCGTGTAATAAAGTTTTAAGTTTTGTATTCAAATTATATTATATAATAATATAAATCAAACCGAAGAAGGAAATGGAGCTGGATCGGGCACATTCTGCGCTGGGGAAGAGGCGATCTTACAAGAACAGCGATTGACTGGAACCCCCAAGCAAGCCGTAGACCAGGAAGGCCAGCGAACACCTGGAGGCGACAGCTAGAGTCGGAAACCCGTGCCACGCGCCTTAGCTGGAATGAAGTAGCAGGCTGGCACAAAACAGAGACGAATGGAAGAAATTCGTTGTGGCCGTATGTTCCAGCTTGGAACTTTAGGAAATAAAAAAAAAAAAATCAAACCGGAGATATTGTGTTTACAATTTGAACCTCGCTTTGAAAACTTTAAATAAATGTAAGCTAGTAAAAAAATTTTCCATCAAAAAGGCCACAATAAATTTTAAGCACAATTTAAAAAATGCAACCTTTTCGATTTGTCAAAGAATCGCCCAAATGCAGTTTTTGGATGTGAATTTTGCTCAGGGGCTTCCTTTCCCCTTTAATGTATGAATGTGAGTGTTTAAGCGTCTATATGTATTCCATAAAGTTACACTGGAGGGGCATATGTAATTGTGTCAGTAAGTTTGTCAAGGCTAGTTTGCAATAAACTTGAAATTTGCGGACATTTTTAAAATTCGTTAAATGTTCATATTCAAAATTTAAACTTTTATGCATTTTACAAGTTGCAATTGTTAGTCCTGTAATATACGAATTCAACATTAATAATCCGCCCTCCTTTTTGCTCTAGGACGTCTAGTTTAGGAGTTATAGCCATTTGGAAAAATAAACTCTGGCCGATAGGCTTCAAATTTATTTATTTATTTGAGGGGTACAACTACGTACAGTTGACATTATATTATAAAAAAGTACATATAATTTATTTAGAAAAGAAAATAGAGCGAGGGAATTGATATGAACTAATCCACGTCTCTAGCCCGATGGGTGAACTTTTTAATGATATGCACCAACTCACATCAAGAACTGGCCAGAAACTTGGATTTACAATATTATAGTTGAAAAAAGGAAGCAAGATAAAAATTAAACATTATATCGCAAAAAAGCCAATGGATCACCATTGACCAAGTGGGTGACTCATAATATAGGATTGGTCAAGGATGCTCGAAGTGGCAAGTCAAGGTGACTTAAGATAGAAGAAGTGATAGATTGGATAGACCGTTCGAAAGAGAGGAAATTGTAAAAGTTATTATAGTTAGAGCATAAGACACGGAAAGGGTCGTGCAAAGCATAATTAGATCTACAAAATTGTAAGGCTAAGGGTCGAAAATTACGAGTTACTCTGGATGGTATGACCAAAGTAACTTTGCTAAGGAGTACATTGGAATCGATAAGACCGAGTAACAGTTTATGCAAGAATAACACGCCGTGGCATGTTCTGCGATGATTTAAGGAAGGCAATTTTATAAGGCGAAGTCTATCAGAATATGGCGGCAGTCGGATATTTGGGTCCCAGTTTAAGCCACGAAGTGCAAAAAGGAGAAATTGCTTTTGTACGGACTCAATCATGTCCTGATAAAGGTGGTATTGAGGGCTCCAAACACAGGAACAATATTCCAAAATTGGACGGACGAGAGAAATATAAAGAAGTTTGGTTGTGTAAGGGTCGTTAAACTCTTTGGACCAGCGCTTAATAAAAGCAAGAACACCTCTAGCCTTATTCACGATGTTGCAAATATGGTTATTAAATTTAAGGTTATGATCTAACAAAACACCAAGGTCAGACACACTCTTGATGCGTTCTAAGGTAGAAGATTCTAAAGAGTAAGTAGCCAAATAAGGAGCAGAACGATAAAATGTCATAACGTTACATTTTGTCTTGTTGAGAAAGAGTTGGTTGATATTGCACCAAGATTGCATGTTATCAAAATCATGCTGAAGAAGTAAGTACTTATTATTATCGGAGTAGGACATACAGAGTTTAACATCATCCGCATACACAAGAATGTGAGAAGATGAGATTACCTGAGGGAGATCATTTAAAAATAAGTTAAAAAGAAGAGGGCCTAGATGGCTACCTTGAGGTACCCCTGACGTGACCATAATTTCTGTAGATTCGCAACCTTTAAAAACTACCTTCTGGACTCGGTTGGATAAATAGGACGATATCCAATTTAAAAGACAAGACGGAAACCCAAGACGAGACAGTTTAACAAGTAGAAGACTATGGTTTACCGAGTCAAATGCTTTACTAAAGTCAGTATAAATGACATCAGTTTGTTTTTTTTCCGTAAAACCAAGATTAATAAGAGACGAAAGTTCTAAAAGGTTAGTAGAAGTGGACCGACGTTTTACAAACCCATGTTGGGAATCCGACATTAAAGAACGACAGTAGTGTTGCAATTGTGAAGTTACAATCCTTTCAAAAACTTTTAGAAAAAAAAAAAAAAAAAAAAAAACTTTTGGAATTGATGAAAGGTATCCTAATGTAGTTTGTGACGCATCTGATACGAATCCGGGCTCCTTTTTGCTCTAGAACGTCTAGTTTACGAGTTGTACAGCCAAAAAAAAAAAAATCTCCATCTACAGTTCCACATTAAGTATGCATTCCTTTATTCCATAATTTATAGAAAGAGATGATCTCTCCAGATGGCGTACTGCATTTTGTACAGACGCTGAAAAACCGATTGCTTTAACTGATATTGACTAAATGGTGGAAACTGATTTACAAGAACGGAAGTAGTAAAAATTTATTAGCTCGAAACTTCAAAATAAATTTTGCATTAGATGTTTTTTCTGGTGGGATTATTACTTATCTGCGACAAGAAAAATGGGCTGTATATTGCTAAAATCAAAAAAAAATATCGATAAATTATTGAATACATCATTGGCAGTTTTCGATTGTATATCACGTATTTTTATGGCGACATTTTGGAGATACAAGATTCATTTGTTTCAACCTTTACCAAAACCATTTATAATGTTTATTTTTTGATAATATTAATACTTAACTACCGACTAGCCATATTAAGTTGAATCTGGTTGATGTTAACTGGGAAAGCAATGCAAAATATTTAGGACTAATCTTGGACACTAAGTTAACCTTTAAAGTCATTAAAGAAATATGATCTCGATTATGAGAAGAATATGCATTTCACTGATGAAAACAAGTTAGAGGAAAGTGGAGAAGAACAGGCCAAGGGCACTACTAAGGACGACGGATGCACTTAAGGTTTTAAAACAACAAAAACATAAAAAATGTATATGTTCAGAATTAGGGTACACAAGGTTACGTGCCAAAAATATTTGAGAAGGCAACGGTATAATAAATATCTGTTTAGGGAAAGAATTTTTTTTTAGCGTTCTCAAGCTTTAGTTAGCAGCCCGCTTAAAAATTAGCTACGCATTCATATATGCTTTAAATTCGTTATCATAAAGATATCTTATTTTTTTCAAATACTATGGCATAGGAAAACTAGGTTAAGGTTAATTAAGAGCCTTGAATCGAAAAAGTTTTTTTAAAAAAACTTTCTTTTCTTTTATATGCACGTATACATATATGCATATACTTTGTATATAGTTTGCTTTATGTACCAAGTAGAAACAGCTAAAGTTGTTGTTTTTTGTATTGTTATTGTTGTAATTGTTGTTCCTTGACTTACTCACTTGACAATTTTCGCACACGTTGGCAGAATTTTCGTCAAATTCGCTGCTTAAACTTTTAAGGAAAAGTTAAGTGCTTGGGGCTGTTTTTCCTATCACATACTCATACCAAACCATGCCATACTATGTTGTTGATGTACATCTCCAAGATGCATTGGGAAAACACACACACGTATGTATGTATCTATGTGTATCTATGTGTGTGTTCTAGGCACTTTTCGCGCCTGACAGTTGAAAGCTGTTTGTGTTTGTAGTCGTAGTGCATTAAAAGTTTGTGCGTCGTCCGTCATGTGTGTGAGTAGAGGTTGCTCCTGAAATGGAGCAGGGCCTTGGCAGGCAAGGATTAAAGAGAATTGCATTTTGTTGTTATTATTTGGCATTCACTATTGTTATTGACTGCCTTTTGTGCATGAATAATGGCTGTCATGTGAATTCAATAAACTGCAATGCCTCCCCTCGCACTGCTTCCAATGCCAATGATAACCGATGATGATGGTTTAAGGCCTTTTAATACGCTTCCTGTACAACTACTTAATATGTTATCCAAAACTTGGCTTCCAGAAATTATGGGTTATTAGGTGATACGTTGTTCGGGAAACCCAAATTTTTTTGAAAAAAGTTGTCTCAAGAACTACTATTTTATAATTTTAAAATCTTGCCCGGGAATGAAACTCAGAAAACTCATCACCACTTGCGTAAAAATTTGTAATTGAACGGCCGTATTAATCGCAGTTTTAGGAATTTCTTATTGAAAAATTGAATAAAATATCTTTGAACTTCAATTATTAGATACGCCAAGATCAATTGATTCATCCAAAAACTGTTTTGTCTTTGCGAAAAAAAAATTGTTTAAAATAGCCCGATGGTACGATCTGCAAAAGCTGGCCGTGCTCCAGAACACGAAAACAAAGAAATTTCGTTCGTTTTCCTTTTTGCGTGCACCCAATTTCACATTTTTTGCTGTCGATATCTCCTTATATTTCACTTACACATTGTCCGCACAGCTCTACACACCTTTATATTGAAATTTATCACGACTTTGCTATTCTTATTATTTTCATGCAAGACATGAACCATTTATGCAGGACACGAAACATTTCTTTATGCAAGACTTGAACCAAAATTTCGTTTTGAGAAAATTGGCATAAATACAATCTAAGAATATTTAAAAATTTTATTTCAGGGTAAATACAGTTTTCGGATTAAAACCACATAAAAAATGCGTTTTGGTGAGATTGGAAGCAACACACATGTGGTTTTCAAAACGAATCTGAATAAAGTATACGGTTTCGTTTTACGGAGCACGGCCGAATGTGTTTGAGCATAAAAAAGATTTTCTCGACTTAGTTTTAAGCTACGTAGCATAATTTTAATATGCTAAAAAATCAAAAAATATCTATTGTCAATACACGATATTAAGGCTATTAGGGAGCTAGAATACCTAATAAAACACTTTATTTGAGTTCGACATTGTTTTCGAAACAAAGGCGTCTTGGTGTCATTTTTTAAGAACAAGCTCATTCAAGAAATCCTATAGGTCATATACTTTTTTTTACTACTTGGTTCATTTTTGGTTTAAGGCCTTTAGTTGCTTCCCAGTTAAAAATATATATATATAAATATATACCTATAGTTGCAAAATAAGTGAAACAGAGCACTTTTCAAATCTATGTGATCTTTGGCATTCAATATCTTGAGACGAGGTCATGCTATTCAAGGTAACTTTCAAAATTTCTTATAGATTGTCAAAATTTGCATTTATAGCGAGTTATATGATATATATTTTAAAGTACTAAGTATTATGGTGACTATTAAGTGTTACCTTATTATATGGTATAATAGTTATGTTATATAGTACATATATTATAAAATACTAAGTACTATGGTGACCATCGAATGTGACGTCACTAAAATAAGCACAACATTCTCAAAATTTTTTTTACAAATGTACGGAGATGATCATTGTTCTTCTTTAGAAATGGCAGCTTGCTTTTTAATTTATAAATTAAAAAATCGTTACAAAATATAAACAAAATTTTGATTCATTTCATATATTTTTAAAAAAATATAAGATCTTATCATTCATTGCACTGTGGGCCCAGATTTTCATATTTTGGCCAAAACCCTGTCATTTCCATAATAATTTTTTTAGAGTGATGAAATTTTACACACGTATTTCTTAAGGATTGGACTATTTTTCTAAAAAGTTTGATCCTCCTCAGATTTTTTTAAGATATAGATAATCTAGACCAAACTTGGAAAAAATTAAAAAAAAAAACCAAAAAAATTTTTAACTTAATTAAAAAAAAAACAGATTATTGGAATTGGACCATATTTCATACAGAGGTAGATATGAGCACCACATACATTGCAAAAATAGAATATACCCCAAATATTGAATGACTTTGCAGTTATAGCCCCAAACAGTTTCAGCTTTCCAAGCCAATTACAAAAGGACGACATCGCCAATCAATCTGGGTTTTAAAAGTTATAATTTTGTTGGCGTGCTCTTTTAATTTTCGAAAAAAAATTTCAAATATCCAATAATTTACATTTTTACGTTTTTTCGTCAAAATTGATAATTTTTACATTTTATGATTTGCATCTTTATTCAAATTGTGAATTTTTTTCACATTTTAGTACAACTTTTGAAAAAATGGTTATTAAAGCATACTTTTAGGCAGCTAAGAAATTCAAAAAATAGTAAAATTTCCTGGGGGTCAACTTTTAAAAATCAACAAAATTCAATTACCGAAAATCGGAAGAAATTACATTTTGTTGTAAAACATGTGAAGAAATTTATAAAATTTTGCACAATCAAATATCGAGTGGTAGTCGGAGGTTCCCTTAAAGCAAAGTAGCCAAATGATAAAAAAACCAACAAAATCATTATAACTACTCGAATATATTTAAAGCCAAAAAGTTTTTAAACGCAATTTTATTTTTTCAAGTCATATTTATAAATAATAAAGAGAATGAAGAGTTCGTAGCTACATGTATCATGGTAAATGCTGTTTTTTTTTTTCTACAAATTATAATTTAATAATTTTTTTCACAGGATACCTTAATATGTGTAAAATCATATTAAATTGTCATTTTGGCCAAATTTTGACTTTCTTCTGGGGGACTTTTGGCCAAAATCTGGCTACACGCGCCCATTGTGCATTGTAAAAAAAAAATGTTAAGGTCTTTGTTAGCTTACGAGATGTGTCTTAGCAATGAAAAGTCTAACTATGCAAGATTCAGAGGTATTACATAGCTTAAAATCCACAAAATCGAAGACATCGATTTAAAAACTGATTCGCTTCATTTATTTTCACCAATATATGACATATGCTATATAATGTAGTTAGTTTCATTTATAATTTATAACAAGAGTCCCAGAAATGTAGCTAACACACATCAACATGCGCTACCAAAATTAGAGTCTATTAAATATGCTCTTTGTAAGAGAGTATAAAAACAAGACGTCAATTATGCAAACGTGTGTAGAAAATTAATAGCCGTACCATAAATTCTACACCATTAAGTCCGAAAACGTCGAATAGTAGTTAACAAGCCCAAAATGTAAATAAACCATGACTGGACGTATATAATTACACGTGTTAGATGTTTCAGATACAAATACACGCGTGTAGAGTACATACAAAATGTTTGTATATGTATGTATGTATAGTATACAAGCTGATGAAAGCAATTAAGCCACTAATCTCAACCCTTGCTTTAGTTAATCTACACAAAATCAACTAATTAACTGGCACAAATTGTGCCTAATTTCACAGCAGACAACATTAACACATACATATAGACACAAACACATATGTAATACACATACACATACTAATAAGTTTGTATATATAAGACACAAAATGAAAGTGAAACTAAAGTGCTGCAAATTTTCTTAAGAGCAAAAAAAACAAACAACAATGTGGTTAAAAATTCCCAAGAAGCTATGAATGAACAAACAATACAGTGAGAGAGAGGGAGAGAGAGAGAGAGTCAGACAAGCAAAGCAAATATAGTACAAAAATGGACAAGAAAAAACCAAAGACAAACATAGCGTAAAAAAAAAGATGGCAGCAAGAGAGCGAAAAAAAGCAATAGAAACCAAATTAGACAGAGCAGCAGGCAAGGGGTAAACGGAAGTGCAGGTATAATTGTAACGCGTTCTCTTACTCTCTTGCTCACTGTAAGCTGGCTATGTTTGTGTATGTGTGAGCGTGTTAGCGTTTTTGTCTGTGTGTATACGTGCGTATCTGTGTGTATTTCGAGCCACTTGAGCTGCTATTAAATGCTCATTAGTCAAAAAAAAAAAAAAAGCCAAAATGCTTTCCAATTTATAATTATCATAACATTATGTGTTTGCACAAATGGCATATGTGCCTAGGTGTGTTTTTTTTTTTTTTTTCCATGGTTCGCCATGGGGGATGATAATCTTCAAAAGATGCAAGTGGCCCGTACCACTAAGCATGCACGATTCATGGCGTAATCTAACGCCATGCCTACGTACTAACCTCACCCCACACACAACTTCTCGCCTCCACACCCCGCGGGATCCACCGTCAAGTATTACTTCGCGGGGGGGGGTTGCCTATTTTAGGCACTACAGCTCTCTTTGCATCATCTCAGTTCCTTCTGGATGCCTTCGTAGAACTGGGTATAACTCCTTGGTTTTCATCTGTTTACTTCAGACCCTTGAGCCTCCCGCCGTATTCTCTCGCAGCGCCTTAGGTCGTCTTGGACGGCGATGATAATATGGCTCATCCTTTGCCACGTATTGTTATTCTCCAACAAGTACTCCAACAGGTCCTCCGGGGGTGGAATTGGGCCCACTGTGGTCCTATATCTCTGGCATTCGTATAGGACGTGCTCTACATTCTCTTTTTTGTTTATGCACACAGGACAGAAAGGGGTGTCGTCGTGATTAAACCTATGCAGGTATTCCCTGTACCCGCCATGACCTGTAAGAAACTGGGTGAGGTGGTAATTTACCTGACCTCCACGTCTACCAATCCAGTCCGCTACATTGGGGATCAGCCTGTGCGTCCATCTTCCTTTTGTTGACGCATCCCATCTAGCTTGCCAAGCTGCTATCGATGCATCTCTTTGAATCCTCCGCGCGTCTGCCATGTTATTGGAACCACCAGCTGCTGTGCGAATGTCGTAGATAGCTTTCATCTCCTGTCCTAAAATGTCTACTGGTATCATGTTCGCTAGCACCAGGGCGGCATCCTCCGAGACTGTCCTAAATCCTGAAACCACCCGAAGGGCGCTCAGCCGGTAGGGGGCCGCCAGCTTCCTCCGGAGCTCCTGTGTATCCAGCGCCGCCACCCATACCGGTGCCGCATATAATAATATTGAAGCTACTACTCTCGAGAGGAGTAGCCGCTTGTCCGCTTTGGGTCCTCCAATGTTGGGTAGCATCCGAGAAAGAGCAGCCTGCCTGCTGGCCGCTTTGCTACTGGCGTATACTACGTGGGGCCGGAAGTTAAGTCTGCTATCCAGCATGACTCCCAAGTATCTTATATGGGGCTTTGAGCGGACCGATACGTTGCCAACTTGTATAGTCACAAACTCAATTGCTTTCCTGCTTGAGATGAGCACTGCCTCCGTCTTGTGTCCGGCCAGATCGAGGCCCGCATTCTCAAGCCATTTTCCGATTGTAGCTATGGATGTGTTAGCCGCGCTCTCTACGTCTTGAGTATGTTTTGCTACTATCACTAGCGCCAGGTCATCCGCAAATCCAACGAGTTTGCATCCCTGAGGAAGGCGAAGTTTTAAGACTTCGTCGTATGCTATGTTCCACAAGAGTGGTCCCAGGACAGACCCTGTGCCTAGGTGTGTATCTGTGTGTGTGTGTGTGTGTGTGTGCGTATCTGTGTAAGTGCTTTGCAGTTGTTGTGGCTGCACACAAAATCCTTTTGACTCGTAAGTGCACCACTAATAAGCTATTTGTGGTTACCTTTCGGTTGGCCAAAACTAAACTGCCAAATGCCAGAACCTTTGCTAATAATGCAAATTTATGATATCTTCATCAAGCCTTAGTTTATCACAGTTGCAGTGAAATTTTGAGCAGCAAAGTCTATTGCAACTTGTTTAGTAAATTATAAAAAGAATTTCCCAAAAGTTAGCTCTCAAGCCATTTATTGCTTGTCTATCTAAAATTCTTTACTGAGCAGTCAGTTATTGGGATGCCGTTCGTGATGACTACTAGCAGCTTGACAGATTAGACGGTTATTTTAATCTATTAGATAATACTTTGGTCGAACCTAAATATTTTTTAAGTATTATGCATGCTTTTATCACAAGTGCTTGTAGTCACAGCTTGCCTCATTTCGTTACGTGATGATTATTCTATTATCATAGTCTAAGCACAGCTGGAAACATAGTTTTAAAAAATTTGCAAATATTTTTCCAAAAGAACACATTAAAGATAGTTTCAAGTACTTTCAACATAATAATAAGAACATTAATGAGCTATCCTTAAGCAAACCTTGACCACAATTGTTGTGTTTGTAGCCACCTTGATATTCTCACGCATACATACACAGCATGCCTCACTTCGTTACGTGATCATTATTATATAACTATTACACTCTAAGCACCGCCAAGAACTGCGGAGTGATTAAACTTTTTGATGTAAAAAAAAAAAAAATTTGTAAATACCTAGCAATAACACTAGTTTACAAATTTAAAAAAATTTTGGTATACTCAACATGTTTAAGTCATTTCCATAATAAAATGGCTCGCTAAAACCGAAAATTTTTTTCATGAAACAGATCTCGAGATATTTCGAAAAAAACACTTTTCGATATTAAAAAAATGTGGTACAGTCGAGGCGGTGCCCGACAGTGGAATACCCTGTACCTTTTGTGTCAAAAAAATTTTTCCTGCATATTCCATCTAAGAACTTTCCAATTGGAATTTATTTTTTTTTGGTGCAAAACGATATTTATACCTATAAGTTCCGTAAATTTGTACCGATTTTGATGAAAATCGAAAGTTACGTCAAAGAAGCTATTTTAATTATATTGGGTAAGTTTCAAGTTGATATGTTGAGGGGTGTGGGAGAAAACACGGTAAATCGATTGCGGGGGGTGGGGGGACCGCATCAATAAAATTTGGATGTGGATTTGTTCATTAGAGCCACATGAATGAGCTTACCAAAAATTGTGATTCTAGGTCACTTGTAGCCATAATTGCGTAGAGTCAAATATTGACGCAGTTTATTGGCAAGGGGAGGTGAAATTTGCACATTTTTGACTATAACTTCTGTTGTATTTGTCCGATTTTGTTCATTTTTTACACATAGATGCATGTATCCACAACGCATCGCTCAGTTAAATTTCAAATGCAAATATTAAACGGTGTGGCTAAAAACCGCGAAAATCTACAGCGGGGGAACGGGGAAAGATATTGACATGATTCAACAAACTTCATCTGCTTAGGAAATATGCGCACCAGCTGGGAAAGTTTCGTGTCTCTAGCTCTTATAGTCTCCGAGATCTAGGCGTTCATACGGACGGACGGACGGACGGACGGACGGACGGACGGACGGACATGGCTCAATCGCTACCCGAGGTTATGATAAGCATTTTGGTATAAAGGACTTGGGGTCTGCCACGCCTCCTTCTGTCCGTTACATACATTGCACAAATCTAGTATACCCTTTGTACCTATAGGTACAGGGTATAAAAATGTGGTACAGTCGAGGCGGTGCCCAACAGTGGAATACCCTGTACCTTTTGTCTCGCAAACAATTTTTCCTGCATATTCCATCTAAGAACTTTTCAATTGGAATTTATTTTTTGTTTGGTGCAAAACGATATTTATACCTATAAGTTCCGTAAATTTTTACCGATTTTGATGAAAATCGAAAGTTACGTCAAAGAAGCTATTTTAATTATATTGGGTAAGTTTCAAGTTGATATGTTGAGGGGTGTGGGAGAAAACACGGTAAATCGATTGCGGGGGGTGGGGGGACCGCATCGATAAAATTTGGATGTGGATTTGTTCATTAGAGCCACATGAATGAGCTTACCAAAAATTGTGATTCTAGGTCACTTGTAGCCATAATTGCGTAGAGTCAAATATTGACGCAGTTTATTGGCAAGGGGAGGTGAAATTTGCACATTTTTGACTATAACTTCTGTTGTATTTGTCCGATTTTTTTTTTTTTTTTCATTTTTTACACATAGATGCATGTATCCACAACGCATCGCTCTGTTAAATTTCAAATGAAAATATTAAACGGTGTGGCTAAAAACCGCGAAACTCTACTGCGGGGGAACGGGGAAAGATATTGACATGATTCAACAAACTTCATCTGCTTAGGAAATATGCGCACCAGCTGGTAAAGTTTCCTGTCTCTAGCTCTTATAGTCTCCGAGATCTAGGCGTTCATACGGACGGACGGACGGACGGACATGGCTCAATCGCTACCCGAGGTTATTTATTTATTTATTTATTTGAGGGGTACAACTACGTACAGTTGACATTATATTATAAAAAAGTACATATAATTTATTTAGAAAAGAAAATAGAGCGAGGGAATTGATATGAACTAATCCACGTCTCTAGCCCGATGGGTGAACTTTTTAATGATATGCACCAACTCACATCAAGAACTGGCCAGAAACTTGGATTTACAATATTAAAGTTGAAAAAAGGAAGCAAGATAAAAATTAAACATTATATCGCAAAAAAGCCAATGGATCACCATTGACCAAGTGGGTGACTCATAATATAGGATTGGTCAAGGATGCTCGAAGTGGCAAGTCAAGGTGACTTAAGATAGAAGAAGTGATAGATTGAATAGACCGTTCGAAAGAGAGGAAATAGTAAAAGTTATTATAGTTAGAGCATAAGACACGGAAAGGGTCGTGCAAAGCATAATTAGATCTACAAAATTGTAAGGCTAAGGGTCGAAAATTACGAGTTACTCTGGATGGTATGACCAAAGTAACTTTGCTAAGGAGTACATTGGAATCGATAAGACCGAGTAACAGTTTATGCAAGAATAACACGCCGTGGCATGTTCTGCGATGATTTAAGGAAGGCAATTTTATAAGGCGAAGTCTATCAGAATATGGCGGCAGTCGGATATTTGGGTCCCAGTTTAAGCCACGAAGTGCAAAAAGGAGAAATTGCTTTTGTACGGACTCAATCATGTCCTGATAAAGGTGGTATTGAGGGCTCCAAACGCAGGAACAATATTCCAAAATTGGACGGACGAGAGAAATATAAAGAAGTTTGGTTGTGTAAGGGTCGTTAAACTCTTTAGACCAACGCTTAATAAAAGCAAGAACACCTCTAGCCTTATTCACGATGTTGCAAATATGGTTATTAAATTTAAGGTTATGATCAAACAAAACACCAAGGTCAGACACACTCTCGATGCGTTCTAAGGTAGAAGATTCTAAAGAGTAAGTAGCCAAATAAGGAGCAGAACGATAAAATGTCATAACGTTACATTTTGTCTTGTTGAGAAAGAGTTGGTTGATATTGCACCAAGATTGCATGTTATCAAAATCATGCTGAAGAAGTAAGTACTTATTATTATCGGAGTAGGACATACAGAGTTTAACATCATCCGCATACATAAGAATGTGAGAAGATGAGATTACCTGAGGGAGATCATTTAAAAATAAGTTAAAAAGAAGAGGGCCTAGATGGCTACCTTGAGGTACCCCTGACGTGACCATAATTTCTGTAGATTCGCAGCCTTTAAAAACTACCTTCTGGACTCGGTTGGATAAATAGGACGATATCCAATTTAAAAGACAAGACGGAAACCCCAGACGAGACAGTTTAACAAGTAGAAGACTATGATTTACCGAATCAAATGCTTTACTAAAGTCAGTATAAATGACATCAGTATGTTTTTTTTCCGTAAAACCAAGATTAATAAGAGACGAAAGTTCTAAAAGGTTAGTAGAAGTGGACCGACGTTTTACAAACCCATGTTGGGAATCCGACATTAAAGAACGACAGTAGTGTTGCAATTGTGAAGTTACAATCCTTTCAAAAACTTTTGGAATTGATGAAAGCTTGGCAATACCGCGGTAGTTCTCAATGTTGGACTTGGAACCTTTTTTGTGAATAGGGATAATGAAGGATTTATTCCAGATGGCCGGAAGATAAGAATATTTTAATGAAGTGCGGAAAAGAACAGATAATGGTGTAAAAAGAGAGTGAGCACAATGCTTTAAGACGCAACTAGGTATGGCATCGGGGCCAGGGGAGAAGGATGATTTAATGGACAGTAGGGATTGTAAAACGTCGGTTTCAAAGATTTCTGGATAAGGAATAAGATTTGAATGTGGTAGGTTATAGGGATAGTTAAGGTCAATGCAATTAGGGTTGACAGAATAGGTAGTTTGAAAAAATTTCGCAAACAGGTCGGCGATTTCAGAATTGTTAGTAGAGCTTTCATTTTTGAAATATAGCGATGAAGGAAATAAGGAAGATTTACGCTTAGAATTAACAAAAGAAAAAAATTTTTTAGGATCACTACAGAAGTTAAGCCGACAGCGGGAAAGATAATTATTGTAGCAAATTCTGTTAAGAAGGACGAACTTGCTGCGTAAAATAGAAAACTTATAAAAGTCGACAGGAGATCCAGATTTCTTAAATTTTTTGTAAGAAGAAGACTTGCGATTTTTTAAAGAGGACAGACTAGTAGTAAACCAAGGCGGCTTTAAAGAAGGAGCCGGGACAGAATAAGGGACAAAGAGATCAAAAGCAGCGTATAAAACCCGATAGAAATTGGAAATGGATAAGTCAAGGTCATTAGTAGTCAACAAAGGCAACCAGTTAACTTCGGACAAAAATTTATTAAGACCGACAAAATTAGACTTGCGAAAGCAGCGATACCGAGGAGCGTGAGCATGTGGCTGATTTCGGTAGAAACCATTAAATTTTAAAGAGATTTGTAATGTCGGATGGTACGGATCCTCGGGTACGGAGAGCGGACAGACCCTAGAAATTTCAAAATCAGAATTATCATTGACAAAAACGAGGTCAAGCATTCTATTTGAGCAATTATGTATAAAATTTATTTGGCTGAGAGAGATATCAATCAGTCCTGTAACAAACTCATGATTACCAGATGGAAAAAGAAAACTAGAATTGACTGAACTAAGCCAAGATAATGTAGGCAGATTAAAGTCGCCTAAGACAACAATTTGATCCCGAGTACCAACAGAATCAGCCACCATACGAATGGCAGTGAGATGATTCTGATATACACTCAAGTCGGAGCAAGGAGGTATATAGGAACAAGTAAAATAGATATAGGAATTATTAAAAAACACTTTTACCGCAATGAACTCAATGCCTATTGGAAAATTTAGAGATAGTAAATGAGATTCTAAGGCTACATTAACAGCAATGAGTACACCACCACCACGACCGGGAGACCGGTCAAGCCTGTAGGTTACATAGGAGCTAACAAAAATCTCAAAATCATAGACAGACGCATTAAGCCAGGTTTCAGAGAAAGCAATAATATCAGAATCGAAATTTACGCTATTGGTGAAAAGTCTACTAACTTTAGAGAGGAGACCACGAACATTCTGATATTGAATGGTAAGAACAGAATTTAGTTTTTTGAAGCTGTGTTAACTACACTTATAGAGGAAGCTACATTAGATGCTAAAGTCTTTTTAGGTTTTCTAATAAACTCATGCACTAAAGTATGAGTAGGCCAGAATGAAGGATTAAGTATAGCAGAAAAGAGAGAATCAGGGACACTAATCTTAAACGAAGAGATATCGCGCTTATACTTAAAATTGAACTTAAATACTTCAATTTCATTTGGAGAAATGTTAAGCTTCTCGCAAACGAATTGATTAATGCAATTTTCAGTAGCCGATGGCATTAGCCTGGAGACGAAGATTGTCTTTTTAGGAGCCACTCCTACCAATGAGTCCGAGGGGTCAGCAGTTGGCGGGGCGGCAGGTATAGGGACTCCACTCAAAATGATGACAGAGGACGGCGCATCAGTCACACTGTTAGTGGCGTAGTTCATAGTGGCAGACTCGACAGAAACGGTAGGAGCTGTAGAAGCTACAGTCAAACTAGCGCCAGTGTCAACAGCAACAGCACTAGCCGTGTCACTAGCAGCGGCTGAAAGAACTGGTATAGGTGTAGCAAACGAAATAAGCTGCGACGGACGGGGAGTTATAGGCGAGTCCAGCCCTGTAGGGTTAGAATTTATTAAAGTTGGTTCAATGGCTGGTAGGTTTGCCTTTTTGCGCTTAGGTGAAACTCTCATAAGCTGCAAATTGCCAAACATACTTGAAATTGAAGAAAACTTATCTTGTAGAGAACGAAAATCCTTATAAAGGTCATCAAATCCCAGTTTTGTCTGGCGCATAAAGGCTTTCATCTCAACTTCAGCGGATCGACAAGTTGGGCAGGTCCAGTTTAGGCCTTTGCCCTCACGTATAAAGTCAAAGACACGGCCGGTCAGACCGGCACATTTTAAATGAGCCATATTGTCGCACATCCAGCATGCAACACAGGCTTCGGTTTGTATACCGCTCCATTGACAAGATGGATAACAACAAATCTTTAGGTCACTCATGGCGATGATTATTTACAAAAGATGCAGCAGACAGACAGTGTATATGAGTCTGATAAGCATTTTGGTATAAAGGACTTGGGGTCTGCCACGCCTCCTTCTGTCCGTTACATACATTGCACAAATCTAGTATACCCTTTGTACCTATAGGTACAGGGTATAAAAAGTGTCTATATAAACTGAATAGAATGAAATAGATTTTTTTCAAAAATTTACAGAAAATTACGAAAAATTTCATATGAATGGATAAATAATGAGCAAACCGTAAATTTGACAAAAATATGTTTCAAACATATTCGATGGCTAATTCATTTATCTACAGTTTGGTAAAAAAAATAATCAAAATCAATTTAGTACAACCAGAGATATTTGCTTTTAAGTAGAGACACTTTTTTTTTAATTTCGAATAGTGTTTTTTTTCGAAATATCTCGAAATCCGTTCATGAAAAAAATTTTTTAATTTCATTTTCGGTTTTAGTAAAACATGTTGAGGATACATTTTGCTGTAAGATAGTGTAATTAGTAGTACTTTAGTAATCTATTTATTTTATTTAGTTTTTAAATATTCCCTTGTTTAGTAAATTTACTTATAGTCTGACGACAGATGTAAATAAAATTACCTTGTAAAAATTTATTTATTTAAAATGTTTTTGGATTTAAAAGAATTATTCGTATAGGGTGGGCCATCTGTTGGTGTGGTTGTTAAACACTAATAATTAGGAACATACCCGTCCAAAGTGAACGTTCTTCGACATATGTCAAATTAAAAAAAAAGTCAGCGAAATTTACGATGTTCGCATAGAGAGCCAGCCGTGTCGAACATTAGGGCGATATTATTTTTCATATATAAATAAGTAGTTTCAAACCTGCATTTGGTATATACATTAACCGCATTTTGTTGGAAAATATACAAAGAAAATGCAATTAACAAACAAACCAACAGATGGCCCACCCTATACGTTTTGCATAGGATTCAAAGGCCACAAAATTGTAGCTTCATAATTCCAATTTAAAGTTACTTCGAACAAAAGCTGCCTAAACTATTATAAAATCAATAAATTGAATTTCTATAATCACATATAATTGTTTTAATACATTATAAACGTTGCGGGTTGAATTATTGATATCTTTTAGGACTATAACAAACAAAGAGAAATGGACATAAATTTACATAAATGCGTATATTTAATAATTGAAAACATAAGGTCAGCTGGGGTCAATAGCTTTTAGTTTATAAAATGAAAAAAAAAAATAAAAGTATATAGTCATACTAAGCATTATAATTTTTACTTTTGCAATTAACAAATTTCAGCCAAAAAGTAGATACAGATTTAGCCAACCTACGAGTTTCAAAAATGGAAAAAAAATTAATTTTGATATTGTATTTAATTTTGAGAGTAAAAGCTGAGATGCTTTATAGCCTAGTTTAAACTGCCTTTAAATTTTTTAAAGAAAGTATTCAGTTTTAGAGAGCTGCGTTCAAATATATTATCTCTTAAGGGGTTATATGCAAAGTTGGGGCTCGAAAAATCTAACATTTTTTTTTGCATTTTCTGAAAGTACATACTTTCGAAAATATCTGCCCAAATTTCATACAGATCGGATCACTGGTTTTCAAATTATAGCCCTTTGCAGCGCGCTGGTCCTATCCATAGGCATAGTTGACACAAAACTTTAAACGCGATTATCTCGGAATGCGTTTTTTTTTTCAAAAGTACTGTAGCGGTGAACGTGATATCTCAAAAACTTTTCAACCGATTTTCAAAATTTTTTTTTAAAAATATTCGTATTTACGATCTCGTGTACTTGAACGATTCATTTTTCATCCGAAAGTTTTTAATTTTTGCAATGAATTTTTTTTTTCAAATTTTGAACATCAAAAAAATCGATTTTTTCTGTCAACGTGGTTTTTTTTATTGAAAAAAAAAATTTTTTTGGGAGTTGAGCGGTTCGCCTTGGAGAACGTTCACCGCAAGCCTCTGCAAACAAAAAAGCGCTGCGGGGCATGGGCCATAACTCCGATAATTTTCAAAATTTTTTCGAAATTCAAAGTGTTTTTATTTCTTCGATAGTACTACTAGACCATTGTGTTTTTAAAAAATCACGAACTTAGCTCACTTTTTCTCGCCAACTTTGTACATAACCCCTTAATAGCTGTGCCCGAACTTTGGTGTAAGTTTTTGACGCTTCTATTCTGCAATAGATAACATTCACTAATGGAAATTGTTAACGAAGAGCAATGGAAAATGTCTTCAAATTTTAATGAATACCCCTAATTGGGGAGTTAGTAATCCAGTTAGTGTTTTGCGGCAGGGGCAATAAAGTTCAAAGTTCGGAAGCGTGAACCGTGAACCGTGAACGACCAAACGACTTTTTCTGTTCTTAATGGACTCACATGCAACTGCGATTTGGAGCTCTTGTGGATGTCCACCAAGATCGTTCGATTTAGAACCTTTAGATTTTTGTTTTGCACCAATGCCTAGTGAAGTTTCAGGTTTCAGCTTAATTGGCATAAATCATGATCACATCCTATTAGCTATTTTTGTGAGCTCAGCCCGCCTTATTTCTTAAAAGAAGTGACTTCCCGCATCGTCGAGGAGACTTTTTAAGTTATATTACTTTGCAAACATAGTCCTTATTATTAAATGTACCTACTTTAAAAATCGTCAAGCCACAAACAAAACTTCACTCCCAAACTCAAATTTAAAGCTCAGACACGCTACAGCCACAAAGCAAAAAAAATCCTCAAATCAACTCAATTGAAAGTTTTTGTATGACTTCTGAATGCAAGTTTATTTTTATTTTTTTTTGCGCTGTAACTTTAATTGAAGCGTTTTAGCAAAACTTTGGTACAAGTTAATTTTATTTCGATAACTTTTTGCTTTTATTGGAAAGCACTTTTCAGCATGTAAAACTTTTCTTTAAAACTGCTGCGCCTTTTAGGTATGCAACACAAAGTAAAATGAAAAATATCCCAAACATTGGCTTTCTACGCATTTCCTATCTTATTATTATTATTCTTTTTTTTTATGAAATTTTCACTCAAACTAAACCAAACATAAACCGATAAACGATTTACAGCATTTGCTAGTATTGGTAAACATGACAATAATCGATAAGCCTTAGGTGCTGTACTCTGCTTAAAATTCAGTAGTGAACCTCACACAGATTTAAGAGTATTTTGTTAAAGCTGCTAATAGATCTTTTTGGGTAATGCAACAAAGCCTTAAGGATAACAAAATAACAAATTTAATGGTAATGGCAAGCTGCAACATTTTGCACAAATAAAAGTTTACGATGTGAGTCATTTAATAGCTACATTCGACTAAGAGCACAAGAATCATTCATGGTCAACACGTAGTCTCGTTTATGGTGAAATCTCCAGCAGCACCAGCAATGGCTTCCCTTACAGCGATGCTGTTGTAGCTGGAACTTTCCTTTGGGAATGCTGCTCTAATGCGTCACCAGAGGATTGGATTGAGTGTGTGGGTCGATTTGTACAATATGTGTCTCGATTAATTAATGTGGCTGCTGCTGGTGTTGGTGCTGGTGCTGGTTATAAATCGATTGTTGCTGTTCTGGCGATAATTATATGCGAATACATACAAGGACACGCAAGGACACAAACAGGCAAACAAAAGGCACAGCTGCGCAGCAGGAGGCTCAAGACACTTATATTGACATTTTAATATAATCGTTGACAGCAGCACTAATAATGATGGAGACGTTTAAGCAACTTATGTTCGGATATGTTAACGAATTCGATTCAATTGTTTCCCGGTTTGGGTTGGCCAAGATGAACTACACTTGAGCTGCTCGAAGTGGAGTATAATAATTGGTATTAATGATGGGGTTTCAAACAAACGAGCAAGCAGTTCTTTTTGGAACTGAAAGCTGAAAACAGTGCTAAATCAGAAAAATCTAGCCTTAGACCTTAAAAGCAGACTTACATAAGTTAAAATCAATTTTTTATTACAGTTTCTAAAAACTGACTGAATTCTTTTTGAAGTGCATAAAGAAATTGGAGATAAACTTTCTGACTCCGAATCAGAGTTTTTTTTTTATTTTAAGTTTAATATAACACGATTTGTAAAAATTACCAAACAATTTCAACTGGATTTGAACAAAATATTTTTTTCTGCCTCAAGACTTTTTTTGAGTAGCTATCCAACTTTGACAGCTGATTTGGCAACGCTCTCATTTTATGACGTTTATATTTTTCAGTAGTTAAAATATTCATTAGGGTGGCCGCCACTGGTATGACACATTTTTAAACCGTCGATATCAATAACCCCACCCACCGACTAAAAAGTTTCCTTTTTACCTGCATATAGCGCCTGTAAAATTTAAAGACGATCCGAAAGTATTTGATGGACACTAAAATAGGTCAAAGGTCCGCTTCACGAAACATTTTTATACCCTGTACCTATAGGTACAAAGGGTATACTAGATTTGTGCAATGTATGTAACGGACAGAAGGAGGCGTGGCAGACCCCAAGTCCTTTATACCAAAATGCTTATCATAACCTCGGGTAGCGATTGAGCCATGTCCGTCCGTCCGTCCGTCCGTCCGTCCGTCCGTCCGTATGAACGCCTAGATCTCAGAGACTATAAGAGCTAGAGACACGAAACTTTACCAGCTGGTGCGCATATTTCCTAAGCAGATGAAGTTTGTTGAATCATGTCAATATCTTCCCCCGTTCCCCCGCAGTAGAGTTTCGCGGTTTTTAGTAACACCTTTAAGTATTTTCACCTGAAATTTAACAGAGCGATGCGTTGTAGTTACATGCATCTATGTAAAATGAACAAAATCGGACAAATACAACAGAAGTTATAGTCAAAAATGTGCAAATTTCACCTCCCCTTGCCCATAAACAGCGTCAATATTTGACTCTACGCAATTATGGCTACAAGTGACCTAGAATCACAATTTTTGGTAAGCTCATTCATGTGGCTCTAATGAACAAATCCACATCCAAATTTTATCGATGCGGTCCCCCCACCCCCCGCAATCGATTTACCGTGTTTTCTCCCACACCCCTCAACATATCAACTTGAAACTTACCCCGTATACTTTAAATAAGTTCTTTGTTGTAACATTCGAGTTTCATCAAAATGGGTAAAATTTTAGGGAACTTATAGGTATAAATATCGATTTTCACAAAAAAAGAAAAATTCCAATTGGACAGTTCTTAGATGGAATATGCAGGAAAAATTTTTTTGACACAAAAGGTACAGGGTATTCCACTGTCGGGCACCGCCTCGACTGTACCACATTTTTTTGACTGCATTTTCGGTTGATACCAAAAATTTTCAAAATTTGTAAGCTAGTGTAATTAATCAATTTAAGCAATTTTAGAGCTTACCAAATTTATGCAGGCCGGCTCAATATTTATTTAAAATTATTTTTATAGATACATGAGACTGTTTGAACCATAATTTGTTTGATTGAAAACAAGTTTTTAAAGTTTATGTAGAACAATACTGTCAAAAACGGAAAAAGTGAAAATTATGAGCTTTGACCTATTTTAGTGTCTTTCGGATCGTCTTTAAATTTTTCAGGCGCTATATGCAGGTAAAAAGGAAACTTTTTAGGCGGTGGGCTTATTAAAATCGTGAGATGTTGCAAAAGTGGCCACCCTAATATTCACGAATATCGAAACAGCCTGTACTTGTCTAAAAAATATTCTAAAGTTTAACAAAAATCTCTAAAATATACTTTTCAGTTTCGATTTAATTTTAAAAATTTGCTTCATCACGCGTTTCTTAGATGCTATACCACAGTTTCAAAAAAAAAAAAACTATTGCGTCTAAAATTCCTAAAACACGGCGCATTTTAATTCTATTTAATTTATGACTAAATTTAAAAATGTTATTTTCGTTGTAATTTGATGCGGGTTACAAAGGCGTTTAAGTCTATGGGATTCTCGATTTTGGATTTTCATTTTTTTAACAAGACATTTTCTTAAAAAAATGTATGAATCAAAATTAAAAAAATTTGAATTTCTCTACTTTTTTTTTAAGTATGCTTCTTAAATATGTCCATAATTTTTTTAATAAGTATTTTTATTTCATCTTTATATGGTGCAAATATGATTCAAATAGATTTGGTTGTCAACTTTGATTAAAAAAAAAAATTGGTTCAAAAATATCATAATTAAATAAAAGCGAAAAACACGTTTTTTAAATTAACCCCCCAGTTTAAAAACTGAAATTTTATGCATCGAACTGCATCATTAGTTTTCAAAAATTGCTAAGGGCAGTTTCCAGTACCTTATCCAGCTAGACCCTTTGCATCTCTATTCATATCCAAAAACCTTTCCTGCCGCCAAGTCAACGTTTGAACAGGACAAAGTCTGAGGGGCCCAACATAATTCTTAACATATGAAAGTTTAATTTTTCTGACCGAAAGTTTTGAAATTTCTAAATTCTAAAAAATATAGTACCTAAGCGATCAAATTAGCACAAAAATTTCAAAGTCACAATTTTCAGCATAAAAAAAAACCGACATTCGAATACAGAGATGATGCCATGTTTTTCCTATGTTATTGCAGTCGCTGTTTCGGAATACGAGATCCAAAAAAAAAATAAAAAAAACGCAGCACGTCGTAGTTCTGACATAACCTCAAAGAATCCCCAACAACACTTTTTTTAGACCGTCTATCCGACGACATTTTTTTATATGATTTTGGGATGGCTGAATCCGAATTCGAGATCCAAAAAACTACAGCACATCACGGTTCTGAGATAACCAACAAAATAACGCGTTTTGTGGGGTTTTTTTGAAGTTATGTCAGAGCCCTGATATGATGGGGTGTTTTTTGAACTTTTAATTGGGATTCAGCGACTTTTGGATTCGGAAGTGTGTTGTCTGATCTTTTTATTAACAATTAAGGGGTTATATACAAAGTTGGGGCTCGAAAAATCAAAATTTTTTTTTTTGAAAGTACATACTTTTGAAAATATCTGTGCAAAATTTCATGCAGATCGGATCACTGATTTTCAAATTATAGCCGTTTGCAGCGCGCTGGTCCTATCCTTAGGCATAGTTGACACAAAACTTTAAACGCGATTATCTCGGAATGCGTTTTTTTTCAAAAGTACTGTTGCGGTGAAAGTGATATCTCAAAAACTTTTCAGCCAATTTTCAAAATTTTTTTTTAAATATTCGTATTCACGATCTCGTGTACTTGAACGATTCATTTTAATTTTTTGCAATGAATTTTTTTTTGGAAATTTCGACCAACAAAAAAATCGATTTTTTCGTCAACGTGGTTTTTTTATTGAAAAAAAAAAAATTTTTTTGGGAAACCGAATACGTTTTTTTTAAATAATTTTTTTACTTTTTTGATTTCAGTTGAGCGGTTCGCCTTGGAGAACGTTCGCCGTAAGCCTCTGCAAAAAAACAGCGCTGTGGGGCATGGGCCATAACTCCGACAATTTTCAAAATTTTTTCGAAATTCAAAGTGTTTTTTATTTCTTCGATAGTACTACTAGACCATTGTGTTTTTAAAAAATCACGAACTTAGCTCACTTTTTCGCCCCAACTTTGTACAAATATAACCCCTTAGCATTGGTAAAGCCTGTGGCACATGTTATCAACTATAGGCAATCAAATTTTTCCTAAATAAAAAATAATTCCAAAAAAAATTGATTTTTTTTTATTGTTAGGATGACTAAGAACATTAAATATGGTATATTATTTATTGATTAGATTGGGGTAGCCGGGTATAAAGTCTAGAGTGTGAGACCAGCTATTTTTTTAACTTTCTTAAGATGACATTCAAAAAAAGGTGTATGAAGAATTTTGTAATCGAGTGTTATGATTGTTAAATTTCCAAGTACCTACAGCAGGACATGCACTTGTTAAAAGTATTACTTATTAAAAGAAAGGGTTATTTTTCAAAATCTTATGCCACTTATGCTCTCTGTGCTCGTTGAAAATTGAGCCGAGTTGATTTCTACAGATATTTAATGCAAATACTTAGTGAAGCGTTGGCAACTGTACCTGATAGAGAGCAGTAGATCACCTGCTCAGCATTTGCCTTGGGCAAATCCACGCCTGCCACTTTGCTCAATCTTAGACAAAAGTCAGTACACAATGCCAGATAACTTGCATGCCGAATTGAATTTCACTTTTGTCCCACAATTGCACCACGGGACAGACTTAGTGCAAAATTAGCGGCTAAGTAGTCTCGCCTTGGTAGTACACATGTGGCCAGCGTGTGGCCAGAGTTGCATTTGCATAGTACTGTGCCTTGGACTGGTCCTTGTTGGCATTTCCCAATCTTAATGCTTAGCGAGTTTTTCCGCTGGTATAGCGGAAATACCAACGGGCATTTCCGCGCGCCAAACGCGAATCATAGCGCGTCTGGCCGCCAACTTGCCGACTTGGAATACCCGTGCGGATCAACAAGTGACGACAGCGTGTTTAGAGTGACCAGCTCAGCGTAGGCTGCACACCGGCTACCTGTATAAGAAGTGCGCGGATTGTTTGTGCTGCGCGGATACGACCCATTGCCAATGCAAAAGTTTTATGGCTTTATAACACAAGGAGTTGGCAAATACACGGAAAATGCTTTTCGTAAACAAAACAATGTGTGTGTGTATCCTGAACGAAGGGCGGTGACCAGACCATGTTATTGATACGTATGTGTACGTCAGTTTTTAGTTGTATTTTTTTTTTTTTAAAAAAAAAAAAGATAACAAAACAAAGCCTGACAAAAAAAAAAAAAAGAAAGTAAATAACAACAAAATAAAGCGGAAAATCTTTGGCTTTTCATGTCTGACTCTGATACAGCGTTCCGTGCACAGATGTGCAGTTGCCGCTTTGGGTGTTTGTCCTTGTCAAATGGTAAATAAAAACAAAAAATAAAAATAAAAAAAAACAAAGAATAACAACAGCAAATGATTTCCACAATTGCCTGGGTTGCACTTGTGCCAAAAAGCATCTGACCTGCTACTGGACCACATTTGTCCTGGATCACATACTCAACAGCTGGCAGCATTTCATTCGGAGCACGTTCAAAGTCAATTCATGGATGTTTTTCCATTTTTATACACTGTAGTACACAGTGGGTATAGGGTTATGCTAGATTTGGTCAATGTATTGCACAGAGAGAAGTAGGCGTGGCGGATCATAAGTTGTTTGTACCAAAATGTTTAACAAATACTGGGTTATCGATGCAGAGACATCTCTTTGTCCGTATGGATAAGACTATCAGAGACCAAAAAGCAAAAATATAAATTTTCGTTACCTTTAGCTGCCGATATCTTAACCCGTTCTTCCGCACGAGAATTTCGCTGTTTTGGCTAAGAAGATTTAAGTAAAAATGTTTTAATTTTGCACTACAAACTGCGACAATATTCGGCCGTGCTCCGGAAAACGCATGTTTGATGTTCCCAATTTCACCAAACCAAATTTTTCATGCGGTTTGAAACCAAATGTTTTGTTGCAAGAGGAATTAAAAAGAATTGGCAAAATAGTTTTAAAAAAGTACGTAATTTATACTGAAATGATTTTTAAAATATTCCTTGATATTCTTAGATTATATTTATGCCAACCGAAAATTATACATTTATTGACAATTATTTAAAAAATTTTTTTTGTGGCTCAACCCAAAACGATTTTTTGTTGTTACACGAACATATACGATCCCGAACTTCCTGATTATACGAATTTATCCAAAATAAAAAGGGGAATATCGACAAAAAAATTCGCTTTCCGAAGCACGCAAAAACGAATCCGAATAAAACTGTTCGGTTTGGTTTTTTCGTTTTCCGGAACACGACTGATTATGCCACTTTATTTCAAAATTAAACAAGCTAGAACCACCAAATTCCTTATGTGAGTCTAACAAAGAAGAAAATGTTGACATTTGCCAAAATATGCCTCTATACACTCTACTGGTGGAATTTTACTAATGCAAAAAATTTATTTTTTTTTGGGAAAAGAGAATGCACGATTCGGCAAGTCCCAAACTGATTCACAAATTTTTGCTTCTATTTTTTTTTATCAAGTGCCCTTGTGCTCTTGTTGTACTTGATGCTGTCCAAGTGTTTCATGGCTGAACTGCATCACTGGAGCGCAGTTTGCCAAATCAATTGCTAATTCAACAGCTCTAAAAATTTCAATTGCATTCGTTTGAAAATTTCATTGAGGCACTTTGAGCACAAGTATTTACTAGATGTGCCCTTATATATCAGAAAAAGAGCAGCTATAGTTGGAAAAAAAATATTTCACTTTTTCACATAATCTAGTTTTAGAGCAATACGAGCCTCCAATTTTTATATGCCTTGATATAACTATTATTTGCCAAGGTAAAAAAAAATAGGCATCATTTGACGAAAATTACTTTTTTTTTCTAACTAAGAAAAAAAAAAATGGAAAACTTATTCTACATCAAAGCGCTGAAGTACTAGTTCTGAGATATCTGGAAATTTGACAGCCATCAGTTGATCGAAAATTTTAAAAAAATAACAATATGGTTATTAATTTTTTTTCTTTTTTTTTTGGGGAAGACCAATTTTTTGCAGTCTACCATCGTATGCAGAAAGAGTTACTATATAGAATTATTGTAGTGTGCCCCTATATTGAGAAAAAGTGACGTTCTTAAATTAAGTTCGAAATTTCTTCAAAACAAGATTATTTCACTGAAGAGTTCATAAGAATCTTTTGTAATATTAGCTTGATATCAAACGCTCAAAAACGCTCTTGAAATAAGAATTTTACTCTCAATAATAGAAAAACAAAAAAATCTTCAAGGAAAAAGAAATTCTTGATTTTTTTTTAAGTGTAATATTTATTATTCTCATCGAAGTGTAGCCCTGAGGCACATAATAATTTTTACATGAATCATAACTCTCAACATTTTTATTATTTTTTTCATTAAAATTGAAAAATAACTCTTTTTTTTTTAACCAAAAAAATGCCTGAATAAATGCTAGCATAAATTAATATTTTTTTTAAATAAATATATCACATAGACAAGGAGATATCGGAAAGACCCCAAATATGGTCAGGAGGTCTTGTCTGTCTATCTGTCCTTCTGTATGCATGCCTGAATAAGTGATAGAAACAATTTTTATTTTTAATTTTGATCAATTTTGGGCCTAAAAATAAAATTTATAAAATAATAATTAAATACCAATTTTTAATTGAAAATTGGGAAATATCTCTTATTTTCAATTAATAAAATAAAAATTGACCATAATAAATTTTATACATCAAATAATTTTATTTAAAATTTTTATTATTTTATTATAATATATATATTCTATAGTAAAAAAAATTTGAAAAATATTAGTTACTTTTGGATTTTTAAATAAAAAAACAACTTTTTTTCAGGCCAAAAAATAAGAGTTAAAATTAAATTTTTTTGATAAAAATAAAAATGTATATAGAAGGATAAATAGACGGACAGGCCTGTTGACCATATTGTAGGTAACTTTGCGATCTCTCTGATATCTCCTCTATATTATATACATTTAGATAAACTTCATAAAACCTTATGTTAAGATACAGTGTATAAAAAAAAATGTTCATACAATTTAAAAAAATTTTAGTTTATTTATTTAACCGAATAGTTTTCACTCAAATTTATGCTATGGCAGAAAGCGCATCAAATAAGTTCTTTTAAAAAATATTTAAGACTCATACTTAAAAAAAGATTTAATGTTTGTATAATATATATATTTTTTTTTAAATATTATATCAAGTATTTTTTTTTAACAAGGCTTGTTAATAACTTAAATAATAAATAAAAATTCTTGAAAAATACTCAGTAATTAAGTGAAAATACTTTTATTAATTTATGCGCTAAGTTTAAAAATGTTTTAAATATTATCTTTAAAAATGCAGCAATTTTTTTTTTTAATAAAGCTTGTAAAAAACTTAAATAACAAATACAAATTGTTCAAAAATACTCAGCAATTAAGTGAAAATACTTTTTTTCATTGAAGCGCTAAGTTTTAAAATGTTTTAAATATTATCTTTAAAAATGCAGCAATTTTTTTTTTTAATAAAGCTTGTAAAAAACTTAAATAACAAATAAAAATTGTTCAAAAATACTTAGTAATTTAGTTAAATATTTTTTTTAGTTTATGCCTTAAGTATAAAAATGTTGTTTAAAAATATTATCTTTAAAAATCAAGCAATTTTTTTAATAGAGCTTGTTAATAACTTGAATAACAAATACAAATTGTTCAGAAATACTCAGTAATTAAGTCAAATATTTTTTTTAATTTTTGCTTTAAGTTTAAAAATGTTGTTTTTAATACTATCTTTAAAAATCCAACAATTTTTTTTTAATAAAGCTTATTAATAACTTAAATAACAAATACAAATTGTTCAAAAATACTCAATAATATAGTGAAAATATTTTTATTTTCAATTAATGTTTAGTTAATATTTTTTTTTTTTTATATTATTTTAAAAAAATCAAGCCTTTTTATTTTTTTAATGAAGCTTGTTGATAACTTAAATAAATACAAATATTTAAAAAATACTTAGTCAAATGATTTTTTTGGAATGCATATTGAAATATTTTTTAACTCCCGAATGGGTTTTTTTTTGCATAAGGAAATATTTCGCAAATGGGTTTTTTTTTATATGAAGTTTTGTCATTCCGTGCGAAATTTTTCAAACTGCGTATGGGCCTTACCAGCAAAAAAATGTCATTTATGACATAAACAATACTTAGTTTAAGCCCATTGAGATTATAATAGAAATACGCATATTCCGATAAATAAATAACTAAGCCAACCGTTTAGTATTTTTTTAAATTTATGATTTTTTCAGTTTTTATTAATTAAAATATTTGATGGTTGGGCATATAAGGTGACGTATGAGAGAGTTCTTCTAGATATAGAAGCGTAGTCATAATAACTTTTAAAGTAAAAAATAAAAAATACGCCAACTTTAAAGCACTCCTAACCAGTGCTCATAATTTGTTTATGTATTAACACACTGGGCACTCTTGGCTCTCTAAAAATCTCATTTTATATTTCCATCATAAACAAATGGAAAATCCCTGCTACATTTTTATTCTATCTACTCCTATTATATTTGCATACAAGTCATTATGCATGCACCAAAAAAAAAGGAAACAAAAAAAAGGAAGCTCTTAACCGCAACGGCGTGTCAGATTACGGACACGGAGAGAGAGAGAGAGAGAGACAAGGAGAGGCAGTGCAGAGTTGCTCTCTAGAAAAAGTTATACATATTTAAGGTACTTCCGTTTCCGAGCACGAACCCAAACAGCAAAACAACATAAAACCCGTGCAGGATGCATCATGCATGCGGCTCATTAAATTCGGTGCAGCCACAAAAAAATAAAAATACAAAAATAACAAAAATAAAAATGGTATAATAAAACTACTATGTTGCCTGCAATATTGTTGTTGTTGTTGTTGTTGCATTCTGACCGTGTCCTTATCGCGATTGCATTAGTACTAACTGTGAGTAGCAGCAGAAGAAAACCCCAGTCAATTTCCATTTTAGTTTTGGAAAATTGTCAAATGAGGTGGCAGGAAAAAATGCAACATGCTTGCAAGTTTTCTAGCCCAAAGGCGGCAAGGAAACTTTTTCACACGCCAGGAAATTCCTTGTTGCATTTTCTGTTTGGTTTTCCGTCCGTTGTGTGGGAAAATTCGTGTTGCGTGTGAAAATTCAAAACTGTAGAAGGCGGCAACGGCTTTTGGAGTGCCAGGACTCTAACAGAACTCTCTGGGCATTATTATAAATGGCGTGTGCATGCGAAAGGGTAAATAGTCAAAGGTAAGTCCTGGGCCCTTTGCTGGCCACAGCTGGTCACACGAGTGTGGGTCAGCCCAGCAGGACTTAATACATGTGTGTGTGTGAGTGTGAACAGGCAATCAGTATGTTGCGCCCATAAAGCAGCAAAAATCCCCCCCCCCCCCCCCCCTCCAGCACCATCGTCCTGTAGGAAACCACAAAATTAAAATGCAACATGCTGAGTTTGTGTGCAAAATTCTGCAATCCTATTATTTGGTTGGGTTTTGTTTGGAAAACTATAATCAACGATTAGCACGTGCTGCAAGGACCAAAACAAAGTCGTAGCTGGAGCTGGAAAAATACGGGAATTAGAAATCTGGAAAATGGGAAAAACATGCAGGACCCTTATACGAGCAGCAAAAGATTCTCGAGCAAACTTGACTTGCTTGTGGGCGTTACAATGTTTATTTACTCACAAGGAGTAAACTTAACTTTGCTAGCTGTTCTCTGTTTTGATTTATGGAGATCTACTGCGATGATAAAAAGCATAAAAATGAAGTCTTTGAGACATGATAAGCATTAAGATTAGATCAAGATGAGCAATTGAGTCTTGTTTCTATACCCGTGCTACAATATTGGTATACACAGAAATATCTTGATCTATTAGCTCAGCAGCCAAATGCAAAGGATATCAGTCATTAGAAGTGACTATTTTTGGACTCAATCGGATCGAAAAGCACCTAGTTTTTATACTAATCTCTTCCTACTTAGGTTTTTTATATAAAAATTTTGATACCTCACGAAACACATCTTTCCATTTTTTTTTGTACCAAACAATGGGCAAAATTGCATAAAAATTGTTTAAAAACTGTTTGCAAAAATTGTATTGAAACCCCTTTCACAAAGACACTCCATTAAACACGAATTTTCGCCAATTAGTCGATGTTTGAGGTTGTGCAGGGTACTTCCAGAAACTACAATCTATTTTCAGAAAGATGGTCAGTCTGATGGCGCTCAAATTTTTACAAAAGACCTATTTGGTTGTCTCTCACAACTCTTTATCGTTTTGAAATATACCATCATTGTGTTTTTTTTCTAAACCTCATGATGGTTATTTATTTACTTTTTAAAGGGTACAATAAAACGCAGTTGACCTCAGATTATAAAAATAATCACTATAATCTGCATCTGTAGCCCGATTTTAACATTTCAAAAATGAAATACAATAAAAAATTTCATTGAAATCATAAATTTTCGTTGTTTTAATTCAAATTATAGTTCGGAAGCACTTAAAAAAAAGCACCCTTTAATAAGTGCATATACATATGGGCGAAAACAACTGAAATGTGCCACCTTTTAAATCTATATCATCGATTTTGATAATTTTTCCACATGCGATAGTGGGCACTTGACATAATTAATCTCATATTTTTTGCAAGATTCTGATTATTTATCGAGTTATCGATAACTGAATATTTAGGTAGACTTTTCTTTGACAAGACATATCTCGTAAACGAATCTCGATATTTGAATATTTTGATAAAATTTTTAACTTTTCAAAAAAAAATTGCATTTTTTTTGTAAGAATTTTGAAGATTATTTTTAACATTTAAATAGTTTAAAAAATGCATATTATATAAAAAGCCATAACAGAATTTCCAGGATCAAATGAGATTTTTGTTTATGCTGGGACAACAGATTTCGCTAATTTATACATATTTTTGTTGTAATAGCTTAAAAAATTTTGGAATTTTTAAAAAATTAACTTGTATTTTTTTAAAAATATTTTCAAGATTATTTTTCACATTTAAATAGTTTAAAAAGTGAATATTATAAAAAAAAGCCATAACAGAATTTCCAGCATCAAATGAGATTTTTTTATGAAGTTACAACAGATTTCGCTAACTTGTATATATTTGTTGTAACTGCTTAGCCTTTAAGTTAAAAACAAAATTAATAAGCTATTATAATTTAATGCGACAGAGCTTTACCATTGAAGATCTTATGAATATCGCGATTATAAATATAAAAGACAAAAAAGTGAAGCAGGTAACTTTTTAGGACGGCCTCTTACACATTTTTATTTTTTTTTTTTTTCAAAATTTCGATAATTGATGGAGTTATCGATGGTTGTGTTTAGATTTTTTGATAAGCCATATTTCCTTAGCGAATAAAGATATTAGAACAAATTGTTTTTCAATAAAAGAAAAAAAATTTGAATTAAAAAAAAATTATTTTTTTTTTTATACATATAACTATATTTTTATTGGCAATCAACCGATGCATACATAAAGTTATAATCCAATATTGAGGAAAGAATATTAATAGCTACACACAAAACATTGAAACATTTTTTAAAAACTTTTTTTTTTAATTCTCAAATGTTAAAGTAATCTCAACTTTTCTCAAAAATGGGATAAATTACTTTCACAGCCAAAAACAAAATCAACAAATTTGAACAAATTTTTTGTTGAATTAAAAAAAAAAATGTTTTCAAATAAAAAATGGTTTAAAATTTTATACGAATTTTTTGTAAATTTTAAAATTCTAAAGTTTTCTCAACATCTCTCAAAAATGGAATCAATTTTATGTGCGTAAAGACGCTTCAAAAAACAAAAAAAATAAAAAAATTTGTAGAATTTTTAATTGAGGAAGTTAAGCTTTTTTTAAGTGTACAGTAGCTCGAATAATGACAAATATGCATAATTTCTTGAAATAAAAAGAAAATAACTTCAAACTTTGTTTGAAACTAATTTTGAAAGTAACAGTAAATATCAGTAACGCATCACAAGATCTTCAAGGTCAAAGGTCGCAAAAATCGTATTTTTTTTTAAAAAAATTAAATTTTAAAGTTTTTTAGAAAATTTTGAAGAAATTGTAGGGCGTAAAATTCTCTACAAAATCGGTATACAAAATTATCTTTCACAACTTACCTAAAGACGCATGTCTATGGTTTGCCCGCTCTTCAAGCTGTAGCCCAGCAACAGTTCAAAAATTTTCTTGAAAACGTTATTATATTATATTTATTAATCAAAACTTGGTTCTAAAGGATTTTTCAAGAGATTTTAAAAAATCAAGCTCAAGCCGTCTAGAAATTTGTGGTAGAACGTTTATCTGTAGCCCATCAACTGTTCAGAAATTTTCTTGAAAACCTTATTATATTATATTTATTAATCAAAACTTGATTCCAAAGGATTTTTCAAGAAATCAAGCTCAAGCCGTCTAGAAATTTGTGGTACAGTCCCGTAGTGAGCATATGACTGAAGTTTTGAACTATGGTATTACAAACGCTTGGTTTCCAAAGAAGGCTTGACCAAGACTATTTTTTTTTTTAAGCATCTTAAGTTATTTTGGAGTGCTGGGGAATCTAACCATTTTCCAAGGAGCTTAGCTATAATTTCTCTAATAAGTATAAGGCTCTATTTGGGTTGGAACTACTTGTAACTAATGGGAAGGGTTAATTAACAATTATGTCTTGGTGGAGATGTACATAAGTGTCTAAGGCCCATATTTAAAGCAGTCAGAAGGCAGGTGCTGTCCAACAGAGAAACTTGAAGCCAACTTGCTGGAACACACTTGGTAAGTCACATAAAACTGCCCATATGAATCGTATATATGCAAAGTATAAGACCAAGCTCAGCAGGCTAACAAGCCCACTCCATTCAGTATTCCATTCAGTAGAAAAACAGCTAAGAGTACAGAACAATGAGCATCCCGAACAACGCTGATGAGTTTGATGAAAATGTAGCAAAACATAATATAATTTAGAGTTCCCTATATACCTATATGAGTATAGGAGGAATGCGCAGCTGGCCAAAAGCATTTGCACTTGCCACATCTGTGGCAGGTTGCTGGCCGGCGTTAACGGCGTTCCAGATGTGCGCCACGGCGTTCTATACACAATGCCAGTGCCAGTGCCATAGACAATGGTCCAAGGTCGGCACCAAGAGCGCCGTGCTGTGACATGCTGCCGGCTATTGCCACATTGTATGGCCACAGAGCAGTGTGAGTGCGCGCTCCTCAGCAGGACAGGAATAGAAATAGAAATCGAAAACCAAAAACCAGAAACCAAAATACAAAACCAAAAAAAAAGAAGAGAAGCGACACCAGGATACAAGGACAATTACAAACGAATGTCCAATGGCCAAAGGCAATCATCGTATACGACTCACTGGCTGACTGACTGACTGACTAGAATATCTCTTGTCTTGTTTGCCAAATGTTGTTTAGCCGGAAAATGATTGTCGTCGTTGTGTTTGTTGTGCGTCCATAAAAGTCCATTGAGACTATGCGCTGTCCAGCCTGACCTTCGTTTCGGCAGGGCAATTGAAAATTCAAAGTTTCCACAATTTGCAACAAATTTTCCAGCCAGCATTCATAATTACAAGCGAATAACAGACGTTAAAAAAATATACGCCTGCTTTATAATAAGCATACGCCTTGCGGACCTTTACCGCAGTCTACTTTTTGTTGCTTACGCAATGCCGGGGGGGTTGGAAATCAAAAAAAAAAAAAAAAAAGGGTGAAAAATAAATGGAAATTTGACAGGCTGACAGCAAACTGATTAAAACTTCAAGCCTCAAGGTCGCGCAGGTAAAATTGAAAAACTGATAAGCTGACAAACTGAGCTAACTCGGCTAAGCCGCGGCCGTAGTCGCCGCAACCCGCAACCCGCACACGTGCAACAGAGAGCAGTAGAGAGATTTTTGCAAATTACGGTCATAAAATATAGATAGATATTTTTTCCAGAAAATTGGCAAGGTAGCGTACCGCGCGACGCGGATTAGGGCAGGTAAGCCGCCAGCGTAGGCGGCTTAGTTCCAGGAATCGCGAACCTTAACTTAGGATGCTACCTGCTGACAGCGCAGCTATATAAGAGCCAGCGGCAGCAGCAGCAACATATACAGTCTGCACATGTCAACGCTTGACGACACAACCTGAGCCAAAACGTTAGTTAAACATAGCCAAAAAAAAAAAAATAATAAAGCCAACAAATTGTTAAGATGGGTTGCTGTACGAGCAGTTTCAAGACGGATATGAATGCCACGCTGGACAGCAGCGTCTATAAGTGCAGCCGCCGCGACAAACGTGTGGGCGGCTCTAAGCGATCCTATAGCAGCAGCTGCGCTACAACGGATACGGGACTGGGCAGCGCCTGCCAAACGCCCAGCAGACGCAGCCTTTGGAGTCCACAGAGCAAAAGCAAGCCCGTGCAGCAACGTTCCATATGCGATGATTTTGCCGAGCAGCAGCAGCTGGAACTGGAACGTTCTTGCGGTTATTTTACTTGCAGCAGCGGCGCTTCGACGCCCAGCAAATCCGAGGCACAGCTGCTGCGTCGCACACAGGACATGGATAGATCTAGTAGTCCTAGCGGCAGCCAGAGCAGTCGTGCCAGCACGCCAGCCGTCAGCGATCTGGAATGGGAAATGTACATGATGACGCACGCACAGCGCATTATGCCCAAGACGTCGTCACCATTTTGCCAAAGACGCGATTCCACAAGCTACGCGCTGCCAGCGCTGCCCTCCAAGAGCTATCACAAATGGCGTAATTATTTGCAGAGCACGCCCGCGCATATGCTGCATAACGTAACGCACATACCGGAGGCCATAGCTGGGCATTTTTGTCCCACCGACTTTCCAGCCTTTAGTGATCTAGAGGAGATGGAGAGTGCGGCCAAGCGTTATAAGGTGGATGCCACACCGCAGCTATATACCACATATCAATTGTTGGCGGGACAAACGCATACCATAAGCACAGACTTGTAGTAGCCAGCTGGGGGGGGGGGGGGGGAAGGGACATGCACTGAGTTCCGGCAACAGGTGTGCCAGTACGTCAGGCTGCTGTCAGTTAGTCAGTCACTCAGTCAGTACAAAACTTTTGTAAATATTTTCGCTGCGCTACGTGTAAATACTTATGCAAAGTTTGGGCCACAGGAATTGCAACCACAACAATCAGCACAACAACAACAACAACAACAACAACAACCAACCGAATGTTGTACACCAGACAATACGGCAAATGGTTTAAACAATTGCCAAGCAATTTTCTATATATATATACATCAACTTTTTTTTTCATATACTTAAGAGACATTTTTATTTGTATACCATTTAAAATGAAATTTTAATGCATAATAATAAAATTATTGTAAAATATATAAAATGATATAAATGAAATTTGTATTTACTTTAACAACAAAATAATAAGAGTGCGAGCAGCTGGCCAAGATTTTTAGCTACTACCTCAAAAATTAGAAAATCATATTAAGAGCAATTTTTAAAGAGGTTTTGGGTGGTCTCGAACTTAAGCTAGGTTAGAGGCGGGAACCTTCAATTGGCTATTAGAATTAATTTTTATGGTTTAAAGGAATTATAAAATTGTTAATAAATTTTCAAATTTCACACCTGCATAACAAAAATTGCAATTGATCACAAATAAAGGGTGATTTTTTAAGAGCTTTCGGATTTTATCCGAAAAATGTATGAAATCTTTATTTGAGTCGATAGAACGATCTATATAATTTAATGTTTAAAGATGATTTCATGTAAATGTTGACCGCGGCTGCGCCTCAAATCATTCATACGCTGGGTCCAATTTTGACATACTCTTTGAAAAAGTACGGTCCAATGATGCCACCTGCCCATAATCCACACCAAACAGTGACTTTGGCAGTTCTTGCAATGCTTCTGGCTGCTCTTCACACCAAATACGGCAATTTTGCTTGTTCACGCATCCATTCAAACAGAAATGAGCTTTTCCATAAAATGGAAGGAGTGCACGTTGTTGTTATAGACCAAACTGAACATGTTTGTCAGTAACACATGACACAAAAACAGCTGAGCTGACAAAAACAGTGTTGCCAAAAAAAAAATGTTGCTAAAAAATCACCCTTTATAAATTGTCTAACAGTATGCCACACATTAGAGATGGACTCGTGCCAAACATTTGTAGCCCAAGCTGACACGAGCACGAAGACCTGCACGAAGTGATTTTAACGATGATCAGCCCAAAACTAACACACTCATAGCTTGCTTTATGCTACACATATGAATCTATGGAATTCTATAACGCATACACTTGGCCACGAAATGAATGCCAGTTAAACATTTTTTAAATTTATTTACATATACATATTCAGTATATACAGTATACCTAAGTCCTTTTGCTGCCAGTGCTTCCAATTAGTTATTAAATAAATAAATAAATATACAGTATTCCGTTTAAATACATAAATAAATTTTCAGTATTTTATTTGAATCACTTCTGAAAATGTTTAACAAATTGCGCTTAATTCCAAAGATGTTTGCATCGTCGTATTCTGTTAAAGCTTACATTATACCACCATTGAAGCTACGAGAAGCCAATGTTGCACGCAGACACTCTCCCAAAACCAGATTCTTGCCGCCATCATTGAAGCCGTCCGCCGGCTCTGTTAATAATGATGTAACTAAAAAGTTGGTGCATGATGAGCTCAATGTTTCGGTAACTGAGTCGGGTAACGAATCATTTCCAGCTAAGCCTGTTGCGAGCGATGTCAATCAAGAAAATAAAGTCAGTGTGAAAAACGAACCTGGTGCAAACCATATTTTCTATATAAATGGTCAACCTATGGTGTGTAGGAATGAAAATGGATTTGTAGAACTTAATGAACACGAAATTTTCATAATCCAAAAACTCATTGATAAGAATAATGAAGGCTGTTAGTGATGTTGAGAAAGAGGAGCTGCAGCGAGGTGTGGCTGAGAAACAAAAGGCTACATATGAGTAAAAAAGGCGCAAAGGTTGTATTATCCAAGGTTAATAAGGACACCAATCTAATCTAGACAATGAAGATACGGAAAACAGCAGCGACGATAAACTGCAAAGCATAGTAAAGCCAAAAACGTATTATCTGAGAAGACTAGTCTTCTGATAAGAATTATATCAGAAAGATATCAAAATTCAATAAAATGTTTGGTAGCCAACGTATTTGTTTGTTTTATTTAACATTGTCATTCTTATCTTTATTGCCTTTTTCCGGATAGATGATCACGACTTTATTAGGCATCACAATGGGCCGCAAGGCCTCCGGGTGATCTCGGCCTTGTGCCGAGCAGCCTACACAACCTAACCGCAAAAAATAAAAAACTTCCCCTGTCCGAAAATCTCTACAGCTTTGATTTCTCTTTTTATACCCTGTACCGTATGGTACAAAGGGTATATTGTGTTTGTGCAAGCCGAAAATGTATGTAACGTACAGAAGGAGAAGTCGGAGACTCCCCAAAGTTACCTAAAGTATGATCAGAGTGACTAGAGAAGTCGATATACCCATGTCCGTCTGTCCGTCTGTCCGTATGAACGCCTAGATCTCAGAGATGGTAAGAGCTAGAGCAATCAAACTTTCAGATAAGATCCCTTATTAATCCATAGGAGACAAGTTTATTTTATTTTTTTGATATCGGGACTACATTATATAGCTCCCATAGGGGTGTTTCAGAGGACCTCGAAAAAAAGCAAAAGATTTAGATGGATAATTCGTTTGCTTATGAAGATATCATAACCAAATTTGGCATTCGGAAGTTTTTTAGAAACCCCCAGCACTGTACCAAATTTTATCAAAATCGGTTGACTATATCAAATAGGTCCCCTAGGATCGATCGGTCGAAAATTTGTTTTTTGTACAAAATTCGTTGTGTTTCGTTTGTTTGTGAAGATATTGTAACCAAATTTGGCATTAAGAAGTTTTTTAGAATTCCCAAGCACTATACCAAATTTGATCAAAATCGGTTGACTATATCATATAGCTCCCATAGGACCAATCGGTCAAAAAATCGTGTTTTGTACAAAATTCGTTGTGTTTCGTTTATTTGTGAAGATACCGTAACCACATTTGGCATTAAGAAGTTTTTTAGAGTTCCCAAGCACTATACCAAATTTGATCAAAATCGGTTGACTATATCATATAGCTCCCATAGGACCAATCGGTCAAAAAATCGTGTTTTGTACAGAATTCGTTGTGTTTCGTTTGTTTGTGAAGATATTGTAACCACATTTGGCATTAAGAAGTTTTTTAGAGTTCCCAAGCATTGTACCTAATTTGATCAAAATCGGTTGACTATATCATATAGCTCCCATAGGACCAATCGGTCAAAAAATCGTCAAAATTCGTTGCGTTTCGTTTGTTTATGAAGACATCGTAACCATACATAATTGGCAAGTTTCTTATAGTTCCCAAATTCTGTATTAAATTTGATCAAAGTCGGTGGAGTATATCATATAGCTCTCATAGGATCGCTCGGTCGAAAATAAATTTTTAGGGCATAATGTGTCAATTTACATATGTAGCTCCCATGGCGGCGTTAAAAAGCAACTCAAAAAGAAAACAAAAAATTTTAAGGCAGAATTTATTTTATTTAGGCAGAATTTGGAGCCCGGAAGTTTTTTAAAGTTTCCAAATCTTATCAAAATCGGTTTAAAATATCATAAAAACGCTTTTGGACATATTTCCTTGATTTTTCAACGATTTCAATATTTTGTTGATTTTTTTTCGGAGTTCTCAAGCACTGGCCCAATATTTGAGTTAAATCGGTTTACTATATCATAGAGCCCCAGTAGGACCCGCTCGATCAAAAAAAAATTCGTTTTCTTTTTGTGGGGTTATGAAGATATCGTAAGCAAATTTGGTATTAGGTAGTTTTTTTTGGAGTTCCCAAGCACTTACACAATTTGATTAAAGTCGGTTTACTACATCATAGAGAGCCAGTAGGTCCCAATCGATCGAAAAAATTCTCTTTTTTTTTCTGGACTTGTGAAGATATCTCTCTATACAGTTCCCAAGAACTGTACCGAACTATAGCGTTTTCAGAACACAATTTATTTGCTTATAAACATATTATATCCTTTGCCAATTAAAAGTTTTTTTGAGTACCTAAGCACTAGACGAATTTGATAAAAATAGGTTTATTTAATTGCGTTTTGTGATGATCTAGCGTATTTTAAAGTCGGCCAAATTTTAAAGAGTTTTTTTTATAAATTTCGGATTTGAACTCAAGCTTAATCTGGCTAAGGTTATTGCTCTCAAAAAAATGCATAAAATATATTGACGAGTTTTTTTGAAGTTTTCCTAAAGAAAATACCAGAAAGAAATTTAAAACTTAGGATTCCAAGACATTTGGTAAATACAAATATTAACTAAATCAATTTTTTGACTAGTGCCAGCTGCTAGGGCAATCGACTTACCAATAGTTTTGAAAAAACATATTTTTGGACCTTGCATTAAATTTATTATAATATGATATAAATTTTAAAACTATGTATAGTTAAATATTATAGCCGCCATAGAAGTAGCAATGCATAAAAATAAAATGATTCTCAAAAAATATGTACAAAAACAATTTCAATTAACGCTTTTCAATTAATTAACAAGTTCTAGCTGCTGGCCAAGTCCTTTAGGCCTTTGGTTCAGTCCTTTGGCTTCGTCCATACAATAGGCCCTTCTATCTCTTGCTCTTTCAAATTGCCATTTTGTGGGCTTTATTAATTAAGGCAAGTTCACAATGGCCCCAAAAACAACAACAACAACAACAACAACAACAACAACAACACAACAAGGTCACAACGCACAGAAGCAGCTGCTCATTACATTTTAGAGACCTAGAGGAGCTTAAGGGTCGATGAATGTTGATTTGATTTACTAAAATATACTATGTACTATATATATTTATATAATAGCCAGAAACTAAAGTAGAATTTATGAACTCGGCAAGTTAATTGAAATTCATGCATATAAATATTATGTGAAATTTAATCAACATTGTCAAGTTTTTGCACCAGGAATAACGAGTATTTAGTATAGGGTGTTTTTTTTTGTATGAAAAATGGTACATTCTGTGTTTTTCTTACCTATGCATCATAAATAGATTTACAAACAAGCAAGAAGACTGCTGTAACAAAACTTTTTCTGTCAGTTCAAAATTTGTTGTGTAATTTAAAAAAAAAACATGTTCTAAAATGCAAATAAACAAAAAACATATAAATTTTTATGAATCGCAGTTTTCTAATTTTTGATCGCCAAGCCAGCCTAATCAGCTGGAGCTATATAAAAAAAAAAATGATTTTTACCGGCTTATAAGTTCTGTAGAGAGCTTTGGATATCATAAGACTTTTAAGGGGCTGATAAAGAAAATTTTGTTTTTAGTTTTGATTATGTAATTAAAATAATTTATATTATTTAAAAGTTTACCGACTTTATTGCACTTAAGTAAAAAATCTTTCCACAGAAAACTCATATTTCATCTTTAATAATGAAACTTTGTCTACAAAATAAAAAATATTTTGCGCTGTACCCAAAACTAGTTAACTTAAAAAAAAAACACCTTATAAAATGTACATAGTAAATTTATGTCATTAAAGTGTGGCATACAAATGGGCGCATTTGAAAAGTGTGCAGCTGATTTACATATGCAATAAGGTACTATATATGTACTAGCATAAGCAGCATATATTATATATATATATAACCCTTAGTTAGAACTAAGTGCAACGTGTATATGATATATATATATGCATATAAGTTTTAGAGATTGCAACTTGACGGCTACTTCCAAGATAAGCTACTCAGTGCTGTGCCAAAAATCACTTTTAACCAAATTTCCTACCAACAGCACTAAGTCAGTGAGTTGGATAAGGTCTGCAACCGGATTTCTGGATTACGTTCATAATCCTTAAGCATCTATAAAAGCGTTGGAAACTTATCATTTAGTTAGTAAATTTATTAGCGATTTAGAAATAAATTCAAGAAAAAACAGTTTAGAGTTTTTTTAAGGACTAAAAAAAAATTTGAAAATTCAACTGGTTTAGTATTTGGAGCTGTAAAATCGTTAGTTTTGAGGGTTGTGAGACCCTCCTTACTCTAAAATTGCGATAAAAATAGAATTTTAGGAATATTCGATTTTGCTTAATTTTCATAGCAGAGCTTTATACCCATATAAGCAAGTCCCAAAATTCTGTTTAGTTTGAGGTCAAAAAATTTTTCAGCATGTCTAGGATATGAATACTGTTGGGAAAAAAGGTGACTCAAGTCAATAAACTTTAACTGGTTTAGGAATAATTCGCAGCTCTTGGTATCGTTTGTTGTTCCTAGCTTTAATGATCTTACGAGTTATCAGAAAGATGAATAGTCGGACAAGTCTTTATTGTCTCGACTGCGGGCGCGGTCGACATTGGCATACCCTGTACCACTAATAGCAATTAATTCCGATATATTGCTAAAGCACTCTAAAAGACAATCGATTGCCAAATTTGGTTACAATATCTTCACAAACAAACGAAACACAACGAATTTTGTACAAAAAACGTTTTTTTGACCGATTGGTCCTATGGGAGCTATATGATATAATCAACCGATTTTGATCAAATTTGGCACAGTGCTTGGGTACTCTAAAAAAAACTTTCGAATGTGAGGTTTGACTACGATATCTTTATAAACAAACGAAATACAACGAATTTTGTACAAAAAACTTTATTTTAGCCGCTTTATCCTGTATAGTCAACCGATTTTGATCCAATTTGGTACAGTGTTGAAGATCTCTAAAAAACTTCCGAATGCTGAACTTGGTTACGATATCTTTATAAACAAACGCATTATCCATCTAAAACTTTTGGTTTTTTTCGAGGTCCTCTGAAAACACCCCTATTGGAGCTATATAATATAAACCCGATATCAAAAAAAATAAAATAAACTTTTCTCCTATGGAATAATAAGGGATCTAATCTGAAAGATTGGTTGCTCTAGCTCTTCATCGCGTTCATACGGACAGATGGACATGGGTATATCGACTTCTTTAGTCACCCTGATCATACTTTAGGTAACTTTTGTGGGTCTTCGACGTTTCCTTCTGTATGTTACATACATTTTCGGCTTCCACAAACTTAATATACCCTTTGTACCATACTGTACAGGGTATAAAAAAACGTCAAGCGTGTTTTGTAGAACATACTTTCGGCTGACGATTTTGTGAAGAATTTTAAGCTCTCTCTCTAATTTGTACATCCTCTATTTGGAGTACCTAAGGAGAAACGAGTAAAACCCTATAACACTTTCATTATTTGCTACGACTAATTTTTGTGAGATTGTCAGATTTTTTAGTTTTTTGTAAGTTTTAAAATTGTTTTTTTTCAAAACTAAGTTGCGATTCAAACTTAAAATTCAAAGCTGTGCGAATAATTTGCGACCTGACTGTATGCTAAAAATTTTTAAATTAGCAGCTCACAATTAAAGCAATAGTAATCCTAGAGAAAGTAAATAACATTTTTCTGACACCTTAAAAAACACCCTATATTATTATACTTATATGTTTATGTTTCCAAAAGTTTATTAAATTTCCAAATAAGATAAATTGTTTTGCATGTTAAACATTAGAAAACAATAGCTTATATACATACTTATGTGAGATTAAATTTTTATTTACTTTTCATCTTTATAAAGCCAAGTTAAACATAACAAAATACTTTCCTTAAATTAAGTACAATGGATTAACGTTTAATTAATTAAGTAAACAAGTAAGCACAAGTTGATTACATATGATTATTTGCATACATATGTATATAAATTATCATATAGAACAACAAGAAACTAATTTCATTCATAATAAGTATTGATTTTCGTATTCAAAGCCATATATGTATTTATATATATACATATATTGATTTGGACATCTTGATAATGTAATGGCAGACCATTCCCCCCAACAAGTATGCACAAAGTAGCCCATCTTTAATTTAGTGGAATACTTGTTGTACATGACAAAAGCTAAAACAAAAAAATGAGTTCTTTAAAGATTCCGCCTTTGAGGTTGAGAAAAAAAATAAATCTGATTGCCAGGTGAAAGGCGCCAAAGCTTAAAGTCATACAGAGTACACAACAGGCGCGGGTCCAGGGCTGTTTCTCGAGGCCCGGACTCTCTAAGCGGCTTGGAAATTTTTAAACAAGTGCGATGAAGCACCCTTTTGTTTACACTTCTTATTCGATAATGAATTCGAGCCTGATTTCTCTACAATTTGAAAAAATAATAAAAAAAAACATTTGCTGGTACTTGCGACTTGGGAGGTAAACAATTTTTTAATAATAGGTACACACAAGTAAAAGTGTTTTACATTTTTTTTACTCTCAGTTTAATGGGCAAAAATGCAAAAGTGCCTGATTAACGACATGAGCAACAATAAACAGCTGTATACATCAAGAACATTTTTTGATTAAGAAAATTTAGAGAAAAATGTCATATACAACATATATAAAAGATAATATAATGCAGAGTCTGGACGACTTCTTTTGTTCACGACGGGAGGCAGAAGTGCCTCATAAAGTCTTCAATAATTTTGTTTCAGAGTTAATAAAATCGGAGTTAAAAAAAAAGTTGTGACTTAGGATGACATTGGAGCTAACGATTTTTTTATGGCATTATAAAACGTTTCGAAGTCTCTATTGTTTTCATTAATTGTTGGAAGAATTTTTAAATTTTTTTCACTCTCACTTCATGGGGCAAAAATGCGCAGAAGTGCCTGAGTAATGACATGAGCAATAATCAGCTGTTTACAAGTATCCTATGTCGTGCTTTGCTTTTATTAAAAAAATTTAGTTAACAGAAAAATGTCATTAAAAAGTATGAAAGAGAGTCTCGACGACTTCCTTTTGACGTGTGGCAGAAGTGCCTCATGAAGTCTTCAATAATTTTGTTTTAGAGTTAATAAAATCGGAGTTAAAAAAAAAAGTTGTGACTTAGGATGACATTGGAGCTAACGATTTTTTTAACGCATTATGAAATAGTTCGAAATCTCTAATGTTTTAATTAATTGGCGGGAGAATTTTTACATTTTTTTTCCCTCGACTTCATTGGGCAAAAATGCAGAAGTGCCTCAGTAACGGCTTTATTCCCGACGGGTGGCAGAAGTGCCTCATGGTGTCTGCAACAATTTTGTTTAAGAGTTAACCAAATCGGAGTTAAAAAAAAATTTGACTTAGGACGACTTGGAGCGAACGATTTTTTTAACGCATTATAAAATGGTTCGAAATCTGTAATGTTGGCGGAAGAATTTTTACATTTTTTTGCCTCGACTTCATTGGGCAAAAACGCAGAAGTGCCCGAGTAACGACATGAGCAATAATAATCAGCTGTTTACAAGTAACATATTTCGTATTTCGTGCTTTATTTTTATAAAGACCATTTATTGAGAGTGGATATATCGGCGACTTCTTTTTGTTACCAATGGGTGGAAGAAGTACCTCACGAAGTCTTCAACAATTTTGTTTTAGAGTACACCGAATCTGAGTAAAAAAAGAGCGTCGAAAAAATAAATGGTGATATTTCGAAAAACCAAAAAGCCAGTTTCGATGAAAAACTATTGCCTTATCAGTCTTTAAGCTTCAGAAGTAATTCATTGGCTATGTTAAAAGATTAAACTTGTATATGAAGTAAGGACCCCCGTAAATTTCGCTGGCATATACACATGTTAATATATATATACTATATGGGATATACGACTGTACATATGTATGTATATAAATTATGTAGTGTGTTGCAAGCATGCGTGTTAGTGCTTGTTTATTGCTGTATTTGTATTAATCAGAGCTGTGGCATAATTACTAAGCACATTAACATTGCCTCAATGCGCACTGGCCAAGTGGGCAGAGCTTCTTTTTTGTATCTGTTAGATAATTAGCTAACAACTGCCTTGCAACAACAAGTTCTTGCAACTTAATGTATGGGGTCAGGCAGCAAGCAAGGGGTATGGCATCGAATGGAAACTAGTATGTAATATGATTACACAAATCTCCTTTTATTCGAAATTCCAGAAAGGGCTTAACTGAGCGTTTTTTGTTTATGCTCTTTAAATGGCTTGTATGTAATTAGAGATGGAATCGTGAATGTGCGTGACAGGTCGGTTAAGAATTTGAAAACGTGCGGGATGAGCGTGATTTTTTTTTAACAAATTGTTAACTTTTGCATATTATTAAGAGTTGCTTGAATATTTAGTTATCGATAACTAAACTATATCGGAATTTTGCAAAAATAATGTACGATGTGCTAGTACGATGCTATTACGTTGGATATGGGACTCTAAAGAGTTCTGCAAAAATCTGCGTATCAGTTAACAATGTGAAAATCGGATAGGTTAGGAATTTGATAAAGTGCGGAATGGGCGGGATTTTTTTTTATAATCCAGAAATCGGTTTTTGAAACAAGTGGTTGACATTTGCACAACATTAAGGGTTGCTTGAATATTTAGTTATCGATAACACGATAATAAGCTGGAATTTTTCAAACACAATTTACCAAGTGAATATTGGCTAGGACGTAAGAGATAGGACTTTAAAAGGTTCTGCAAAAATATGCGGATCAGTTAACAATTTAAAAATCTGGTTTTTTTTTAAAGCTTCTAAATTCCTGAGGGATACAAAATTACGGCCCAGAGCTAAAAATTTAAAAATCTGCGGTTTTTTTATAGTGCCTAAATTCCTGAGGATCCAAAATTACTGCCGAGATTTTTTTTATTTTTATACCCTGTACCGTATGGTACAAAGGATATATTAAGTTTGTGCAAGCCGAAAATGTATGTAACATGCAGAAGGAGACGTCGGAGACCCTCCAAAGTTACCTAAAGTATGATCAGGGTGACTAGAGAAGTCGATATACCCATGTCCGTCTGTCCGTATGAACGCCTAGATCTCAGAGATGGTAAGAGCTAGGGCAACCAAATTTCAGATTAGATGCGCTATTATGTCAGGGGAGACAAATTTATTTTATTTTTTTGATATCGGGACTACATTATATAGCTCCCATAGGGGTGTTTCAGAGGACCTCGAAAAAAAACAAAAAGTTTTAGATTGATAATTCGTTTGTTTATAAAGATATCGTAACCAAATTTGACAATCGAAAGACTTTGAGAGTTTCCCAGCACTTTACCAAATTTGATCTAAATCGGTTGACTATATCATAAAGCTCCCATAGGACCGATCGGTCAAAAAATCGTTTTTGGTGCTAAATTCGTTGTGTTTCGTGTGTTAATGAAGATATCGTAACCAAATTTGGTGTTTGTCTTTTGTTTAGGGTAACCCAGCACTGTACCAAATTTGATCAAAATCGGATGTCTATATCATATAGCTCCCATAAGAGCGATCGGTCAAAAAAACGTGTTTGGTGCAAAATTCGATTGTATTTTGTTTGTTTATAACTAAATAAGCCAACCATTTTTTTTTGAGTCCTTAAGCAATATATCGGATTTGATTGCAATGAGGTGGTACAGGGTATGCCAAAGTCGTCCGTGCCCGACTTTAACGTAAACCATCTTTTATAATTATTTTTGACTTTTTTATATAAGGATAGTGTGAAGTTCAGATTTCTTAGCGCATGTTCTCTTGAAAACTTAAAAACTAATGCTTAGAAATCTTATATGATTTTGTAGTAATTTATAAGCCTTTGTGAGTTATTAAATCTTCCTCAAGCAATACTTAAGCTCTTTATGAATTTAAAAAGCCCCCCCGGCTGGTGCACAATCTATTTTGGGACGGTCGTTAATATATTTTACTTTACATCTCTGGCGCTTACAAGTTTATAAAAGACTTTTACAACACTTTTGTTAAAATTGAAAATTTTTCTTAATCTTTTTTTTTGAAACCAAGCCCATTTGAAGAACTTAATAATCTGCAGAGTTTTAATTTTAAGCCAAAACTTTTAAAACAATAAATAATATTTATTTTGAAGTATAAATAAATTATCAAATACTAATTGTAAGGTACTAATGTTTCGAGCAGGGGCGGATCTAGGATTTGGTCTTGGAAGGGGGGGTTTCACTTCGAAGTATATATATATCAGACTTTCAACTCATTTTTTTAACTTTTGTGAAAACCACCCCCGTGGATCCGCCACTGGTTTGGAGCCATCTACATTTTAGAATTTAGCATTATTTCCATACAAAGCAATACTTAATATAATATGGTGTCTGGAAAATGGTCCGTAGCGTTTTCTAGAAAGATAATCAAATTTTAATCTATGTTTTGATTATTGAGCTTTAAATCGAACCTTTCAATAGATACATCCCAAAAACGGTTGATTGACAGGCCCAACATCGGAATATGGACGTCGTTAAGAGAAAAAATTCAACTTTTTCTTATAATACTAACAAAGATTGTTGCTTCATTTTTATATGGTGCGCTTTATTTGATAATAAACCATACAATAAGATATAAGTTTAGTGAGTAGCTAATTGAAATTAATGCATTAAATTTTGTAACTGCCGTACTGAGGGTGGGATGATTCCAGTGTGATCAGAGATATAACTATTTATCTAAGCACATTTTTGAAAATGTGAACACCTGAACTATTCGTTCTAATTAAAAACATCTGAACTAAAACCATATAAAAAAAAGCACGTTGAAGATGATGGTCAAATCTTGGCCTTCTGATGGCTACCTATAACCGAAGATATTAAAATAATTTTTAGTATAATTAAGATTTAATAAAAATACTAAGTTTTGAAAATTTAGCTGTACTCATTACAATGACTTGCCCTGAACTACTGCTCTAAATACATAGTTGAGAATCCAAATGAAATTACTTGGAAAAACAAAAAACATTTAATATTTAATTTCCTGGAATAGTTTATATACCAACACCATTAAGTTCGTTTACGCATAGTTAAGAGCATACAAAATGCATGTAACAAATACTAGCATGTAATAACAAGCTGAGTAAATTTTGTGGACAACATGTGGTCTGCAACCAATGCCGCGTATGCGTAATATTTTTGTTGTATGGTAGGGCTTATAAATTTGCAATCTCTGAATAATAAATGCGAATTATTAACGAGCACATTCTGCAACATGGTATTCAATTTTGTAAAAATAAATGCGTGCAAAGATAAACTGACATAGATTATTGCAGTTTTAATAAGCACTGAATAATTTGTTAGGACCATATTTCGCTTAACAAACAAATTGCATTTTTATTGATTTATATTGAATGCAAGTCATAATACTGTCAGTACTGGAAGGTATTTTAAATGCACTTGTTTCTAGCAATAGCTGACCACGTACAATGACTTGACGAAATAGACCAAATCGGCATTTTAATTAATAATAGTAATAATAGTTTTACAAGCAGAGAAATTCTTCAAATCAATTTACAAACTGAACACTTGGAAGCAAATGAGCAACTGTGCTCTTCTCACGCAAACTTTTAACCGCCATTGCTGACACTTGGTCACGGTATTATTCAAAATCCTTCCTTGCTGTTCAGCCACAACATAAAGCAAAGCTCTATGGGCTCTAGCTACTACCAATCAGTCAATCAGGACCATGCAATTTTATAACTAGAATCGTGTGAGCCTAATAAGCAACGAAACGTTGTCTTATTCCACTGCTTGTCTATTTCCTGCAACAGTCATGTCTTTTGGCCGCCATATTTCACCACATGCTGGCCACCAAGTGTTCCTCTAACAAATGCACACACTTCACGCGCATTACTCTCCGTATGCCAGCAGTGGGTGGCTTTTTGGCCCACGTAAATCCCCGCTTATTACCAGCCACTAGAAACCACTTGGACGTCATTGTCATTGACGTTTTCAACGACTTCATCGTCAATATTGTCGTTGGACTGGCTTTTCAATTGACATTTTTAGCCCGCTAGCGGCAAGTGGCCAATAAGGACAACGGCCAAGTTCGCCAACCATATTGTCAACTTGGACTTTTGGCCCATTAGAGGCTGACGTGGGTCTCGAACCGTTTGCATGCGCTATTTGCAGTAGCAACGATTTAATCTTAATTGTGCACCAACCAATTGCTCAATCAATCAATCAGTGAGCACTTGTTCAGCTGGCCAAGATGGCTTTAAAAGTCGAGGTCATCCAGTAGCACTGCAACTTGGCCATATGCTAATATTGTTAAGGTTGTTGTGGTTAATGTGCAAAATGCCAGCACTTTGGCACCAGTCGGACAGATACATGATTATACTTACATATATATGTACTAGATATCTAAATACATAAATGTCATTTACACCAAGTTTATTTCCAACACTGCCAATGGAAATGAGCAGCTCATCCACTCACCAGGGTTGGAGCGCAGCAAATGAATTCGGCAGCATAATTTTGTTGGCTGTTTGGGCTTACAGAGCCTTCCACTATGCGTAAAATTGAGATTTTCAGTTTTGTGTTTCGGTTTAGAAACAAATAAACTAAAACAGTGTTGTAAAGCATATTCGCATAAAAAGAATTAGTATCAGAAATAATTATCTGAAAATAAACTTCGATAAAGAATCAGACAGTGAAAAGTTTTGGCTTAACATTTTCTATTTATTTCAAAAAACTCCAAATTTGGAGTTGGATATTTTTTTCAATGCCATAGATTTTGAGTTATTGCGAAAAAAAAATTGTTTATTTTTGTATTAAAAAAAAAGTAACAGAAATATACTCTATGCGTCTGGCTACAAATTCTTTTTAATAAAGAATTAAATTATATTGACAAAATAGTCAAGTCAGGGAATATTATTAAATTATAATTGTATAAATAAGAACAAACAAATAGTTTTTTGTTTCATTAAAACAATTTCAAACTTTATTTACTTAGCTTCCATTTCTTAAAAATTTTTAGACCATTTTTTATAGATTTTTTTTTTAAATTAAAACTAAAAAAAAAGTACTAAATTGACTCATAATAGTCAAATTTTTTTATATGCGAGTTAAATCTATTCTGAAGAATATGAGTGCTCGTTTTTTTTAAAATTAAAAAAAATAATGGAAACTCTGGAAGCTCTTATAAAAAGTACAAAATGTTTAATTTTTGCAGTTTCGTAATAATATTTATTCTTATTCCACGAGTTTTAAGAGATTTCACTTTTGATTAGTAACATCAAATTTTGACATTTCAAAAATAAGAAAAATCACGTCCTAATTAAAAAAAATTTTTTGGCACTTTTTATTTAATTTTAACTAAGCTACTGTGAGAATTTTTTTTTAAACTTAGGCTCAAAAATGTTCTTATTTTTCATTTTTTTCGCATTACATTTCTAAAAAGATGGCGTACGTTAAAGTCGGGCGCAGACGACTTTGGGATACCCTGTACCACCGCACTGCATTTAAGTCCGGTATATTGCTTAAGAATTCCAAAAGACATCTGATTGCAAAAATTGCAAACAAACGAAACGCAACGAATTTTGTACAAAACACGATTTTTTGACCGATTGGTCCTATGGGAGCTATATGATACAGTCAACCGATTTTGATCAAATTTGGAATAGTTCTTGGGAACTCTAAAAAACTTCTTAATGCCAAATTTGGTTACAATATCTTCACAAACAAACGAAACACAACGAATTTTGTACAAAAAACAAATTTTCGACCGATCGATCCTATGGGACCTATATGATATAGTCAACCGATTTTGATCAAATTTGGTACAGTGCTGGGGGTTTCTAAAAAACTTCCGATTGCCAAATTTGGTTATGATATCTTTATAAACAAACGAATTATCCATCTAAAACTTTTGCTTTTTTTCGAGGTCTCCTGAAACACCCCTATGGTAGCTATATAATGTAGTCCCGATATCAAAAAAATAAAATAAACTTGTCTCCTGTGGATTAATAAGGGATCTTATCTGAAAGTTTGGTTGCTCTAGCTCTTACCATCTCTGAGATCTAGGCGTTCATACGGACAGACGGACAGACGGACATGGGTATATCGACTTCTCTAGTCACTCTGATCATACTTTAGGTAACTTTGGGGGGTCTCCGACTTCTCCTTCTGTACGTTACATACATTTTCGGCTTGCACAAACACAATATACCCTTTGTACCACACGGTACAGGGTATAAAAATTATACAAATTTTTTAAATAAAATTATGCAAATTTTTTTTACGTATAATGATTAGTCATTAACAAATATGCTTTTTATTTATTTTAAAGTGTTGCACCAAATCGATTTAATTGATATTTACACCATACATATGGAGACAAAAAAATTTTAAAAAAATAATGATTAATAATTTAAGTAGCGTTCATTGAAAAAATGTAATTTTCCTTAAAAAATATACATATGAAGTTTTCTTCTTTTTATTAAAAAAATTTATAAAATTTTCTTATTATTATTAAAGAAATTTATAAAATTTTCTTATTATTATTTAAAATATTGAATATTTTTTAACATGATATCAAATAAAAAAATTTATGAGTTACATTGACAATCATTAAAAAATATGTTTTTTTTTATTTTTTAAACCTGTTGATTGCTACTTAAAAAATAAAAATTATGGTGATTGAAATAATATTCTTTAAAAAAATTAAATTTGCTTAGTATTAAAAAAAATATATACAAAGTTTTCTTAATATTACTAAGAAACTAAATTATTTTATTTAGCCTAAGATGCCAGTGCTTGGAACCCAGTTAGCTTTAGATTTTAAGCTAATTTATAACTATTTAATAAATAAATAATAAATAAATTATTTTATATTATTCAAAAATTATATTTTTTCAATGAAAATGTGATAGCTACAACTAAAATACAAATGTTTGAGAGCTTTATTGGCAACTTACGATTACAAAATATTCAGTTTAGTCGCAATGAAATAAAAAACTGAGATTTTTTGGAATTTTTTGTTTTGGTACCTAAGAATCCATCGGTTGTTGTTCCTTATTTAGTTAGTCCCATCAGCGCTTTGTATAAGAAAAGGGATTCCAAAAATTTGTAAATTTTAAATTTAAAAAAAAAACTTCGATTTCGTTAGCTTTAAATTTAAAGCCTATACGCAGCATGCGAAAATTTTGCACGGAATGACAAAACTTCATATAAAAAAAAATTAGCAAATAGTGGGATCCATGACTCTACTTTTATTGTTCCCAAGAGGGGTTACTCTCTCTCATACTCTTTCGAAATTCATTAAAAATAAACTCAATTTTAACATTTTACTTATAGAAAAAAAAATTCTGTCAATTTGTTCCTCAATTTCCAACTGGGTAGTTGCTCTTAAGTTCGTTGCAAAAGTTTTTCCCGGTTATTGTTATTTTTGTATTTTGTATTTTTTTTTTTTGCGCATAGAGCAAAGTTAGGATCCAGAACGAAATGAGTTCGTTGGGTTTGTAATGCGAAACAGTTTAATGTGCAGATAATTTGTATGACTGTGCGAAAACTTTTAGCTACTTGTCACGGCTGGTGACTGTATATGCTATATACTATTATATATAGGTACGCATGTATATAGATATTTAACTGTTTCTAGGTTTTATAAAGTGCCAAAAGGTCCGAGGGGCAAAACACATAAAAATGATGTAGAATTATTAACTTTGGGGCGTTTGCATGGCTGCCGCACATCCCATGGCCTGAGGCCATGTGCAAATGAATGTTGGGATAGGGAGTGAAATAGAATTCACCCGTTTTTATTTTATGTGAAATTGTGTGGAACCAGCAGCTCAATGACTCAAAGATAAACGAGCATTGGAATAAGATATAAATTCAAGTTGTGGTCGTCACTGAATACAAGTTAAATAAGACTAATTTGTTAATGTGCTTCAAAATTTATTAAGGCCAAAAGGCTAAGGCCCAAATGCGTATATAGGGGCAATGTTTTTGCCATAAATATTAAAGAAGCATTGGGCAATTGATTGGATTGGATTGGATTAGCTTGAAATCTGAATTAAATATGCGATTATACATAATATATGCATAGGCTTGAGATTATATACTTTGGTGATTTATGACTTTGAAGCAGGTTGATAAGATTTTGGGTCTACCATTACGTTCATTTGCATTACTTTAAGCAGCAAGCGTCTCTATGCAGCTAAGGCAGGTATTTTATTATATTTGTGGTCGGTCTGGCATTTAAGCCAAGTTTGAGTTGGATTTCATAAAAAAAAAAAAGTTGAAATGGTTTTTTTTTTGGATTTGTTTCTTAGCTTCAAATTGAGCAAACAATTTACAATTCCAGCTGTTAGAATTCAAGACCGATACCAATAGCTGCCTGAGTGGAAAAAATTGACTCATAATAAAATAAACTGAATGTAAGCTGAGTTGATTTTTTATAAAATTTTAAAGCACTTACAAATAATTGGATTATTGCAGGCTAAAATTTAACCATAACATATCAAATATTCGAAAGCGTACTCATAATAATAACTTTTAAGAGTTTTGCTAAAAATTTTGTCTTATAGACAAGCGCATGTCCTGCTTATCCGAAATCAACCACAAAATTTAAATAGCTGTTGTAAAATTTGAAGAATCGTTATCCTTGAAAGATCCTGAGCCAAGCAATCGAGCGTTTTAAGTGCCTGTTACTTGACTTTAGCTAAAAGCTAATAAAAAGCAACTTAAGCATGCCATCGTTTTGGCTGTTGTTATATACCTGAATTTGTATCTGTGTATCTGTATCTGTGTATCTATGTATCTCTATATCTCTGCATCTATTAAGCCAGCTCATGCATAATACAAGGCTATAATGCCAGCAACGGCAAATGCTTGCTTTGCCAAGGTGTTGCCAACTGACTTTGTCACATGCGTTATGCGAGGGCGGGTCGCAAAGTTTTTAGCCTAGCCCAGAAACCAGCTTGGCAATATTTTGGTAAAAATATGGAAGATTTTAATTATACTGTGTCGTTTTATAGGGCATATATATTTAAAAAACGAGTCGAAGGCCCCAGTAGCTGGTGCTTGTTAAATTAATATTAAGTTTAGTATTAAATAATAGATTACATAATAGATACAAAAAATATATACACCCAATTTTTTACACAATTTTATTCGATTTACCACAATTAAAGAAAGCTATTCGATTGAATTTAAAAACAAAAATATTTTTATTAATTTCATTTTTATACCCTATACCGTATGGTACAAAGGGTATATTGTGTTTGTGCAAGCCGAAAATGTATGTAACGTACAGAAGGAGACCCTCCAAAGTTACCTAAAGTATGATCAGGGTGACTAGAGAAGTCGATATACCCATGTCCGTCTGTCCGTATGAACGCCTAGATCTCAGAGATGGTAAGAGCTAGAGCAACCAAACTTTCAGATAAGATCCCCTATTAATCCATAGGAGACAAGTTTATTTTATTTTTTTGATATCGGGACTACATTATATAGCTCCCATAGGGGTGTTTCAGAGGACCTCGAAAAAAACCAAAAGTTTTAGATGGATAATTCGTTTGTTTATGAAGATATCAAATTTGGTAATCGGAAGTTTTTTAGAAACCCCCAGCACTGTACCAAATTTTATCAAAATCGGTTGACTATATCATATAGGTCCCATAGGATCGATCGGTCGAAAAATCGTGTTTTGTACAAAATTCGTTGTGTTTCGTTTATTTGTAAAGATATTGTAACCAAATTTGGCATTCAGAAGTTTTTTGGAGATGTTCAACACTGTACCAAATTTGATCAAAATCGGTTGACTATATTATATAGCTCCCATAGGGCCAATCGGTCAAAAAAACGCTTTTTGTACAAAATTTGTTGTGTTTCGTTTGTTTGTAAAGATATTGTAACCAAATTTGGCATTCAGAAGTTTTTTGGAGATGTTCAACACTGTACCAAATTTGATCAAAATCGGTTGACTATATTATATAGCTCCCATAGGGCCAATCGGTCAAAAAAACGCTTTTTGTACAAAATTTGTTGTGTTTCGTTTGTTTGTGAAGATATTGTAACCAAATTTGGCATTCAGAAGTTTTTTAGAGTTCCCAAGCACTATACCAAATTTGATCAAAATCGGTTGACTATATCATATAGCTCCCATAAGACCAATCGGTCAAAAAATCGCGTTTTGTACAAAATTCGTTGTGTTTCGTTTATTTGTGAACATACATTTGGCATTAAGAAGTTTTTTAGAGTTCCCAAGCACTAAACCAAATTTTATCAAAATCGGTTGACTATATTATATAGCTCCCATAGGGCCGATCGGTCGAAAAAAAGTTTTTGATTAAAAATTCGTCTGTTTTTGGTTGTTTATGAAGGTATCATAATCTAATTTGGCAATCAAATGTATTTTGGTGTTCGTAAGCAATTTACCGGATTTTATTGCAAGCAGTGGTACAGGGTATCCCAAAGTCGTCCGCGCCCGACTTTAACTTACGCCATTTTTTTTTTTTTCAAATTTTGATTCAGGTTAAGCTCAAGTATATAATATGCTGCAATCAAGTTATTTTTTGATTTGATTCAAGTACATTACGTACTTACTTTAAGAGTAAATATGAAATTGATTCAAGATGCAAATATTTAGGTTCAAAATCTTGAGAACTTGTTTCAAGCATATTTCATACTCGTATGAAGTATGTTGTTATCACAAATGAAGTTCAAAATGTATTTGAAATAAGATTTCAAGAACATTTCGTCCTAATTTTTTAAAAAATCATGTTCTTAATTGAAGAATTTCGGACTTAAAATCGAAATACTTGAAATAAGATCGAAATTCTACATTTCAGGATTTTCGTCCTTCAAGTGTGGATTTTTTAGTTTCAAGTACAAAATACTTGATTTTTTTCTCAGTGTAGAAATTTAGATAGTGAATTCCACTTTCTAATTTATTTTCATAGCAACTTAAGGACTTACTTCATGTCTTTTTTTACACGTTTTTTTCTGGAGCGTATCTATTTAGTGTATATCTAAAATTAGGTAAAGTCATTAGAAGTACCCTATATTCGTCTTTAGCTGCATACATATTCTAGTCTCAACTGCTTGTATGTTGTTTAACAAGCAGTTCTCAACCGCAAAATCTGTTTTATTAATTTATTTTTATAATCTCCAAAATATCTTGTTTTATGTGGGTTTTTGAGATTATGTCAGAGAGCTGTTTTTTTTAGACCTCAAATGCGGCTTCAGCGGGTCAAAACACTTATTTTTTTTGTGGACCCGTGTTACCATTCTATTGGGAGAGAAGACCATTTGAAGCTTAAATTTGAAAAGTAGATCTTCAGAACACTTTTTTTTTAAGTTATGTCAGAGCTATGGCATACAGATACAGATTCAGCGGCATTAAAGTTCGGCACACTCTTTTTTTGGTAAGCCTGTGTTACCTTTCCATTGGGATAGATCAATCTGAAAGAAGTCCATTTGAAGCGTAGATTTGGAAAGGAGATGATTAATCTTGAAAGATACAAAATCAGATAAATCGTTTTCCAATAAGTCATAAAAATTTGGTTTCCGAGATCTAGGTATACATACAGAGGGATGGTCGGACATGGTGCAATCGCTAGTCGAGGTTATAATAAGCTTATGGACTGCTACGCCTCTTTTTGCTTGCTACAAATGTAGATTGCACAAATCTGGAATATCCTTGAACCTATAGGTACTCAAGCGCTTAGTTATATGGCAAAATTGTATAAATCATATCCAAAATGTTCTTCGGATTAAAGCTGCTCAATTTTTTTAAACTTCGCAAGTGGCTGAGTAAAAAGAAATTTCCTTCAAATAATATGGTCATTTGGAAAAGAAATGGCTATTTTAAGGATTCAGAAGACTATACCATTTTGAAGGCTTAAGAAAATTGCATAAAGTTTATTACTTTTTATTTAACAAAAAAGAAGCTCTTACAATCACATTTCAGCCTACCCTCGCACACTCTACCTTAGCAAAATTTGCCACTTGCCACCATTTTAACCTTGCAGCATTTTGATTATAAAATCGTGCAACTCGCGCGACACTTGGCCAAACAATAAAAGTAGACATAAACTAGCAACCATTGTGGCAAGAAGACAGTAACAGACACCCCCGAGGGTGTCTTTATAAGCACATATACCAACACACACACAGGCATACAATACCCCTCTATATATAATAATGGCTCATTGCAACAGAGTTGGTAATGCCTAAAGGCCGCCTACAACACGTTAGTACCGAGGGCTAAGCGCTAAGCACGGCTAAGACAATCAATTGTGCCCGCAAATGTGTGGCAACATTTTTATATGAAATTGGAACAAGCAGAGCAGTATGGTCCCGGCTGCTGGCTGCTGTCTAAAGCTGGCACGGCTTAGGCCAAGTGCTACTTGGCCTTTAGCGTTTTTGTGGTAAGAGTTGTAAGCTGCTCTAATTACAAACTGCAACACTTGTGTGTGAGACAATTCTGCGGGCTAAGCGGGATTTGCTTAATGCCATGCCCAAATCCCACTTGAATCTTGAAAAGAATAAGCGCACGTTCGCGTGCTACTTGCGGTGTGAAATCTAGTCAAGATTAGGGTTTTGCAATTAAAACCGCAGCTTAGCTGCGACACGGCCCAAAGCCACGGATTAAACGTGTTCGTGTATCTGTGATGTGTGTGTATGTGTGTGTGCGTGTGGTTTTGGTTTTTCCCACTTGAAGATGCCACTTGAAGTTTTTCAAAATCTCAAGTAGTTGCTTTGGTTTGGATATTTATTTTGTGCTTGTTCTTCTGGTAGCTTGTAGGCGTTGCAGAGCAACAGCTTAGCTTCATTGGCTGCTCTAGATCCTTCAGTAGATTAGTCCATTTGGTCATATTATACAGCTGCGGCTACTCCTAAGCCATTTAACGCCTGATGAATTTATGACATTGTGCAAATCTTTACGCGCTTTAAGTGTTTTTTATTTGCCGCACACTTGTCGTTAAAGTTGATTAAAAAAGATTGAATTTTTCCAAAAATTTGTGTATTTCCCGATAGGAAAACTTGTGAAAACTAAAGATGTTGGAAACTTTTTTCATGCTTGTCTCTTTGTCATCATAGTTACAAAAATTTCGTAGAAAAATTTAAGATCTCTAAAAATCTAAAAACTATTCTTTTATTCTACCCTTCGATCTAGAGCGTAGGTAAGTATAGCAAATGTTTCAGAAATAGATTTTCGTACACAAAGATTTTCTGACACTAAACCAGCCCAAAAAAATTAAGTTTGTCTCGGATATACTTAGGTCTGGTTTAGCAGCTCAAGGGCTTTCGTCTAATATACTATCCAAAAAAGTGATTAAATAATCGGTTCCAACTAAGGTTTGAAATCTTTTTAAAATCTGATGAAAGCTGTGGATTTTAATATAATATCGAAATTCGAAATTTTAATAACGTGTCTGCTTGATCGAAATATAAATATATTTGGATGCGTGAAATCCAAAGAAAGACCATAAAACAGATCTACGGCGAAACCTTTTAGAAGAAACGAACCTACTTGAAATACTCAACCATTGGCATGAGTTAGTGCCAAAAAAAATTATTCTCCAATATCCAAACTAGTTGTAAGGATTTTGTTAACGGTCTTTTTAACTTTTTTAAGAGATTAAATACTATCTGCCAAAAGATTTCCATTAAACTTCAACGGGGCAGAGCTTAATTCTCAAATCAGTAGTGAGAAATAGTGTGGGCTAGAATGAAAAAAGTTGAGTCTTCTTAAACCTAGAGCTGTGCTTCATCTTACCCGTCCTTGGGGCACTCAGTGACCCGTAGTGTATTTTGTAGGGAAAAACTAAATAAATGATTTAATTTGAAATTCATCTGGGGCACTCAGTATCCCAAGGATAGGTCTAGGGTTAACGTAGAACTTGCGCACAAGTTCGGGCAAAAATGTAGAGCACATTGCACCTTAACATGATTCAAAAATTAGAAGGTCACGCAATGCGCAGCTACGTTGTTTGTTGCTCTCTTAAAACGAGAGCGCTGGTTCAATTTTGTATGGTAGCTATATGAAATAGAGGACAAATTGTAATAAAACTGCACACAAATGTGTAGACTTAAGGCCTATACGCAGTTCGAAGTATTTCGCATCCCATTTGTAATTTTTTTTTTATATGAATTTGTCATTCTGGCCTTTATATTTTTTTATTTTTATTTTTTTCAATTCTTTATTATTTATTGTATCTCCGCTTTTCAATAAGGGACTAACAATAATTAAACAAATCTTATTTTAATTTAATTTACAATTAATTATAAAATTGCATTTATTTTAAGGGGCCCTAAAAAGATGGCGCTGGGCTGGAAAGGCCTTTATACGAAACACATAAAAATATATAAATATATGATACAAAAATTTTGTATTTTTAAAACATTGTGACCAAATTTGTATGAGCTTTATTTTTGAAAGTCAAAAGTCTTGGAGTTCTCTGAAAAATGGAGTTGTCTTAAAAGTATTCCGCAGGATCTTTAAAAATATATTTCTAAACACGTACTCTGCCTTAAAAAATTTTTAAAAAAATGTTCAGTTTTTATTATAACATTATTTGAAAAGGAAATCAGTGCGGCTTTAGTTTACTTGACGTACATATAGTACGTAGTAAATCGCACTTAAGCACCCTTAAGTGGTTACCTAAGGGGGCGGACGAGTATGCCGAGAAAGTATCAGCGCTACCTGTAGCTCCTGCGTTTATGGACATAAAAAGAACGCTTTAAGATGTTAAGTTTGAAAAAACCAGAACCAAGGCACCAGAATGTGGCATAGTATGCGTTTGTTTCATCTCCCGACCACTCTAGACACAACATAATCCAAAGCGAACATCCAAACTACAGAGGTTCCCCAAAAATTGACAAAGGATGTTGTTACAATTTGTAAAGTGGCACCTTAGCTCTAATCCCCCATAGGATGAATTTTTTACACGACTTATGCTGCATGTTTTAGGAAAAGTTACTCTTTGAAGATCTGGGCTGTCTACGAAATGGTTCTTTTTATAGAATGCTCCAAATGGTTGAGCAAGGGGAGCGAACAGGTTGTCTCCGATTATCCCAACTCCACTCCGTACCTTGAAAAACCAATAATATTCAACTTTTTTCGATTTAAGTTAAGCAACGCATGTTTTTTTTAAATAATTTGCCTCCTCGAATAATATTATAAAAAACTTTTCCATCCGCTATTTCGATTTTAAATTTAATTTCATATAAAACATGACGAAAATTGTAAAAACAAAAACATTTTTGATTAAAGGCAAATGGGATTTTTTATACCCTGTACCTATAGGTACAAAGGGTATACTAGATTTGTGCAATGTATGTAACGGACAGAAGGAGGCGTGGCAGACCCCAAGTCCTTTGTACCAAAATGCTTATCATAACCTCGGGTAGCGATTGAGCCATGTCCGTCCGTCCGTCCGTCCGTCCGTATGAACGCCTAGATCTCGGAGACTATAAGAGCTAGAGACACGAAACTTTACCAGCTGGTGCGCATATTTCCTAAGAAGATGAAGTTTGTTGCATCATGTCAATATCTTTCCCCGTTCCCCCGCAGTAGAGTTTCGCGGTTTTTAGCCACACCGTTTAGTATTTTCATTTGAAATTTAACAGAGCGATGCGTTGTAGCTACATGCATCTATGTGTAAAAAATGAACAAAATCGGACAAATACAAAAGAAGTTATAATCAAAAATGTGCAATATTGGACTCCTCGTAATTATGGTTACAAGTGACCTAGAATCACAGTAAGCTGATTCATCTGGCTCTAATGAACAAATCTACATCCAAATTTTATCGGTGCGGTCCCCCCACCCCCCGCAATCGATTTACCGTGTTTTCTCTCACACCCCTCAACATACCAACTTAAAAATTACCCCGTATACTTTAAATAATTTCTTTGACGTAACATTCGAGTTTCATCAAAATCGTTAAAAATTTACGGAACTTATTGGTACAAATATCGAATTTCACCCAAAAAAAAAATAAATTCAAATTGGAAAGTTCTTAGAAGGAATATGCAGGAACAATTTTTCGAGACAAAAGGTACAGGGTATTCCACTGTCGGGCACCGCCTCGACTGTACCACATTTTTTTTATATGAAGTTTTGTCATTCCGTGCGAAATATTTCGAACTGCGTATAGGCCTTGATACTTAATTAAAAATCGTTTCTTAAATATAAATAAAATTGCAGATACTTTGCATTTTTTTTTTCATTTTAATAGCAGCATGTTTGGGATTACGAATGTTTTTTATTTTTGATCTAGGAATTTTTCCTATATATTTATTGATTTTATCTATTGTATTTATTTATTGTCCAGCACAACAAATACGACAGAATATATGACAGATATTGCTAAATAAACAATACAAAGGCCGGGACTCTCGTGCTTGTAAACAGCAAAAAAACTGGGAAATAAATTGGTATGTTGAGCAACGAAGTTTGTATACCCTTACTGAACTCTTGTGAATGTTGCCTACAAATTAGCAGACTTGTTTGGGATCTTGATTTTAGCTGATCAATAGTAAAGACAATCCAAATCGATATTTGAATTTGGCCTGAAAACTTGGTTTGACTATTAAACACTCATAATTCGGAACATACCTGTCCAAAGTGGTTGCTCTTCGACATCTGTCCATATTATTTTTCATACTTAAATGAGTAGTTTGAAATTTGCATTTGGTATATACATTTGGCCAATTTCGTTGGAAAATATGCGAATAAAATGCAATTAACAAACAAACCAGCAGATGGCTCACCCTATATTATCTTTAAAAAAAATGTTTATTGTATATTTTTATCCATCTTTTGGCCACCCGGTAACCGGTGAACCAGCATCACTAAGGATTTGGAAGAGTTGGTTATTTATGCCCATTACTTTTAGCAAGCCCACCCAAAAATTTAAAAAAGTTCCTAGAAAGTATTTTCTATATACAAAAATCTTGTAGATAATAACCAAATGACAAGAATATGATCATTTACACTCAGATATGATATTTGTTCAAAACTTAAGGAGGTTACACTTTTGGAATAATGAACAATCTTACTGCTAGTAAGCAAATGCAACCCTACAAGTCCACGCTTACTTACTTAGTGGAATTAAAAAGGTCGAACAAACATGACATATGGCAAGGATAAATTTAAAAGAATACTTATGCTCATTTTAATAAAAAGTTTTCCAGGATTACTTTAGAAGTCTTTAAGCCAACCTATAATTGGTATCTAAATTTCCTAGTAAACTTGAGCGATCCGAAGTTTTCGATCATACATATATAAGAATAACATTCGTTATCCCTAGAACAGTGCTCGGCTAATTGCTCTGCTCACACGTACAGTATAATATACGCGTAGCGTGCATTAGTGTGCGCAGCAGAATAGCCGAACTTTTGCTTGTGTTGACGTCGTGTGGCGGAGCGAGTATATTATAAATTATTTCTTACACTTACAAAAATAAATCGTAGGTACAATATTTACTCTTTCAGACATTTGTGAGAATAAGAAATAGACTTTGGCAATGGCTTACCTGTAAAGAAAAGAGATATATGCATTTTTTTATTATTATATATATCAAGATAGTGTAGTAGTCATAAAAATTTAAATAAACTTACAAAAACAGAAATATTTTTAACCATTTTATATAAAGAATTTTAATAATAAAGTTCTGAGCTTGAAATATTTTTAAAACCAAAATAGAGAATAACTTTTTATAGTGTTGTGTAACAACGAATAACAAAAATATTTTCGACACATGAATGCATCTTTAAGAAGAGATAGCAGGAAAAAAAAACATACTTATTTACAAATCGCAATACCTAATAATGAATTTTTTCCAATATTACAAAATTTGGTACTTTTTAAAAGTAGGGTAGTTTTGGTTGAAAATACATCGAAGGTATTTAGTATTCAGTTCGAAGTTGGGCACTTGAATAAGGTTATTTTATTCTTGACTGAAATTTTAATCTCAACACAAAACTGATATGCTTGAGGTAAGGGTATTTATCCAACTCTTCCCTTCCACTTTAATGGACAGATGAGTCGCTTTCAAAAGTGGTTTGTGGATGCTAGCACCAAAATTTTCCGAACTCACAGCTCATCCAAAAACGTTTAATAAAATTCAATTATGAAAAATATACATGACTAAAAAAAAAAAAGAAAAAAAGTTTGAGCGAGTTGCTCGGAAAAATGTAAACAAAAGCAGCCAAGCCAAGTGTGTGTGTGTGTGTATATAGTATGTATATATATCATGTTTATACTATGTGTGTGTGTTGGACAGTGTGTCAAAATCACATTAGATGCTGTTAACTTTTGGCTGTCTCGTATCTGCGTCGTTTTAGCTTTTTATTTTTCTTATCTTTTTGGTCTGGAGGGAGTTTGTTTGCGCACAAATTGATTGATTGCTATTGATGCGTGATTTGTCCTTAACCCTGCCACACGCACATACTCACTCACGCACCCACATACTCACTCATTCATGCACTCACAAACACATGCACACACGCACACCCACACTCACATGCTTTGTCTTACTGAAACCGAATCGAAATTTGTGAGCCCCCCAAGGGCGAAGCACTAAATTATACCGAAAAAAAAAACTTGCTCCCAAAAATAAAACACGTTGTAAATAATGGCTCTTCCCAAACCAGTTTAATGTGTATGTGAATGAGTGTGTGTGCGGGTGTATTTGTATTGGAAACTAGTAGATTAAACACAATAGTGTTTATTATTAACTTTGCATAGACTATAATAAAACTCACTGTACTCGATACACGATATATCGTGTACATAATTATATAGATATGAATGCACACATTCAGAAACTATGGCGATTACTATTCGCATGGGTCGAATAATCATCAAATAAATAATTCTTGTTGAGCATTAATTGAATAATTGGATGGGAATCATTTTTTGATTAGGGATGCTACCAGTGGCGGATTCTCGGGCCGGTTTTCGGGTCCGGACTACTTTCTTTAAGATTTTTTCAAAGGCAAAGTGAGCGGAGGACGTGAGCAACCGCATAAATAAGACAAAATCAGTTTATGGACAATGACACAGCATATGGAAATCAACAGCCATGTCCGCTACACCAAGCTGAGAATCTACAGATCCAACGTAAAGTCGGTCTTACTCTGCGGCTGCGAAACCTGACTGAAGGTCTCACAGGTAAGCTCCAAGTTTTTATCAACTGCTGTCTCAGAAGAATCCTGGTTATATGATGGCCAAGAACCATCACGAACAGTGAGCTGCATAGAGGATGTCAGGAAGAACCTATATTCATCTAAATCCGACGGCGAAAGTGGAAATACGAGCGAAATCCCAAGACAAGCCCTGGGCTGGAACCCTCAGGGAGCCAGAAGAAGCAGGCGCCCTAGAGCATCATGGCGACGGACAACAAACAACGAGATTAGAGCTTCCGGAAAAGCTGGAGGGGAATTAAAGCGCTGGCGAACAATATAAATAGCTGGAGAAATTTTGTTGAGGCCCTTTGCTCCAACAGGAGCATACAGGACACAAACTAAGTCTATGGTATTCCAATAAGCCAGCAACGATTCGCGAGCTGCAGAACAACATTCGGGCCGAAATTGCAGCCATTGGCCCAATTTGGGCCATATTATTTTTCATATATAAATGAGTAGTTTGAAACTTGTATTTGGTTGGAAAATATACGAAGAAAATGCAATTAACAAACAAACCAACAGATGGCCCACCTTATTATAGCTGTTAACTGTTGTTTTGTTATATACACTTCGAAGTGAAAACCCGCACTAAGACCAAGTTCTGGATTCGCGCTTGGATGCTACAATCGAACTTATAATTCCCTATGTCGAATTTACAGAATGAGTTTAGAATCAAGAAAATTCTTTATATAGTAAATATATGTTTTTTAACGTTTATTAAAAGAAATTGTGTAATTTTGGTTAGGAGCTTTTTTGTTGTCTAACTCAACGAATTCTTCTTAAAGGTTGAGAGATTAAGACATTTTATACGGTACGTTTTTTGATGAAGCTATTCATTGTAGCATCCTTTCCTCTTCTTCGATCTTTCTTATTCACATCAGCATTTTTTTTTAAAATTCCGCGGCCTCCTTTTGATTTTGTCCAATCATTCTGCACTCCAGCACTTTAAACACCTCGTGATTCGATGTTTTAGCAAATTCCTTGGCGTTTTTCTAAAGAGTATCTAGTGATTAGTTGCTATATCTGGTATATTCTTTTCCTGAGTAGCTGTTATCCATTACAGCATTACCTTATCAAAAATAAAGTTTTGAAGCCTCTTTGAATCCTCATACTTAAATATCCCAAAAAAGGGAATTTTTTTTTATATGAAGTTTTGACATTTCGTGCGGAATTTTTGCATGCAAAGTATGGCGCTTAAAGAGTTAAGGCCTATACCCAAATGGGATTTTTTTTATATGAAGTTTTGTCGATATTTCGAACTGCGTAGACCCCTTAGGGGAGAAAAATGCCAAAACCCAATAAATTCATAAAATTTTTGGAAATTTAGGATCAATTAAATTTCGAAAAATGTTAACTAGAATTATTTGCTTCCTATTTTATATATGACAGACTTGTTTGCCTGAGCCATATCGATAAACCAGCATCGATATACACAACTAGCATTCACATTCTATGCAACTTTAATAAATAGTTTTCCCAGCCTTGAAGCTACTTTATATTCTTCAAACTGTTTCAGCTTTGGTGCTGTTTAATTTAGATTTTCATTCAACACACCAAAGTCAATTTTCCACTCAAGCAATTGCAAGCAAAAATAATCAAAACAAAAAAAAAAAACAGGAAAAATCTTTGACAATGTCAAACTCTAACCAAGCAGCACTTTGGCTTAGCAGCTCCGCTTTAAAGCAATCAAAATTTCAGCCACAAGCAATTTCACCAGGGAGCATATAAAGTTCTGGCAAGTCTGGCATGCAAATCCGTGATTTTTTGCAACTTTATCTTCATTTAAAGGAACAGCTACCCACAGCAACAACAAGAAGCGAAACGGGCAGGGAATAAGCTTTGTCAGCTTAAAATGGCATTGGGAGAAACCTTTTGTGGATGGTCCAACACTATACACTTGGTCACGAGGGAGCCAACACGTACCAGACACGCCCACCTAGCCGCCCACATGTCCCACACACACAAACACATACTCATAGCATATTCACATCGATGTATTGTGTTTTGGCTGAAGCTCTAAAACTTTAAGTGGAATCTAGCTGGGAAGCTCCTTTGAGTGCCATGATTGCAAAAAATACCAATTGTTGCGCATACGTTCATAAACTTTATTTGCATATGGATAAAGAGAGCTCAACCACACACGCGGCTATATGCAGATACACGCAAATACACTGAAAGAAAATGTGCAAACTCAGTTTTCAAACTAAGCAGTTTTGTTGCAAAAATTATCTACACTCTTGACGCCCTATGCTCCAAATAGGAGTTAAAGAAACATATATATATATATATATATATATTAATCCCATCTCATGAAATAAAACATGTAGTTGGAAGTTTTTTGTTTATTAGGCTCACATAGCTTGTAGTGAAGTTGGAGGCTCCAGCTATTATTTTCCCATATTTACACTAGGTACATAAAACTCGAGTTTTTTGTCTCAAATTGAATAAAATTTATATATGTCGCAAATGGGTACACCCCCAAACCCACTCATCTTCTTATTTTCAATGCTGTACATTTTGATCTACTTAAAATTTGGAATTGCATTATGAGTAAGTCAAATATTCGTCGATGTTCGCAGCATTTCGTCAATTACCCCCAAAAAAGGCAATAAAATCCAAAAAATGCACAAAAACGCCCTCTGGCGGCATGCAACAAAAAAACCAATATCAAAAATTGGTTCTTCGTCGCCAAAACCTGGCCATACATTTGAGTATAGAAAAAAATAACTTGTTTCTGCTTTTTAAATGAAATGTCTAAATCAATGTTTAAATATTTCGGAAAAAATCTATTTTGAAAATTTTAAATAAGGCTCATAGATTCTTCGGTAAAGCTTCTTGGAATGACCCATAGAACCAAAATCGCGATGAGCCATTGTCGCAAAAAACATGGCCCACCCTAATGGATAATATATTTCGAATTTTCAGTGCTCGTCTGGGGCTTAGTGGAGCTTCTAGGCAAAAGTGTCTTAAAATTAATAATTTTTGGCTAAAACTTTCGAGGTAATGAAAAAAAAAAGTGAACCATAAAATTATATTGCAAAAAGGGTTATGTTGAAATCAAACAAACTTCCAGACCTACAAGAAATATCTGAGCTATCCTGACTAGTTCGTAGAGGCTCTAAATTAAGACAGATCAAGAAATGTTTCTTGTGTACTTTATTATGATTATTATAAAAAGCTGTAGAACTCGCTGGGAATAAGTTTTCGGTACACTTTTCCTAGCAAAGCTTGGGAATAAAATTTAGAAAATTGAAATTCGTAAATGCCAACATTTTTTGAACCTTCTGAGAACATAAAAAGCGTACTATAAGATTATTGTCGAACTTTTTTAACGTGTTTTTTGAGCTTTAAAATTTTTTGACAAAATGGAGATTTTTGAAATGCATAAACTCAAAAGTTTTGAAATTCTTTAAACGTTTCAGAATTTTTGGTACCTTCTAAGCGAAAAATCGTGCCTTTTTGACATAAATATTTGTTTTAATAAAGTGAAATAATATAAAAATTGCTTATAATTTAATAAATGATGGTGACTTCTATGCAAAAAGTCTCACTCTTGTCTGAGCGATGCCTATTTTTAATATAGTGAAATAAAATTAAAATTTTTTTAAGGGTATGCCTGTGATAATAATGATATTTTCTATAAAAATTAAATAAATTATAAAAATCCTACTTACTTTTAGAAGATGCAATTCATATGCAATGTTTTTAAATTTGTTCAAAGTTAAGAAATGTGTAAAATATTTTTGAATCCTTTAACTTAAGTTCTGGAGCTATTTTCGAATTTTGAATAGTACCTGCTATGCGAAAAATCGTATTCTTGTATAGAAGATGTCTTTAATAAGAATTGTTTTTTTAAATATAGTAAAATAAAATGAACATTTTTTAATAGGTATATAATGTTATTTTCAATAAAAAAAAGACAGTAATAAAAAAAACTTACTTTTCTGGAATTTTTCAAAACCTAGCTCATACGATTATATGAAAATATTAGCTCTGCCTAAACTATGAAAAATTTACTAAACTAACGTTTCACTACAGCTGGATTTTCTTGCGCCTTCTTCATACTTCAAGTTAATTTTTTTCAGTGTAGCCGTTTTTTTTTTTATATGGCATCTAGAAATTCCAGGAAATTCCATGCAGCAGCCGGCGCCCACTGCATGCGCCTCATTTTTTATGCCCAGCAAAAAAGGGTTAACAAAAATAAAAAACGCAGAAGGGTTAAATTAAAAAAAATAAAAAACTATTTAAAAAATGTTTTTCCTATTTTTTATGGCCTCATCACGTTGCGCCCGTCGCGAACCCAACCATAAAATAGCTTTGTTTTTATGCTTGAGAGCAGGTAAATTGAATGCAGAGCAATTGCAGGACCAAGGCTTTGTCTCTGACCAGGATAATTAAATTGTCTGCCTGCTTCGCGCCGCTAGTTGGCAATAGAGGGCGCTGCTGGGCGGCAAATTTAATTTGCCAATTGTTGCAAGGCAGCCAAGATGCAAACCTTTGACCACAGACCGCATGGTCAGTGAATGACAGTATCTATGTGGAAGTATCTGTGTGTGTGTGTGTGCAAGTATCTGTGTGTGTTTTAAGTGACAAACAGGTGTTGTTCGTTGCTTTGTAACTCTTACTGCTTTCATTCATATTGAAAGCCAAGTTTTTCTTAGCTTTTTGCGCTTTGTTGTACATTTTGCTTTGTGCTGTTGTTGTGTCTGTATCTGTATCTGTGTATAGAAGTATCTGTGCGCTGGTTTTACTTTAATTGAAAAACTTTTATCAACTAGTTGAATTCATTAGCGAATTTCACGCTCTATGTTTAAATATTTTTTATTTTTTTTTAATTTTTTATGCTTTGTTGCAACTGTTGCATAAAATCAACTTAAAATTAAGAAAAAAATAACTTGGTATAACTTTACTTTTATTAACATGCTTGCAAGATGCATACTTTGAATAAATAAGAACGAACAACTAAATGAAAAGAAACTAATAAAAGGAATAACTCGCTGAATAAAAAAGTACGTTTGAACTTGTTCAATAAAATGAACTAGGTCCACCCAATTCTAGGCCTTATATAAAATAAAAAATTTTAATCTATGAAACCATAGTTTTAAAAATAAAATTGTCAGCAAAAACTTTTAAGGCAATAAAATCAATGAGAGTTTTTGAGGCAGCTCCTACTTTAACCAGTTGTGAATTGTAAATAACGAAAAGCGCAAAATAGCATGCTTTTGGAAAATTGTGTGCAGTGTATTCCAATGCGCGGTATACTTCCAACTGTTTTCACTTATTGTTCGCAGCATTCGACTTCCAAGAAAAAAAATTTAACATGCCCTCTGCAAGGGCCTTTAAAAGGCCAACAATGGCACTGACTGGGGGCGCCACAATTTCCCGCATATTTCAACTTTATGAAAACAAAAAAAAAAAAAAAAACAAAACAATATAAAGTATTGTATAACAAGCGCGTTGTCAACTTTTTGAATATTCATTTGGCACTGTATTGCTGTTGGTTTTGTTTTGAGGGCGGCAACAAATAAATGAAATTAAAAAGCAGTTTTAATAGTAAAATGGCCCAATTGGCAAAAACAAAAAAAAAACAGACATGGCCAAAAGCAATTTCCAGCAACAGGCAAGAAATAATTTCAAAATATATACAAGAATTAAACGTTTAAATTATAATAGACCAACTTTTGTGAGCAGCTTATGAAACTTTTGTTGTTTTCGTTATGGAAATAATGCTTTATGATATTTTAACGTATTTTAAGGAATTTTTATGTGCTGCCATTAATCTTTTTAATGGCATATAATCGAACAATTTCCTTTGAATATTCAGCTTAAGTGTTATGTGTATATAAAAGCACTTCAATACTAAACACAATGACTCTCTAAATATCTTATTTAAATGTTAGCTGCAAACAGCATGACTTGGCTTTAAAGCTATTACTTGAGTATTCCTAAAGGATTTTCAAGAGCAGACAAACAGCTTCAACTGTTTTGTAAAATCTGTTGTGGCTTCTGCTAAGTACACAGCTCCCCTTCAAGGGCTGTGGGTGGCCACCCGCTGTTAACTGTTTTTGGTAAAGTTATTTCAGGAATTTCACTTGTTTTTTTTTTTTTGCATGTCCAAAAAAGTTTTCTGCCAACTACAACTAACGGTAACAACTGTGCCTCTTGGAATGCAATACAAATTTTTGCGCAAAAACTAAGCGACTTGAAGCTTTAAGGTTAGTGGCAGCAAACAAAATAAAAAATGAAGCAGGGCCGGAGCTAATGAGACTGCGGTAACTGTGGACCTAGGACTTTTATTCTTAATCAAGTAGTACTTACTATTATTTTAAGTAAACAAAAGAATTAAATATATGTAGTTGCCAATTAGGGTATCGATACCTTCAGTGGTACAGTTCTGCTGGTCGATACTATAGTAACAATTTCTAAGATGATACAGCTTCAAAAACAAATATGTCGTGATCTGGAGACAAGGCATATATTTTCTTATAAACATCGACGCGCTGAATCCGAAACAGAATTGGACCAACGGTTTCAGATTCTACCCTAACCTCAAAAAACCCCACAACAATGTTTTCGAGACCGCTTATACTGAATCCGAATCCGAGATTGAAACGATAGTTCTTTGAGATAACGTCCAAAAAACAATTTAGTATTTTATACAATCGGTGCAATGGATCTAGGTTCTACACTTACTTCAAAAAACCCCACAACATATTTATTATCAAGCGTTATTTTTAATATTATTATTATTAAGTGGCCATGACAACCCGTTATCGGGTTATGGCCGACCTCAACAGTTCTCCCCAGGCAACTCTGCTTTGCGCGCGTCTTTTCCAATTAGAAATACCAAGGGTGGATAGGTTCTCCTCTACCTGATCCTTCCATCGGAGTCGTGTTCGTCCCCTTCGTCTCCCTTCGCCGACTTTCGCTTCGAACACCTTTCTCGCTGCAGCTTCTTCATCCATACGTACAACATGCCCGAGCCAGCGCAGACGTTGTATTGTGATGCGCCGGACAACATCTATGTCATGGTAGATCTCATACAGTTCGTGGTTCATCCGTATGCGATAGTCGTCCCCAAAGCGAACGGGACCAAAGATTTTACGAAGTATTTTTAGTATACAATATACTTTTGGGTTCGCTCAATCCAAGTCTGAGGTCAAAACGACCCCAGCACGACGGTTTTTTTTAGATATCACTCAAAATTAAAAAAACCATTAAGGGGTTTTTGGAGGTTATGTCCAACCCATGACGTGCTGCGTTTTCTAAATCTCGGATTAGGCCCTTTGTAAATCTTGTAACTCTGACTACTTCTTAGTGTGAGTCTATGGGTGCAGCAACCACTGGTGTACAAGACGAGCTAGGCTTAGGCTATTGATAGTTACTGACTTGGTGGACATCCAACTTAGTTCGCAAAACAACTGGTTTGTTATAAGCTGGGATAATCGAATCCTTGCATCGCGCTGAGCGCCAAGAGTAGTTATACCTAACGGTGGTACCTTGAGAGGGAAACTTGGAGTAGGTGGGTGAGGTAACATATGTTCCACACTATGCGACTTTCCCAGCTTGCTACACCTAGCAAATATATTATCAAAAAAAAAGTACGTAATTCCAATTTCAAACAGCCAATAATTGACTATCCGATATCAAAATTTTACAAGAAACAGTATCTGCGTATGAATAATGCGCTTCTTATCTTTTACGGTCGACAATATCTAGGTGTTCCCACGTAGAGATGTTCAGACAAATATTGGTTATATCGATACCCAAATCGAAGCTGATCATTTAGCTATAACTTTTTTAAGTATAGCATAAGGATAACCAAAGGTTATTATCAAGCAACATCAGTATTCCCGACTTCCGAAATAAAAACGGCTACCTTAGTATAAACCGTACCAGGATGAAGTGTATTTAGGTAAAATTCAGGGATTCCCTAATATCTGAGTTTCTAAAAATCACCATGGATTGAGCTGAAATAACTCAGCCAGAAATCACAGAACAAACGCAATTTGAAACTCGAACCATATATCCAGCAGCAGTACATCTTCTCCACGTAAAAGAGTATTCACACTTCGCCTATACAGCGCCAGTTTCGCATTTATTTTTTTGTGGCACTACTTTTGGCATATATTTGGCGCGTTGGAATTTGCAAAGTATGCATGTAATTTTCGCAATTTTCATTTGCAGCTGTGTTGACCCGCGCCATCTCTGGTATTTTGTGGCGCAGAGGCACAAACAGTATTCGTGCCGCACTGTATTAGCAATGTGATCCCTGCCAGGGCCATTGCAACAAGCGAAATGAAGTTGAAAACCGCATATTGCCGCTGTACAGGAGCTTGATGCTCTTGCATGTGCCTAGTACGTGTACTAACATATGCATAAAGTTATATATAGTGTCTATGTACATTATGTATCTCAATTTTTCACAAAAAGTTGACAAAATAAAAATGTCGCCATGACGGCATGCAAAAATTATGTATTGCATACTTGCAGGCGTCGTGCTGCAGTGGCTGGCAAAAATAACAAATCTAATTAAAGTGGCATGCACTCGTATATATATAGTTCCATGTGCATGAAGAGAACGTACTACAAGATACAGATACATGCATGCAAGTTGCCTGTTCCATGTAAAGGGGCGGACATGGCGCTGACAGGCGTGGCTTTGGGAAGCCGGGCGTAGGAAATCAACTTAAACAATTCACTCGACACGCGCTGGGCGTAACGACATCAGCAACAGTAACAAAGGCAACAACAAGAAAAAACTAGTGGGCCGGATGCAGTCGAGACCTACCGACTGGAATATACACTGTAAACGTTAGCGCAAGGGTATATCTAGCAGAAGGTGGCGCGAGAGAACAAAAATTCTGAATACCAAAATGTGTATTATAAACTTGGCTGAAGACTTGAGCCATGACAAAATAAATTATTTATGTCGTCCTGTTCATTTTGAACAGCTCAATCCCAAGGTATAGGGTAATATGATGCCATTAATTCCCCATACAGTAAATAGATAACAAATTTAGTGCCTACGCCTTTTTTTTATATTATTTTTATTGGTAAATTCGAACTGCTTGTTTGTAGTCTAACTAACAAGCAGTGTCAGTTAAAAAATTGCACACACTATCGACACTATTCGAAAACCTTCATCTGTGCTAGAATAATCTTGTCTAGTTGCTCATACAGACGCGTCTGCTACGCCTCCTCTCCTGCCTATTACATATATTACACAAAAATATACAATACCCTTGACCCCATCATTACAGTGTATAACTACAATTACAATGGCAATGATAATGATGATTATCATGTTTACGATAATAATGAAGTTGGCAATGATGTTGACATACAAAAGCCATGACGCCTCTGCTTGACATAGAAAACCAGCCATTTTGGTTCTCTTGGCAAGTCATCTACAGAGCTGCCTGCCATGTTGTCTTACTGCCATTTGCTTATCCTTGTTTCGTGGATCATGTGCAGACATGTCGTTTGCTAGACCGCATTCTGTTTGTTACAAACATCGAACAAATCTTTGATAACACAACCCACAGGGTGTGGGATATAAAAATCTAGGTAGATCTTATTCTTATTATCGTACCTGTGCAACAAAGCAAGAAAAGAAAGAACTATTTAAGTTTCATTTGCTTCTAAAGTCATATTTGTTTTGAAAACTGATTTTCTTTTATACCAGCAGGTAACAAGAAAAATGCCCTAGATCTTTAAAATGCAATTATCTCATTTGTTTCTTGATTTAAGACTAGAAAATATTATAAATATTTATTTACATTTTTTAAATTCAACTTCTATAAGAATAGAATCGAGAACTCATACAATTTTCTTTTTTTCCACGCCAAAAAAGATATTTCAATAAATGTCGACTTTTCGTACACAAAAGTCTATTAGGCTTATTTCAATATTATGTGCATCTTATATTTTCGGAATAACTTTTCTTTACATCATAAACTTTTAGATTTGCCTATACAAACTTAATTTTTTTTTTAGGCGCTACACTTTAGTTTGAAAAAAATGTAAAACCTTTGTTAAGAACACCAGAAAATTGTCATAGTTCCAAGAACCCCAACAATTTGCTTTTGTCGTTTAAGAATGATGTTTTATATATTTTCTTTATAATAAAATGTTATGTTGCCCTGTACCTCCCAAGTTTTGCAATAATATATTTTAATAGATTTCACGATCGAAATTCGATCAAATTTAGCGAGAATTCGGCATAAATAAAACGAAGAGTGAATTACTTGATGAACTACTTTTCCAAGCGGTTTTTAAGTTATAACAAAAAGTATGCACTATTCTTGTAAAAGCGTCTAGCTGATCTTGGCACAAAAATTTATTCTCAACGATTTTTAAAACTTTTATTACAGAGATCGTTTTATATGTAAAAAAAATTTAATTTATTTTGTGAATTACAGTTTTTACGGCATAATTTAAAAAAATTGTTTCTCTTCACAGATTTTAATCATTGTTTCTACTATTTAACAAATTTTGATTTTAAAACAATTAATTAATTATAATTTCCTTATTTTTTGTACAAATATTAATTTTTAATTAAATTTAATTTCCTTGTTATTGTTTTAAATTTTTATTTTTAATTAATTATAATTTCCTTATATTTGTACACATACATATTAATTTTTAATTACTTAATTAAATTTAATTTCCTTATTATTTTTTTTTAATTTTGATTTTTAATTAATAAATTAATTTTAATTTCCCTATTTTTTAAATATGTTCCTTTAATATTTGAATAAAAATTTCCTAGTTTTAGGCGCGTAGCAGTTTAATATAACTGCCTAATCGGTTCTTAAATTTTTAATATTATTATACATATTTTTTAAAATACAAAAACTATTATTATTCATAATAATATATTTCTTTTTATTTTAAAAATCAAAATTTTTAAATCATATTTTCATGTCAATTTTTATTTAAAAATCGCGAATTAACTCTTGTTTTACAATTTTAATAATAATACTTGAAAATAAAAATTATTTATAGTATAAAAATGTTTTTTTCGGTCTTTTTATCAGGCAAGTATTTATTTATTTATTTATTTATTTATTTATTTTTTGAGGGGTACAACTACGTACAGTTGACATTATATTATAAAAAAGTACATATAAATTATTTAGAAAAGAAAATAGAGCGAGGGAATTGATATGAACTAATCCGCGTCTCTAGCCCGATGGGTGAACTTTTTAATGATATGCACCAACTCACATCAAGAACTGGCCAGAAACTTGGATTTACAATATTAAAGTTGAAAAAAGGAAGCAAGATAAAAATTAAACATTATATCACAAAAAGAGCCAATGGATCACCATTGACCAAGTGGGTGACTCACAATATAGGATTGGTCAAGGATGCTCGAAGTGGCAAGTCAAGGTGACTTAAGATAGAAGAAGTGATAGATTGAATAGACCGTTCGAAAGAGAGGAAATTGTAAAAGTTATTATAGTTAGAGCATAAGACACGGAAAGGGTCGTGCAAAGCATAATTAGATCTACAAAATTGTAAGGCTAAGGGTCGAAAATTACGAGTTACTCTGGATGGTATGACCAAAGTAACTTTGCTAAGGAGTACATTGGAATCGATAAGACCGAGTAACAGTTTATGCAAGAATAACACGCCGTGGCATGTTCTGCGATGATTTAAGGAAGGCAATTTTATAAGGCGAAGTCTATCAGAATATGGCGGCAGTCGGATATTTGGGTCCCAGTTTAAGCCACGAAGTGCAAAAAGGAGAAATTGCTTTTGTACGGACTTAATCATGTCCTGATAAAGGTGGTATTGAGGGCTCCAAACGCAGGAACAATATTCCAAATTGGACGGACGAGAGAAATATAAAGAAGTTTGGTTGTGTAAGGGTCGTTAAACTCTTTGGACCAACGCTTAATAAAAGCAAGAACACCTCTAGCCTTATTCACGATGTTGCAAATATGGTTATTAAATTTAAGGTTATGATCAAACAAAACACCAAGGTCAGACACACTCTTGATGCGTTCTAAGGTAGAAGATTCTAAAGAGTAAGTAGCCAAATAAGGAGCAGAACGATAAAATGTCATAACGTTACATTTTGTCTTGTTGAGAAAGAGTTGGTTGATATTGCACCAAGATTGCATGTTATCAAAATCATGCTGAAGAAGTAAGTACTTATTATTATCGGAGTAGGACATACAGAGTTTAACATCATCCGCATACATAAGAATGTGAGAAGATGAGATTACCTGAGGGAGATCATTTAAAAATAAGTTAAAAAGAAGAGGGCCTAGATGGCTACCTTGAGGTACCCCTGACGTGACCATAATTTCTGTAGATTCGCAGCCTTTAAAAACTACCTTCTGGACTCGGTTGGATAAATAGGACGATATCCAATTTAAAAGACAAGACGGAAACCCCAGACGAGACAGTTTAACAAGTAGAAGACTATGATTTACCGAATCAAATGCTTTACTAAAGTCAGTATAAATGACATCAGTTTGTTTTTTTTCCGTAAAACCAAGATTAATAAGAGACGAAAGTTCTAAAAGGTTAGTAGAAGTGGACCGACGTTTTACAAACCCATGTTGGGAATCCGACATTAAAGAACGACAGTAGTGTTGCAATTGTGAAGTTACAATCCTTTCAAAAACTTTTGGAATTGATGAAAGCTTGGCAATACCGCGGTAGTTCTCAATGTTGGACTTGGAACCTTTTTTGTGAATAGGGATAATAAAGGATTCATTCCAGATGGCCGGAAGATAAGAATATTTTAATGAAGTGCGGAAAAGAACAGATAATGGTGTAGAAAGAGAGGGAGCACAATGCTTTAAGACGCAACTAGGAATGGCATCTGGGCCAGGGGAGAAGGATGATTTAATGGACAGTAGGGATTGTAAAACGTCGGTTTCAAAGATTTCAGGATAAGCAATAAGATTTGAATGTGGTAGGTTATAGGGATAGTTAAGGTCAATGCAATTAGGGTTGACAGAATAGGTAGTTTGAAAAAATTTCGCAAACAGGTCGGCGATTTCAGAATTGTTAGTAGAGCTTTCATTTTTGAAATATAGCGATGAAGGAAATAAGGAAGATTTACGTTTAGAATTAACAAAAGAAAAAAATTTTTTAGGATCACTACAGAAGTTAAGCCGACAGCGGGAAAGATAATTATTGTAGCAAATTCTGTTAAGAAGGACGAACTTGCTGCGTAAAATAGAAAACTTATAAAAGTCGACAGGAGATCCAGATTTCTTAAATTTTTTGTAAGAAGAAGACTTGCGATTTTTTAAAGAGGACAGACTAGTAGTAAACCAAGGCGGCTTTAAAGAAGGAGCCGGGACAGAATAAGGGACAAAGAGATCAAAAGCAGCGTATAAAACCCGATAGAAATTAGAAATGGATAAGTCAAGGTCATTAGTAGTCAACAAAGGCAACCAGTTAACTTCGGACAAAAATTTATTAAGACCGACAAAATTAGACTTGCGAAAGCAGCGATACCGAAGAGCGTGAGCATGTGGCTGATTTCGGTAGAGACCATTAAATTTTAAAGAGATTTGTAATGTCGGATGGTACGGATCCTCGGGTACGGAGAGCGGACAGACCCTAGAAATTTCAAAATCAGAATTATCATTGACAAAAACGAGGTCAAGCATTCTATTTGAGCAATTGTGTATAAAATTTATTTGGCTGAGAGAGATATCAATCAGTCCTGTAACAAACTCATGATTACCAGATGGAAAAAGAAAACTAGAATTGACTGAACTAAGCCAATATAATGTAGGCAGATTAAAGTCGCCTAAGACGACAATTTGATCCCGAGTACCAACAGAATCAGCCACCATACGAATGGCAGTGAGATGATTCTGATATACACTCAAGTCGAAGTATAAGTATAAGAAGTATAACAAGTATAACTTAAAATTGATTAAAAAAAACCAAAAAGCATTTGGTAGTCTTCCCAGAGTCATTGACTGATAATACCTTTGCTCAGTAGCCGATTTTGGCACAGGGGTTTTTGAATTTTTGATTTCAGTCAGATATCAATTTAAATAAATCAATCAGAGCTACTCCAACATTCATTTGATTCAATTGATAATAAATTAAAAGAAATAAATAAAATAAAATGAAAGTTCAAAATCCGCCTCCATACTCGCTTTTGCTCAGAGTTGCATTACGAAAAATTCTTTATTTTTGAGTAAATTAACTTTAAACTTTATTAGGAGTGTTTTTTACTTATAAATCGATTTGTGTCATCGGTTATTAAAAATCCTTGGGGAAGTTTTTGTTTTCTAACAAGATACTTTGAGATCAAATAAGCCTCTGTAGACTCTTTTGGATTACAACGTAATGCAAATACTTCTTAAGGCTGATACATTTTGGACTCAATTTGAACTTTGGGTCTAATGGGAAATTATTGGGAAATTATATGCGTACTTTTAAAGTCTGAAAACATTTTGTTTTAGCAGCTTATTTTGGAGATCTTGTATATGAGATGGATTACAAAGCAAATCCGTATATAGTAAGCTTGCTTTTCACACTCGAATTTAAAATAGGGTGCTTCCTCCATTCCCTGGTTTCCACTGGGTAGTTTACTCAAAATTGAGCATATGTAAATGTAACTGTATTTGCCGCCATATTGACTGCATAAAACTTACAACTTGAGCATGTTCTTCTACGCCCAGTGTTTGGGGTGTGTACTTATCAGTGTTGCATGCAGATGCGTTCAGGTCAAGCAAGTGCCTGAAACTATTTTGTCTTAGAGCTGGTGAAAACCACAAGAATCCAAGCGGAGCAAACGAATACGTGGCAAAAACAAATGAACACGTGTGCCAAATTGTAGTCTCAGGTCAGGTCGTAAAATCAAGCGTAGTTAGAAAAAACCGTAAAATTTTTCGAAAATTAAAGCGCCAGACGTAGTGCTGTAATAAAAATAAATCCCCGAGTATATGCAAAAATTTAAAAGCCGTTTATGAGCGCTGCTTGAGCACCAAATGTTACCGGGCAATAAGAGGTAGAGGTGAGATTCGCGCGGTTGCCTCATAAAAGTTGCGCTGCTAAGCCGACGCCATAAAAGGACGACACCGCAAAAAAGGATGCAAGCCGGCCCCTTCAGGTAATGTCCCAAAGCAGGTAGCCAAGTTGCCCAAGTTAATTACCTAGGCGCCGGCGCATAAATAGCCAGCTGAAAGCAGTTGGTCAGCACAGTACAGCAGCAACCAGCAAAGCGAACACATCCAGCCAGTTAAGCGTCCATATTTCTCGAGCAGAACAAAGAAAGTCGGAAAACTGTGATCATGGGCAGCATACAGTCACGCAACGAGACCGTCAACGTGGGACCCACCATGTCCACTACAGCCAGCATAGCGAAGCACTTGGGTTGTCTGCCACGCCTGCGCCTGCCCAACATGCTGCATAAGCTGCGCGGCAGCCTGATGCGTCATCTACGCCGTCGTCGTCTGCAAACCAATACGGCCGCAGCACGTGCCAGACGTCTTACACGCAAAGCATCCTGCGCCGCACTACTGCGTCCCATGCCACGCTGCTCTTCATTTGGCTCCTGCGGCACGCTGCTGACGCTTTCCAAGCGCGCTCCAGCGGCACAGCAAGTGGATTGCAAGTATGCCGAATGGAAGTGCATGTTCGAGCATGCAGCAGCTAGCAGCCATAGCATGCCACGTGCACATGACATCACTGAGGCTTTGGCTGGGCAGACAACGCCACGTGGATTTCCCTCACATACGGATGCACGTCACTTCCAGATCATGCAGGCAAAGCCCATATATGACGTGAAGGTTAGACGCCGGCTTTCGTTTCGTCTGCCCAAGCTGAACAGCGAAGCAGCTGGCGTGCGCCGTCCGACATCACGTGAGCGACGCGCTCAGGCTCAGCTGGACGCACAGCTGCAGCGGGATTTGAGAGATCTGGAGGACTACTATGGCGGCTTTTACTATGCACGTCCTTTAGCCGAGCGTTTGGTGGGCATCTAACAAGATTGCAATGTGCCACAGCCAATATTGTGATTAATTTTTAAACAGATATTTAATATTATATGTTGCATAATCCTTATTTCTAAATCTTTGATAATTGTAAATCCTAATTTGAATAAAATTCAAGATGCAAAATACATTTTTATTTGGTGTACTAGTATTTAGGACTTTTCTAATCTAAGCTATAATGGGCTGACTTGAAAGCTGTGGACGCAGTGCAGCGGTGCCCGATACCACATAATTGTGACACCCTAACTAGACAAGGGACATCCCTTTAAGGTGGTTGATTGTGAGAAACCCGACTGAATTGGCAGCTTTGACATTGGAAGAGATCACAATAGATCTGGATTGAGAGGCTGTTCCGCGATAACATTCAGTGGATTGGTGTTGCGCAAATGGACTGACTTGGATGCTGTGGACGCAGTGCAGCAATGCCCGATACCACAAGGACATCGCTCTTCGGTGGCTTGAGAATTTTTGAAGCCCGAATCAAAAGAATCCTCAAAAAGTTATCGGAAAAACGATAAAAACAAATTATTAATATTATTAGAAATAGATTAAGGAAAAAAAATGTTTAGATTTGTGGGATTAAAGTAAAGTCCTTACTAGGCAAAGTATAGCGTTTCAATGCTCAGAGACTAGCGATTAGAGCCATCCCAGTGTTTAAGGTCGAAAATCTGACTGGCATTGAGATTTGAAGAGATTACTGTCGATCTGCGAAATTGAAGTATGTGATGTATTCGAACTGAGAGTTGAAGACTCTTTTTTGTTCTATTTAGTAAGTTGATGATCATCTTAATATCATAAATAAACGATTATTTTTAGCGATGACGTGTTACGCAAATCTATGCTGGAATTAAATTAATTTTTAATGACTTCCTACTAAGTTTTCCACACATGGCCATCGAAAGAATGGAGGCCCGGCCTTTTTGAAAGGACAGTTTTTGGGAGGACAGTTTCTGATGCCAGACATGTGCACAGTTATTTAAATTCTTTTACTGTTTAAAATATTTTAACTCAAACTAAACCAAATCTCTTTTAAATGTTTACAATCTCTTGGTAAAGCACTTACATTTTTTCAACTGCTTAGTAGTTGTAGGTCAACTTCAGCTGCCTTGCAAGCATCTTCCACTGCTAGTCTCTTTATTCAACTAATCGCATCTTTCAATGTCGCCACAAATTTATGAATGGATTTCAACGACTACAACGAATACATTCGTACTGCAAATGAATGCGCACAAAATATTTCATATGTACCATGAATTACGAGCAAACTTGCATCATGAGCAGCATTTTGGCAGCCACATCCAAACATTAATCTTGGCCCTGTCAGGCGGTTGGTTGCCTCAGCTACGTCTTGTGACTTGATGAATGAAGTGAATACCCTTTTGTCCCCAAAATGGGAACAGTCTTGCGACAACTGGCGACGTATAACTTGGCTAGGCTGCAGCAGCCCAACGAATTTTGCTTTGGGTCTAAAGTGAACTCGATCGAATCATTTACAGGCCACAAAAACCACTTGGTGTTGCCTTGACATGATGAGCAGGCAAATTAGCTGATTGAAAAGTCACAACATTACACAACACCGATAACAATATGAAGTTAGAGATGGGCGTGAAACTTTAACTGGCTGTTTCGTGAGCGCTTAATGAGAGCACGGTCCATTATTGAAAAAAGCGAAACCAAATTGATTATGTTTCCGCGTCTTTACTATATGTGCATTAGGGGGCTCTGCTCCCCCCTCATAATTTGAGATGGAAACACGAAAGAACACAAAGCAGCTGCTAGCTCTGTGAAGAAAAAAAATAACAATGGGCAGTGTACTACTGATTCTAGACCAATCTCTCACTGTTACTCAAAAAGAACAACAGCAACTCAGCAATGATGTATGATTATTTTTATAAATACTAGAGGGCTTCGCCACCTGCTCACTTCAAAAGTAAGAATCACGCCAAGAGTCAAGGGTTACCGCAAGAGGTAAATGATGGACGTAGGACAACCTTTTTGCTATAAAATTTAAAAATAATTACTGTATGTCCACCATTTATATGCATTTTATCAGATTATGCAACTAAACATCAAGAATACAACGATTTAAATTTATACCAAAAAAAAAAAAAAATACCTTCTGATATTACTCATGCCACTGCTCGTCTAGCTTTTGTCTTATAAAATAATTTAACAAACAATAATGTATCCCAGGGTGCCACTTCTTATATTTATTTCGTGAACGTGCCAGAGAGAACCACAAAAATTCAACACGCGCCCATCTCTAACCTAGACATACCTAGCGCATTCAAATTGAGTGCAAGGTTACAGAGAGTGTGAGCCAAAAGGGGGGATCATCGTGACACATTCACAATGTCGTATAGATTGTTGGGGTTCTTGCCACATTTGTTGTTGTTGTTGTTGTTGGCCAACGGCCCATTGGCTATGATTAATTGTGTTGCTCATTTATATGGTGTGCCACCTTTATAGTAGGACTTTGTTCTTGTAGATACACTCACAAACACAAACGGACACACACACATATATATAGTTGCACCAGACATGCCTCAGATACTTGGCTAGTGTGTAGATACATAGATATATATACAAATGGCATGCATGATCTATAGCTGCACTTGTGGCAGGAAACAAGCTTTTATATAAACTTGAGATACATTTAATGAAATTAATTAGTCTGTATTGTTTAGTTCCAGAGACAAAGCACAAGCGAGCAAGCAACATATTGATGCATGTTGGAATATTTATTAAATTTTTTCTTTATCAAAAAAGCAGTCGGCATTCTCTTAGATCGATCTCTCCGATTTTGATGATTTTCGATAAAAATATTCACCATTAATTTTTTAATGTTATTGATTATTGAATATTTAGCTAGACTTTTCTCAAACAAGTAAAAGCTCGTTAATAACAGAAAATATTTTTTTAATAAAATATAAAACTTCAATACTTTAAACTTTTTACAATTTTAAAAAATATTTTTTTACAATTATCAAATTATAAGGCAAATTTATAAATGCATACATTCGAGTTCTTTAGCAAAATAAACTAATACATTATTCATAAAACTATTTGATTTAGGTTCCTGACTGTTGAGTAGGGCGTACTTTTCAGACAACCCCTGTTTACATAATTTTGGGTTCACATTTTAAAAATCAATCTAAACTATTCTTCAACTTTTGAACATATGTTTGTCAACATATGCAGCTAGACATGGTATATTATAAATATTTAAATCAAACTAAATTAATACTAATTGAAACTACAAAGGTTTTAAAAACAGATTAACACAAATTTTCTTTCATTTTGCTAAATTAGATTGATTAAATATTAATATATATTAAGCCAGACGAATAAAGAAATTGATATTGTGAGCACGTATGTGCTTAGGCATATAGTATATGGATACTATATACCTAGGTTAGCTTATAATAAACAATAAAATGATTTAGCCATTAAGGTCGACACATCGATATAAAAACAATCACGGTCATAATGAATATTTAATCGATAGGCGCAAAGTGCTTATTGCAATTACAGTGAATATTTTTAAAAATATTTTTTTATTGAAAATAAAAGAAGGGTTCGTAACTTCTATAATTTAAAAAAAAATCATGAAAAAATCATTTTTAGTTTTTGTTTTTTTGTAAAATAATTCTAATTTTTTTAAATAATATTTAAAAATCGGCAAATAACTTTTATTTTTTAATTTGTATAGTAGAAATTAAATGTAATAGTAGTAAATTTTTTATTTTAAAAATTAAAAATAAAACTCAAATTTGAATATATTATATTAAATATAGGGTAAGCTGGGGCAAACCCGACAGTGTGGGTAAACCCGACCATTCTGTTTCTCAAAAACGGCAACACTGAGCGAGCTCATATTAGTGTTGTCATGTAGAGCATTAAAAATTAACCAAAATGGCAGCATGACAGTTGTCTGTCGGTCTACATTTAGATGCTCAAACGACAAAAAGTATATTTTTACGATTTTCAATTTAATTTTTGTGAATGTTTGATAAGACTTTTTTTTTGTAAAATAAAGTGATCGAAATATAAACAAAGACCTATATAGAGCATGTATATGGTAGTATGGGTTGCAAATTTCGTATAATTTTTTTTTTCGCATTGTCCTGAAAAATGACACAGTGGGGCAAATCCGACCTCTAAACGGTGGGGTCAACAAGACGTCCAGCTCGAACCAAAAATACGCCAGCAAGCTTTTTGGACAGCAAATCAAATAACTCTGATTAGTTACTTAGCTGTTCCATCCAATCATCCTTTATTGACATTCATTCAACTTTCATTTCGATTATATGTGCACTACGATTTTTTAAAATAAATATATTCGGTTTTGTAAAACAATAACATGCGCTTTTGATTTATAATCGAAAGACCATGCACCACCATCATATCTGTGCTAAATCAGCCAAAAAAAGAGGCGGTCGGGTTTACCCCACCATCTTTGAAAACGACAAAAATTAACTTTTTTGAAAAATGGTCATATTCAAAAATTAATATTGGTCAGAAGAAATCAGTAGTTCTAGAAAGTTGCAGTCGGCTACCCCAAAATTTACATTTTTAAAAAATGGTCATATCTCAAAAATCAGTAGTTCTAGAAAGCGGCAAAGCGTTAGCTTTAATTTGGTATATCGGAGGAGTTTATCCGATGTCAAATAAGCATTTTATAGCCAAAACCAATTACTAGGTCGGATTTGCCCCACCTTACCCTACGTATATTATATATTTCATAAATGATTGCAGTCGCTGTTAAGCGTGCATTCACTGTACTTACAAGCGTGTATGTAAATTGTACACGTGTTCAATAATAACGCGTGGCTAATCAAGCTAAGCCAACTACAAAAACAAAAACCTTATAACGACACACACTTACAGTCATGCCACACCGACGCACACAGACACACTGATAACTAATAGTCAATTATAGGACCTAGGCAAATATAACAGACATAGAACAGAAGAGCACAAACCCAAAACAGACCAAAGAACGACCTTAGAGACATAGACAGACACACAAAAATGTTGACAAATTTAGCGTGCAACATGATGCCCCTAAATGTGGTACGGTTTTTGGGTCTAGTCGTTGTTGTGTCTGGTCTCTTTGACCGGGACATGCGTGACGTGCAACGCGTCGTATGAGTTATGTTGACGTTTTTGGTTGTTCATCTTTGTTGCTGCTGCCATGCTAACAATATATAAATGTTTATGTATAAGTATAGCTGTACATGACTTTGCTTATGTAGCAGCAACGACAACAACAACAACATTGATAACAACAAATGTATAAGACACAAATTAGCTGCCACGTACGTGTCGACAAACTTGAGAACAACATTGAGAGAAATGACAAGACGTAGTAAATTTGCCTACAACGACGTTTTCTTACACTAATATAGGGTGATTTTTTATTGCAGATTTGTGCCATGTAAGTCAAAGGCAGAAGAATGTGAGGTAGAACATTAGTTCTGTATACCCAAATATAGTAGTGATTAAGTTTGGTTGTCCAGTCGCATAAACATCTAGATGTCTGAGATCATAAGAGCAGTAGATACAAAATTTCAGCCAACTAAGCCAAGACGCCAAGACTCCATTTCCGCCCAGCATTCTGCTTCCATATCATAGTACGAGCATATACAGACTTTTAGGCCTTTCTTGGGTTACTAAATCCGCTACTGACTTGCATAGTCAGCAAAATGGAAATGTCCACTCACGTGATCTTAAAAATAATTCATCATCACTAGCTTTACAGTCTTGGGCAGACCATGGCTTCCGCAACTATTCCATTCCATGTTCTTCGATCGACCGCTGCATTCCTCCAGTTTAAGATACTAAGAGAACGAAGCTAAATAATTAGACTCATAAAATAGGGCTTGAAGATGGCACACATCGGCAAACCTCTCCACTTGTCAAAGATGTGGGCAAGCAGTATCCTCCTGATGAAAAACTATTGGAGATTCCTATTTGGCTGCCTAAAAGGTCGTCGATCCATGTTAGCGACTTGCGATTGGAAAGCTTTGCCACTGTTTTGCCGCCTGCAAGATACCCCATACCCAAACTAATCTTCAAAGATACTAACACCAGTTGTCATAGCCATCGTCATCTTATTTAACTACCCATTTGGACTCTTTTACGGCGTGCTAAACTTCTTGACAAAGCCAAAATACTATCTACGCCTTGTAATCAGCGTATTCAAATAAATATCCACAAATATATATTTCACTTAGTTATCTGTTGCCAAATTTATGAAAAGCACGCCTGTGACTTCTGCAAAAGCTAGCCCGAAAAACGGATGCGTCAGTTCCAAACTAGAGTGGTAGCACGGTGAGTAGTTGTAGTGTAGGCAATGCAGCATCGGCCGCAGGGGGGGTTTTGTTGGCATGCCATTTAGCTTGAGCCCGACAAAGCTCTTTAAGCATATATATATACATATACATATGTATACATGTCTCCGGTTGTGTCTTTGGCATACTTTTCAATTTAGGCGGATGCTGCCTCGACTTGCGGCGTCGCATAAATCAAGGCATTAAATTGGCGCACTTTAGCAGCCGGAGCGAGAACACAAACAACAACAACAACAACACCAACTGGAACAACAACCACGCGGGTTAATAGACGAGAACTCTGCCATGGGCTAATGTAAAGCTTTTGCGGGCTTAAGAAATTGATTGCATACGTTAAGGAGCAGCAGCAGCAGCAGAGAACAGTGCGGCTGGCAGGGAAAAACCAAATAAATTTGTCACTTTATGCCATTTGCAACATTTCACGCATATTAAGTGACAACAATCCAGGCAGATCGTATCAGACCAGCAGCGGCTAGCAGACCCCGATATATTTAGCCAAATGTCAAAACCAATAACACTTCATCATTAGACCATTAAGAGTGTTTTTTTTGCTGTAACACTTCATTGATGGTCAACACATCCGAAAAAACAAAAAGATGGAACAAAAAGGTTACATGAGCTTCATTTGCTGGCTCTGGTCATATAACACTTAATGGCTGTGACGTGATTAGTGCGCTTAATTTGAAGTAATCGGTTGGTGTTAAGCTAGGCGCAGAGATTATGGGTATATAAGATGATGCCGCAATAAGTCAGCGCGGTAAGCTCTTTGATAGTTTCCATCTTTGAGTTCTTTGGGTTCCAGTATTAATCAGTTTATAGTAAAACCAAAAGAACTACAAAAACTCAAATGTCGTCAGGGTTGGCCCGACCAGTCGTCTCTGTTTGTACAAATATACAATTTATATGTTTAAGAGTCCTTTTAAATATCTATGGCAATAACATTTTCACCAGCAGACCCTACATAGATACACATACCAAATGGCAACAGCCCAATACTCCTACTCATACCTACTAAAAACGCTGCTTTAAACAAAACCACACATAGACAAAGTAATCAGTCAGCTTAACCAATATTTTTACGCCACTTGATGCTATATACACACATAGATACACGCATACCCATAGATACACTCATACCCGAAACAAAAAAAAAAGATACATTCATGCACTAACACACACACACACACACTTACAAACTTACAGAGCTGCCAATAAGTTGCGGATGTTTCCCAATCTCTGCTTGAGCTGACACTCTTCAAGTATCTTGTACTTATTTTATTTGTAGGAAATTTGATTTTGTGCTATTTATTTAAATTTATTTTCACTTTATCTGTAATTTGGTTTTTTGCTACATCAACGATGACAACGACCACAAAACGATGCCAATAACAATGGAGAGAGGCTGTGATAGCGGAGTGAGAGTAAAAGATGAAGCGGAAATAGAGAGTAGCGATGGGGCATGCTGAAAGGTGGGGGGTGGCGAAGGCATCATCAGCGACAAGTCGTCGAATGGTTTTATTTCCTTTTTGACGCTTCCGCTGCTTTTCGTCCAATTATTTGTGTGTGTGTGTGAGAGAGAGAGTGAGTGTATGAGTGTGTTGGTAAGTGGGAGAGAGTGCATGAGTGCGTGAGAGAGAGTGCCTGAGTGTATGAGTGTTTGTGCTTTATGCATATATTACGCTTTGGTTGCTTATACCCTATAAGGGGTTTATTAAGTAAGTGCACTTGAATGTAAGCATTTAGAGCCCACAAAATAAATTTTGAAAGCGCTGGAACGAAGTTATCCTAAACTAATTAATTACAACACAAAAGAATGCGATTGTTGTCCTAGCATGCAAGGAATCTTAGATCCAACCAAACAGGAACTCCACTTGCAAAAAACTCTACAACTAAAAACTTCTCGAAATTTTCAAGTAAAAAAATGCTTAAAAAGTGTCAAAGATCTTGCGAAAAATCCAAAAACCAATACTCCTAGAATTTTTTACGGTACAAGAGAATTTGTTTATACTGTTTCCCGAATACTCGGCCGTGCTCCGGAAAACAAACCCGAACATTTTATTTGTTGATGCTCCCAATTCCACCAAACCGAATTTTTATACCCTGTATCTATAGGTACAAAGGGTATACTAGATTTGTGCAATGTATGTAACGTACAGAAGGAGGCGTGGCAGACCCCAAGTCCTTTATACCAAAATGCTTATCATAACCTCGGGTAGCGATTGAGCCATGTCCGTCCGTCCGTCCGTCCGTCCGTCCGTCCGTCTGTCCGTCCGTCCGTCCGTCCGTCCGTATGAACGACTAGATCTCAGAGACTATAAGAGCTAGAGACACGAAACTTTACCAGCTGGTGCGCATATTTCCTAAGCAGATGAAGTTTGTTGAATCATGTCAATATCTTCCCCCGTTCCCTCGCAGTAGAGTTTCGCGGTTTTTAGCCACACCGTTTAGTATTTTCACCTGAAATTTAACAGAGCGATGCGTTGTAGTTACATGCATCTATGTGTAAAAAATTAACAAAATCAGACAAATACAACAGAAGTTATAGTCAAAAATGTGCAAATTTCACCACCCCTTGCCAATAAACTGCGTCAATATTTGACTCAACGCAATTATGGCTACAACTGACCAAGAATCACAATTTTTGGTAAGCTCATTCATGTGGCTCTAGTGAACAAATCCACATCCAAATTTTATCGATGCGGTCCCCCCACCCCCCGCAATCCATTTACCGTGTTTTCTCCCACACCCCTCAACATACCAACTTGAAACTTACCCCGTATACTTTAAATAAGTTCTTTGTTGTAACATTCGAGTTTCATCAAAATGGGTAAAATTTTAGGGAACTTATAGGTATAAATATCGATTTTCACAAAAAAAAAAAAAAATTCCAATTGGAAAGTTCTGAGATGGAATATGCAGGAAAAATTTTTTTGACACAAAAGGTACAGGGTATTCCACTGTCGGGCACCGCCTCGACTTTACCACATTTTTTTTTTTTATATGAAGTTTTGTTATTCCGTGCGAAATTTTTCAAACTGCGTATGGGCCTTAAAGAGCAAAAAGATAATTATTTAGATACAATATTAGCGGGCTCAGCCACCTGCTCGCTTCACTAGCGCACTTTCGCCAAAATTTTATTTTTTTGTTCAAATATATTTAGTTTTATTCAAATTTTTTTTACTATACATGATTTGCGATAGGATAACAGCTCAAGTTGCAGAATTTTCCGCAAATAGGTGCAGAAAAAAATATATGCAAAAGAATCGCGTGGCTTTATATAAATCAGCAAGAGTTATTATTTTACAACATCGGTGGGTTCAGCCCCCTGCTCGCTTCGCTAGCAAAATCAAAATCTTCTTTTCTTGTAAAATTTAGATTCCTATCACCAATTCCGCTATGTTCCTATACTTTAATGCTTTTGCGCAGAACACAACAATTTCCAAAATTTTCCACAAAAAAATTATAAATAATAATCTTTTTTTTTATGATAGCGATATATCACATTACTACATATACTTTTTGTTGTTGTGCAATCTCACCTGCCGAGTTTTGATAACAAGTTCGTTTAGGGTAACCATACTTCAGCGATTCCCACACTGTCTTCCAAACTCCCTTTTTGCATGTTTCTTTGTTACCCTGTTGCCTTTGCCGGCTGCTGTTGTTTGTTGGTTGCCAACGCTGACGCTGATTGTGTGCAAATGATAGCAATATGGTAACAATCTTTACAACGCATCCTCTTAGCCAGTAGTAGCTCCTCCGCACGTCAAGGCCCTTTGCCGTGCGTTCTCTTTTACTGCTGGCTAGCGACATGCTGCGCTTGTTAGCTGTTGATATTATTATCATTATTGTTATCATGATGATTTTTGTTTTTTCTTTTGCTTTGCCCGACATACAGGGCGTATGAAAATTTGCAAATAAATGGTATATTTGCATATGTATATAGCAGTGTGTGTATACATATGTGTTTTTGTTGTATATAAGAAACAAGTTCATCATGTCATAAATTATTACACTCTGCTTGTGGACAAACAAATTTTTTGCTCTTACTTTTTTTTATGCTCTGTTTGTTCGAATTTGTTACAGCTGATGTTACGCATACGCCATATGTGACGCCATCGTTGACATTAAGCCAGCTTTGGCCTTATATGAATTTTCTACCTAATTAAATTTTAATGACAAGGCAAAAGCGTGCACACAACTAAATCATATAGCAAATCCCACGGGATTTTTGCAGCACGCCAGTAAGACAGTTTGGGAGTCATTGTGGCAGACCCATAGGCGAAAGTGGGTCTCTGGCTTTTAAGCGCCTTAAGCTCAGCCTATGCTAAAGTTTAATTACAATTAAATTCGCTCAAGCAAAATGCCTCGAGCAAAAAAACAAATGCAGTGCAGGCAAATTCCAGCTTCTTCTCAGCTCGACAACTTAAAAGAAAGACCACTTAAGACACACGCGACGTATGCGTAATTAGTTGACTAAAATTTAGGACGCGCCGCGACTTAGGACAAAAGGCACAACATGATACAATGTGACAGTGCACTGAGAGAAAAAAAGCTCTAAAATGGGGTACTACGCAGTTCGATAGTGTGCCGCAGTTGCTGGCAAATAGAGCTGTGCCTCATTTTATTTTTAGATATAATACATTGAGAAGCAGTATAACGTGTAGTTGCATTTATTTATTTATAATAATAATTATAATTTAATGATAAGTAAAATTATAAGAAAACTGCGGAAAAGTCAGCATTGTGTTGCTTATTAGACTCTCAAGATACTGTAAAGCTGCACAGCGAACTTAAGGATAGTCTAGTTACCAAAACCGCCATCCTTCGCATCGGCCACTTCCCGATACAATGGAAGTGTGCCAAGATTGTAATGATTCCAAAGCCAGGCAAGCCAGAGACAGCCTTAGATTCATACAGACCTATCAGCCTTCTCCCAGTTTTCTCTAAGATATTCGAGAGAATATTCTTAAGCAGAATGCTGGCAGTAAGCAGTGTAAGTAAAGCTCTTCCACAACACCAATTTGGCTTTCGAAAACAGCACGGAACTCCAGAACAACTGCATAGAGTTACTCACCACATTCTGAATGCATTTGAGACAAAACAATATTGCACAGCAGTGTTTCTGGACGTCAAACAAGCATTTGACAAAGTCTGGCATGATGGACTCTTATATAAGTTGAAATTACTCTTACCCGCCCCACAGTATATAGTCGTCCATTCATTTCTTAGTCAAAGAACATTTACTGTATCCATTAGGGATGATTCTTCGGAAATAAGAATGGTCAGAGCAGGTGTTCCCCAAGGAAGTGTGCTTGGCCGATTTTGTACACATTATTTACGCATGACATGCCACTACCCAACACCGAATTGAATATCAACCCGAGAAACTTTCTAGTTGCAACTTACGCTGACGATACAGCAATTCTCTCATCATCCATGTGCAACAATGATGTGTCTGTATAACTACAAATTTACCTCCACGCGATAGAAAATTGGGCAAAAAAGTGGAATATAACCATTAATGAAAGTAAATCAGTCAATGTAGACTTTACTTTAAGACGCCAAACTACGCCAGGTCTAACTTTTAATGGACAAAATATCCCACGTAAGAGAAGTCACTGCTACCTCGGAGTCCACTTTGATAGAAAATTAACATGGGGACCTCATGTCAAAGCAACTGTCGCTAAATGCCAACAAAAACTGAAAAAGCTCCACTGGCTTATTAACCCTAAAAGCAAACTTCCCCTACGCAGCAAAGTTCTGCTCTACAAGACCATAATAACACCCGTTTGGACGTACGCCATCCAAATCTGGGGATGTACGGCTAAGACTCACCTAAACAAAATAAGAATTCTGCAAGCGAAGACCTTAAGGACAATCACTGGTGCCCCATGGTTTGTTCGGAACAGCATCTTAGAGCGTGATCTCAATATACCAAAAATCGGTGATCAAATAAATTACCACAGTAGCCGTTATAACGACAGGCTGACGAGACATCCGAATGAAGCAGCGAGAAGCGTAATGATCCCAGAAATTCCAAGACGCCTTAAGCGACTACACCCTTCTAATATTAAAAATCGAAAAATTGTTTAAAAACACAAAATATGAAATATTATTATTAGTATATTAATACCAAATACATAAAATAAGCCACTGAAATTGTTAATAATATTAGATTAAAGTTAAACAACTATAACTGATTTCTAATAAAAAAAAAAAAAAAAAAAAAAAAAAAAAAAAAGTTACCAAAACAATTTATTTCAAGTTTTGTATGCTTCTAACAGCATTTTCTCTCAGTGTACACATGCACAAAAGTAGTTGGGTGCGACCATGGGAAACAAAAGTCGCTGGGTCTTCGACTGGCTTATTTACAAAATGACAAAGGGATAAAAAGCGCTGCCAAAATATAAATTAAGCGACGTCGTTTTGTGCAAAAAAAAAAAATTCCAAAATCGTTTTGAAATGCGGCAGCGAAGGAGACTCAGCGAGGGGCTGACAGATGACTTGAGAAAAGCCTAAGCGTAAGTGGCAATTAAAAGCTTAGAAAAAGACAATAACTAAGCGACAATAAAAGAGCGAGCATGGAAAATTACAAAACCGACAAAAAAAGAAAAGAATAAAAAAGAAAATAAAACAAAAGACTACAATAAAAAGACTCTGTGTGAAAAGAAAAAGTGAAAGGACATGCGTGTGTCTGTGGCCTTTATAATAAAAGGCGGCGAAGCTTCTAGATATGGGTACTCCAGCTAAAGGCTCAAGTTCAAAGAGGACACTTCATAACTGAAGTAGCTGCAAGATAGACACGTATATATATATATACTTAATGTTGATAAAGATATATTACATGCTTAGTTATAAATTTGTTTAAATTTGTTTTACATGGAAGTGATTTAAACATTTTTGCTTTACGCGAATTAATTACGAGTTTTATTTTTTTTTTATTTCTATAGCAGTTAATTGTACTGAATAATGAGCTACATTTTCAATTAACACTAGACAACAAAGTTGAGCACAATTTAGTAATTGGCTTAAATAAATACTTTGGGTTTTATTTGTGGTTGGCCAATTTAAATATAGTGACTGATTTTTTTTTTTAAGAATTTTCGATGAAACTTTAAAGAAAGCAATTTTGCGCTTTGGCAAATATTTAATATATTGAATTACACTAGCTTACAAATTTAAGGATCATAGAGTAAACCTTCCTAAAAAAGTGTTTTTTAGGGTAATTTGTGGTCGAGAAACACGAAAATGGTAACCTTTTTTTTCTTAAACACCGTTTTCGAGATATTTTCGAACAACATTTTTTTGAGCACTTTTTTCAGTTATTCCTCAATATCTCGTGAACAAATATAACATGTACAGATTAAGTAAAAATTATCGAAGTTACAGGCAACCGAAGTCGAAAAAAATGTAATTTTTGGCCATTTTTTAAAATTACACATTTTCGGTATGCTTTTTATTAACGAGAAAAATTTTTTAAAAATTATGAAAGAGAATTCTTTTACGAATATTTCAAGTTTAAGATATTTAAAATGGTTTTATAACATCTACAGTTCCTATCCGATTTCGAAGATCTTAGACTCGAAAAGTTCGTAAAAGAATTCTTCTTTCATGTCGATACCAAATTTTGTTCACGAGATATTAAGGAATAATTGAAAAAAGTGCCCAAAAATATGTTTTTCGAAAATATCTCGAAAACGGTGCTTAAGAAAAAAAAAAGAAGTTTGCCATTTTCGTATTTGTCGACCCCAATTAATTATTAATTAATTAACCTTAAAAAAAACCCTTTTGGTAAGAAGGTTTACTCGATGACTCTTAAATTTGTAAACTAGTGTAATTCAATATATTAAATATTCGCCAAAGCTCAAAATTGCTTTCTTTAAAGTTTCATCGAAAATTCTTAAAAAAAAAATCTGTCACTGTATTTAAATTGGCCAATTACAAATAAAAAAAATAAAACACTTTTTTAGGAGGGTTCATTTTTCGTGTAAACTTGTGTTATAATTAAAATTTAAGTTTAATATTTTTTTACACAGTCGAAATCGTTCATTGCGAACGACTAGCTAAAATTTTATTCAAAACTAAAAAATTTGGTAATTTCTTTTTATATTTCAATAAATTTCGAAATTGATTTTAATTTAAAGCAACTGCTCGACAACAACAACATTTCTAGCTATATTGATCAGATCATTAGAGCGTTATTATGAAAATATAAATAAATATTCAAGATATGGTTCAGTAGTACAGCCTGAAGGCTAGTATTAATTTCTACTTTATAATTTAAAAAAAAAAAAGGTAATGTTTTCGCAGCTAAAAGCTCAATTTCCAAAGACTTTTGATTGTATGGGTTATTCCAAGAAACTTTGCCGAAGTAACCAAAATTTTCAATTTAGAGCTATGGTTTCTTCGATTCAGTTTCTTGGAATGACCTATAGTACCAATATTATTATGTGCCTTTGCCGCAAAAAATTCGACCCTTTCTCACAAAAATTTTTTTTTTTTTATTTTAAGACCCATACGCAGTTTGAAAATTTTCGCACGGAATGATAAAAGTTCAATAAAAAAAAAAATCCCATTTGGTATATCCCATCATATTCCGCGCGAAATTTTTCGAACTGCGTATGGGCCTTTAATTGTACAAATAATTAAAAAAATATATATTTCTAGTCTTGTTCTAAATGTTCTTGTTCTCTGAGCCGCGAATTTCCTTCGAAAAATGCTATTAGATTGAAATTTAAAATAAAAAATTTTTAATAATCTAAACTTTTTAAAATTTAGTTAGGGAATTACCCTTTCTAATTTATTCTTATATGAGCTTAAGGATTTAGCTAATCTTTTTTTTTACACAGTTTATTTGTGAACGTATCAACCGTGTAAAATTAAATCAAATATTTTTATTAATATTGATTGCAAAATTAAAGTAAAATAACATTTTGCCTTTGGTATTTTGCTGCATTAATTTTTTTGTTGTCAAGTGTAAATTATATGCCGTTTGTGGCATAATAATAATCCTATGTATTATCCTTAAAACCACAAATAGAAAAGTATATTAACATTGAAAAAAAAATGGTTTTTAAACAATTTCATTGAAAACCGCAAATTTGTATCAAACAATATTTAATTAAGCTGTACAAATTAAATTGTCCTTTGGGGAATTAATTATTTATTATTCAATGCTATTTATTTGCACGCTAGTTCTATTATTTTTTGTAGCATATTTATTGCGTCATTTGAAGAAACTATAGCATAGAAAGAGTTAGCAGTCAATATAAATTTTTTTTTAAAACTTTCGGAAAGATGTTTTAGAAAACCTTTTATGACATAATCTAAGACATACGAGGAAAGTGTTTATATGCCTTTTGTTGCCAATTCAGTCTAAATTTATATTGGTCGCACCCAACAACCATAACCCAGCCAGACCGACATTTAGATACCCTGTAATATTACAATAAGGTACTTTAAAAAACTTTGTATATCCAAATTTGCTTACGATATCTTCCTAACGAAATTTGCTCTTCAAAGATTTCTTTTGAAAGATCAGTGAAGAGAAAATCCGGGTCTGGGGGGAAAATGTACCGGCGCCTCTATTACACCTTTATTTTGAATCACGACAGTACCACATTATACTGGGCCCCTGAGCAAACTCCGGGCCCTGGGGGAATCCCCTTTTCCTCCCCTTCTCGACGGGCCTGGCTATAGGACCCATATACTAAAGTCAATCGATTTGCTTTTTATTTTGAACAGTGCTTGGGATCTCTAAAATACTTACAAATACCAATAAGATGGTAACATGGTAAACAAACGAACTACGCCACGACAAGGACTTTTTGACCAAATGTTTCTAGGGAGACTATATGATACAGTAAATCGATTTTTATAAAAATTAATACAGTTTTTAGGAATACTACCAATTGCCAATTGGTGGCGATATCTTCATAAACAAACCCAAAGATATTTTTTTTCGATCAGTAATCCGAATTTTCAAAAATTTTATACATTGCTTGGGAACTAAAAAAAACTTCCTATATCTGTCTAAATAAAAGAATTATGTACTCAATACTTTTGGCAGTTCTTTTTCAATAAAAGAATTATGTACTCAATACTTTTGGCAGTTCTTTTTCAGCTGTATATAATGCCCCTAGGGCTGCTGTATACACTCCCATTCAACCAAATAGACTCAAGGTTTTTTCATAAAATGTTATGTTTGAAAATTAAAAAGCCGACCAAAATAAACAAGGACATATTTTTTTACTATTCTGTATTCAATAACAAATCAAACAAAACAAAAATGGGAGTTTTAAATGAAATGGTTTATTTTTAATATATATTTTTGTTACTGAACCAAAAAAAAATACTTAATTTTATCGATCAATCGAACAGACTCAAGCTCTAAAAACTTACAAAAATAGCAACATTTTTCAAAAATGTAACGCTTATTTGAGTTTTTTAATATTTCGTACTTAATTAATAATGTGTGCATCCACCTTTATTAGAAATGACTTAAAAAACTCGAACAGGCATTGAATCATAAAGGGACTGCAAATAATTCAAAGAATTTTCGTTCCAAGCGGTATTGATGGCATTTGTTAGCGATTCGATATCATCAAATTGTCTACCAGATTCATAGACTTTACGGGAAAGCCATCCCCACGCGTTTTCGATAATCTTAAGGTCGGGAGAATAAGGAGGCCACTCTATGAGGGTAACATTTTGGTCCTTAATCCACTTCTTTACTTCTCTAGCCGTGTGAATTGGGGCATTATCCTGTTGGAATGTCCAAGGAACTGGCCCACAAATGTTGGAGAAGTGAGGAAACGGCTTTTGGGACAGCTCCTTGTGGCGTTTGGCATTCATCGTAGATGAGACAAACTGCAGTTCGAATGTCCCATAGTAAGAAATGGCCCCCCATTAGTCCACCGTCACGGCTATGATGACGCGTCAAATGGTGTTCTTCCATCTGGTCCGTCCAAATTAAAACGTTTTTCTTCAGAAAAAACGATTTTGTACCAGTCGCTTTTCCATGTCATGTGACTCCGTGCAAAAACAAGGCGAGAATGCTTACGAATGTCGGTAAGCGGTGGTTTTTTTTTTAGTTTCGATCTCTTTAGATGTTTTGCTTTGCGTATCACTCGCCGTACAGTTGCTATACTTGCATTTACTCCCAAATTCTGTCGAGTTTTAACTGCAGAGCACATTGAATTTGGTGCTTCTCGACGAATTCTTTGCTCTTCGTAAGCAGTAAGTGCTTTTCTTGTGGCCGTTTTCATATTTTTCCCATAGTTTGATGGGTTTCTTAAAAAATGAGATACAACAGTCTGACTTTTAGAAATTTTTGCAGCTATCTGCCTGGTTGTAAGGTTGCACTCTCTTTAAGCCAATATTTTGCCTCTTTCTTCTGATGTTAGGACAGTACCACGCCCCATTTTGTGTTTAATTAATCAGAAATTGCGTTTGACAACAAAATAAGCCGCTTCAAGCGCATAGCTTATCACAAACTAAAATTACAGCCTTTGAGTCTATTTGGATGATCGACTTAAAAGCTCATTTTATGGCATACCCAAAGCAAAACAGTAATAAATAACGGAAACATTTTTGCATACATCTCTTATCATCCAAATTTATCAAATAGTTTGTTCGAATAAAATCAACAAAAGCAGAGGTCAAAAGCTTACTTTATGACACCGAAAATCAAAAGGTAAAAGAAAAAACTTGTTGAGTCTATTCGGTTGATCGGGAGTGTATAATAATGCCGATATCGTAAGTAACAAATAAACTTATTTTTCGTAACATTAAAGGTGTTCTAAATCCAAAGTTGGGTTACTCTAGCTATTATCATCTCTGAGCTCTAGGCAGACAGTCACTTCTCTAGTTACCCTGATTTAGTTTGGGGCAACTCTGACGTCATCAGATTTCCTGTATCTTCCACTGGAGCATAGGTCCTCTCCCTACTCTATCATAAATACATTTTCAAATTACATGAACTTAGGGTATATTTAGTTTAAAATTAAGGTCCAGTGTATTACAAATTTATTCAGCTGCTGCTCAGTACTAAAACGATGGGTGGGCTCATCCTTAGCATATCTATTTCCCAATGAGAATTAATTAAACATTTATTTTTTTATGGTTTGCATAATTCGAAAAGCAATTCAGTGAATGATTTAAATTCAACAAATGCATAAAATTTGCATTTATATTCGATTAAAAAACAAAAAATAAAAAACGAATTGCATATAAATTAATTCAGTATAAATTTCACAATAACAATATACTTAAATGCATAATTTATGAACTTGAAAAAAAGCAAATGTTTTTATATAATTTAAAATAAATTTTTTAATGTAGAAATAGAAACCCAAAGCTGTTTTAAATCTCTTTCTAATAAGGCATATTATATACATAATTTGGAAGGGGTTTTTAAACCAAATTAAATATAAGCGGCATTATATTTTGGCTAAGACGATTTTGAATAAAAAACAATGCTACTGCGACATAAATTGCCCAGAGCTACTTGCCTGGATTCAAGTGAAAAACAAATTTAAAAATTTATTTTATTTGCTTTGTTACTTTTCGTTTGAGTTTCCTGTTTTTTTTTTGGTTTTTGAACGCAACAAAGAGTTGAAATGAAAACCAGCAGGAAGTTCCTTTGTTGACAGTTTCCGTTGAAGTACAACTTCAAGTAGTGCAAAATTTTTGTGCTTTATATAATGAATACATATAGAGGGTCATCAATCTTGAGGTTTTTTTTTTCAATAAGGTGTTTTTGATAAACCACGCGTGTGTTTTTTATTCAGTTTTCATTACCATTTCATCATGGAAAAACTTACAACCGAACAACGTTTACAAATCGTACAATTATATTACGAAAATTCGCGTTCTGTAAAGAATCGTTTTTCGCGCACTTAGGCCATTTTATGGTCGCCATAATCGACCTACTGAGACCACTATTCGCCATGCCATCAACAAATTTGAGACCCAATATTGATTATTGGATGACACTCGACCGAATAGACCTCGTCCAGCGCGTAGTTAATGGGCCGGTGAAATCATCGGACCATAATTCTTCAAAAATTACGCTGGTCAGACTGTAACCGTCAATGGCGACCCTTATCGCACCATGATAACGAATTATTTGCTACCTGAAATTGAAGCCCGAAATCTCGACGACATTTGGTTTTAACAAGACGGCGCTACTTGCCACACAGCCCGTGAAACAATGCACATATTGAGGAACCAATACGGTGAACAATTAATTTCACGCTCTGGACAGGTGAATTGGCCACCAAGATCGTGTGATATCACACCGTTAAGACTTTTTCCTTTGGGCTACATGAAGTCTAAAGTGTTTGTGGATAATCCAGCTACGATTGAAGCATTAGAGGACAACATTAGCCGTGTTATTCGCGAGATACTGCCGATTATGCTCGAACGCGTCATCGAAAATTGGAAGCTCCGCTTGGACGAGCCAAAATTTGAAAGGGATTATTTTTAAAAAGTAAATGGCAAGAATGGTTGATTGATAATAAACATTTTCCGATTCATTTAAAATTTTTGTGTTTTTTTTAATTTAAAAAAAAAAAACTCCAGATTGGTGACCCTTTACATGGTTTTCTTACAATAAGTTTCCTGTGCGAAGTCGCTATATATTAACTCTATCCAAAACCAGGTTTTCCAGTATTGATTTACTTGTCTTTTTTCCTGCGGAGCCTGGAAGAGAGTAGACATAAAGTTGTTGCCTATGCGGATGATGTTGCTATCATCGTAAGGGGAAAATTTCCGAACACCCTCTGCGAAATTATGCAAAGGCTACTGAATGAGGTTGATCGGTGGTCAAAGTCATGTGGACTAGCTGTGAACGCCAGTAAAACAGAACTTATTATGTTCACAAGGAAGCACAAACTACCGGAGGTTAGGCCTCCGATTTTAAATGGAATCGCTTTAACATTTAGTGACAAAGCTCGCTACCTAGGACTGATTCTAGACAGGAAGCTGCTTTGGAACCTAAATGTTGAAGATAGAGAAAGGAAAGCGGCGATAGCCCTTTACTCATGCAAAAGAGCAGTAGGAGCAAAATGGGGTCTTAAACCCCATGTTGTTCACTGGATATACACAGCGATAGTGAGGCCAATCCTAACTTACGGAGTTCTAGTATGGTGGCCGGTGCTTAACAAAAATAGTGCATTGAAATGCATGAACTCTATTCAGAGGGCGGCCAGCTTAAGTATCAGCGGGGCCCTCAGAACGACCCCAACAGCAGCATTAAACGTAATGTTGCATCTATTGCCGTTAGACCTATATAGCAAACAGCTAGCAGCGAAATCGGCCTTAAGGCTAAGAGAATCTTCGAACCTAGCCATTAGTTCTAGAGGACATTCGGCTATTCTGAGTCATTTTCCGCAGATTCCCAGTACCACTGACTTTTCTAACTCTACTGTGTTAATCCTAGACAAACCATTCAGTGTAAGATTCCCATCTCGTGAGGATTGGGACAATGGTATACTAGACTGTAACAGCAGAATCACCATTTTTACGGATGGATCCAAACTCAATGATCAGGTGGGAGGGGTGTCTATTCGAAACCGTTGGGCATTAACGAATCCATCCGTTACCAGATCACTGCAGTGTTTTTCAAGCAGAAGTCATAGCTATAATGGAAAGTATTAACATTATTAAAAAGCGCGTGCTATCCGACAGAGAAATTCACATATACTCTGACAGTCAGGCCGCTCTTAAAGCTTTACAATCAGAAAGGCTCACATCCAAAACAGTGATGGAATGTAATGAGCTTCTACTAGATGCTGCAAAATTCTTTACCATTAATCTGCTCTGGGTACCCGGGCATCGAGATATTGAGGGCAATTGCAGGGCAGATGAGTTAGCTAGGCGAGGCACAACGTTATCACTTCAGACTAACAAGGCGATGATAGCTATGCCGCTAGCAACGTGCAAACTATTAATCGATAGAAATATCACTAATGATGCGAATCACAGATGGGTTCAAACTGGAACCTGTCTAACTATTTATTTATTTATTTATTTATTTGAGGGGTACAACTACGTACAGTTGACCTTATATTATAAAAAAGTACATATAATTTATTTAGAAAAGAAAATAGAGCGAGGGAATTGATATGAACTAATCCGCGTCTCTAGCCCGATGGGTGATCTTTTTAATGATATGCACCAACTCACATCAAGAACTGGCCAGAAACTTGGATTTACAATATTAAAGTTGAAAAAAGGAAGCAAGATAAAAATTAAACATTATATCGCAAAAAAAGCCAATGGATCACCATTGACCAAGTGGGTGACTCATAATATAGGATTGGTCAAGGATGCTCGAAGTGGCAAGTCAAGGTGACTTAAGATAGAAGAAGTGATAGATTGAATAGACCGTTCGAAAGAGAGGAAATTGTAAAAGTTATTATAGTTAGAGCATAAGACACGGAAAGGGTCGTGCAAAGCATAATTAGATCTACAAAATTGTAAGGCTAAGGGTCGAAAATTACGAGTTACTCTGGATGGTATGACCAAAGTAACTAGCAGAAAAACCTGGCCACAATGGAGCTTAAATAGAACCAAGCAACTTCTAAAACTCAGCAGACAGGACGTAAGAGCAACGATAGGGGTTCTTACTGGTCACTGTCTTATTGGTAGGCACGCTAGCAGATTGGGGGTGCCTCATTTTGACTACTGCATAAGTTGTCAGGAAGTAGAAGAGGAGGAAACTGTGGAGCATCTCCTGTGTGGATGCATGGCACTATGCAGGAGAAGACTGAACACACTGGGTTCCGAACTTATTGAAAACGTTACTGAATTAGCAGAAATCAGGATAAATAGGATTAATTCGTTTATTAAATCGACAGGTTGGTTCAGAGAGGATCCAGGGGAGTAGAGAGATTATCCCAAGTGGCATCACAACGGGCCTTTTACAGGCCTAGGTGTGTCGTAAGGCAACCACGTCTACCTACCTACCTACCTACTTGTCTTTTATATCTTACAATTTATTCGCAAACGGCTGGTTCTTTACCAGAACCCCTGCAGCGCTTAAGGGGTATCACCTGTATAGAATCTTCAAAAAATCTATATTTTTTTTTAGCTAAATTGGTTGACAATTATGTTAGAAATAATGACACGCAGTGATTTTCTATTGATAATAAAGATTTTCCGATTCATTAGAAATTTTTGTTTTTTTTTTATTTTAAAAAAAAAACCTCAAGATTGATGATCCTGTATATGCTATACAAATCAAAGACAATGAACATGATTAGTCGGATGTAGTAAAAGAATACAAACATTTTTTTTCGCTTGCGCCATCTAGCGACGAGCACGCAACTTACGGCTTCACTTAACAAAAAAAAAATAAATGCTGACGATTTATTTCTATAATTATAAAGTAGAAATTAATTCTGAATTATAAATGGTTTTTAGCCAAAGCAGGGAGAGATGTCAAAATAGGTATACAATATTTTATCTTGTAAAGCATTATGCACTTGGCAATATCGTCGATATAATAATAAACATAAAAGTATTTTAAACTTGAAAGATTCTGAATAATAATAATATAATAACAAACATCAAAGTATTTTACTCTTCAAAGATACAAGATCAACTTAAACAAAACTTTGCCTTAAGAAATTCAAAAGCGTTTCTAACTGCTTGTCGATTATCTTGAAAATGCAAATTTGTTAAATTTATAAAACTTAAATTAAAGTAAACTCAGTGCTAGGGTGCTTGGATGTTCATATTATTAACCTGTAACATGACACAAGCCAATGTCATTGTGGCCCCACAAAAAGCGTTGAATTGTAAGAAAAGAAAATGCGTAGAATACTTTGTAGCACCCACAAAAGCGCCACAGAGAAGTGGCATTGAAATATGTAATAACAATATAAACAGACAACAAGGAGCAGGAGAAGAGAAGAGCAAGGCGTAAACAACTGCAGAATGGCGACGAGTTAAGAATGACAACAACGGGAATTGACTATGGCGTTGCCAGATGCCATTGAGGGGCAGCCATTTTGTACAAAAATGACGCCATAATTGCAGGCCAGAGAACCCAAGATAACTAACCAACCGAGCAAACAGAAATAAGCAAACATAAGCATTACGTTAACGTGGCCCCAAAACAAATTTCAATGAATGCGTGCAACAAAGCGTTGCAAATCGACCGAGCAATCTGTGGGCAAAAAAAAAACCCTTATCAACAAATATAGCCATAGCCTGCAACAACAACAACTACAACTACAACATTGGCCCTAAGAGCAAAAGTAAATCGAAAGTTTTGCGCGTCTTTAGGGATTTAACTGTGCCTAAGTATTGTGTGTGTGTGTGTGTGTGTGTGTGTATGTGTGTGTATGTCCTAGTCAGGAGCGGATCTAGAAAAAATTAATTCGGTTGGGGTTCCTACATTTTTTGAAGAGTGAGACTTCCCGGTGTCAGGTGTCAAGTCACTTGAGTTAAGGCCCATTTACTTAACTACCCCAAGTTCTACAAAACTTAGCCATTGTACAAGCCAGATAAGTCATTACTAGCCAGTTTTTTTTTTAAATATGGTTCTTTTAAACAACTACGCGATAACTCTTTAAAACTATATCGAAAATAGGCCCATTCATGCCAACATTTTTAAATTCTTATGATGAAAGAATTTTTTTTCTATTCGTATTTTTTTGACACGAAGTATCTGTTCTATGGCGTCTTTACCAACCGATTTTATTTTTTACTTTTGTTTTTCGAAAATAAAAATAAATTTTAATTTTCTTTTCCATTTCAATTTCTTTATTTAGCCTAATATTTTAAATATTTAGCCTTTACAGCTTAATAACTAAGATATTTATATTTATTACATTAAATCAAAATATTTGTTACAAAATTTATATTATTTGCTATTAAGAAAACTTTCAAAGAATTTACTTTAAAACATGGACAATATTTTATGTAAAATTTATACAAATGCACTTATCTGGTTATGCCAGGAAGCCAGAATTTAATTTATTTAAATATAAAGTAAAGCAATAAAAAACATATTTGACTTTTTTTTTGGGATTTCGTTAAATTTTTCCAATTTTTCCAGCAAAAACATTTTAATCCATATATATAAATTTGAGACAACATTTTTGCAAATTTTTACAAGATTATCCTTTTAAAGTTTTCTCAATTAAAAATAATAGAAACAGAGTAAATCATATTTTAATTTGTGTTGGAAAAAGCTTTTAAAGACTTCTTATGCCAAGAAGTTGCACAAATATAAGTATATTCAAAATTTTTAATACCGAAACTTAAAGTAAAGTAAAGTGAATTCGGAAGTGGGCTGAATCCGGAAACGCATCCTGACGCATTTCTGAATTGACATTTGACTATGACACCAATTTTCAAATAAACGTCATGAACGACGTTAATTTTTGATAATACTCCGACTCGAGTACACGTGTTTTTCAGTTCAGTATAATTTTTCTAAAAAAAATTGCTAACTCGAAAAATTTATTTTAAGTTTTTTTCTCGCTAAAATTTCAACATTTTCTCGAGTAAAATCAAAGGTAAGTATATGCATAATATTATTTAGAATCTATACTTAAAAAATGCTAAAGGGTTCGTTTCGATTTTTGCAAACCACTAGAAGCTACTCCGTTTCAAAAAAACGGATTCGGGGTTAATTCGGAAGTGTCGAGAAAAGCCAAATAATTATTTTGAATATAATTTCAGCACGGATTTCAACTGTTTATACCCTGTACCTATAGGTACAAAGGGTATACTAGATTTGTGCAATGTATGTAACGGACAGAAGGAGGCGTGGCAGACCCCAAGTCCTTTATACCAAAATGCTTATCATAACCTCGGGTAGCGATTGAGCCATGTCCGTCCGTCCGTCCGTCCGTCCGTCCGTCCGTCCGTCCGTCTGTCCGTCCGTATGAACGCCTAGATCTCGGAGACTATAAGAGCTAGAGACACGAAACTTTACCAGCTGGTGCGCATATTTCCTTAGCAGATGAAGTTTGTTGAATCATGTCAATATCTTTCCCCGTTCCCCCGCTGTAGATTTTCGCGGTTTTTAGCCATACCGTTTAATATTTTCATTTGAAACAGAGCGATGCGTTGTAGATACATGCATCTATGTGTAAAAAATGAACAAAATCGGACAAATACAACAGAAGTTATAGTCAAAAATGTGCAAATTTCACCTCCCCTTGCCCATAAACTGCGTCAATATTTGACTCTACGCAATTATGGCTACAACTGACCTAGAATCACAATTTTTGGTAAGCCCATTCATGTGGCTCTAATGAACAAATCCACATCCAAATTTTATCGATGCGGTCCCCCCACCCCCCGCAATCGATTTACCGTGTTTTCTCCCACACCCCTCAACATATCAACTTGAAACTTATCCAATATAGTTAAAATAGCTTCTTTGACGTAACTTTCGATTTTCATCAAAATCGGTATAAATTTACGGAACTTATAGGTATAAATATCGTTTTGCACCAAAAAAAAAATAAATTCCAATTGGAAAGTTCTTAGATGGAATATGCAGGAAAAATTTTTTTGACACTAAAGGTACAGGGTATTCCACTGTCGGGCACCGCCTCGACTGTACCACATTTTTTTGTATCAAAATGCCGAGAACTTACAAAAAAACAAAACCGGCTCTGTTGATTTGTTGGAAATGCTGAAGGCAGTGAAAATCGACAAAAGGAGTGCTCTTTCAGACGATTTCACTCTTTTTTTTTAAAAAAAAAAAAACATTTTTCAGGCCATTTCACTAGGCAACAATTATTTTTATTCCACATTCATTCATTTCAATCTTTTTTTTTTACCAAAAATAAAGAAATAAAATGCTTGCCATGAAATTTTATGGCGGTTTTTATAATTTTTGTACACTACCGAATTCACCCCAAAAAAAATTGAAAATCGCGAATTTGCTGAGAGCTGACAAAAAATTTTTGCATCGACGTGAAATTTTGACACAATGTACATAGCCCTGAAAGACACAACTCTCAAATTTAAAAAAAAATTTTTTGTCACTCAAAAAAATCTACGAATATATCCTTCCAAACAACTCCACTTTCCTCTATATATTTCCTGGAAGTGACACACAAGATCCGCTCCTGGTCCTAGACATATATGCGTGTTTCCGTTTATTTACTACCGTAAAACTTGCGATTAAGTTTTTCAACTCGTTGCTTCCATACTTTTTTATATGCCTCAACTTCGTTTTATACTCTCTAAGCAAAAGTAGCATAAGATTCTCAAAAAACATGTAACACCTTGGTAACATCTTTAAATGTGCTACTTTGAAATATTTTTCCAGAAGCCATTCGGGGCCATTATATTGTCTGTTTTCATATCTGAAACAGAATTCAAAGGATTTGCTGGCCACAAGACATTTTTGTTTTTCGACTTTCTGCTAAAGAAAGATTTCAGCATTTGGAAAAATTTTGAAGCTAAAAAAATGAATTTTTTAAAGTATTTGCGATATCCCATTTGGGACTTTTTTTTAAATGAAGTTTTGTCATTCCGTGCGAAATTTTTCGAACTGCGTATGAGCCTTAAAGTAAAAAAATATTTTCTTTGTGATAAATAATGCTATAGCGCTTAGGACCTACTATAGCCATAGTGCTGACTAGTAGAAAAAATCCTTTCAAAAAAGAACGTAGACTTAAGAACTAAGTAAAATTTAAGAGAATGCACAAAATTATTTCACTGAGAAAATTTCCAGAACTTTCCACTTTCGAGCGCCACCTTGACTGTAGCACATTTTTTTACTGCATTAAAAAGTTTTTAATTTAATATATTATTTTGTAAGTGTATTGAAAGCTCTTAAGTTTTAACTCTTTTTTTTTTTTTGCTGTCTGGGTTTACTTTCTCATATTTATTATTTCTTTTCGCTTTGTGTTTCTTTTGTATTTACTTAGGCTGTAAATGCTAAAGGATGACGTTGTTGTTGTTGTCGTTATTGTTGCTCCTGTCTTTGTTGCTATTAAAGTGTTTGCCCAAAGGATATTAAGTCAATTGCAACAACAGCACCAAAAAATAGCTGTTGACCACACACACACATACGCAAACACTCACAAGGTATGCCTTACATTAGAGATGGACTCGAGCAAAATACTTGAAGCGCAAGTTGTCGCGAGCACGAAGCACGAAGGCCTGCACGAAGTGATTTTAGTGATGATCATAGTTTGCTTTTCCATATGGAAACTATGGAATTTTGTTCATATCGCCACGAAATTAATGTCAGTCAAATATTTTAGAGATTTATTTGTATATATATATTCAGCATATACAGTATTCCGTTTAAATACATAAATAAATTTTCAGTAGTTTTTTTTAACGTGCTTGGTACCACTTCTGAAAATGTTTAACAAATTGCGCTTAATTCCAAAGATGTTTGCATCGTCGTATTCTGTTAAAGCTTACATTATACCACCATTGAAGCTACGAGAATCCAATGTTCGACGCCGACACTCTCCCAAAACCAGATTCTTGCCGCCATCATTGAAGCCATCCGCCGGCTCTGTTAATAATGATGTAACTAAAAAGTTGGTGCATGATGAGCTCAATGTTTCGGTAACTGAGTCGGGTAACGAATCATTTCCAGCTAAGCCTGTTGCGAGCGATGTCAATCAAGAAAATAAAGTCAGTGTGAAAAACGAACCTGGTCCAAACCATATTTTCTATATAAATGGTCAACCTATGGTGTGTAGGAATGAAAATGGATTTGTAGAACTTAATGAACACGAAATTTTCATAATCCAAAAACTCATTGATAAGAATAATGATGACTGTTAGTGATGTTGGGAAAGAGGAGCTGCAGCGAGGTGTGGCTGAGAAACAAAAGGCTACATATGAGCTAAAAAGGCGCAAAGGTTTTGTTTTCCAATGATAATAGCACACCAATCTAATCTAGACAATGAAGATAAACTGCAAAGCATACAAAAAACAAAACATAGCGAAAAACTCATTATCTGAGAAGACTATACTATATATCTGAGAAGACTGGTCTTTTGAAAAGAATTCTGCAAACAAAACATTTTTAATATTTCATTGCAGAAGAAAGATATCAAAATTCAATAAAATGTTTGGTAGCCAAGGTATTTGTTTGTTTTATTTAAAATTCGTTACTTATAGTTAAAACAGTGTAAAAAATAGGTACACACTGGTAGATATTGTTGCTTTTGAAAACAATGTTTTGGGCAGAAGTGCCCAAGGCAGTATTTATTAGCAGAGTTATTATTATTATTTCGACGCCATTTTTGAAAATTTATACTAAATTTCTTCTTTTGAAATTCCCAAAAAACATGTATGTTGTGGTGGGGAGGATTCCTGGATGGTTCTTGTATGGATGTAGTTGTCTTCTTGCTGCCTTTTGTTACCTTTCCGTGGCCCTCTGTGTGACCCTTGCCCAGTAATGAGATGTTGGTGTTGTTGAATGTGTTGTATGTGTCTTTATTGTAGAATGTGTGTTTATTTGGATGTGTGATTGTATGTTAAATGTAGAATGGCAAATCGGGGTATGCGCGTGCACGGGTGTGCTTACATTAAAAGATTATTGAGAACTAATTCTATTGCACTCAGCTTGGCTTAACCCACTTATGCCTTTTTGGCATGAACATACTGCCCCCCTTGCAACGTAGTGTTGCAATAGGAGCTGCAGTTGGAGGAGGGCGTGCGCCAAGCCGAGTGCCAGCTGTGGAGTGCGTCACACGGGGATAAGGAGCATTGGAGTAAGAGCGCGTGATGCATTTTCGCCGCTCAATGGATCGCCAGGCAGCATCTGGTTGAGCTGGTATTGAGATCTAACCACTAGGATTGAGCGTGATGGCGGAAGTGGTCGCTTGGTGGTGCTTATGTGAAGGAGCGTGTTTTGAGCTTCACCACAAATGCGGCATCGATCGCCGCTGCTGCGGGAACGCCCGGAGTGTTTGTGGGCCAGGCAGTTCTGGCAATACTCGTTTGTGAGTGCCACTTGTTGACGCTTTTCAGCGTTTAGCTGCAGGAATGTCCGGCAGTTACGAAGGGCATGGATCGCGCCGCAGACCCGGCACGGAAAAGAGTTGTTCTTCTTTGGAGCAGCTTGATTGGAGAGTGAGTAGTTTGGGGGTAAAACGCTAAGATAATGATTCCTTGAATTTACTTGATTTGGGGCGATTGGTTTGCGGTCATTTAGAACTTGCCGGCATGTTTTTCCTGCGTCAGCATTAGAGGAGGACTGCAAATCAGTTTCGTAGTTCATCGAGACATTCGTAGAGAAGGAAGAGATGACATATATCCTACGTTCCAAATCAGTTTAATGTACATATCTTTAGATTTTTAAGCGCAAAACATAGCTATATCCGATAGTTAGAGAAATTCCGCTTCCATCTCTATCCTGCATTTTTAATTTTATGATTTGCAGTGCGCTTTGTCTGCTTATCTGCCTGAGATGTAGGGATACACTCACACCCTCTATACAAAACTTATCGGCTAACCCTTTTTGCGTGCATTTTTATTCGTTTCTTTGCTGCTTTAACGCCTTTGTTTCGCTTTTGATTTTGGGTTTTTGGCTTGACTTTATCTTCATCTGCACAAAATTGATTTCGATTTCGAAATTTCAACAAACATAAAGCACATTGTTTGTTTGTATTTTGTATCTTTGTTTGTGATGGGCTTTTGGTGCGTGTCTTTATTGATGGCTTGGAGCACTTTATTAGCTTTATAATTATAAAGAACTTTTTGATTTTTCTTTGATTCAAAGTTTTGAGTGCTTTGTAATTTGTATCTCTTTGTTGTACACATATAGATACACATACACACACACACGCAAAATATGCAAATTAGTAAGCAACTTTTAGTATCTGTTTGTTGTATCTGATTGCCAGACGACATTTCTGTCTGAGGTTACATTTTGCGTGTTTACTTTTCAATTTGATCCAATTGTATTAGTATAATATGGATAGCTCAAAGCGATAGACACACACGCGCACACACACGCACACACACACAACCTGAATCTATAATCAGTTTCCTCAAACGAATCAGATACGCCTATAAAAATGCTTTGTATTTTTTTATTCCCATACTTATAGAATAAAAGCGTATATTAGGCTCGTCTAAATGTTTGTAGCAGCGTATAGGCTGAACATTTCTGAATCTATAAAGTGAAAGCATATTTACAAGTGTTTTATTAAACTTAAAAAAAAAAAAATTGTCTGACAGTGAAATACAATTTTTTGATATCTCTAACACTTATGGGCTTTTCGCTAAACGAGGTGTTAAGAACTTATTTGTTAAACTTACTTAGGCCTTATATATGCATTGCATAAATTTATAATGTCCTTGACCGTATGGATACAAAGTATAAATAAAAATGTACACGGAACTACAAAAATGGCTACTTGGTAGTCAAAAGTTCTTCATTAATAATGAAGCATTGCACGTGTAAGAATTTTTCGAATAATTTGTGTGCTGCAATCGATATTGCCTTATCTGACTTAAAATATCCCAAAATAAATCATCATTTTGCACGATTTTAATGGCCATGTTCTATACACATTTCTGCAAATAATATTAAACTCATTGTTCATTAAATCTAATACAGGACTTTTGTCCCAAACCTATTGGAACCAAATGTCTTACAGTTCATGTTATAAATAAAAAAACAACGAAATTATTTTTCTCTAATTGATACCAAAAAAAAGATGGCGTACGTTAAAGTCGAGCGCAGACGACTTTGGGATACCCTGTGCTAACACATTGCAATCAAATCCGATATATTGCTTCAGAACTCTAAAATATATTTATTTGCCAAATTTGGTTCCGATATCTGCATAAACACACAAAACAATACGAATTTTGGGCACTATATGATATAGTCAACAGATTTTGATTAAACAGTACAGTACTGGGGAACTCTAAAAAACTTCCGATATCTTACGATATCTTCATAAACAAACGAATTATCTATCTAAAACTTTTGGTATTTTTCGAATTCCCCTTCAACATCCCTATGGTAGCTATATAATATGTATAACCCCGATATCAACAAAGTAAAATAAACTTGGGATCTAATCTGAAAGTTTGGTTACTCTAGCTCTTTCCATCGCTGAGGTCTAGCCGTTAATGCGGACGGACATACGGAAATCGGTATATCGACTTCACTAGTCGCCCTGATCATACTTTAGGTAACTTTTGGGGTCTGCGACGACTCCTTCTATATGTTATATCTTTGTTATTATCTTTAATTCGATATCTTAGTTTTTAGAAAAGTATCAACATATAAACCGCACGAAATTCGAATTTTTCATCGATTTTAATTGCACAAAATGTGAAAGTTTTCATTTTAAACAAAACCAGGAAGAATTCATCATAACGTTAAAATTATGCTCGGAATGAATTTTTCCCAGAGCACCGATTTTTTTGAAGAAATTTAAAATTTTTGAAATCGTGTTTCGCTTTAAAATAAATTATGATACAAAATAGTTGAAAGCTGTCAAATTGGTGATACGCTACCAAAAAGCATCTGTGTTAAAAAAATTTAAGAAAAATACCTTATATAAACCAAATTAAGTAGCATGATACGGCCCTTAAAGTAGACACAATCCCCCAGCAGATTAGAAGTTTGCAAAATTAAGTCGATTCCTACTACCATAACCAAATTCAGTCATTCTTCTGAAATCTGCATCGTGCTTAAACTCTCACTCACAATCGAATTCCGTAAAGATTGCTCGAAATCGTTCAAAATCGCAGAAAACATCGATGCCGTGCATAAAATGATAAAGCACGATCTTCATATGATATCATATTGTGAGATTGAGGCATCTCTGGGCATTATAGTTCCAACAGCGTACATTCAATACGCGTCCAGATGATTTGTTTACGTTGGAGTTTAATGTATTCTCAAAGGAAGTTTCGTATTGATTGGTTCGAAGAAAAGTTTAAGAAATATACAGGCGACAAGTCTTGAATTTATGCCTATAAGTCTGAAACTGAACAACAATCGACAGTATGAGTCTTCCAAGATGAACCAAATCCCACAAAAGTTGCTAGCAGAAGTAGCACTTCCAAAGCCGACTATGTTGCCACCATGGAAACAAACCGCCTAAGAAGAATCATTCTACGTCACGATAATGCGCGCTCTCACACATCGCTGCAAACCAGCGAGTTTTGAGCACTGAAAATATCGTTATGGATGCACCAACCAATACGGTCGCCCAATGATTTATTTTTGACAATAAGGTCAGCGTTTTTGTAGCTCCGAAAAAGCAGTCTATGCGTTTAAAATAAATGTTTTGGAAATAATCAGATTGGAAACATTGTTTCGAAAATTGGTTTAGGTGCATGAAAAGTGCATTGATCTTTATGAACTATATTTTGAAAAGTATTTGAGCCGCTTAGGCGCAAAATATGTATAGTGAACCTCGTATGCTAAATATGCTTATTTCATACTGCTATGAACAACAGCCTCTTCGTCAATAAACAACTTAAAATTTTCAATTATACGAAAATATTTGATATGTTATGCCTTATGTGAGCCTAATAAACAAAATGTTGACCACTTTTTGTCATTAGCACAAGCGCAACCAGCGCAATCGATATAAGGTGCACTACTCAACCTATAATTTGTGGACCTTTTAAAGTTACCTTTCCAGTTTGTAAGCCGCTTATAAGACTGTATAGTAGAGGTGCGATACTATCGATAGTGCCACCACTCGACTATCGAAGTCTAAACTATCGATACTATCGATAGTACTATCGGACAAAGTAAAGCATGGCACACAAAAAAGGTGCATATTCTTTAAATAAGTACCATAGAGCATGTGGGGAAAATTCTAGTACTTACAAAAAGAGTATTTCGAAATTTCGTACGCCAAAGTCGTCTACTATCCGAAAAGGCTGGACGTCTGTGGCAATCATTAAGGCTAATGCGGCATCGATTTTTGGTTTTTTGTGCGAAGAATTTTTATAAAAATTTGACTGAAATAATTTTTTTTGGTCCCCATCGGATTTGGTGACTCTAAAAGCGTCCGATGGTCAAAAAGGTTCGACGTGTTACCACTGGTTTTGTATTCTTTTTGACATGTTGCCAATTTTTTGTTCGTTGATTTTTCAAAAAAGTTTTTTACAACAAAACCATCGATAGTATCCGTAAAATGAAACTATCGATAGTATCCCACCTCTACTGTATAGAATAAGCAGTAAATACTAAAGTTCCCAACTCAATATTTTTTTTTTTCGCCACTCTCGAGCACCAAGTCGCGGTCTCCCAAATCTCGAGCACAAAATTTAAGGTATAACATATTTTTCATTACCTGTTCATAGATTTTCCGTAATTCGTTGTATGTAAAAGTAGAAGCTTACCTATAAAGAAATAAGCAAAAGAAAATATATTATTTTTTTTTATTTAATACTAATAAATAACAATAATGAATATAATTATGAATTATAAAAAATATGACACTTATTACTAACACATTGAAAATTCTCCAAGTATATTTTTTGAAGGTTATAGCTCCAATACTTGCAGCCAAAAACATCCAAAACATCGGAAATCGATCGTCTTAAGGCACATACGCAGAATGCAAAAACCATATAAAAAAAAAAATCCCTAATGGGAATAAATTTTAATACACTGTATTTCATTAGAAAGTAAGTCATTATAAGGCAGTAAGTGAAGTACGCTTAAATACAAGGTGGCGCAAAAGAAATCACCCTATTGGAAGATGCTCTCATTTTTGTAAATGGCCGCCAATATCAAATCTGTTTTGACATTTGTGGACTAGACAGATACAGAATACAAGTGAATAAGCCATGGAGCGATACACTCCCCAAGAACGCGGAATAATTGTGTCTATTTTTTTGCGTAACAATTCGTCTGTGGTGTTGGCGCAGCGCGAATTCCGTCGCCGATTTCCCGGCCGTCCGACACCAACTGCGCAAACACTGCGCCGTTTAGCCACTAATCTTGAAGAGTATGGGACCACACGAGACGTTGCCAAGAGTGGCCGGCCCCGGAGCGCCCGTTCAGCCGAAAATATCGCCGCTGTAGCCGACGACGTCGAAATGAGCCCCGAAACATCGACCAGACGACGTGCCACGCAATTGGGCCTCAGCCGGCGGTCCCTGCAACGAATTTTGGTAAAAGATTTGAACATGTTCCCCTACAAAGTTCAGTCCGTGCATCAGCTGCTGCCTGCCGACCGCCAAACGCGCGTAACTTATGCCCAAGCTATCCTCAATCTCGATACCGAAGTGGACGATTTTTCAACCAAAATCATAATGAGCGATGAGGCTCATTTTCACCTCAGCGGGTACGTGAACAAGCAAAATTATCGCTTCTGGGGAACCGAAAATCCGCGAGTGATGCACGAGGAGCCATTACACCCGCTCAAAGTGACTGCGCGGTGCGCTGTTCACGCTGGAGGAGTCATCGGGCCATTTTTTTTTCGAGAACGCCGCGGGTCAAACGACAACAGTGGACGGTACGCGCTATAGGGCAATGTTGACCGAGTTTTTTCTGCCCGAACTGGACGAATTAGGACTGGTGGACATGTGGTTCCAACAGGACGGAGCAACAGCACACACTGCACGAGCCACAACCGACATTCGGAAGGCCGCGTTTCCGGGTCGCTTAATTTCGCGTTTTGGCGATTTGCACTGGCCCGCCAGATCGCCCGATTTAACGGTCCCGGACTTCGTTTTATGGGGTTTTTTGAAGTCCCGTGTTTACATCAACAAGCCTGAGACCTTGGAAGCCCTCAAGGAAAATATCCGACACGAATGCGAGAATTTATCGCCCGAAACTCTCGCCGAAGTGATGGAAAATGCCATAAAACGAGCCCGTATGGCAATCAATTGTGACGGCGCCCATTTGTCCGATATCATCTTCTCAACTTAACACAATTAATTCTAAATCAAAAAACAGAATCGAAGTTTTTCATTTAGAAAAAAAATAAGAGCCAAACAACATCGGATGACTTCTTTTGCGCCACCTTGTACAAACAAAAAGTGACTTTTTGAAAGTTTTGGGAGAGGTCACCATGATCAAAAAAAAAAAATTGTGTGCATTAATAAGAAGTCGAATAAAAAGTGAATTTTCAAAAGATTTAGGAGATGTCGCCTTAATCAAGAAAAAAAAATGTTCAACAATAAAAAAACAAATACAATAGCTAAATAAATCATGCAAAATGTACGCAAAACCTGCTACTTAGCGCTATTGTGGTTTTAAGCATGTGTGAATTACAAGCGCTGAATGCGAAAATTAGTGAAGCGGGCCACTTTTCCCCCAAACGTCTCCGATTTTGTTGATTTTTACATATTTGGTAGAGCTACTAGCCAATAAAATCCTAATGGGATTTTTTTTATATGGTTTTGTCATTCCGTTCGAAATGTTTTTGCATTCTGCGTAGACCCCTTTAACAAGAAAACCTTTCAATAAATCGATTTATATGAACCAATTCTTTTCGCTGTAAATTCAATATTATTTGACAAAAAAAAAAAAAAACACTAAGCATAAAAATGCATATAAAAAATATATTAAAATTAAGTCTTGCTTTGGTTTTACTGTCTTCATTGCTTGAAAGTTTCGAAGAAATGGTTAATTGATGCTAACTTGATGATAGTTTGACTTGTGAACCGAAAAACCAGCAACAAGTTGTAACACGCGAATGTAAGAAAAATAAAATAAATAAAATTTGCAGCTCTGATTAAAATTAGCATTTAAAGTTTTAACAGCAAGAATTTGTAATTATTATTAAATGCAACTGCACAATTTTTTTAATCATACATCAGAATAAAAAAAAACCCAATAAATTTGAATTTTTGTACATTAAAAAAATGCATTCTTCAGTGGTGCATGAAAAATTCATACTAACTAAATGCAGGTATGCAAATTTTTGAAATTGTTTTTATTCATACAAGCTTAAAAATTAGCATAAAATGCGAAATCGATTTATAATTCGTTGGGCACTTTTTTAGCTTGTGGCGTTCAATATTATGTCGACTTTTTTAATACACTAACCTTTAGCCCAACAAAAACATGTGATGTAAATTCCAATCTTTAGACTAAAAAGATGGCGTACGTTAAAGTCGGGCGCGGATGACTTTGGGATACCCTGTACCACCACATTGCAATCAAGTCCGATATATTGCTTACAAACTCCAAAAGATATTTCTTTGCCAAATAAACGAAACACAACGAATTTTGTAGAAAAAACGTTTTTTTGACCGATTGGTCCTATGGGAGCTATATGATATAGTCAACCGATTATGATCAAATTTGGTACAGTGTTAAAGATCTCCAAAAAACTTCCGAATGCCAAGTTTGGTTACAATATCTTTACAAACAAACGAAACACAACGAATTTTGTACAAAAAGCGTTTTTTTGACCGATTGGTACTATGGGAGCTATATGATATAGTCAACCGATTGATAAAATTTGGTACAGTGCTGGTGGTTTCTAAAAAACTTCCGATTGCCAAATTTGGTTATGATATCTTCATAAGCAAACGAATTATCCATCTAAAACTTTTGCTTTTTTTCGAGGTCCTCTGAAACACCCCTATGGGAGCTATATAATGTAATCCCGATATCAAAAAAATAAAATAAACTTGTCTCCTATGGATTAAAAAGGGATCTTATCTGAAAGTTTGGTTGCTCTAGCTCTTAGCATCTCTGAGATCTAGGCGTTCATACGGTATATCGACTTCTCTAGTCACTCTGATCATACTTTAGGTAACTTTGGGGGGTCTCCGACTTCTCCTTCTGTACGTTACATACATTTTCGGCTTGCACAAACACAATATACCCTTTGTACCATACGGTACAGTGTATAAAAATTTATCACATTTTATGAAAGAGAATTTTTGGGAAAAATAATAAATTGTTAATTTCTATAATTATAAATATTTTAGTGGTATTATCTCCCACGGGCTACTAGCTATCGTACAAGTATAATAAGCTGAAACTTTAATACTATTCTTTAAACTACTCTGCCCTAGAACGCCTCTTGAGTGCATCCGAATACCACCTTACCTTATAAAATGGATTTCCTTCAATAACCATAGAACAGAGAAAGTAATTTTTCACTCAGTCTTTTTGATTCCAGCGAGCTTCTCATTGAAGCTAGAGTAACTCTTAGGTTTCGCCTCTTAGCCTTATTATTTTGTTTATCCAATTTTGCTTTACATGATCCTTGCCATGTTTTATGCTCTAACTACAATTGCCTCTTTTTCGAACTATCTGACGTCATAGTGAATTGTTTCTTCGAGTAATCTTGAGCAATTATAGATTGTGAGTCACCCATTTGGTTATGGATGATGCTCTTTGGGGTCTTCCTAATATATATGTATAAGGTTTTTTTTGGCGAGTCTCCAAAGTATTAAGAATGTACTGAACCCAATTCATTTGCTTTCTAACGTCTATCCGCTTAGAGTGATTGAGCAGTGATCAGGCTGAGTAAACTGACTCTTATGCAGTTTACACACAAAACTTTGAGAAAGAACTGGCGTTTTTGATGTAATTCTGAACCTGGTTCCTCGTACAAGAATTTTTTTTTGCTGTTCTTTAATAACATTGTCTACAACCTGACCATTCTTGAAATAAAATAACATGTCACGCTTTCCATTCATATATTTATAACCAAACAATACAATGTCAAGTGAGTTCTCTCCAGGGTATCAGCTGAAAAATTTGACTTTGGGGATATACCACACAGTACTTAAGTCCACACCTTTATTTGACCTACAGAAGAATTTGGCCAAAATGCAATATACCAATTTGTATATATTTTAAGCATGCAGGTTATAATTATCTTTGAAAATAAAAGCTACTCATTAGTATCTACCGGCCCACCAAAAAAATGTTTGTTGTTTTTTTGGAGCAGCCCTTCCGTGGCAACTCTAGGGATTAACGTGTTACGGTCGACACGATTCCAATAATTAGCCAAATGAAAATTGTGTCAACCTGACGCCGACAGGTCTCTTGGCCTAAAGGCGAAAACTGGCCTGTAAAGTAATTACAGCCAAGTGAAGAAGTGGCGAACCGCAACACCCTTTGATATGCAAGCCAACACGCACACACACTTTGACAGTGTCTGTGTGTTGTGTAACTGTAGTTGACAGACATTTTGTTCTCTTGCATTGTTTGGCAGTGCAATTCTCGGGAACGCAATCCAACAATGCTGCAAAAACAATCTGACAGATGCGAAAATGTCCAGATGCTGAAGTTCCAAGCCAGTGTGTATCTGTGTGTGTGTGTGCTCCTCTGATAGAGTTAGCCCAGTTGACAGCCAGCTAAACATATACTCTTTTGGCCAACATAAATATACAAGTGTATTTTTGTGGGGACCATAATGTTTACACGGTTTTTGTTTTTTTTTGCTCTACATTTGGAAAATTAAAAACGGATACATAAAATGTATGCAACAAAGAGAGGAGACGTCGGAGAGAAGTTAACTAAAGTATGATCGGGGCTACTAAAGAAGTGGATATAGACATGTCCTCCTAGCCGTTCGTATAAACGGCTAGATCTTAGATATGGTAAGAGCTAAGTAAACCAAATTTTTGAGTTAGATCTAATATTATGTCACGAAAAACAAGTATATTTTACTATTACAATATTGGCGACTTATTATATAGCTCACATAGGGGTATTATAAAGCGAATCTATAAAGAAAAGCTCTAATTCCATATGCTAATGAAGATATCGTAACCTAATTTGGCATTGAGAAGTTTATTAGAGTTCCAAATCGTTCTACCAAACGTATCTACCACTACATAAAGTAGCCACATGATGCAATGCATTTTACAAGGTTGCGCAAAGAAGTACGCGAGTTTGGCTGCGCAGAAAACTGGTTCAATTTTTGTATGGTAGCTATGTGAAATAGTGAGCCAATTTCGATAAAACTTTACAGAAATGTTAAATCTGAAACAAAATACAACTGACACAAATTTGGTCGCAATAGTTCAAAAAATTTAAAAAATAAACTAGTTCAATTTTTATATGGTAGCTATATGAAATAGTTGGGATATCTCATTTGGGATTTTTTTTTATATGGTTTTGTCATTCCGTGCGAAATTTTTTTGCATTCTGCGTATAGGCCTTTAGACTTAACATTTGTGATCAAAATTGGCCAACTAAAACAAAATACAACTGACATAAATTTGGTTGCGATAGTTTATAAAATAAAAAAAATTGTTCTAAAGTGTATTTGTGTGTTTTATATTAGTCTGCACATTTGTTTGAAGTTTGATCAAAATTGGTGCACTTTTATATATATCTTACATACAATAATTGAACCCGCGCTCGATTTTTTAGAGAGAAACGATTAACGCACCTGCACACTGCGTAACCTTCTAATTGTTGGATAGCCCCATAGACCGTTTACATATTTTTTTATTTCTTGAGGTGCTGTGCTTATAATCTTCCTATTTGAGCTTTGTAAAACAAAAAAAAAATTACTTTTTTCCGCCTGAGAAAATAAGGGATAAAAATCCGAAGATTGGCTTTAGTTCTAATCATCTATGAGATCTAAATGAAAAATGACCAAAAATTTAGATAAAAAGTACTTAAAATTAAATTAATAATCTTGAATTAATATAAAAAAGATTTTAAGCATGGTAAAATGTTAATCTTAAAACAAAAACATTTATTATTTTAATCAAAAAGTCTCAAGGAAATACCGAACATTCTTAAATTAGAGTCTTTAATAAAGAAAAAAAAAATGCTTAAGACTTTATGCGATTTTCAGCATTTTTAAGTTTCGTTCTTTTAAAACAAAACCGAACTTTTTTAAATATTATAACATAAACAGTTTTAATTTTAAGATAAAAACATTCTCAGCTTCGAAAATATAAATCTATATAATTGTAATAAGAATTCATAAATTTAAAAACAAATTTAAAAAATTTTACTTTGCGACTTTTATAATCTTTTTTCAAGATTGTTCAAAGTCCGAAAATAATATTTAGTGCGCTGTATTAGAGCTTAATAGTTCTATTCTTCAATATTCCTATTTTAAAGATTTTTGGTGTACAATTTTTTTTAAATAATGTTAAATAAAAGAAGTCAAAAATATTCTCAGCTTCGAAAAAATAAATCTATATTGTTATAATTAGAATTTATAAATTTAAAAAATGTTATTTCGTGTTTTTTACAATCTTATTTCAAGATGGTTTAAAGTCCGAAAATAATATTTACAGCACGATTTTAGAGCTTATTAGTTCTATTCTCCAATATTCCTATTTCAAAGATTTTTTGGGCAAAAAAATATGTAGAGCACGCTTTTTTTAGCTTAGTCCTATTTTCCAATATTCCTATTTGCAAGATTTTTTGAAATGAGACAAATAGAAATTAAAACTATTTTTTATACATATAATAATAATAATAATAATTCCCTGACTGACAATTTTTTCCAACATTTTATAGCCACAAAAATCTTGTAAGATTCTTAGAAGTCCGAAAATAGAATTTTACTCTCGACTTTAAACTTTTTTCACTCTTGTTTTAATCTTGAGCTTTCTTTTCTTTAAGATGGTTTCAATTTTGTTCAAATTCCGAAATTAAGATTTTCTCCATGATTTTAAATTTATTATAATAATATAATATTTATTTTATTTGAAGCTTGAAAATTCTTATTGTAAGATTTTTTACTCTTAACTCACAACTCTTAATTCCAGAACGTCATTCTTACTCTGATAACAACAAAAGCGCTTTCGTGAGCATTTTATAAAAAAAAATCTTAAAATCAGACTAATTTTTTATCGGTTTAGTCACCCTGGTCATAAGGGTCTCCATCGTCTACTTCTCTATACTGCATATATTTTCGACATTCTCAAAACGGGTAAGAAATCGATTTGGCCATTTCAGTCCGTCCCCCAGTCAGAATTTTCTATTTTTTAAGTACTAAAAGAGCTAGAAGCCTGAAATTTTGGCACAAAGTTCATTTTATAAGCTGGTTCCTCGTTTGTGTTCAGTTCTGGTCACTGGTCTCAATAGACTTTTTCGTTTAATTCAAGTATCAGGTTTTTCAAATAACAATATTTAAACTCGATACAGAGCTTTCTTTTTATTATCCAAATTAAAATTTAAGCTCCTTTTGTCTAGAAGGCCCACTAAAAACAAGATGTTTGTTTAAGTATTTGTAATTACTCATATAGAATAAAATAAAAATAATAATATTTATTATTACTTTTCGGAAATGCCAAACCAAATTTATTAAAGGTACAGTACATAATATAGTTGGGCTGATCCGACTGTAATCGAAATATTCGCATCATTTTTCTAGTCTCTTTAGGACTTAAACACTTGGCTAATGCATAGGGTAACCAAAATATAAAAGCTATTGCCATATTCGCAAAACAAAAACCTAAAGAATTTGGCTAATTTGCAGCTCTTAATGAGCATTAGTTAAGACCTACTTGTTACTTACTTTTCTATCTTAGCCATGTTTCAAAAAAAATAAGCTATATACAACAACAAAAAACTACAGGTACTACATATAAATAATAGTTAGGCCAGTCAGTTGGTTACCTTTCTCACACACACACACACACACACACACTCGAGAGCGGCTGCTACCTGGCCAAAAGTGAGCAAAATGGCCAAGAGAGACTGGCCATTAAGCATTGCCGACGGCGACAGGCAACACCTTAATGTCGTAGTACCCATAAGTGTCGATGTCGCCCCGTTCTAATGTGTGTTTAGTCTGGGGCTGGACGTAGGACGTCAATGAGGCGTGGTCAGTAGGTCGGACTATGCTGGTGCACATAAAAATTGGTTCGCATGTTTTGGATCTTTTTTGCACCTCATTAAGTTGAACGCATGCTGTGCGAACTGGGCCAGCCAACATGACAGCAGGACTCTAACTCTCGGATACACGCACACACAGATGTGCTTATACATATATACAAACAGTTACATACATATATACACTTTCACATTTCACTTCCGATGCGGTTTTTAATTAAGTTGAACAAAGTCGACAGCAACAAATATATATATGCATATGTATATATATGGTAGGTATATACTGAAGCTTATTAAAGCGCAGCATTAGTGCCCTTAGTATTTTTTGAGCCAACAAATTAAATTAAATTTTTGTCATGTCAGGTGTGGGTTTTCCAAACTTCAACTGTTTAAATTCAATTTCAGCGCTCTTCCAAGAATTTATGCCTTTTGGCTGCCGTTTTCAAACGTTTTGTTTTTCCAGCTGCTAAGCGTAGCTATAACAACCAAGTTAACAAATTTTTTGCTCTTAACTCTAATGAAATTGAACTGTGCACAGATTTGAAGTTTCCATTATTGCCGTACACAAGCAGAATGCACTTTTACTAATTAAGAACTTCATGGAATCCCAAGAAGAAATTGAGAAATTCGAGCCAAGCAGCAGTTGGCCAAGTGCACGCAATCCAATCCCCCAGGACTAAAAGCTGCAGCCGAGTGGTCTGCTGTGTGGCGCTCAAAGCAAATACACTTAGCGAAAAATGAAAAATGAAAATCAAGCATAAAGCATAAAGCAATGACGTAGTTGATGTCGATATAGTGCAAGATCTCGTTATGTTGTTAGGTATAAAATTCGAAAAGCTTTTGAATTTGTGAATTGATTTTTTGATTGACATATTTGCACTTTAATGAAGAAGTACGAGGACTGTCTTAAAGTCAAAAAAAAAAGACGACTTTGGGATATTCTGTACCACTGCTTGCAATAAAATCCGATATATTGCTTAAGAACAGCAAAAGACATTGGATTGCCAAATTAGATTACGATAGCTTCATAAACAACCAAAAACAGACGAATTTTTAACCAAAAATGTTTTTTTGACCAATCGTTCCTATGGGAGCTATATGATATAGCCAACCGATTTTGATCAAATTTGGTACAGTGCTTGGGTATTCTAAAAAACTTCTGAATGCCAAATGTTGTTCCCATATCTTAACAAACAAATGAAACACAACACAATTTTGTACAAAAAACTTTTTTTTGTCCGATTGGTCCTATGGGAGCTATATAATATAGTCAACCGATTTTGATCAAATTTAGAACAGGGTTCAAGATCTCTAAAAAAAACTCGCGAACGCCAAATTTGGTAACAATATCTTCACAAACAAACGAAACACAATGAATTTTGTACAAAAAACGTTTTTTTGACCGATTGGTCCAATGGGAGCTATATGGTATAGTCAACCGATTTTGATCAAATTTAGTGAGTAACGAGTGCCAAATTTGGTTACGATATCTTTATAAACAAACAAGTCATCCATCCAAAACTTTTGGTTTTTTTCGAGGTCCTCTGAAACACCCCTATGGGAGCTATATAATATAACCCCGATATCAAAAAAATAAAATAAACTTGTCTCCCCTGACATAATGCGCATCTAATCTGAAAAATTGGTTGCTCTAGCTCTTACCATCTCTGAGATCTAGGCGTTCATACAGACAGACGGACAGACAGACAGACAGACGGGCAGACGGACATGGGTATATCGACTTCTCTAGTCACTCTGATCATACTTTGGGTAACTTTGGGGGGTCTCTGACGTCTCCTTCTGAATGTTACATACATTTTCGACTTGCACAAACTTAATATACCCTTTGTACCATACGGTACAGGGTATAAAAAGAAAATGCATTATTAAAAATGTGGTACAGTCGAGGCGGGCCCGACAGTGGAATACCCTGTATCTTTTGTGTGAAAAAAATTTTTCCTGCATATTCCATCTAAGAACTTTCCAATTTGAATTTATTTTTTTTTTGGTGAAATTCGATATTTATACCAATAAGTTCCGTAAATTTTTAACGATTTTGATGAAACTCGAATGTTACGTCAAAGAAATTATTTAAAGTATACGGGTAAGTTTCAAGTTGGTATGTTAAGGGGCGTGGGAGAAAACTCGGTAAATGGATTGCGGAGGTTGGGGGGACCGCATCGATAAAATTTGGATGTGGATTTTTTCATTAGAGCCACATGAATCAGATTACCAAAAATTGTGATTCTAAGTTACTTGTAACCATAATTACGAAGAGTCAAATATTGACGCAGTTTATTGGCAAGGGGAGGTGAAATTTGCACATTTTTGACTATAACTTCTGTTGTATTTGTCCGATTTTGTTCATTTTGTACACATAGATGCATGTATCCACAACGCATCGCTCTGTTTCAAATGAAAATATTAAACGGTATGGCTAAAAACCGCGAAAATCTACAGCGGGGGAACGGGGAAAGATATTAACATGATTCAACAAACTTCATCTTCGTAGGAAATGTGCGCACCAGCTGGTAAAGTTTCGTGTCTCTAGCTCTTATAGTCTTCGTGATCTAGGCGTTCATACGGACGGACAGACGGACGGACGGACGGACGGACGGACGGACGGACGGACATGGCTCAATCGCTACCCGAGGTTATGATAAGCATTTTGGTATAAAGGACTTGGGGTCTGCCACGCCTCCTTCTGTCCGTTACATACATTGCTCAAATCTAGTATACCCTTTGTACCTATAGGTACAGGGTATAAAAAGCTTTTACTGTTTTTCAAAGTTTTCTCCAAAATGCCGTATACACTCTTTCGTCAATTTTCGAAGCACTTTTGTCAAACAAAAAGAAGCCATTGGGTGCCAAGTCGGTAGACCAATTAGAGTTTCATTAACATTATCTACAGCAATTAATTGAGTTCTAATTATTAATTCACTATCCCACAATGCTCTAGTGCAGCGGTGGGCACTTAGACGGCACGCGTGCCAAAGAGCTTTCACACGTACGAGAAAAGAGCTTTTTACCGTAAAAGCTCGTCTCGTACGTGTGAGCTAGTTTTACAATGGAACGCAAAGCAGAGCCGCATGGCAAGACCCGAAAGAATAAAACTCGATGATATTGTCGAATTTAATGACAACTATGCCAAAAAAAAATGATTTGTCCATTTTACCTCCGTTTTCACTAAAGCTCTTTTTTGTTTACGCACACAGGCACAAAAATTGCATTAGTAGTTAATAAACTATTAAAGTGGAACATTTGTTTGCCGATTACGATTTCTCAAGAAAAACCCTTAAAAACACGTACGTTGTGCTTGGACAATAAGGTTATTTTTTATTTTTGTTTGGATTTTACATGATTTTGGCCCCTGTTCATAAGAACAGCAAAGGCAGTATCGCTGTGTTTGAACCCAGGGCATTTGAAAGAAACGCACTAACTGGTATTTTTGTGTTACTGGTCGACGGAAACTCAGTGATGAGCACCACGACCCCACATTGGAAAATCAAGAATTCTTATCTGGTCACACTATTTTATATTAAAGTCTAATACAAAGTTAAAATAATATCATGAAGACTCTGAGTCGCAAGCTTAAAATAGAGAAATCTTTTATTTTAATTTAAGAAAAAGAGTTTAGTACTTTTTAATATGACAAGTGTAACTATAAAAAAAAAACGACTATTAATATTAATTACAATCTCATTTAAATATCTAAAGCTAGCATTATTTTGAGCGTCAATGTAATGCAAATACCATATTTCATACGGAATATCTTAAGATATATTTGTATCAGCCATATTTATTGACCTTTACCAATTTGATGGCCTAATTAAAGCAAATGTATTTTTCAAAGCAAATGATTCATTCAGTTTCCTGACCAATATTTTTCCCACTATGTATATGCAGTGTGTTTCATATTTTATGCAATTCATTTCCAAGGAACAAATAAAAATTGCACAAATTTACAATAAACAAAAAAGGCAACAAATTGCCCGCGGCTTGACGTATTCATATGTGTAGGGGTGTGACTGTGTGGCAATGAGTATGAATGTGTGGCTGTGGATGTGCGTATGAATGTGGCTGTGGGTGTGAGTGTGAGTGTTAGTGTCAGTATGGTTGTGGGTGTGAGTGAGTGCTCGTGCGAGTGTGTGGATTTGTGTAGAAGCACGCAAAATTGTGATTGGAGCCAGCAGCATCCAACAAAAGCCAAAAAAAAAAAATGTTTGGTATGCCTGCAGCGACTTTTAGATACCCTTTGCCCAAAGCTAGAAGGGAGCTAGTAAAAGCTCATGAAGCATATACCAAAATAAACAGGACGACAATAGAAAATTATGTAGGCCTATGTCTTAAAGATCTACAGACGTACAGTGCGCTCAAAATTAATAGGCTGACAGAGTTTTTCGGATATACATAGCTTTTTTTCGGAATGAAAAGTTCACGTAATTTTTACAAGATCTTTGTGTTTATTAATAACGAAACTACTGCCCAGCTCCATCTGCCGCATGACCATTAAATTATTGAGATTCTTCAGGTTCGAGAATCACGAAAATTGCATTCATTTTTTTTTTTTTCTCAAGAACCGTTTTCAAGATTTTTTCGAAAAACATGTTTTTGGATACTGTTTTCAGTTATTCGTGAATATCTCGTAAAGAAAATGTTTTAACGACATAAAACCCATTAGACCGAAAGGCACTGATGTGACCATTACGGTAATGTACGATATGTACAAAGTTATAAGCAACCAAAGTCGAAAAAAGGTGACATTTTCGAACATTTTTCAGTTTGCTTTTCATTAACAAGAAAAATTGCTTTAAGCTTTAAGCTGAAAGAGAACTTACAAACATTTCGAGCCTAAGTTCATTAAAATCGGTTAAGAAGGTTCCAAATTCGCGAAGACGTAACTGAATGCAAACGAAAAACTTTGAGTGAAACTTTTTTTATAGCACACAAGTGTGATTGAGTGAAATTTGGAACTTCCGTACATGGTTCTTAACAAAAAAAAAATGAACATCATTTACGTGTTTCTCGACCCAAAAATACCCTAAAAACTCTTCAATTTCAAAAATTTGTAAACTAGTGTAATAAATTCCAGCTTAATCTCACATTTTTCAACTTGCAGTCCTAAAGCATTAGCTTAATTTTTTTTTGGGATGACCAACTATCAGCTAAGAACCTTGAGAATTAATTGCAACTACGTTTTTGATAAAAGTTTTTCGCAGCATACTGCGCATCCTACTCCTAAAAGCAACACCAGCGCTCTTGGCATTCCTACTAAAGTAGTGACCTTTTGTAAGGGTATCGGAAAGGGCAGACGTTACAGTTTTGAATAAAGAGATGAGAATGGATCTGGTATGGTTATCGTATTGGATAAGGTGCTGGAGGCGAGGGGCAGCAACAGCAGCAGCAACCGCAACAAAGCGCCGCTGCCGCTGCCGACTTCGCTGCTGCTGCTGCTGGCATTATTCAAATAATTTTATACGCAATATGCAGGACACACAGGAAGCTCGGGAAAAAGGCACAAAATTTCCACACAGATTTATTTTTGTTTTCTTTTATATACATATTTTTTTATTGTTGTTTATTTGTCAGCGTTGACATGTAAAATATTATACTATACATATGTATGTATATACAAAAATTTCTTGTTCTTTAATGTTTTGTTAAAGTCGACATATTTCTTCTTTTTTTTTAACATAAAATAATACAAGAGTCGCCCCAGAGGCATAAAAAAGTGGCCTTATTTTTGGAACAAATGAAATGAATAATTTGCAACCAAAACTCAAAGTGATGCATAACGAACGAAAGTGCAACAATTCGTTGCAAGAACATGTTTACGAATTGCAATCGAAATTCAAAGTGAAGAGTCTAACGGCAGCAAAGGCAACAATTCGATACATAAACATGTACATGCATGTAATTGGTCTATGTACCAGAATCTATTTATAAACCAAGGCTGAAAGTCAATACGGTGCGGAACCACTACGAACCAAGTATGAGCGGAACCGGAACTTATAAATCGAAATAAAAGACGACATGCCAACAAATATAGATATTAGTATAAGTGTTGGATTTTTCGTCAAAAATATATGCATCCTTGAACTTTTTTCCAAAAATAATAAGTCAAAATTTTTGGCGAATTTTTTAAGAAATTCCAAAAAATAACATACTTGGCTTTTACAAATTTTTATTCACTTTCGATCTCTGTTTTTTTCTGGGTAATATAAATTTGGTGTCCGAAGCTAAAATCAAAAAAAAAATGTATTTCAAATACAAAATTTTGGAGTAATTTTTTAAAAAATTTTGAATTAGCAGCAATTTTTTATCAAAGCCTGGCATTTACGGTTTAATAAAATATGCACATGTTTGATAAAAAAAAACATATTTTTACTAATTAAAATTAAATAATTGAAAATTAAATTTAATTAAAATTAAATAATTTGACAAAACTTAAAATAATATTAATTAACGACATGCCAACAAATATAGATATTAGTATAAGTGTTGGATTTTTCGTCAAAAATATATGCATCCTTGAACTTATTTCCAAAAATAATAAGTCAAAATTTTTGGCGAATTTTTTAAGAAATTCCAAAAAATAACATATGTACTTTGCTTTTACAAATTTTTATTTACTTTCGATCTATGTTTTTTTCTGTGTAATATAAATTTGGTGTCCTTACGTACGAAACTAAAATCAAAAAAAAAATGTATTTCAAATATAAAATTTTGGATTAATTTTTTAAAAAATTTTGAATTAGCAGCAATTTTTTATCAAAGCCTGGCATTTACGGTTTAATCAAATATGCACATGTTTGATAAAAAAAAACATATTTTTACTAATTAAAATTAAATAATTAAAAATTAAATTTAATTAAAATTAAATAATTTGACAAAACTTAAAATAATATTAATTAACGACATGCCAACAAATATAGATATTAGTATAAGTGTTGGATTTTTCGTCAAAAATATATGCATCCTTGAACTTTTTTCCAAAAATAATAAGTCAAAATTTTTGGCGAATTTTTTAAGAAATTCCAAAAAATAACATACTTGGATTTTACAAATTTTTATTCTCTTTCGATCTCTGTTTTTTTCTGGGTAATATAAATTTGGTGTCCTTACGTACGAAACTAAAATCAAAAAAAAAATGTATTTCAAATACAAAATTTTGGAGTAATTTTTTAAAAAATTTTGAATTAGCAGCAATTTTTTATCAAAGCCTGGCATTTACGGTTTAATCAAATATGCACATATTTGATAAAAAAAACACATTTTTACTAATTAAAATTAAATAATTGAAAATTAAATTTAATTAAAATTAAATAATAATGTTTGAAAAAAAATCGTGTTAATCCATAGATTTTTTTAGCAGTAATTTGCAAAAAGTTTCTTCTTAGGATCGTAACTATTTAATTTTTTAAAAATCATGAAACTATTATATTTTGTTTTTTTTTTGTTTTGTAAAAATAATTCTTGTTTTATGAACTAAAAAATTTTTGAAATAATAGTAAAATATTACTTATTATGTAAAAATCGCAGGCAGTACCTACTTATATTTAAATTTACATAATAAAAATTGAAAATAAAAATCATAGTTAAATTTTATTTTATAAATTGAAACAAGCATTATTCTGCAATTTTTATTTTATAAATTTGCAAATTAAAGTTATTGCCCAATTTTTATTTTAATACTAATCTTTTTTTTCATTAAATGAAAATAAAAATTTAATTAAAATAAATTTTGAACCAAGGGACGCACTCTAAGCATCATTCATCTTTGCCTAATACATATGTCCTTGAAGTATCAATATTAAGGATGACACAAAATAAAAATTCAATTCAAATATCTTTTGAACCAAGGTGCGTATGTATGTGATGTACAGATTAATTCCTTTCCATTGATGCCTAAAATGTGCTTGAAGCAGCAATAATTTAATTTAACCACATAAAAAGAATTTCATCCCTGCTATATAGGGGCAAGTGGGGTGAGTGAACTCGGAAGAATTCTTTCGTAGAAAGTTGTATTGGAGATCGTGATTATGTTATCGTTATTTTTTTGTGTTAAGGAATGCTCAATTGAAAAGTTTTAAAGTATATAGTGGCCTTAAGTTCGCCCTTCCAAATTTTTTATTTTATTTTTCCCTTTTTTTCCCCACGAAATAAGTTTTTTTTGCATGCATAGGAAAAAATTTATCGAGAAGTCTACTTACTATTCTCAAAGTCTCAATACAAAATTTTAACTTATTTTTTTTTTGCTCAATTTTGCATTCTTTAGAGATGGAAAATTTTGTAACACGAAATCTCAGATTATTCGAAAAATATAAATATTAAAAAAAAAAATATTTATATTAAAAAATTTCTGTTATTAGGTATATGTTTATACTGTAAAAAAACAAATGCTATAGCGCGTTTTTTTTATTTCAAATTTTAACAATGCAATGAACTGGATTGCAGTAATAAATTACACTAGTTTACAAGTAAAATGAACCTTCCTAAAAAAGTGTTTTATAGGATAATTTGGGGTCGAGAAACACGAAAATGGCAACCTTTTTTTTTCTTAAGCACCGTTTTCGAGATATTTTGGAAAAACATGTTTTTGGTAACTTTTTTCAGTTATTCCTCAACCATTACCAAAAGTTGGGAAGCGGGTGGGACGAAAAGTTTTTACTAATCGAATTTTTTAGGTGTGGCACAAGTTTTTCGATTTCGTCAAAATCTTTAAAAAGCTTTTACTTTAAAATAGTTTATTCGAGTTATTTAAGTAAGATTTACAGTCAAAGGCCTTAGTAGCTATGGCTGTCTTTCTTTCTCTAGCTTTAGTTTTTAACTTTAAGGTCTCCTTTGGGATTGGCTTCTTTAATGGGATTGATTTCTTTGAGCCCCGCGTAAATTCCAAACCAATTATAATTATATTGTTGGTGGCAGCTGACGGCCATCGCAAGCTAGTTTATAATTACTCTGAATTAATCAATTACCAAACTCCTAGGACTGATTATATGTAGTTGATTGAAATCGTGCTAAAAGATTTAATATCCGTCAAAGAAATATGTCTTTTTTCAGTAAGTTGTTGATGTTGGCAAGATTTTTACTAAATCCCATAAAGCCTGATGTTTGAGAATTCATATAGGTAGGGGATCTACTCTTATCTACTCTCCGTTCGCCTGCCAAGATACCAACGCAAAATTGTACGTCTCAATCTTGAGATGTGTCCTGATTCCCCAGTGTGCTGTAAGTAATACATTTGGGAGCCGAGAAGTTGCTAAGCACAACTTGGCTCAAACCAATTGTTCGTTCAAAAATTGGCACTGTTTTCAAATCTTGGCTTGACTTTTTCAGATCGGAAGCTCCAGTTAGCTAAGCACTTCAGCTGCAGTCAATCACAGAGCAAATTTTTCAAAATAGCTTTAGCTTCAAAGTCGGAACCGAACTCATTATTTGAACACTTTGCAGCCTTGATAAAAAAGAAGAAACAAAACACATAAGTACAAGTATTAATGTGCAGAAGAAATGCTAAAAGAGGCAAGAGCAGCTGGCAGCGAAATTTGTGTCTTAAAAATTTGTAGCGTTTATTTTCAGCATTGTTTATAAACTGTTGAGTATGAGCAGCGCAAGCAGCAGCCGTAGGAGCACCCCACTGGCAATCCCAGGCCATGCCCAACAGACCCCTCCCAGCCAATGCACAGCAGTTGCCACGTATGAGTCTTCGAAGCAGGGTCTGGCCTCGTCTATGCCTCCCATTTGCACCACCTTCAACAGCTACTATCGCTTTGCTGGGGTTTATCTATTTTGTTTTTCATTTTGCTTGGCATTTCTAGCTGCCGTTTGAGATTGATTGATTTTTGCAAATTTATAAACAAATTTTTTTTTTTTTTTTTTTTTTTTTTGTTTTGCCCGTAACTCACAAAAATTATTTCATCTAGTTGTTTTTAAGACTCTTTGGCAATCAATTTAGTATGTTTATATATTTTCGTATTTGTTTTGTTTTCTCTTATAGATATATTTAATGTATGTGCACCACATGTCGTATGCTTAATATTTGTTTAGAACTTATTATTTATGTTAGTACTTTAAACCCCATCAGTTGGCCATTTCCAAGGCAATTTAAACACTTTTGGGAATCATTTTCATAGTTTCATAGTCAACAATATGTTACACTTTTTACAGCTTATGCCTTTAAGCCATAAACAGACAATGTGAGATTTTTTTATGCTACAAACAGGTGGGGACAAGATAACAACTAAAGCCCTTTTGGAAAAGCGCCACAAATAGCTACAAGTCATAATAAAGTACGTACTTATCTATGTTTGCAGCTAAGCGAAATTTTGTTGTACCACAAAGAATTTGAAATACACTCAAAATGTGGCGAGTTTTAAGAATATTGGGTATTGGATGATATAATTACATAAAATGAATCCTTTGGTTTGAATTTTTTTTTATTTCTATCTAATGTGTAGTGAAGCAGTTGCATTTTTTTTGTGATTCGAACGACGGCATAATTTTTCCAAAAATGTTAGGTTCAAAGTAGTGTTGGAGAAACATCGATGTTTTCGATATTTTTTAACTTCGATACAGCGATGTTTCGATACTCCTGGATAACCACCAAAAAATCCCATAAATCGAGATAATTTGGATATTATCTAAGAACCCTTGGATCGAGGTTTTTTGGACTGCGGATTCAGCTGCCCAAAGTTCAGAAGGGGTGCCTCTGTCACATGTAAAGATTAAACCACTTTTTTTTGTGAGCCTGTGAGTTATAACAACAAAATGTTCTGTTCCAGCCAGAATTGCAGTCTTATAATCTTTAAACTAATTTGAGATACATTCATTATGGTTATTAAATAAAATCATGTCAACATGCTAAACTTTAACCTTTTAATACCTTCCAGTAATTCAACGGACACATGCTTCAATCTAAGTTTTCGACATTAAAATATTGTCGAGATGCCAAAATTGAGTAAACCCTACTATTTCGGATCTTTTGTTTGGATTTGTTTTTTTCTAAAAAAGCGAAAAGTGTTTGCGACGTGTATGGCGTTGATTGTCCATTTTTTTTCCCGTAATAGGATTTGGTCGATAATCGAAGTAAAAATATCGATGATCGGAAAAAAATAAAAAACATCGATGCATCGATATAACATCGATGTTATTTCCAGCACTAGTTCAAAGCACAAAAAAATTAAATTTTGCAAGAAATAGTTCTAGCTGTAGACGAAATAAAAAACTGTTCATACGTTTTATAAAAAGTAACTAAACTAGTAAATTAAAAAAATGTTTATCTTTTACATTTTTTAAAAAAAATATATAAATCAAATAAAATTTTATTTTATGCGGATAAAGCATCATCCTTAAAAATGTCAATCTTTATTTTTTTAAGCGCATCTTTTAGTCCCTTTCTTAGATGAATCAAATCGATTTGGTGCAAAAATGTTTAAAAAATTAAACAAAAACTTTGGGGAACTTTTTTAAATGGTTTAAAATTTTTTTTTTTTTTTTATAGAGTTCTTGTAAATCTCTCTGCATTATTACTTCCTAAAAATCGCTGGGATAGTTTTTGTTTCTTAGACCAATTCATCATTATCATTTCCTATATCTCCCACTGGAGCATAGGGCCTCAATAAAGCATTTCCATCTAGTCTTTATTTATTCCACGATTTATCACATTCGTCGATTTCTTTTTGACTAATTAATCATGTTTTAAAGATGGCGTACGTTAAAGTCGGGCGCGGACGACTTTGGGATACCCTGATACTGCTTGCAATAAAATCCGGTAAATTGCTTAAGAACACCAAAAGACATTTGATTGCCAAATTAGATTATGATACCTTCATAAACAACCAAAAACAGACGAATTTGTAATCAACAACTTTTTTTCGACCGATCGGCCCTATGGGAGCTATATGATATAGTCAACCGATTTTGACCAAATTTGCTTTAGTGCTTGGGAACTCTAAAAAACTTCTTAATGCCAAATGTGGTTACGGTATGTTCACAAATAAACGAAACACAACGAATTTTGTACAAAACACGATTTTTGACCGATTGGTCCTATGGGAGCTATATGATATAGTCAACCGATTTTGATCAAATTTGGTATAATGCTTGGGAACTCTAAAAAACTTCTTAATACCAAATTTGGTTACAATATCTTCACAAACAAACGAAACACAACGAATTTTGTGCAAAAAACAAATTTTCGACCGATCGATCCTATGGGACCTATATGATATAGTCAACCGATTTTGATAAAATTTGGTACAGTGCTTTCTAAAAAACTTCCGATTGCCAAATTTGGTTATGATATCTTCATAAGCAAACGAATTATCCATCTAAAACTTTTGCTTTTTTGCGAGGTCCTCTAAAACACCCCTATGGGAGCTATATAATGTAGTCCCGATATCAAAAAAATAAAATAAACTTGTCTCCTATGGATTAATAAGGAATCTTATCTGAAAGTTTGGTTGCTCTAGCTCTTACCATCTCTGACATCTAGGCGTTCATACGGACAGACGGACAGACGGACATGGGTATATCGACTTCTCTAGTCACTCTGATCATACTTTAGGTAACTTTGGGGGGTCTCCGACTTCTCCTTCTGTACGTTACATACATTTTCGGCTTGCACAAACACAATATACCCTTTGTACCATACGGTACAGGGTATAAAAATCCTTTTAGATTTATTGAAATACTAGTGGAAGACCAAGTCTTCAGTAGCTATTGCTCTTTATACTATTAATAAATTTAGTATTTAGTAATAGATTTGCATTTAAAAAAAATTTTAAAAGTTGTTTTATTTTGTTATATTTCTATTACACTGCCCTGCACTGTATCTCAAATATCTCTTATTGTTAACCTAAAGAGCTAAGAAAGAAAATGTTGCAATTACGAATATATTTGTAAAAGTTTTATGCTTATAAAAATTTTTCCGGAGCGATATATAACTTTTTATAGTTAATACAAAAATACACATAACTTTTAAAATTGCTGTGTGCTTTAAATAAATGATCCCTCATTTTTTTACGTAATAATTTGAACAAACTACAAGATGCAAAAAACAAATATAATTTAAATAAATATATTTTTTTAGGAGTAAATTAAAGTACAACAAAAATATTATCAAAATTTTGCTAAACATGATGAAAAATTTAACAGAAATATATAAAAAGCAACCAAAACCGTGAAAGTAATGAAAAATTTTAAAGAAATGGAATTTATGCGCATTTCCATTTTAGCGTGACGTTACGTTTCTACAAAAAAGTTGATTTTATACCTTTGTAACGTATTTGCTATAAAAAAATTACAACAAACGGATTTATCGTTTAAAGGATACAAGCAAAACTACGCATGGCGTTACGTTATAAAAAAGGCACGTATGCAGCACCGCAAATCACAACAATAGAAAAAACTTCATTTCCATTTTGGCGTGACGTTACTTTTCTAAAAAAAAAAAAGATTTTTTAAGCCTTTGTAACTGATTTGCTATAAAAAATTACAACAATCGGATTTATCGTTTAAAAGATACAAGCAAAACTACGCATGGCGTTACGTTACAAAAAAGGTACGTATGCAGCACCGCGAAACACAACAATAGAAAAAACTTTATATAATAAAATAGTTGCGATATTTCAGTTTCCAAAACATAAGGCAAGTGTATGCAGATAAACAAACAAAACAGTGCTGTTGTATGATTTAACCGATGCTTTGCGTAAGATGGCGCCAGCAAAATTCACTAGATGGCGCCAGCAGTAACAGCAGCTATGCCGCCACAACCAAAAACTAATGTTATTAGACTGTAAGTTAACACTGGGCACTATCAATGTGCAAATTGGGCACTGGGTTCTTGCAGTAAAGCAAGAGCTGACAAAGCTGTCCAACGCATTGGCGCTTAAGAGAAGTTACACTCTTGCACGAAGCGCATAATCGGCGACGCACAGTGGACCAGAAGCCGAAAAAGCGTTGCAAAAATCATATTTTCTAAACCAATTGAGATATTTTAATGAATTAAATTGTATTTGAAAGAAAAATGTTCAGGCTTTAAAATAAGTACTCATACATGGTTATATGTTACATGAGAGCTGCGCAATATGTTGCGGAAGTTGGATTTTGTTGCCTGTGCAAGATTTCCCATTGAAAATATTTAAGTACATATTTTTTCATTTATAAAGAAATTTTGATGATATGTTTTTTTGTTCATAATTTTATGTTTCAGAAAATATATTTAATTTAACAATGCTTTTCTATGACAATATGTTACATAATGTGTCTTATCAGTAGTTTTTTGTAAAATAAACATCCACATTTACATTTCAAGGAATATCTAAAAGACTTCACATTTCTTTTGAATAACTACTTGTAAATTCTGTATAGCATCTCACTTGTCTCAGTGATGCAACTAGTGGATCTGAAGAGGAAGCTAAGTCCTTTTAGTCAGTTTTTGTGTTTCTCAATAAAATTTTTTCGGCAGCGTTGGGAGTCTTGCCACTTTTTTTTATTTGGGCGTAAATTAGATTAAGTTTGCCTTTTAAGGTATCAAACTTCTCTATATTTCCTTCCTCAACGTTAAGTTCTTTTCTGATGGCCGAAACGAATTCATTCGCGCTTTTGGAGTTTCTGAACAACTCAAATAGTTTAAACATTAAAGTTTTCCAAAGACAACGTTACACATATAAAATCAATGGTTACGAATTATATTTAAAGATACTTTCACTGCAATATGTGTTATTGTAATGCCAAAACAAGACTATGATATTTTAGAAGTATTCAGGGAAATATATACTAAGTTTAAGCCCTATATCCACAAAACGCATAACAGGTAAAAATGTATTTACATTAAATGTTTTAGAAATACCTGTAAATACCAAAAAAAAATTGGCATGATTAATCCTTCTTTTTTCAAATGTCACAGCTATGCTTTATTTTATTGTAAGTTTTTCGGCTTCCGTGCCACTGTGCGACGTCACGAGCGGCGGCTGCGCAGCTGCTTCGGCTTGGCCTTAGACTATTGATAATTCATTAGTCAGTCTCAATTAATATTCTGAAGGTAGAGCAAGACCTCACCACAGCAAATGAGTAACTCCTTGTAGAGCAAACGCTCACCATACATCTTTATGTAATAATAAACTTATTAAAATAAATAATTTGTATACCATGATGACGACAAACGAACTGCCAATTCGGTTTAGGCGATTTCAGAAACATAGTGTATTATTAAAAAACAAGGCGTAGTGAGTATTTAATCTTTTAGACTTTTATGAGCATGTTTTGTATGACGCAAAAATTGCAATTAAAAAAAAATGTGGTACAGTCGAGGCGGTGCCCGACAGTGGAATACCCTGTACCTTTTGTGTCAAAAAAATTTTTCCTGCATATTCCATCTAAGAACTTTCCAATTGGAATTTATTTTTTTTTGGTGAAAATCGATATTTATACCTATAAGTTCCCTAAATTTTTACCCATTTTGATGAAACTCGAATGTTACAACAAAGAATTTATTAAAAGTATACGGGGTAAGTTTCAAATTGGTATGTTGAGGGGTGTGGGAGAAAACACGGTAAATGGATTGCGTGGGGTGGGGGGACCGCATCGATAAAATTTGGATGTGGATTTGTTCATTAGAGCCACATGAATGGCCTTACCAAAAATTGTGATTCTAGGTCAGTTGTAGCCATAATTGCGTAGAGTCAAATATTGACGCAGTTTATGGGCAAGGGGTGGTGAAATTTACACATTTTTGACTATAACTTCTGTTGTATTTGTCCGATTTTGTTCATTTTTTACACATAGATGCATGTAGCTACAACGCATCGATCTTTTAAATTTCACGTGAAAATACTTAACGGTGTGGCTAAAAACCGCGAAACTCTACTGCGGGGGAACGGGGAAAGATATTGACATGATTCAACAAACTTCATCTGCTTAGGAAATATGCGCACCAGCTGGTAAAGTTTCGTGTCTCTAGCTCTTATAGTCTCTGAGATCTAGGCGTTCATACGGACGGACGGACGGACGGACGGACGGACGGACGGACATGGCTCAATCGCTACCCGAGGTTATGATAAGCATTTTGGTATAAAGGACTTGGGGTCTGCCACGCCTCTTTCTGTCCGTTACATACATTGCACAAACCTAGTATACCCTTTGTACCTATAGGTACAGGGTATAAACAACATAAAATAATTATTATTTTTTTATTTTTGCATTGAATTTAAACATTTTTATTTTACTTAAAAATCACGAAATAACTCAAACGAATTCTAGGAAGAAAACTTTTGAAAATCATAGTTAAGTTAAGCTAATTGTAGAAGGCTGTTTATTTATTGTAGTAACAACTCAAATTCAGAGTAATAAAGTAGTATAGTTAAATAAATTAATAGTTACATTTGCTGTGAAAAATATTTATAAATTAATTTTGTAAAAAATTCGTACATGTGCTAAAGAGAGAGAGAGACACATAATAGTAGAGTAGTAGTTTAAAATATGATGGAAATACTGTCACTGCCACGAGGCACAAATGATGCATCCAATCAGCTGGTATCGAAACAAATCGGCTCTAAGAAAGGACTGCCTTTAAACAGTCTACCAGGCTGGGAGCAAATACCACTGAACTGCAAGCTGCCCATGCTCAAATGTCCCGATAATCAGGTTATTTTTACAAAAAACAAGGTTGGCGTGTCGGTAAGTCTTAAGTAGGCGAGTAATAAGTGTTTCGCTTTCGATAACTGAGCTAAAAACTCTCTGCAGTATGCAGTAAGAAAACATGAGTTTGATACCACCACCTCGGGTCGTATACCCGAATACAATCCGCTGCATGATTCCAATCTGAGAACCTATTTTTCAAATGAAAGAAATCTCAAGCGCTTGCGTCAAAATGGCGAGATTACGCAAGACAACGATGTTGTTTGCAATCTCAAGGACTTCAATGCCTATCGCGAGGAACTGCACAAGGCGCATCTGTACTATGTCATGCAGGCTTACAAGCAACGCAAGCAGGAGCAACATGATCGCAAGCTGATTAATCATGCCGAGGAGCTAACCAAATGTGATCATCAGCATTTGGGTGCGCGTCATAATTGTCATGAGCAGATACTTGCACGCCGCAATACGCTGCAGGCGGAGAAACATGAGCGTTTCGTAAGATTGGCCAATATAACAACTGCAAGAATTAAGAGTCTGGAAAATGTGGCCGCCATGAAAAGAGCACTGATTGAGCATCGTAAAATGCTGAACACTATGCGCATGCAGACACACCTGCATATATGCGAGGATATGCAGCGCAAGCGTTTAATCCAAATAAAGAAACAATTTCAATTGAAAAAGGATCGCTTCAAGCGGAACATGCGCAATTTGCATAACAAGCGTCTGGACAAGAACGATGAGCAGCTAAAAGTGTCCTGGAGCGTGCGCTTGGATGAGCGTATAGCCAAACAAAAGCGTATACAGCAACTGAGAAGCGAGCTGGACAAAGAGCGCACGAACGCCATAGCACAGCACAAGGAAAGATACAAGCAAAAATGGCTGCGCATACAGCGAAATATCAAGGAGCGCGCAAAGCACACTTCGTCGCTAGTCAAGCAGCCGGCAAAACCGAAGCGCCTCAAACCAGAGCCACAAAAACCTGCAATCTGTGAGGAGCTTATGGCCAATTTTGAGGGCTTAGTGGACTATAAGCTATGTGAAGCGCTTAATGCAAGTGTCTCCATGCAGCCAAATGAGTTATATGACTGGACACAAAATGATCCTGCGGTCAAAACGGCGCAGTTTATACTCAATTATTTGCTCAACAAATATGACACGGATTTGAGTGAGGATGAGTGCGTCATGAATGTCATGTTGGGCAGAATTAAGGATTTCATTATTGATGCCCAGCGCTATGTAAGCTTTGTAAGTAGTCTGGAATTTTAATTAGTTATAGATTTGAATTTTTAACTTGCTTCTAAACTTTGCAGAAAGCGCAAAAGATAATTTGCTTTATGCTTGAGAACAACACTTTACCCATGCCGTCCACGACACGAAAACCCACACGACAGGCACAAATACCAGATCATCCACGTTACTCCCATGTCTCCTTTAATGGCATGGCCAACATCATTGGCGTTGCCACATATAAGGTGCATCCCTTTGTTGATGTGCTGCGCACCGCCAACCGACGTCCTACGCCAGCTGCCTCCTTGGATAGTCTGGGCTTGGTGCAAGGTGTCGACCTCGATAATCACATCGATGTGTGCATGCCACATCTGTCACGCAAGGATGTTATCTTTATGGAGCACTATTTTATCAAGTTTAAACGTGCTTTACTAGTTGGACTGGACAAGCAAATTTTCACGGCCATACAATGTCATTTCGATCATAGAATCTTCCAAATACGCGAGGACCTACTGGCGCTGGACAGAGATTTCCTTCATAAACAAATTGCCATTAGCATACTCAGCTATGCTGTTAATCCCTTGAACTTTGAGTCAGCCTTACGTTTGGCCATAAGCGTTATATCAACCGAACTTATTTCGCGACTACAGAAGACACTGCTGAGGCCTGGCCTCAAACCCAGTTCTATTGTTTATCCTAGCAATTGTGGCACTTTGGAACAAAATTATATGCTCTGTAAGCATTAAGTTGACAATCCAAATAGTGTTGTATAATTAAATTTTATGTGCTGTTAAATAATGATACAATATTTAAAAAGCTTTGGGATTTTAGAGCACTATGTGCGTTCCAAGAGCAAGACTGCTCTAGCTTCATCTTCTTGTTTAATATTGTTCTTCAGAAACTTATACTGAAAGTAGGATTTCCACAAAAAAAAATTTAATTATCTATGCCAATTTTTCCAACTAACAAAAAGATAAGAATTACAAAAATTGTTGGTCAAAACAAACATTTTTTAATACGCTCTGTTGCCAGCTTTAAAGCAAATCTTTTTTTCGAATTTAAAAAATCTGTAAAAAAGATTTTTGTGGATTATTTTAGAAACAAATTTTTTTCATTGGTAGAATAAAAGAACTCATTTTGAGTCCAAAAAAACCTCAAGATTATAATGATTAACTTTAAAATAAAGCTAATAAGACTAATATTTTCGGATTTTTGACAAACTTTTATTAGGATTAAAAAAATCTTGAAATAAGATGTTTATAAAATTGAAATTCCTTCTACAATAATAAACATTATTTTTAATCGAAATTAAAGAAAGAAGCATTTATTACAAATTAAAACTTTTGAAATTAATTAGAGACTTTTAATCGTATTTTAAAAATTGTGGAAATTTAAATTTAAGAATTTTTGGTTTAGTTTTAACATATCTTAGTCTCGTTTTAAGTATAAAATTTAAAATCTTATTTTAAAAATGTCATCTTAATTCAAGACTTTTTTTTTATTTTAAGAATTTTTTGAATTTTTAAAAATACTGAGAGCTGAAATTAAAAATTTTTTCATTAAATACGATTATAATTTGAGCATATTTGACCATGTTTGAGAAAGTTTTTATCTTTTTTCAAGATTAATATTGTATTATGCTAAAAATCTAAATGTTAATGTCTTCTTTTCATTTTTTGATATTAATTCAAGACATTTAATAATTAAAAAAAAAAAATGTTTACTATTTCTGTTTTTGATTTTAAAATTAGTTTAAGAATGTTTATCATGTCTTAAAAATGTTTGTTCTTTTTTCAAACTTGAAATTTTATTATGCTGAAAATCTAAATTTTAATGTCTTCTCTTAATTTTGTAAATTAATTCAAGACATTTAGTTTTATTTTAAAAATGTTTGTAAACAATACCAATAGATTTATTTTTCGAAATGTAAGAAATTATTAAAATTTTTTATTTATGAAATAATATGAAACTTGTAGACTTATTTTGGGAATTGTCAACTTTTAAATTTAAGAATGTTTCGTTTTATTTGAACATTTTTTGGTCAAAAAAATTTTTTTATGTTCAAAATTATGTTGATTAAAAAATATTTTATCTTAATTCAAGACTTTTTTTATTTTTAAAAAATTTTTTATCTTTTTTTTAGATTAAAATTTAAATATATTGAAAATCGAAATTGAGGAATTTTGATCTTAATTTGAAAATGATAATGATTTAAAAATTGTTGGTCTTTTCAATTTTGATATTGCTAAAAATCTAAATTTTTTAAACATTTATGTCTTCTCTTAAATTTTTTATATTATTTCAAGACATTTAATTTTATTTAAAAAAAGTTTGGTCTTATTTCATAATCATAAAATTAAGAAAAATTTAATTATTACAATTTTGTGATTTATGAATTAATATGAGACTTTAAGAATTTTAAGTTTCGTTTTAACACTTATCTTATTTTTTTTGTTACGGCTAAAGTTAAGTTAACTTCAGAATTTGTTTAACTTAATTTTTTTTATTATTTTAAAATATTTTTTTTTTTTATATATGCTGAAAATGCAATTTAAGAATTTTTCTTTTTTCTCTATTTTTTTTATTATTTTTAATAAAATTTTCTTTCTTTTTAATAAAATTTAAAAATACTGAATATCAATACATATTATAATATAATAATTAAAATTTAACTTTAGAATGTTTGATCATGATTAAAGAATTTTTGGTCTTGTTTCAAGTTTGAAATTTTGTTATGCTAAAAATCTTTATTTATCTTCTCTTAATTTTATATTAAGAATTTTTAGAAATTTTTTTTTTTTTTTTAAAGAAAAAATTCTGAAGATGCAATTTAAGAATTTTTATTTTTTCTTTATTTTTTATTATTTTTGGGCTTTTTTTCTAATAAAATTTCAAAATACTGAAAATCAATACAAATTATAATAAAAACTTAACTTTAGAATGCTTTATCATGATTTCAAAATTTTTGGTCTTGTTTCAAGTTTAAAATTTTGTTATGCTAAAAATCTTTATCTTCTTTTAATTTTATATTGAGAATTTTTAAAGATATTTTTTTTCTCAATGTATTAATAACTACATTGAGGTTTGTATGTATATTTAAAAAAAAAATCAACGTTCAGTGTTAGTAAGGCCCAGATGAGTCTTGGGTGGCTGTAGAATCTTTAGTGTATTTAGTTCTGAAAAAAATGATGTTCTGAGAAAGGTGTCTAAAATTGACCATCTCCAATAAAGTTTTAAGCTGGTCTTACTAATCTTCTAAACAATATGAAAAACTCTGCCAAATATTGACCGGGTAGATTTAATACTGTGGGCTTGGGCTATCTCTGAGTCGCCATTTATTAGTAAGATTTGGTATCTCAGGATCTTATAGTCTCTGAGGTCTATGTGTTGTTCATACAGATGGACATGACGACTTAATCAATGTATGGCCTGTCAGACAACCTTCTGCCTGTTAATCTATTGATTATTGAGTATGCAAATATAGAATTTCCTACAATAACTTTAAATCATTTTTTTTTTTCACAAAAAGCTCTGAATAAATTCCTTATGTTTTTTGCCGAGGAGATACTAGACCAAGTTACTTATTAAAGGTCTAAAACCTACCTAAAAACGAGTCTGCATAAATGTTTGGGTTTAGCAACACAAAACAAAAAAAAAAAAAAAGTAGTAGAAACTCGTCATTTTGTGTTGCGTGTAACAAAAAAGTTGGCAAAATCAAAGCTGGAGGGCAAACGAAGCAGGCTACCTGGCTAAAATATCACGTAGCAAATGTGCAAGGCAGCGTGAACTTGTCCTGGCAGACATAGCCATCCCACAATTCCCAACCCGCTGCTATGGAAGGCGCGTCGCACGCAGCTGCCACTTGGTGAAGGGCTGTGAGTGATGGGGTAGCAATGAAAACGTGCGTCTGTGGAGCTGTCTTAACTGGCTTAGCAGCAACTGGCAACTGTCATGGAAGCAAGCCAAGCGGTGACAAGGTGAGACGGCAAGGGCACACACGTCACATGGAGCCAGTAACCAAAGACACTAATCAGATTGCCGTGGGTGGCAGCCACGGACGGTGAAGACAAAGCAGCACAGCAGCCGGGAGCAGCATAGAGGAGCACGAACCGCCCATGCTTGACTGCCTGCCAGTTTGTTTACCAGTTTGTTTATCTTTGCAGCTGATTAGATGGCAGTTAGTGGCCCTGACATTGACACTGAAACTGGCTCTGCCACTGGCACTCCATTTAACTGTCATTCGCAGGACTGCTGCCAGGATGACTACGATATACGCCTATGCGAGTTCCCTGCATTGCGTCAACACCGACCTTGCAGTATAACATTTGCATGTCCTTACGCACAAAAAAACAAAACAAAATGGAATGGGTAGCAAACTAACCAGCTCTGTCTATGGCAAAGATTGTGAGGAACTGCGGTACCCCACTCTAATTATATAAGCATTAGACATGCGGCACAAGACACAAATGGGTAATGGCTGACGCTTGAAGACCTTCAAAAGATTTACTTCTGCCACAAACGTATCGAAAAGTTTCTTAATTTGCTGCCAAACGTTTTTGTGCAGCTTCAGCTTAAAATGCGGCACACAGGTTGTCCAGGGCAACCAACAAGGACATCCATGTCGCTGACCATTTCCGTATTCCCTACTTACCCTATCTACGTGCTAATGAAAAATGTCAACAACAATAACAAGAAAAAAAAATAATTGAGATTGCAAAAATTGCATATGACGAAGACCAGATACTCTTTAGCGCAGTGGTGAAAAGATTTTAAATCGATAACTTAAGAAGAAGAAGAAGCATGAAGGTTTCTCAAAAAGTTACTGTATGGACTTGTAACTTTTTTTTTAATTAATAAATTTTTTTATTTTTCCATTTGTGTTTTCAAAAGTACTCCAAAAAATAATTCTTTAAAAAAGGAACTGAAAGCCATTTTTTTGTTTGTAAATTTGTGCAAGCTTCAGGGGCGGCTTTCAAATCTAAGTCTTTAATTCTTATTCAAGTCTTAGGCTTGTAGCTTTTATAAGAGCATTATTTTTTTACCTATGTGTCTAGATTCTAGAATATCGAAATGGTATTTTTATTCGGTTTTTTTCAGTTACACGGTCAACTTACAAACAACGTTAAAACTTTATTTTTGTAGTTATTAAGAAGAAGAATTGAATCGTAAGAAGAATCGAGTTTTAGAACAAAATTCTAATCAAAATACTTTATTATTGTCTAAGCTGAATTATAAGATTTTTAAACAAAGCTAAACTGCTTTATTACTTATTCTAAAAACTTCTTTGGTTCTTCTAGAAAATTATCATCTTCATTTAAAGTTTTTATGTTGAAGATGAAATTCTAATGAAAATATTTTTTTAATGCCTAAGATAAAATTTTAATTTTTTAATCCAAGCTTTATTGATCACTTATATATTCCAATAACTTTAATTTAAATCATTCTTCTAGAAGTTTGACATCTTCAGTCGTCTTAAGCTATTTTTTTTTTTGTTGAATTTTAATACAGTTCAGTTGGGGTGTTAGTTTTAGGTAGAGATAAACTTTTGAAGAGGTCGGACAAGCGACTTCTTCCGGTTGATTACGACTTGTAAATCAAGAAGATGAAGAAATAAAAAGCTTTTTAGCCTTGGCTTGAAGTTAAGCTAGAAATTCCAAAGAATTGAATTCTACAACTCAACTTTTTTAGGTCTTACATTTTTAGAAATTGAACATTTCAAAACGAAGAACATTTATTATGATAGAGATTAATTTTGTTAAGAGTCATTCAAACATCTTCTTTGTAGACGATAAGACGCTCTCTTGTGTTGAGAGAAACTGATTCCTTATTAAAAGAATTCAGCTTAAATATTTTGGTTACGCAGCTACACAAAAAAGGATTGATATATATGTTCGGATGTCAGATCATGTTTACTATACAGCCATTTGCATTTGGCGTGACGTTACGTTTGTACGAATAAATATGACAAAAAAAGGAAGAAGCAGAAATGTATATGTACAGTCATAGCAATTAAAAAGCATAATATTTAGTTAAAAATGAAAACAATCGGTCTTATCGATTAAAAGATACAACAAAATAATAAATGGCGTTACGTTACAAAAAATAGATGTAGATTTTGACACAAATTTCTGCGGATTCTTTTGATATACAACTTTTTTAAGTATGATTTGAAATAATGTTAGTTAATTTTACAATTTACAATTTTTTTAGCCTGTGAATCTGGCGTGACGTTACTGGAAATGCCATTAAAGGTTTTTTATTTATAACTTTTTTTAAAATTATTTAAATCAAGAAAACATAAATATTGGCTGCAATAATGAACTTGTTAAAAAAAATAATGATAATATAATTCAAAAAAATTATATAAAGAAGATTTGTAGCCAGATTTCTCGTCATCTTTCAAGCTAAGTTGTGAGACAAGCTTTAAACTCTTCAATTTAATAGCTTTAGAATATTTTTCTTTTTAGATTACAAGTTAGAACATATTTTTATTTGGATTGAATTTTTCGAATTTGGAAATGCTCATATGTTATTGGGATAGGTCAGAACTCTGATTTACTGAAGTTTTTTACAAATTGGATTCGAAATCAGCAATCCCAAAAATATATCGTAAGTCGTATGAACTACGAAACCAAAAATCGATTTAATTTTGTGTGGCTGTGTTATTTCGATAACTTTTTTTAATTACATGGTATCTCTCTCTCGCTTAAAAATGACTCCTGCTGACTGTACCAACTAATTTCTATAGAGTGTATCATATTTCCTGACTAACCTCAAGCACTCCTAGCTATTCAAAGAGTATAAAAATGTGCGTTGGACAAATACAGTAACTTTCTAGAATACCCCAGACACACACATTCAAACACACACACACACACACACACACCCATAAACACACACATACACGTACACACAACGTGGAACCGATAAGTACAGCATAGAATTCAATAACTTTGTTGGTTTCTTTCTGTATGGCTCATAACCGGGGTACACTATGGTTCTTTCCATATAGTATATGGTATGTAAACAGTTGGGGGATGCCAAAGAGGTTATTGAATCATAATCCTTTGCCGGTTCATACTTTTACACAAATTTTCAACAGTACAGAAACAACAGCAACCAAGAAAAACCCTCTCAAGTACGTTTTGGTTTTATACTTGGCTTGTTTCCAGAGTCAATGGGAAAAGACGTGTAGAGAGCGGGCAAGAGGGGGCAGTTTGGGGTTAGGTAGATGACACAAGATGGTACAACAAAGTGAAAGAAATTCACATAAAATATTTAATGCAGATTACGCGTTACTTTTTAAACCCTTTTCGTTGTTCCGTACTAGATCAGAGTTAAGAGGCTATTGGGTATATTTGTGAGCTTAGGGTAGGTCGTAAAGCATTAAAAATGCATAAGATTTGGAACAGCTGGCAAACTATGTAAAGTGACAAAATAAGCGTAAAAAATGATGGCGAAGCTCTTAAAAAAATATTACTTTGATGCAAAAACTGTCGAATATCATTTTAATGGGCGCATTTATCATTTTCAATGGCAAACTTGAAAATTGGTTGCGTACGTTTCACGAGGCAATAATCTGAAACACTACAATTTTCACCATTAAAATGACAAAATGTGCATAGGGTCTTTGTTTTTGTACCTAGTTAATATCGCCTTATTTCCACTTGATTTTTGGGAAGAACAAAAATAAGCTAATGCAGGGGAGAGTGGTATCCCCAAAAGTAAATAAGAATTTTTGTGTTCAAGTCTACAGAAGCCTTCGTGCCGATTTTAATGGCTTTTAGACAAACAGATGTAGCTCTTTTTAACCGAGCATTTTTTTGGTAATTCTTACCTATAACGCCTGAGGTTCTCGAACAATTTAAATACAATTTGTGAAAAAAGAGAATGCAGAAGTAGATCATGATATGAACAAAAAGACAGTCAGAAAAGCATGGCCATACAAATTTTTTCGAGTCCTGAGCATTTTTGTATAAGTTTTCATAGGGTCACACTTTTTTTTCTTCTCACGAAATTTTTTTGCACTCATTTAATATGGCAATACTGTCAGACAGCCAAGACGCAAACTGGAACAATGGAATTGAATCAATCTGAGCTATATCTCGGAACATATAAACATACGCGGAAACTAAATAGCTGATAAGCTGGCGAAAGGTGTTTCAGCCTAATCACTAATAGGACCTGAGCACTTACATGTTTTTCAATTTAGATAGTTACCAGAAAATAACCCAAGGGCAAGAATTTTCTTGGGATAATTTCTGTAGGTACTGTGAGATCGAGATGGAATGTCTGTGACGCTCTAGCTAGAACTAGGATATCCCTATCTGGCGAACCCGACTAAAACTAAACGAAATTATTATATTTTTTTTTAGGAAATCGGCTGGTTGAGCAGCTCCAGATCTAGTAGGAAACACAATAAATCCTTAGGCTACACTGTGATGCTTTCCCAAAAATATTATTTTTGTTTTTTATAAACTTATCACCCTGCTTAGCCTTCAGATAGAACAAAAACAGTCCTTTTTTTAGAAAACACCATATACCAACAGCTGCTTACTATACCAAGTTGAATTAAATTCTTAATATTTTTGTTAAATTTTTATTTTAGTGTTTATATATGGGCATTCCGACAGAAAGGTCCACTATGATCGAAAAATAAAAAGTTAGAGGCCAGTACGCAGCATCAAAAAAATGCCGAGACAAACAAAAAGTCATATAAAAAAAAGGCTAGCAAAATTTTTAGCGCCAAGATTTTTTCGCTTTAGTACACCGTCTTGTAAAAAAACAGTGCTGCCCATTTTTTTGACGCAATTTGCGCTAGATGGCGCCAGCAGTAACAGCAGCTATTTTGTTTTTTTTTTATTTTAGCGCTAAAAACAAAAAGTAAATATGCAGCAAATTATTTTAATGACAAAATTAATGATGACTGCAAAAAATTCTTGTAAAACATTTATATTGTAGCTACGCCGTTTATTATTTGTTATTATGAACCGCTAAGGGACTTCTATTGGCGCTACAATAAATCAAAGAAACTATTATGTTCAGATATCTGCTTTTCATAATAACAAGTAAAATATATTCATCAAAGTTATTAATATTGAAGCCAAATTTATGAATTTTGTGTGTTAAATAATAAAAAAACATATATAAATAATAAAAAAAAACGTTTTTTAATTTAATAACTTGCAAAATTTACTAAACTATTTTACATCGTACTAAAAAAAATGTTATATCAAAAAGCCTGGCCTAATTGATATAAAAATAAACGATTTTGTAATCCAAATCAAAACTCGCTTCTTTTTTTTGTAACGTAACGCCAAGCATAGTTTTGCTTGTAGCTTTGAATCGATAAGACCAATTGTTGTCGTTTTTTTACTAAATATAGTACTACTTAAATTCTATGTATGTACAAAAAAAAATTATAAAAATTTTGCCTTTTTTCTCTTTTTGCCATATTTTGTAGTACAGAAGTAACGTCACGCCAAAATGGAAATACTCCAAAACGGAAAATATCACTTTTTAATCTTAACGCGTTAGAACTTAATTTGCAGCTAAGCTTTCAAAATGGCTAAAACTTTAACACTAAGCCTAAAAATAGACCCAAAAAGAAGGGAGGATCGGGCATCAATACCTTAAAAAAAAAGTTGATTCAAAGGCTAAACACTATTGTAGGGAGTCACGCCTTCCAGATCTTTTGCGGCTACATATGAGTAAGCTCTTTTGGTAGCTTCATCTTTTTTTCCACTACCGCTTGTCATAAACATAATCCACAAAAAGATTTCAACTAAAGTCTTGTCCATTAGTTAAGCTAACCCAGCACTTAGCCTTAGCCAAATTTCATACTTTGCAATAATGCAGTTTTTTTCCCCCTCGTTGCTTTTGCAATATGTGAGTACATTTACAACAATTGTAAGCAATTTTACTTAGGATTTTTTTTATATAAAACGTTTGCCCAGAAATCTTTGAAGCGCTATACGCAAGTTGAGCACTTGACAGGCACGTATTCAAATTGCATTCACAGTGGTAGTAAAATTATTAAAGTACCTTTAATGGTTTCAATGGGGGCTGTACAAAAGTTGGGAACAGGCGAAAGAAAATGTCCATAGTTTTTCTAAACTTAGCACGCTCATCCTAATTACGCCCGATTTTTTTTTTCTTCCACCCAATCATTTCAAGACCAGCTGGGGTATCGTGATCATGAAATAATTTCGCACTCTCTGTGTCCGCCACTGTCTGTCACTTGGTTAAGTGTTATCCTTAATGAAAACATCAAAAACACTGCCACAGCAAGCAAAAACAATTTTCATTTCTTTAAGTACTTTTATGGCAGTGCTAAAGGGTCCAGACTTCGAATCCGGCTGCGGTTTATAGTAAAATGCAATAGCGCGAAGTATGTCACCTGAATTACGCATACGCCGCGTGTATCATATGTGCTCAAATGTATGTACAATACACACATTCATATATAAAGCTCCTTAATAGCACAGGCGTGAGAATAAAAAAAAAATAAAGTACACTTACCTTTGGTAAATAAACACAGCTGTATGAGACAATCCAGCCAGAGAAGTTTGCCACGCCGCTGCACAATGTGCGAAGCATTGCGGGCAGCGGCTTTGGAGCACTGGGATTTAGTTTTAAGTACCGCCATGGATTTACATGTTAGGTACAGGACTTTGTAGTGTAACACAAGAAAAAAAAAGCTGACACACGTGAAAATATGAAAACCAAAAAAAAAAAATATTTGTCTTTTGTAGTACCTGTGACTGACTCGTCTTATGAATATTTTACAAGCGCGCCGCAATTACAAGCAAATATTCACACACGCAAAAGCCAAACACACATATTTCAATAACACATTAGAGCAACAATTCAAACAAAAAAAAAAAACAAATACACTAAAGCGGCTTTGGATTTGCGCGCCAAAACGTATTCTATACAAAAGTGAACGTCGCCGTCTTTGTGCGTTTCGCACGTGAGTGTTTGTGTGTGGGGGCGTGTGAGCCGCGAGGGATACGCGCTATGCAACCGTTGCTGTTGAATGCCAGCAAGCAACTGAGGCGCCAAATGCACGCGCAGCTGGCTTTAAGGTTGTTGTGGCAGAGGCTCCCCCACCAAAGCATGTAGCCAAAACAAAACATGGCCCACCGCAATGTAGCCGTTGTTGGTAGTGTTGTTTACTGCTGCAAGTAAACCAAAAACTGTCGATCTGGCAGCACTGCGCTCAACAGTTGTACAACAGTTGCGCAACAGCTGCAAAAAAAAAACTATCGATACTTGTAGCTGTTGCGATAGTGCTTTTTAAAGCATGCATGACATATCGATGAGGCACAAAATTTTCAATTTGAACTGACTTATTTTATGCGTGCTCTCAAAATTTGGCAAAGCTAAACATTTGTTTTATTTATTTATGTGGTAAAAATAATAAGTTTTCAAAATTGTATTTAAGCACTGGCAGCAAGGCACTTCGTCCTAAATTTATAAAAATAAAACAAATGAATAAATATATAATATATAAATATAAAAGCAAGAGCAAGCAAGAACTAGGAGAATACAAGAAAAATAGCTTAAATAAAATACTCCTATTTTGAATTTTTCCTTAGATTTCTCTCTGAAAAAATAGTTAAAAACCAAGAAGAGACAAAGTTTTTCAACATTTTAAGAGTTTGGATAATATAGATATTTAATTTACAAAAAGTTTTATTATTTATATTAAATGCTGAACTCAATGGGACAATTTTACAATTTTCTGCCTAAAGGCCATTTGGGATATCCCAAATAGGATTTTTTTTTATATGAAGTTTTGTCATTCCGTGCGAAATTTTTCGAACTGCGTATGGGCCTTCACTTAGGATTTTTTTTGCTCAATTACATTTTTATGATATAAATAATGAACGGAAAATTAGGTTAGATTTCTGCTTATATAACTAAGTTGTTATGTAGATTCTAAAATATGTTTGATTTTTAAAAAATGAGTATGTTAATGGAACATTTTCAAGAAAGAATAAAATATTTCAGGACGTCGAAGCTAAATTGCTCCACGCTCCAAAGGGTGGGGGGAGGGTCTGGCGAAGCGTCGTGATCATATGGAAAATCTTCAAAAATATTCAGTCACTGTGTCACAAGGGGGAGAGGGGGGTCTATTTTGACGAAAATCAGCGTCACGTAGTTTATGGATGATCCCTGGGGGACTTAGGTGACCAAACGATCTCCCCAAGAACTGAGAATAAAAATATGTGAAGCTCTTGAAATTAGTAATTAAAAACATTAAACATTAGTTTAATTTACATTTTGAAGCCTTATATAAAATTAACATTTGTCATAAATCAAATTTCAAAGCAATCGAAGAACAACCGCCATGAATGCAGGCGATGTCTTTGTTGCTATCGATAATAATCGATTACAAGCATAATTGAGATGTGCCGTACCCAGTTGAAACTATTTTGTATTTGTTTGTAAACAAACCAGCAAACAAAAAAAAAAAAAATAAACATAATGCAAGCAATAAGCAAGGATAACTTGCAGCAACATTGTCTTACCTGTTTGCTTGAATTGGACAAGCAGCAAAAGAAGTCCAACTCTGGGCTATTGCAGGGCAATAGTACCATGAGCGTGCTGCACAACATGGATTTGCAACAAATGATAGCACAACATTTACACTGGCTGACACCAGGAGAAACAAATGATGCACAGCAGCTGATGCCACAACAAATGTGCAACTGGTGCTTCCAACAACTGCAAAGCTTTGACAAATTCCATAAGCTGGCGCGTAATAGCTACGAACAGCTGCAGAAGCTGTTAGCTAATGTCAGCTCAAGCAAGCTAGAAGAATCCTCGGTTACATTTGAAATTATATATCAACAAACAGATGAAGCCATTGAGAGCTCCATGCCTTCCAAAAATGCTGCGGCTTTGCTAGAACCAGAAACCATACTGCCTGACAATATTGCCATAAAACCAGATCCCTTTGCTACAACGCAGCAAGACTCAATGAAGCGAGCAGCTGAAGCAAACAATACTGCCGAAACCAGCCAAGAGAGATGCCAACAAAGCCGTAGCTTCAAATGCTCCACGTGTCTGCGCTGCTTCGGCACAGAGCTTACGCTTAGTGCACATATACGTCGCGATCACGAGGGCTGCGGAAAGCCTTTTAAATGTAATCGTTGTGATAGAGCTTACCGATTTGCTGGCGGTCTCTATACGCACATTAAAGAGGTGCACGAAGTCCAAGAGCGCAGCTATGCCTGTGATTATGCCAACTGCGAACGCATCTACACCAGCACCATATCGTTGGTAAGACACAAACGGCTTAAACACACAAATCCACTGCCGGATGACTATAAAGGCAAGTATGTGTGTGAGCTTTGTGGCGCCACCTTCAATCAGTCTGCCAACTTAAAATATCATCAACGCACCAAACATCCCACACCAGTCGAATGCAAAGAGCTGCTACAGCGCCACTATTGCACTATTTGCAACAAGGAATTCCACTCACGCTACACACTCAAATACCATACGCTGCAAAAGCATTCTAGCAACAGCGACGTTCATGCATTTGGCTGTAAGATTTGTGGTCATCGTGTGGCAAAGAAGTTTATGCTGGCGCAGCACATGCTGACACACACCAAGGATAGATTACCCTGCGAACATTGCGAGAAATCCTTTACGCGCAACTTTGAGCTGGAGTCGCATGTGCGTGCGGTGCATCTAAAGCTTAAACCTTTTGTTTGCTCGCATTGTGACGAGCGCTTTGCCTCCAGAAAGACGCTGCGTCATCATGAGTATATACATACAGGTGAAAAGCCTTATGTTTGTGATATATGCGAGCAGGCTTTTAGACAACAGACTGTGCTTAGAAAGCACATGCAGACGCATGATAATTTAAAGAATTAAAATTTAATTTTAACCAGTTAAATAATAAACTGAAACTGAACTAAGCTTAGCCAGCCGCTTGATTTGTTTGAGTTGTATTTGTTGTCGTTGTGCTGCTGCTGCTGCTGCTTTGTTGTAGCTCACGTTCAATGTAGACGGGCAAATCCTCAAGCGGCTTATAGTAAAGATGCACAGCCTGTGAGCCGGCCATCATGGCTAACAGCGCACTGCCCATAAATTTCATATATTGACCCCAGGATACGCCAGCGGGCATGTTTAGGCTGAGCTGGATTGCTGTATATGCTCCTCTACGTAGTTCTTGGCTTGACGGCGCTTAAAAGTGCGATCTTTTAAAGAAAACAATCGAGTATAGTACCAACATGTTTAACAAGTATTGCGTGCTACTACTTACAAAAATTGGTCTCGCCCACAGTCCACTTGATCATAGAGAACTCTAGTCCTGCGCCCAGCAAAAAGAAGAGCGGCAGAAATCTATAAACGCCAAGACGTTTTTTACCCGGCCAACTATCGAGCAGGCGACGCACGGAGCTGCTGTACAAACTCATCAGATGATTATGTAAGTCAGATGATTATGTAGAGCACACTGTGCGCTTTGGGCAAAATTATAGTTGCGTTTATTATTTATTTGTTAAACTAACATGGACACTTTATTATTTAGGTTCAACAGCAAAAATTAGCTCTTTAACATGGAACTGCATCAATAAAAACAAAATTTAGCCAGCACGTTTCATTTACCAAATCGTTCCAGCAGCAACCAAGTAAGCAAACAGCTGTTCAATGCAGCGCTTGTAGTGTTGCCATATCTTAAACCCAAAGACACAACTACATGGCAACATTGTTTTGGCTGGTTGGCAATAATAATTGTTGTTTTTGGTTTATTTGCAAAAACATTTATTTGTTTTAGCAAAAATGATACATAGTTTGTTCATAGTCAATAGCAACGGGTAAGTGAATAAGTTTATGACAAAAATATATTGTTCAATGTGTTTGTTGCAGCGAGGTCTTTCTGGAGAAACACTGGCGCTCCGTTGTCTCGCGTTCCGTATGTGAATACTTTCTCGATGCCCAGCGAGCCGCTCCATATGTAAGTTAATATACACTTTCACAAAAACCTCTTTATAATTAAATCTGTATCGTACAGGATGTGCCGCCAGTTATTGCCACACCTCACTACTACCTCATTACGGTGCAGCGCGACAGCGTTTCCCTTGTGGCTGCCTGCAAACAGGAGGTGCCACCATTATTTGTCATCGAGTTCCTGCATCGCGTCGTCGACACATTTCAAGACTATTTCAGTGATTGCTCTGAGACTGTGATAAAAGACAACTATGTGGTGGTATATGAGCTGCTTGACGAAATGCTTGACAATGGTTTCCCTCTGGCCACCGAAAGCAATATACTAAAGGAGCTTATCAAGCCACCGAATATTTTACGAACAATTGCCAATACAGTGACTGGAAAAAGCAAGTAAGTTTTGGGAGGTTTTAAATGTAACCTTTATGAACAAAAGCTTGTAATGCCTTAAAGAAGTCACTCTTGTTGTTAGAAAAAATGAGACAATTAGTGTAAGGAGATGTAGAAGACACAGCAGTACCTTTACATTGCCTATGTGTGCGTAGTCTTGGTACCTACAGATTGTTTACGTTGTCTTTGTTTCTACTACCCAAAATTCCAGATTTTTGCCAATTTTTAATGCACCAAACGAATTGATTCCATAAATTATATGTATGCACCCAGATTAGTCAGTCTATCTTTCTTTAACTGGGTATACATCAAAATGTAGAAAGGCTCTTGGTATAGATAACATAAAGTAGATGTAAGTAGTGTAAAGATTTCGGACATTCATAAGCTTATTAACATCTTAATACATTTATTTACAAGTTAATAAACCAAATCTTCTTGAACAGCGTCAGCACAACGCTACCTTCTGGACAGCTTTCGGCTATACCTTGGCGTCGCAGTGGCGTGCGCTATACCAATAATGAAGCCTATTTTGATGTTATTGAAGAGGTTGATGCTATAATTGATAAATCCGGTTCTACGGTATTTGCTGAAATTCAGGGCTATGTAAGTGCTGTCGTTTTATTAAAAGCATTAGAAGCTTTATAAATAATTTGCTTCTCTTGCAGATTGACTGCTGCATCAAGCTCTCGGGCATGCCAGATCTAACGCTGTCGTTTATGAATCCACGCTTATTCGATGATGTATCATTTCATCCATGTGTGCGCTTTAAGCGCTGGGAGGCAGAACGTTTGCTCTCTTTTATACCGCCAGATGGCAACTTTCGTCTTATGTCCTATCACATAAGCTCTCAATCTGTGGTGGCCATACCCATTTATATACGCCACAACTTTTCAATTAAAACTGGTGAGCAAGGCCGCCTGGATTTGACAATAGGACCACGCAATACGCTTGGTCGCACTGTGGACAAGGTTAAACTGGAGCTGACCATGCCCAAATGTGTGCTTAATTGCTTGCTGACGCCCAATCAGGGCAAATACAGTTTTGACTCAGTTACCAAAACTCTTTCCTGGGATGTGGGACGCATTGATGTATCCAAATTGCCAAATATACGTGGTTCGGTAAGTTTTGCAATATATTTCATTAATACTCTTTGCTTTCATATAATTAATATTGCTTTTATTTAGGTCTCCATTACGCCTGGAAGTACCAGCATTGATGCCAATCCTTCAGTAAACGTGCAATTCCAAATCTCACAGCTAGCTGTATCCGGTCTTAAAGTAAATCGGCTGGATATGTATGGCGAAAAGTACAAGCCCTTCAAGGGTGTCAAATATTTAACCAAAGCGGGCAAATTCCAGGTGCGCATGTAACCAGCTCGCTTGCATTGTGCATTGAATTTATCTGTTAAGCTTTAAGTAAGTTGAAGTTATACAAATTGTCTGATTTTTTTTTTTTTTAAATATGAATCCTTAAATGCAATTAATTATATAATTATAATAATATTTAATCGACATATTTGTGTTAGAAGCAGGTTATATTGTGTTTAGTGTTACCTTTGGGCAGCCATCTGAAGTAATATTAGTTTGGCTTTATGATGTATATTATAAATGGTAAATGTTTTTTTTTTAAACCTGCTTATGTCGTCCAGAACTCAAGATCTATGTATTACATACATACGTATACATATGTATATCGTACACATAATAACTAAAGCTTGTTTTTAAAACTTAATTAAAATCAATTATGAAACCATACACAATTACATAGTCTGGCTAAATATATTTTGTTTTTTGGCTATCATGTAAAAAATGTAAAAATATATATTTTAAAAAGCATGTGTGGTCTTAAGTAGTGTGATATGTTTCAGATCCTGCAGGCAAAACAGTAGCATACAACTTGAAGTATTATACTTACATTTTTTCCATTTAAATTAAATTTATTTTATAGTCTAAATAATAGGTATTGAAATGTTGGCCTACGCCTTATTATTGTATCGAAAAAGATGTCCCAAAAAGTTCGATTTGTATTAGTCGGACTGAGTCAATTAAAAAATATTTATTTGCAGAAATGGTACAAGCACTCAAAATTCTTCAAAATAGTATCCTCCTGCGTTTACACCCCGCTGCCAGCGGGAGTTCACGCTTTCATACGCTTCCTGCAAGGCAGTGTCCGGTTTGCTCTTTAGCTCCCTCGTCACTATCCTTTGTAGCGCTTCCAACGAGCAATGATGATGACCTTCAGGGCGGTTTTAATGCAACGTCAGAGCTGTAAGGTGGCTGAAGCAACGTTGCGATGTTGCATTGGACCAGATATACCGCCACGCATGAAGCTGTGTGGCAAGACGCGTTATCGTGGTGGAGCCGCCAGCCGTTGGGCGGACGATGCGTGTTCTCAACCGTTCAAGGACCAACACGTTGTTAACAGTTTGTCCTTTTCTGTGGATCGGGATTTGGGTAACAAACGTGATGAGGTGAGCTGTGGAAATAGGCGATTTACACTTTGCCAAGTCTTACAGACAATTGACGTTTTTTCCGAGATTTTTCTTAGGTTACAATAAAAGCAAACAAGGTAGGAAAACCGTTCTCATGCAAAAAAATCAGTCCGACTACTTTTTCGTACAGAACCTAACAGCGGATATAGAATCTCAATTTTTTACTTTTTGGGATACCAGCGAGTCCATTGAGGTTTTCTGGATACCGATACTTTGCATAATTGGAACCGAATTTCAGCGGCAAACTGTATTGACGAAAGCAATCTCTCTTCGTTATACACAGAGAAAGTTAAGGAAATCCAGATGTTCCGAAATTAATAGAGAAAGAGCAGTCAACCACAGAGTTGTGTGTGCAGGTCAGAGCCCCCTAGTAATTTAGTTTAGTTATCATGAAACAGCTTCCAAACTAAAATACTATGTCCATGAATACCATTGGATGCTGTTAGTGGCGGTTAAACATCTACGAATGCCATTTATGACAATAAAAGACTGCACCCAAAAGCTACGGATATTTTATTATATGGTTAAAATTCTTGTTCCATACTTACTTTTTTTTTTCTACTGGAAATGAAGTTGCAACTTGAGGCGCTGCTTTAGCCTGGGCATGGCAACAAACATTGCCGCAAAACGAAAACCAATAAATTTGAAAGAAAATGCAAAACTTGATTTTCAGCATGGCCAGCGCACCTTATGTACATACTATACTATAGGTGTATGTATATATATACCTATGCCACTCTATATAGGCAAATGTACATCTTGCATTTTTGTGTCTGGCAACCGGTTTGGTTAGCTGGTCTTGGCCAGGCTATGTGTCTGGTTCTTGGCACAGCCAGCCAGCCTCATAGGTCTAGCATAGCATGCTGCCATTACGCCCTGGACCCCGAGAGTATCTATAGTGAGTAGTTGCGTGCAACGGTAGCCAACAAGCGCCACCAAGCCAAGCCAAGGATCAGGCTTGGTTTGCCAACTATGCTTTATGTACCAGCTTGACTTGACTTATGTGCACATACATATACAGCAACATATAAAGTTGATTCCTAAATGGAACCTCGTTTTGGGATTGTGCTTTAAAGCCATTTTTTTTTTACTGGCTGGCTGGCTGGCCCGGCAAGCGTGGGAAATGTTTGCGCGTTTTGTTACATTTCAGACCACTTAGGAAGATTATAGTATTAAATATATATACATATACTCGTACATACTGTATATAAGTATGTAAGCGTGTGGGTGTTTTTTTTTTTTTTTTTTTCTTAACTGAACAACAGCTTTACCAATTTGGTGCACAGCATGTGGCGTGAACTTGTTTAATGAGGCGTATATAAACGTTCATTAGCAAGTGAAGCAGCGGGATCTTAGTATGAGAATCCTACTCTTCAAAAAGTTCGTTGTCTAAGTCTTTTGTTAGCCGCAGCTTATTGCACGTGCTTATGCAAATGTTCGGCAGCTTGTCAACGTCATGCCTCAATGCCTTGCTATCCAAGTAAATACATAGTATGTATATAAGCTGTAAATATATACTTGCATATGCAAGTTTTCAATACGTAGTTATAAATAGGTACTTGCATTAATATTTATTCCTTTGTGCATTGTGCACTGTAATAAAAATAACTTGGAGAAAACATTCCGAAACCCAACTTAAGATTGTATTCAAAATTTTGCAGTCCAATGCAAATAATTAAAAACTAGGGGACTGCGCCTCCTGCGTGCTCGTGTAGCCGTCTATACTAATTTCAAGATATACCGACCCTAATATCCACTGCACTTTTGATTTCTAAGGATTTGGGTATGCTAAAGTCGTAGCTGCCAGACTCTTAAATATCCTATACCAACGCCGTTCCTGCAGTTTTTAAAGCATCTTCTAAACAAAGGGTTTAAATTTGGTTTTTTTTGGCCATAACTGCCGAAGTTTTGAACAGCATTTAAAAAATGCAAGCTCTGCAACACAAGGGTTTTTTGGACCTTGGATTGGGATTTGGCATTAATATCCATCAGTTTTTAATTTCTCACTTAACGACTTATTTACTGATGTAAAGCGCTAAAAGAGCAATAATCCCAAATCAGTACCGATATAGAAAAATTCGGATACTAAGAAATAAGGAGGTAAAAAATGCAGTGCACTTGAAAAAATTCGTTACGTTGTCTGCCGAAGCGTCACGATCATATTGAAAATCTTTCAATTCATAAAAAGGTTGGAACTAGATCTTTATTGGAATAATACTATATATACTTTTTAGTGTTTAGGAGTTGTATACCTGTTTAACTATAACATAACAATACACCCATACCTCGCTATACGGCCGCTCTTTATACGGCATTTCGCTATAACGGCCCTCTTAAATTAAGGCACGTTTTCGATTTACGGCCAAAAATGTTTCGCTATAACGGCAAAAAAAACTTTTTTTCGATGTCGATATATAACATGTAGATATAAGGTAAGGTGTCTAAAGAACGATTAACTTTGCTACTTGGTGTAAATGTAAGGCATATTACCTACGCCGAACTTTCCGACAACTTATAAGGGAAACCGATGGCAAATCTTCAATTAAAACATTTTGGAAAAACTATAACATCAAGGATGATCAATTTAATCTTATTCCAAATTAATTGATTGTCGGAATTTTCTATTGCTGTAATACAAACTCTTGATACATCAAAATTATTTTCTACTTTTTAGTTCGGTTTACTATTAAAGCGTGTTTTTTTAGTTTTTTTAAACTATAATTTTTATACCTGTACCGTATGGTACAAAGGGTATATAGTGTTTGTGCAAGCCGAAAATGTATGGAACATACAGAAGGAGACGTCGGAGACCCCCCAAAGTTACCTAATGTATGATCAGAGTGACTAGAGAAGTCGATATACCCATGTCCGTCAGTCCGTATGAACGCCTAGATCTCAGGGATGGTAAGAGCTAGAGCAACCAAACTTTCAGATAAGATCCCTTATTAATCCATAGGAGACAAGTTTATTTTATTTTTTTGATATCGGGACTACATTATATAGCTCCCATAGGGGTGTTTCAGAGGACCTCGAAAAAAAGCAAAAGTTTTCGATGGATAATTCGTTTGCTTATCATAACCAAATTTGAAATCGGAAGTTTTTTAGAAACCCCCAGAACTGTACCAAATTTTATCAAAATCGGTCGACTATATCATATAGCTCCCATAGGATCGATCGGTCGAAAATTTGTTATTTGTACAAAATTCGTTGTGTTTCGTTTGTTTGTGAAGATATTGTAACCGAATTTGGCATTAAGAAGTTTTTTAGAGTTCCCAAGCACTGTAGCAAATTTGATCAAAATCGGTTGACTATATCATATAGCTGCCATAGGGCCGATCGGGCAAAAAACCTGTTGCGCACAAAATTCGTTGCGTTTCGTTTTTTTGCATTTTTTGCAATCAGATGTCTTTTGGAATTCTTAAGCAATATACCGGACTTAAATGCAGTGTGGTGGTACAGGGTATCCCAAAGTAGTCTGCGCCCGACTTTAACGTACGCCATCTTTTATTTTAAGACTAAAAACAAACATGGATTTTTGTCAACAAGCCTACTAATTATTTTGAAAAACTGTTCCCTACTTTTAGTGTACATTTTATTTTTTAAATCCTGATGATCCTAGTCAGGACATTAGAACAAAGTTATTAAATAATTGTATTGTCATCAGTCTTTGACCCCTGTGCAAATTTTCAAGATGATCAGACTTCTTGAAATTGGTGAAAATTTAGCTGAAAGATTTTGTTACATACATACATACAGGTGAAGCTAATAAAAGCATGTTAAAAAGGTTGCCATTTTCGTGTTTCTCGACCCCAAATTACCCTAAAAACACTTTTTTAGGAAGGTTCATTTTTCGTGTAAACTAGTGTTATTGTTAGTTTTTGGAGTCTGTTATTATTTTATGTACAAGTTTATGTACTTGTTATGTATGTATTTTTGATTTAAATTAAATAAAAAGATAAATTGCATTTTGAATGATAAACCATGTTACATATTTAACAAATTTGGAACCGATCCCATTGAATTTGTATGAATTTGTATTAGAATAGTTGATTCCTTATACGGCTTTTCGCTTTACAGCCAAGTTTCGTGGAACGTATCTAGGCCGTAAAGCGAGGTATGGGTGTAATTAGAAAATTAAATCGAAATAAAATGCAAAGAGCATATAGAGTTTTCTGACCTACCATGCATATCACTATAAGAAATAATTTGAATGAAGAGTGCAAAAAAATATGGTTCGTGGTAAAACAATACCAGCGTTTTAAGGCACACTCGGCTTAAATGTGTTGTGAATTACAAGCAGGTTGAAGTTAAAAACCAAAGCATACTTATTTTAGCCTCGCTACTTGTGTGGGGTATTTTTTAAGACGGCTGCAACATATGTATGTGTGTAACAGATCGGAAAACAAAGGTTCAACTTGAAAAGCATCGCCCAAAAACATGCGAGTGTTCCGCTGGAGCAACTTCGGAGACACTTATTATTATTATTAATGGGGATAGAGATGTACTGCGACCCAAATGGATCTATTGTACCCCCTTCACGGCTCAGAGCTCACCCAGCAGTCCAATAGCCTGCATATATTCCAGTATTTTGATTGGACTTAGGGTAACAACGATCTCCGGTGAGAGAACGTACATGCCTAAAAACTTGTTTCTTTTGTTAATGACGGCCATGCATTCGCATAGTAAATGTATTGAAGTTTCTTCCTTCATGCTACAGAAGCGACATAGTCCACTATCCGCTATGCCAATTTTATTTAAGTGGCTGCGTAGCCTACAATGTCCCGTCAGGAGGCCCGTCAGGATCCTCACAGTATTTTTCCCGTGAGTTATCATGACTTTGAACCTCTTGCGGTTGTAGTTAGAGAGAAGGGCTTTTGCCTGCTTAAGTCCTGGTGTCTGTGCCCAGTGAAGCAGCCGTTTATTTTCCTCCTCCATTTTCAACAGGTCCCGTACCACATGGTTACCAATCCCACAATATGGTTCGGGTCCGATTAGCGGTGTTGCTGCACCGGTCCTTGCTAGTCTATCTGCCAGCTCATTTCCAGGAATATTGTTATGTCCTGGAACCCATCTAATCGTGAGCTTATTCCTAGCACCTAATTTGTCTAGTGCAGTTCTCACTTCTTTTACCAGCCCTGATGTAATCTTGGCTCTACTTAATGCCTTTATCGCTGCTTGACTGTCAGACAGGATGGAGATGTCCCTGCCGTGGTAGTTATTTTGCAGATTGAACTCTGCACACCTTCCAATAGCACAGACTTCAGCTTGGAAGATGCTGGTGTGTCTGCCTAGTGATTCGTAATACTTTGTCCTGGGTCCTACTACCCCCAGGCCACTCCCTTCATCCGTGAGGGACCCGTCTGTGTACCACTTTATTGTTTGTGGTTTCATTGGGTGAACTGCCGAAAGAGATGTCCAGGCCTCTTTCGTGCTGAGTTTAATATCAAAAGACACTTGTGTAAGACACTTTTTTTTCGGCGCTTTGATCATTAAGCAAGCGAATAATATATAATATATAAAGTAGTGTGACAGGTAAGAATAGTTGATTTTTTTGGGACTTAAAATTGTAAGCTTAAATAATTGTCCATTTTTATATGAATTTCCAAAAAAGTAATGCATTTTTCTATCAAAGCAAAGAATTTCAACAAATTAAAATTAGATCAAAGAATAAAACAAAATGTGGTTCTTAGTAGGTAGAGAAAAAACAAACTGCATTTTAAGGCATATGCGTCCTTAATGAGTTGTAAATTGCAAGCAGGTTCGATTAAAGACTTATCGTCTAAGCACAACGTACGGGCTTTTAAGGTTTTTTTTTCAGAAATTGTTATGGGCAAGAAACGTTCCACTTGGTTGGCCCAAAAACAGGCGCGTGTTCTATAAGATACTTAATTATTGGTTTGCTAGGAAGAAGTGTCGAGAATCCATCAGCGTAGACGGATTCTGATAACGTCAGCTCTTAGCCATCGAATCAAACAAAAGGAATTTTACACTCTTAAAATAACGAATGAGTTCTTTTATGTGTATAAAGTATAATTTATGAAATCAACACGAATCAGATATAATATATTCATATGGCTGCATTTAGCAATAGATTTCCACTTTTTCTCTCAGTGTAAGCAATTGCACTATCTTGTGAGACCAGTTACAAAAGCTGGCGGGCAGCTCGCTTATAATTTACTTTTGTAATTGATAGCATTTTATTTAGCAGCAGGTTGTAACATTTTATAGCAGGTACCATATTTCTGTAGTTAAGAGTTGCAATAACTATTGGCATTACGATTTAGTGCAAGTGAATTAATTTTATAAGCTTCTCATTTAGTTGTTGCAAGCTAATGATTTGTTAAATATTTAAATGCCTATTATAATAAGATTTAAATGTTAACGACTTTTACAAACGATTTTTTAACAGTTTTTGTTGCAGGATTGATTTAAACGCCGTTCATAGATTTCTATTTTTCTGAATAACAATAAACTTTACAAATTGTTTATTATAACAAAATTTTTAATTTCACAATAAATCAAACTCTTATTTTCTAGCAATGAGTTGCTAAATATTTTTTTAAACATTACAAACAAATTTTTGAAATTTTCCTATTCATTGGGCAAAGTATTTACTGCGTTACAATTGTTAATGTATTTTTGTAAAAATATTAAATTTTTGAATTTCTAAAAAAAATAATTCATTGTTTGATTCACGAGAGTAGGCTTAAAAGTAATCGGATCGCAATAAGAAAAATGTGGTACAGTCGAGGCGGTGCCCGACAGTGGAATACCCTGTATCTTTTGTGTCAAAAAAATTTTTCCTGCATATTCCATCTAAGAACTTTCCAATTGGAATTTATGTTTTTTTGGTGAAAATCGATATTTATACCTATAAGTTCCCTAAATTTTTACCCATTTTGATGAAACTCGAATGTTACAACAAAGAAGTTATTTAAAGTATACGGAGTAAGTTTCAAGTTGGTATGTTGAGGGGTGTGGGAGAAATCACGGTAAATGGATTGCGGGGGGTGGGGGGACCGCATCGATAAAATTTGGATTGGATTTGGATTTGTTCATTAGAGCCACATGAATAAGCTTACCAAAAATTGTGATTCTAGGTCACTTGTAGCCATAATTGCGTAGAGTCAAATATTGACGCAGTTTATTGGCAAGGGGAGGTGAAATTTACACATTTTTGACTATAACTTCTTTTGTATTTGTCCGATTTTGTTCATTTTTTACACATACATGCATGTAACTTCAACGCATCGCTCTCTTAAATTTCAGATGAAAATACTAAACGGTGTGGCTAAAAACCGCGAAACTCTACTGCGGGGGAACGGGGGAAGATATTGACATGATTCAACAAACTTCATCTTCTCAGGAAATATGCGCACCGTGTCTCTAGCTCTTATAGTCTCCGAGATCTAGGCGTTCATACGGACGGACAGACGGACGGACATGGCTCAATCGCTACCCGAGGTTATGATAAGCATTTTGGTATAAAGGACTTGGGGTCTGCTTCGCCTTCTTCTGTCCGTTACATACATTGCACAAATCTAGTATACCCTTTGTACCTATACGTACAGGGTATAAAAATATCACATAAAAAGAACCTTATATTTTATATAGCGGGGCTTCCATACTCGAACATGATTGTGTGGAAAATTTTAGTACTTAAAGCATCTTCTTGGTAATGTTTTTGAGATAACTGTAGATACAAGCCATCCTTATCCAAAGCCAGAGAGCCTCTAGCCACTGAAGAGCTGCTGAAGCAAGCCGGAACTTTACTGTATTGACTTGTTCCACGATCCTTAGCAAAGCGCATGTCATCGGTTAGATTGGATAACATCGTGGGCTCCACAAAGTCACGTATATCACCAATGTGTCAATGTCTTCATTCAAAGCACCCTGTATGATCATTCCTTTTAAAAGTTAAGAAATTGTATTTATTATTTTAGTAGATATGATTTCTTGCAGCTAATCTGTGGGTTCGTATGCAGGATTTTTGTGTAATATGCATAATACATATATCCAGGTGCGGATCTAGGATTTGGTCTTGGGGGGTTCTTCACTACGAAGTGTATATATATCAGAGCTCGCAAAAGAAAAAAATTATATAAAAACATTACATTAAATATGTCAGCTATTTATAAAAAGAGGTGTGCGAAAAAAAAATATAACAATAATAATATCGTAAGGTTTACATAGTATGTTGCCACCAAAAGCGTTTTTTGATAAAAATGTTTAAAATATAAGACAAGTCCTTACGAGACATACTTGTGTCAAATCTCAAGTTGGTACAGCTTACAATATCTGTTATATTTATCGATTTATTGTTTGCTCTTCTGTAGACATGATAGAAGTAGGGGATCCCCTCGGAGTTCTGGATGTATCCCATTTTGTCCAAATACAAAAAGGCTTCAGCAGGAACGTCGCCGGATAGCAAACATTTTGACAAGTGGGAGATTTTCTTGAACCGAGGTGCTGCTTGGACTTCGAAAACCAGCCGTGTCAATCCAGTATGAGTGTCGTCTGGATCTCTTCTCTTCTCGTAGCAGCTATTTAATGGTGTATCTACCAATACCACAAAAGGATTCAGGCGCTATTAAATGTTTCGCAACACCGTTTCTTGCCAGCTTATCAGCTATTTCGTTCCCAGGAATGTTGTTATGTCCTGGCATCCATCGAAGGGAAACGTTGTTCCAGTGTTCTAGATGGTTTAGAGCCAAACTGGTTTCCTGAACCTGATCTTATATGTAAAAATCATAATAATCGCCGAGATTGACTTTTTTTTTTTTTTTAAATAGTTAGGTTCTCTCACAACAGAGAGTGGGCACTGCGACCTGAAGATCTATTGTACCTTACCCATTCTTTAAGGACAAAAGACCATCTGCCTTCCTTATGAAGAGCAGTAAGTCTTTCGTTGGGAATCGGCGTAGATGATCCGTTCAGCTCCCAAATGTGTGACTCTGTCACACAAGATGTGTTTGGTCCTTTCGTCGTCTTCAAAACAAAGCCTGCACTCTGAGGAGTCCGATAGACCCATTTTTGTAAGTGATACTTACAGTATGGTGCCCAGACAAGTAGGCTACCAGGAACCTTAGGTCCGCTCTACCAAGACCTATAGTTAGGTTTGCATCCGATGATGAGACAAGCACTTTTGCCTGTCTTAAATTCGGTAAAGAGAACCAATATCTCCTATGTTCACTTAAGGCCCATTGAATGTGCAGCAACCCAACAGAGTGTGACTCTGTTATTGGAGGACAGGAGTTGGATTTTGTTCACGCATTCCCTAACAAGCTTGGAGGAGATTCTCCACGAAGACAATGCGCTGATAGCGGCCTGGCTATCTGTAAATATGTAAATGTTAGCACCCCTAGTACCTTTAAGGAGGATACTGTGGGCGCAGACCTCTAAGGCGTGAATCTCTGCTTGAAAGACACTGGGCCAGATACCCATTGCAATAGAGATTCTGGTGTTGGGTCCGACAACTCCAGCACCTACACCCTGTTCCGTCTTGGAACCATCCGTAAACCATTGTTGGCACCGGAGGTTACCACAGGGGTTGCCTTCAGTTCAAGTCTCGCGATTTGGAATGAGAGATCTAAATTTCCTATTATGGAGAAGTTCCGTGGTCATATAATCTGATCTTGAGCAAATCGATAGGCCAGGAAGAGAACATATAAGTGCAGCATGGCCTGTGTCACTTTCCACGAGTCCAGACGTGATCCGGATTCGCAGAAGACTTTGCATAGCTGACTTTTTGATATGTATGTGCAGTGGAGTCAGTCCGAGGACTGTCTCCATTGCAGCTGTAGGACATGTACGCATTGCTCCCGACAGAGATAGGCATATCAAAGATTGACTTAAAAAGTGAAATTTATTCTCGTCCATAAACATACCGAAACATATAAGTGTCCTCCATTGTCACTAAAATATATTTTACTTCAAGTTGCATATATCGGTATACATCTAGACGAAAGCGACAAAACTCCTATTGTTCTCCACTTTTGCGAACTATAGATTAATTTTAGTAATAGAATTATAGAGATGTCCTACGAACAATCAACGTTGCGCCATGGTACGAGTAGATACACAAAGACCTGAACATACCTCTTGGGTACAGTGAAGTAGCTCAAACTCCAACTCCAATTTAGTAAACAAATTAATTGTCTTAGCACTCAAGCCAACTTACCAGATCTCATTCCAAAGTTCTGCTGACTAATCTTGTCTCAGAAGAAATCAACTTCCAGCATTTTATCTTAATCAATTGGTGACTGAAAACGAATTAGTTTCAAATTTTACAACTTGTTGGCAGTCCCTTAAAAAAGAAGATGCAACAAATAACAAAAAACAACTGATTGATTCAACTTTACAATTAACTTTTCAGCCCGCCCTCGTATAAGCTTCAATTGTGCTTAGGGCAGAGTATTTACTGTAACTTGCGCTTGTAAATATTTGCGCGCTCCAATTTTGTAAGTTATTGGACAAACACTAAACAACCTGCTGAACGGTGTTAAGTGATCTCTACTATTTATTATCTTTAAAACTTTTTGTGCTCCACTTGTCACATTTTAAAGTTGCAACAAACTCTGCCCCCGACTCCACCTCCCCCCTCCACGCCCAGCTTGTGGCATGGAGTGAAACATGCATTTGTCATTAGCAACAAAGTTGCGTTGTACAATAAATCGTGCATTGGTTGCATTTGTTTAATAATTTATGCAATTATTGCCACAATCTGTGCAAATATGTTTGCAAATTGTTGCTAAGGTAATGCAAGCGCATTTGTATAAGCGAGTTTACCTCTTCAGTACCAGGGACAAGTCCGTGACATATTGCTCATGAGCGTCCTTCATCCTTAATGCAAGCAATGCTGACAGCTCTTGTACTTAATATTGCAATATTCTAGGCAGGGGACAATTGACACCGCTGCAATCCATGCACATGGGACAATCGACACCGTTGCATCATATTATCGAAGGCCCTCTAAAGTTCCTTGCAATAAAGGAAAACCCTTTTTCTTATGTTAATTTTATTTATTTAAATTTTGCAATTATTGCCACAATCTGTGCAAATATGTTTGCAAATTGTTGCTAAGGTAATGCAAGCGCATTTGTATGGGCAATGGGCAAGTTTACCCCTTCAGTACCAGGGACGAGTCCGTGACATATTGCTCATGAGCGTCCTTCATCCTTAATGCAAGCTATGCTGACAGCTCTTGTACTTAATATTGCAATATTCTAGGCAGGGGACAATTGACACCGCTGCAATCCATGCACATGGGACAATCGACACCGTTGCATCATATTATCGAAGGCCCTCTATAGTTCCTTGCAATAAAGTAGAACCCTTTTTTTTATGTTAATTTTATTTATTTCAATTTAGCAACAATGCTCAGATTTTTAAAAGAAATAAAATATTTAGATAGAAATCGGGTAAGAATTGTAGATGTTATGAAACCATTCGTGAAGACATAACTGAACGCAAATGAAAAACTTTGAATGAAAAATGTTATATTCATACAAAAGTGTTATTGAGTGAAGATTGGAACTTCCTTCCATACATGGTTCTTCGCAAAAGAATTATCTTTCAGCTTAAAGCTTAACATAATTTTCAAAAAAAATTTTTTCGTCAATAAAAAACAAACCGAAAAATTGTAGTTATGAAAAATGGTCGAAAATTACACTTTTTTCAACTTTGGTTGCTTGTAACTTTAATAATTTTAATTAAACTTAATCTATACATATCATATATCACGGTAAAGAGAACATCAATACCTTTCGATCTAATTGTCTTTCATGTCGATACATTTTGTTCACGAGATATTGACGAATAACTGAAAAAAGTGACCAAAAACATGTTTTTTGAAAAAATCTCGAAAACGGTGCTTAAGACCCAAAATTACCCTAAAAAACACTTTTATACGAAGGTTCACTTGATGACCCTTAAATTTGTAAACTAGTGCTGAAGACTATCGGAGTAAGATATACACAGATTTGCATGCTACGAATATGTAAGAATCCGAGAAGACCCGCTTTCTCATGGAAGATATAATATAATTATTTAATCTTTAATCCTTAATTAAAATTATTATGTAACTCTGTATATTCCTTTTACGAAAAAATATACTCTTATATATATACTTATTCCTCGCGTTATAGATTTATTTGATAAACCTGTATGTAAAAGGCAGTTGGAGACGTGGCAGTCCTTTTATCAGCTCTATAAAACATTATTTTTTATACTGCCTAAAAGTGTGTGGACTTGGAAAAAGTCGTAGGCGTTAACACTAATGGTTTTGTATTAAATTCCTTTTTTTTTTTAGGAAAAAGGAGACATAATATCAACGTACTCTCGAGCACCATCTAGATTCTGTAGCGCATTTTTTAGTTGGTTCTCAGCAGAACCTGTTCCTTCTTGTGTTGGTTTTGATTCTAAGACAAACAATTAAGTTAATGTATGTATCATTTCTAGAAGTTATTTTTAAAAGCTCTGCAACTTTGTTATCATCGGTTCATTCGACAATTCCACTTTTTAATCCCAGTGATCAGCATGTTAATTTCTTTATACGTTAATGCACTTGCTCGTCGATTCGACGAAGACAACTTTTAATTGTTATTTACAAAATTTTCAAGTTCTGTTGATGTTAGTCGTTTCGACGAACGTAGTTTGTCAAGAACAAGAATGTTACCAAAAGTACTTGTAAATATAAGGCCACAACGCTGACTTAGGACTATGCACAGTGAATTTCGCCAAGTGGTTCTTTCAAAGATTGAGAAAGAATAAAATTTTTGAAATAAATCCTAATAATCGTAACCATGCCGCTGCACATCAAATGTTCTAAAGATAATTATCGAAACGTTAAGCTAAGTGCATTAGCTATGAATAGCACTAATGAAGCCTGTGTCATGGACTAGTCCCTCGTACTGAAGAGTTCGCGTGCGTATCTCTCTATTTGTGTTACTACAAATCGCTCATTAAGCAAGCCCAGAGAAACGGGGGCAAACCTTACCCAAAACAATTATCGTACATACAAGTACATCCTTAATGCATTAGCTATGATGACTCTTATTTCCGGTATAATTCTAACATTTTCCAAATAACATGAATATCTCATAGCACTACAATAGTTTGTTTGTTTTAAATGACTTTTGCTATATCTGTCAAACTGCAGAAAGTTTCTGTAAATAAATACATTTTATTTTAAAACAACAAATTAAAATTATTTTTTATAACGTGTAACTAAGGGTAAGTAGCATATTAAACCGATGATCCCCCAGAGTTAGCTTTAATATGGTCAGGAGCACAAAAGAAATACAGCTAGTCCGTCGCTCCGTCTTTATGAACGCCTTGAACTTGGGCATAATAAGAATATAAAGAGGCTTTTCATTTAGACTCCTCATGTGTCCAGTTTGAACAAGTTTAATTTTTATACCCTGTACCGTATGGTACAAAGGGTATATTGTGTTTGTACAAGCCGAAAATGTATGTAACGTACAGAAGGAGAAGTCGGAGACCCCCCAAAGTTACCTAAAGTATGATCAGAGTGACTAGAGAAGTCGATATACCCATGTCCGTCTGTCCGTCTGACCGTCTGTCCGTCTGTTCGTATGAACGCCTAGATCTCAGAGATGGTAAGGGCTAGAGCAACCAAACTTTCAGATAAGATCCCTTATTAATCCATAGGAGACAAGTTTATTTTATTTTTTTGATATCGGGACTACATTATATAGCTCCCATAGGGGTGCTTCAGAGGACCTCGAAAAAAAGCAAAAGTTTTAGATGGATAATTCGTTTGCTTATGAAGATATCATAACCAAATTTGGTAATCGGAAGTTTTTTAACAAACCCCCAGCACTGTACCAAATTTGATCAAAATCGGTTGACTATATCATATAGCTCCCATAGGGCCAATCGGTCAAAAAAACGCTTTTTGTACAAAATTCGTTGTGTTTCGTTTGTTTGTGAAGATATTGTAACCAAATTTGACATTAAGAATTTTTTTATAGTTCCCAAGCACTGTACCAAATTTGATCAAAATCGGTTGACTATATCATATAGCTCCCATAGGGCCAATCGGTCAAAAAAACGCTTTTTGTACAAAATTCGTTGTGTTTCGTTTATTTGTAAAGATATTGTAACCAAATTTGGCATTCAGAAGTTTTTTGGAGATGTTCAACACTGTACCAAATTTGATCAAAATCGGTTGACTATATTATATAGCTCCCATAGGGCCAATCGGTCAAAAAAACGCTTTTTGTACAAAATTCGTTGTGTTTCGTTTGTTTGTGAAGATATTGTAACCAAATTTGGCATTAAGAAGTTTTTTAGAGTTCCCAAGCACTATACCAAACTTGATCAAAATCGGTTGACTATATCATATAGCTCCCATAGGGCCGATCGGTCGAAAAAAAGTTTTTGATTAAAAATTCGTCTGTTTTTGGTTGTTTATGAAGGTATCATAATCTAATTTGGCAATCAAATGTCTTTTGGTGTTCGTAAGCAATTTACCGGATTTTATTGCAAGCAGTGGTACAGGGTATCCCAAAGTCGTCCGCGCCCGACTTTAACGTACGCCATCTTTTTCTTTAGCCACATACCCTTCGCACCCAAATAAGGGCGGTAAAGATAAAATTCGGAATACAAAAAAATTGTTTGGATTAATACCAAACAACATTATAGCCGGATCATAAATATTAGAGATAATCACATTATAATATTTTGACAAAAGCATAATATAGCTAAAGGCATAGCGAGGTTTATAGAGTGTTCAAAGTCGTCCAAGATACGATGCCCATTCGTGGCAAATTTTTAGTATTTTTTCTTTATTTTGTACTAGTACATATTTTTTTGAAAAATTGCATTTTCGAAAATCCCCAATAAAAGGTATTTAGTTTGCATGGCCTTTATATATCTATATGCAGAGGTTATAAAAACCTGTAAGTAAGAAAAAGTCTTAGAAAACCTAGAACGAGGACAAGTTCAGATTTGATAAATAATGTCAGACATAAAACATGGATAATTTTGGACCAAGTCTGTCTTAATTTCGCTATCTACAAAAGTGTATACTATATATTTGACAATCATGAAGCTACGTTTCGCTCAACTTGTTGGAACACACTTTATAAGAATTGTCCTGTTTAAAAAAAAAGATTTTCCACAATGGCCATATAAAGATTTGTTTCTAAATGAACCGTAGATAATATAAGTTCACAATAAAACCGTTTTATCATTTTTACTAGTAATATTTTTTTAAAGTTAGATAGTTGGCTGCTTGTAAGTTTTCAAAAATAAATGTACCGTAGATAATATAAGTTCACAATAAAACCGTTTTATCATTTTTACTAGTAATATTTTTTTAAAGTTAGATAGTTGGCTGCTTGTAAGTTTTCAAAAATAAATGTACTTACTTTTATTTCATTCTCAGCAACGAGTCCATACGACAATATTGAAATTTTCTTAAATTCTTGAACATTTTATTATTTTTACTGGTAATATTTTTTTTAAAGCCAGATTATAGTTGGCTGCTTGTAAGCTTTCAAAAATAAATTTACTTACTTTTATTTCATTCTCAGCAACGAGTCAATACGACAAAATTAAAATTTTTTAAATTCTACAACAATGGCTATAAACCTTAATAAAAATGCAGATGATGGCGGCTCGGACAAGCCGACTAATGGTTCGAATGTCAATAATCAGAATTCAAATTCATCGATGCCGGAATGGAATGATAAGCATATTGAAATTATGCAAAAGATGCATATGGAGCAGTCCAAATTGAAGGCCGAAATTATGAAAGACCTTTCCAAGTTGAAGATTAAGTACATTGCAGGAACAATTAAAATTTTATCCAACGCTATAAACAATTTGAACTAAATAGCTACAGATGGCCGCAACAATATACACTATAAACAGAAATAAACACAATTATGTTTAACTAAACAACAAAAATGTGTTTATTTATTAATAATATTTGCTAAAGAATTTTAAGTGAAGTATCGTAGAATTCTAAGGTGGTGGAGTCAAGACGTACCAACTTTGCGGCAGCAACCTTTTGAAAGCTTCGGCATTCCGAATATATTCTGGTTTCAAGACAGTACGATATTTTAGCCCTGAGCAGGCATAGCAAAACCACTTGGAAATCGATGTAGCCATGTCAATCGCTCCCTATAAAGAAGTATATATCTAAAACTAAGAAAAAACACATTAACTTTGCGTAGACAAAGCTTTGGGTCGAAGCTTGCTGCAGTTAGTTTTAGTCTGGGTCACCGGGACATTATAGAACCGTGTTGTCGACTAGCTTGCTTGCCCAGACACTACTGGTTCACCCCTCATTCAGTGTAAGTGTAGAATTGAAAATATATGGTCATTTTATTGGATTCTTCATGAACAAATCCAATTTGCCAGCTGCACTGCTTGGTCAAAAAAGATATTTCAGTATACGCACTCTCTGTAGATAAGCTTGAAGACAAGACACTACTGGTTCACTATTTCTTTAGCGTAAGTGTAGGATTGAAAATATATGGTCAAGTTATTGGATTCTTCATGAACAAAGCCAATTTGCCAACTGCACAGCTTGGCAAAAAAGGATGTTTTTATAGATGCAGATAAGCTGGCTTGACAAGGCACCACAGATTGAAGACTTGACTGCACTGCTTGGTCAAAAAAAATATGCCAATATACGCACTCTCAGTAGATAAGCTTGAAGACAAGACACTACTGGCTCACTATTTCTTTAGCGTAAGTGTAGAATTTAAAATATATGGTCAAGTTATTGGATTCTTAATGAAAAAAGCCAATTTGCCAACTGCGCTTAGTCAAGAAAGATATTTCAATATACGTACATTTTGTAATAAGCTTGAAGACAAGACACTACTGGTTCACCCCTCCTTCAGCGTAAGTGTAGAATTGAATTCATGATATTCTTCATGAACAAAGCCAATTTGCCAACTGCACTGCTTGGTCAAAAAAGATATTCCAATGTAAACGCTCTCTGTAGATAAGCTTGAAGACAAGACACTACTGGTTCACTATTTCTTTAGCATAAGTGTAGAATTTAAAATATATGGTCAAGTTATTCGATTCCTCATGAACAAAGCCAATTTGCCAACTGCACTGCTTGGTCCAAAAATATGTTTCTATAGATGCTGATAAGCTTGCTAGACAAGACACTACTGGTTCACCCCTGCTTCAGCGAGAGTGTAGAATTAAAGATATGGATGAATGCTTGGTCAAGAATGATACGACTATATAAGTGCTCTCTGTATTATTATTATATACAGCAAGATTACAAATTAATTTCTAACCTAACTTAGGGATAAGTATAGCGCTGGCTACTTAGGCCTTTGGCTATGCTCTCTTTAGAAACGCGATGGATTGGCCATACGCTTTGTAAGGATCCAAACGAAATATGTCGTCAAGCACTAGATTGGAATCCACAAAGTAGACGAATAAGGGTACGTCCAAAATCTTCATGGAGACGAACGCTTCATGCCGAGACTTGTACATCAGGGAAATCGTAGAACGAATTAAAAGTAATCGCAAACAACCGTACGAGATGGAAATGCGTCACTGAGGCCCTATGCTCCTCAAGGAGATAAAGGAACTAACAACAACTCATGCTAACTATATTATCTCTGATAACCATGGTCGGATTATATGAACTATAAGGATTATTTTTTGTTCGACATTTTATCTATGAATTTTTTTGGGGATAAAAGAAAATAGAATAAACTTGCTTTACCTGTATATAAAAAGAGTCCAAAACTCAAGTACCAGCCCTTTTAAGCTTCAAGATCTAGGCGTTCATACAGACGAATGCAAGAACATGTCTAGATCAACTTCATTTGTCCTACTTACTATTTATATAGAGCGGTAACTTTCGGGGAGTTTTCGGCGTCTTCTTCTCTATATTCTTAACTTAAGGTACAAGCAGAATTAACACAAAAGAAATGTTCTTGTTATTAGTATGAGCAACCAAATTATAAAGATAGCTTACCTTAAAGTCGTGGGCGGACTACTTTGAGATACCCTGTACAAATTAATCCGGAATATTATTTACGAACTCTAAAAGATATTTGATAGCCAAGTTTGACAGGCGAATTTTGCACTAAAAACGTTTTTTTTTAACGTTCGGTTCTATACGATATTGTCAACTGATTTTGATCAAATGTTGTACCGAGCTTGGGAACAACAAAAAATTTCCGAATTTGTAACTTTATATATTATCAACCTTTTGTTTTTTTCGAGTTTAATTGGGATATCTCATTAGGGATTTTTTTTTTATATGGTTTTGTCATTCCGTATAGGCCTTATCCGAAACACTGTTAAGGAACCTATTTCATATAACCACAATATTCAAAAAATAAAAAAGAATTGTCTGCCATAAGATTATAAGTCATCTAATCGGATTATACCTTAGGTAAATTTGGGAGTCTTCTCCTTCTGTATGTCAGAATCCAACATTAAACGCCAAACCACTGGAACTAGTTCCTTAAAACATGAACGTAAACTTCAACTTTTTTGCGTACCTTCTTAAAATATCGAATATTTTTGTTCAAGTAAATATTATGGTAGACGCAACTAGTCACTCGAAACTTAAACAATAACAGGAACAAACAAGTCCAAGTCTAACGACGACGAGCATCGCTTCTAATGAGCAATAGTTCACATAAGCGTCTGGCCAACTAATTGGAATAGTGATTTCCAGAACCACACTCCCCCTCCCGCCGAATATAGGCACAGACAACAAAGATACAACAAAGTGCAAACAAATATTCACGCTAAATTACAACTGACGACGCCTCTTGTAATGACTTTTTTGTGTAGTTTTTTTTTTCAAGCTCATTAAAAACGATTGAAACTTCCTCATCATCAAAAATAAAAAAAAAAACAACAGCTACAAATGCATTATATGTAGTAGAAAGCCCCCGAAACAACAAGAACTACAATTTTTTACTTAATACTAGGTCGCAGCTGTGTTACGCAAAGTTTTCGGGAATCCGCCAAATCGGATTATTCATTGGGATTTCTTATATAGAAAATATGTGTACATATATAAAATGTCTGGTCGTATGTGGCACAGTCTGATAAACTGTGTACTGGTATAATTTTTAAGTGCTTTTGTTTTCGAGCTTCCGTGAGTGGGACAAGAGCGCGTTAGCTGGGAGTCTGTGCAATGGTTTCAAATCATTTGACTCAATTTTATACTCTGCAGAATAATGAGCATAGTGTAGTTTCTAATGAGGCATGCGCAGCCATGGCACGCAGGAATTGAAATTTTGTTGTGTGCTCTGCATAAAGCAAAACAGCTGACTATGAACAAAGTTATTTTTGTTTAAGCTTAACATATGTTTTGAAAGCTCAGGGTCATCAAATCTCAAGCGCAATTAAGGTATTCACGCCAGCTAAGTTAAGTTGTGGTGTTGCAAAGTTGCGCAATAACTCAACAGGCTAAAGCGTGAATCTCTTTTGTTTGGCTTAAGCGTTGAATTGTTGAGTTTTTGCTTTTTTCTTTGTTAATATTGTAATTTTTAAATTTGACGCGTTGGCAGCCTGCTCAATTTAGATGTTGATTAAACCACTTATATGTAATTATATTAACTATAACTTATTATATTAATTATAACTTACCCTTTAAATTGCATAAGCGCTATTTCTATGTCTTTCTATTCTATTTGATTAAATTTAACTTTTTTTTACTAAATTAGTATAAAGTAACTATTTGCTTTTTACATCACACAATGGCTAAAAAGTCACTAAAAATTAGTGTTGAAAAGCAATATCTCCTTTTTGCACTTCGTGGCTTAAACTGGGACCCAAATATCCGACTACCGCCATATTCTGATAGACTTTGCCTTATAAAGTTGCCTTCCTTAAATCATCGCTTAAGCAAGAATTCGATTCCAATATACTTCTTAGCAAAGTTACTTTTGTCATACCATCCAGAGTAACTCGTAATTTTCGACGCTTAGCCTTACAATTTTGTAGATCTAATTATGCTTTGCACGTTCCTTTCCGTGTCTTATGCTCTAACTATAATAACCTTTACAATTTGCTCTCTTTCGAACGGTCTATCCAATCTATCACTTCTTCTATCTTAAGTCACCATGACTTGCCACTTCGAGCATCCTTGACCAGTCCTATATTATGAGTCACCCACATGATCAACGTTGATCTATTGGCTCTTTTTGTGATATCATGTTTAATTTTTATCTTGCTTCCTTGTTTCAACTTTTACATTGTAAATACAAGTGTCTGGCCAGTTCATATCATTAAAAAGTGCATATTATCAACCATCGGGCTAGAGACGCGGATTAGTTCATATCTACATACTCGCTCTATTTTTCTTTTCTTTACTAAAAAAATTATACTATTTTTATAATATAAGGTCAACTCTCTTCAAATCTACTCAAAAGGTACTAAGCTCAAAAGCTAATGCAGAACGTTTGCAATAGTTTGCGACATCAAGGTGTGTTCACAAGCTTGTGTTTGCAACACCTGCTTATTGCAACACCTTGTAGAACTAATGAATGCACTTTATAAGAGATGAAATTGCTTTTTATTATGATTTTAATGCTATGCCCATATTTTTAGCCTATATTTTATGCTACGCTTTTATTTGATCAGTTGTTTATAAAGAGCATTAAAACTTCGAGACCCCAAAACTGCGTATTTTGCAACACTTCCTCAACAGCTAAAAAGCAGCATAGGGTCTTGAGAACATTTGAATAAGTAATTTTTAAATTAACTCTATAAGTACTAAGCTCAAAAAGCTAATGCAGAACGTTTGCAATAGTTTGCGACACCAAGGTGTGTTCACAAGCTTGTGTTTGCAACACCTGCTTATTGCAACACATTGTAGAACTAATGAATGCACTTTATAAGAGATGAAATAGCTTTTTATTATGATTTTAATACTATGCCCATTTTTATCGCAATTAGAACTTATTCTTAGCCCATATTTTATGCTACGCTTTTATTTGATCAGTTGTTTATAAAGAGCATTAAAACTTCGACACCCAAAAACTGCGTATTTTGCAACACTTCCTCAACAGCTGAAAAGCAGCATAGGATCTGGATTGAGAACATTTGCATAAGTAATTTTTAAATTTACTCATTAAGTACTAAGCTCAAAAAGCTAATGCAGAAGGCTTGCAATAGTTTGCAACACCAAGGTGTGTTCACAAGCTTGTGTTTGCAACACCTGCTTATTGCAACACCTTGTAGAACTAATGAATGTACTTTATCAGGAATGAAATGGCTTTTTATTATGATTTTAGTGCTATGCCCATATTCTTAGCCCATATTTTATTCTACGCTTTTATTTGATCAGTTGTTTATAAAGAGCATTAAAACTTCGACACCCAAAAACTGCGTATTTTGCAACACTTCCTCAACAGCTGAAAAGCAGCATAGGATCTGGGTTGAGAACATTTGCATAAGTAATTTTTAAATTAACTCTATAAGTACTAAGCTCAGAAAGCTAATGCAGAAGGTTTGCAATAGTTTGCAACACCAAGGTGTGTTCACAAGCTTGTGTTTGCAACACCTGCTTATTGCAACACCTTGTACAACTTATGAATGCACTTTATAAGAGATGAAATTGCTTTTTATTATGATTTTAATGCTATGCCCATATTTTTAGCCCATATTTTATACTACGCTTTTATTTGATCAGTTGTTTATAAAGAGCATTAAAACTTCGACACCCAAAAAATTTTTTTCTTGCACATAGTTTCGATTTTTGTTGCGTTTTCCATGACAAAGTTACAGTTTAGTCATTGTGCCTTAATTACTTGAATTTCAACAACAAAGTCACAATATGTGCGTTTGTCCGTATCCGTATCTATATGTATTTAAAAAAAAAAATAAATTATAAACAAAAGGCAAAAATAAATCCATACGCCAAAAAAGTTTCCAAGCGTCTAAATTGAGGATTTGCATACAAAGTCAATGTGACTTACAGTGTCTCGTACATATACACTACCATATATACATATATGTATAGTATGCATGTACATATGTGTGAGTGTTAAACAAATATGGAATGCTTGCTCATAGTACGCACTGGGTTTGGTTATTGTTTATTGAATCCAGCGCAGAAGTAAGACCTCCAACAACAATGACCAACTAACTACTTATAGGGGCTTGATAATTAAATGCTGAGACTGTCAGTCAGTTAATGCTTCTACTTTAAATATACATATGTACTATATATATACATATATTTAGATAAGCATATACTAGAACATATGTACATTTGTGATAAAGATTTGATTTGATAAGAGTGTAAAAACTTTTTCATGAGTAAGTTTTTTTTAAATTAGAATTTTCAAAATGCAGCCTTGACAATTGGTTTATAACTTAAGTTAAAGCTCATCAGTAACTTATAAATAAATTATTATAAATTATTGTAGAAACCTATTAGGACTTTAGAACTAAGGCGTTAAAAATAAATTATTTTTTTTTTAGCTCTTTTCGTATAGCTCTGTAGTGAAGGTACAGGTAAGAGTTGGACTGCCGACTTTATTGTTAGATCGGGGTCTAAGGAAAAAATCGTAAAATATCTGTTGACTCTTTACCAGTGGTGGGCAGTCTCTCATTTTACATAACTCGCGAGGATATTGCACCAAAATCTGCCGCAGCGCAGTCGGCTCATGCACGGTAGAATCTCTCTCTCGTTTTCGCTTGATTGCGGTTTTTGCTCTCTCGTGCGCTTTTGCTTACTGCGCTGCTTACTCACACAAATATACTTATGTTTGTTTGTATGAATTTTGCCCACCACTGCTCTATAATGTCGCAAAGTGTAAATCTCTCTTATTTATGCAACATTTGCAAGTTTTCTCGTCACACTGCGTCGTGAGTAGTCTTTATATCTTCTCAATTAAGTGCAAAACTCAAAACCCTTTAGAGAATCCAGTGATTACAGGAGACAGACCCTTTTGTGTACTCTTGATCATCATAGATAACACTAGTTTACAAATTTAAGGGTCATCGAGTGAACCTTCCAACAAAAGTGTTTTTTAGGGTGATTTTAGGTCGAGAAACACAAAAATGACATTCATTTTTTTTCTCAAGCACCGTTTTCGAGTTTTTTTCGAAAAACATGTTTTTGGGCACTTTTTTTAGTTCTTCGTCAATATCTCGTGAGCAAAATTTTCGATATGAAAGATGATTAGATTGAAAGGCATTGATGCGCTCTTTACGGCGATATACGATATGTACAGATTAAGTAAAAATTACACTAGTTTACAAATTTAAGGGTCATCGAGTGAACCTTCCAACAAAAGTGTTTTTTAGGGTGATTTTGGGTCGAGAAACACAAAAATGACATTCATTTTTTTTCTCAAGCACCGTTTTCGAGTTTTTTTCGAAAAACATGTTTTTGGGCACTTTTTTTAGTTCTTCGTCAATATCTCGTGAGCAAAATTTTCGATATGAAAGATGATTAGATTGAAAGGCATTGATGCGCTCTTTACGGCGATATACGATATGTACAGATTAAGTAAAAATTACACTAGTTTACAAATTTAAGGGTCATCGAGTGAACCTTCCAACAAAAGTGTTTTTTAGGGTGATTTTGGGTCGAGAAACACAAAAATGACATTCATTTTTTTTCTCAAGCACCGTTTTCGAGTTTTTTTCGAAAAACATGTTTTTGGGCACTTTTTTTAGTTCTTCGTCAATATCTCGTGAGCAAAATTTTCGATATGAAAGATGATTAGATTGAAAGGCATTGATGCGCTCTTTACGGCGATATACGATATGTACAGATTAAGTAAAAATTACACTAGTTTACAAATTTAAGGGTCATCGAGTGAACCTTCCAACAAAAGTGTTTTTTAGGGTAATTTGGGGTCGAGAAACACGAAAACGACAACCTTTTTTTTTTCTTAAGCACCGTTTTCGAGATTATTTCGAAAAACATGTTTTTGGGCACTTTTTTCAGTTATTTCTCAATATTTCGTGAACAATAATTTGTATCAATTTAAAAGACGATTAGATCGAAAGATATTGATGTGCTATTGATATATGATATGTACAGATTAAGTAAAAATTATTGAAGTTACAGGCAACCAAAGTCGAAAAAAGTAATTTTTGACCATTTTTCAAAATTACACTTTTTAAAAACAAAAAAAAAAATTTAAAAATTATGTCAAGCTTTAAGCTGAAAGAGACTTCTTTTACGAACATTTCGAAGATCTTTAAAATCGGATAAGAATTGTAGATGTTATGGCCCAAAAACATGTTTTTCGAAAATTTCTCGAAAACGGTGCTTAAAAAAAAACAACTTTGCCATATTTGTGTTTCTCGACCCCAAATTACCCTAAAAAACACTTTTTTTAGGAAGGTTCATTTTTCGTGTAAACTAGTGTTATTGAAGTTACAAGCAACCAAAGTCGAAAAAAAGTGTAATTTTCCACCATTTTTCCAAATTTCAAATATTTGCTTTGCTTTTTATTAGCGAGAAAAAATTTTTAAAAATTAGGTTAAGCTTTAAGCTACAAGAATATTCTTTTACGAACATTTCGAGTCTAAGGTCTTTGAAATTGGGTAAGAACTGTAGTTGCTATGTAGTTTCGTATCTGTCTCAGACACTATACGAGCTAGACAATCCAAATCTTTTACGACTTTTATGGTATCATCTAAAATAGAGTGCTCTTTGGAGCATAGCTACTCACTGAAAGTAAGCGTATAAATTGTGATTTATTAACAACTTAACACCTTCCACCTTGTAAAAAGTAATTATAATTTTTAAAGCTAAAATCAGCAGGTATTATTGCGCTTATAAATCAGCTAGTAAGCAAATAAAGTTTGACATCTTAACCCTAAAATGTCTGACGTCACAATAGTTTAGTTGCTATATAGTATGTGCATGTTTAGTCTATATATGTACACATGTTGGTGTATATATGTTAATTTGAAAATTGATTTCACGTGCTTTGATCAAGCAATTGTACTATGATCTAAAACTGTGCGACAAACTATTGCTCGGAACTTATGGGGCAGCTGCACTTAGCCAAAGTCAGCTGCCCAATTTGTTTGCTTTCCATATAACAAATGCGAGGAAAACAATAACAAAAGCAATAACAATAAATCTGACAACAGGCACAAACCCACAAAAAAAAAAATAAAACACACAAATAGGTTAAGCTTGACAACAACAAAAGCAAGAATAAGAGCTACAACTACAACTACGAGGGCTGGCTAAAAAGCTGTTGAGCTAGACAAAAAAGGAAGCAATTTTTTCGAAAAAAAATAAAAATATATATCTCACCTAAAATATAATCATATTATCAGGGTATTTATTACAAAAAAATTTTATTAAATCCTTTATTACGTCACTGGAATTTTAGGTTTTTTTTTATGTCTGGGTTATATACTGAAACTTTTAGCGATATAATTCGTTTTTATATCCTGTACCTATAGGTACAAAGGGTATACTAGATTTGTGCAATGTATGTAACGGACAGAAGGAGGCGTGGCAGAACCCAAGTCCTTTATACCAAAATGCTTATCATAGCCTCGGGTAGCGATTGAGCCATGTCCGTCCGTCTGTCCGTCCGTATGAGCGCCTAGATCTCGGAGATTATAAGAGCTAGAGACACGAAACTTTACCAGCAGATGCGCATATTTCCTGGAAAGATGAAGTTTGTTGAATCATGTCAATATCTTCCCCGTTCCCCCGCAGTAGAGTTTCGTGGTAGTTTTTAGCCACACCGTTTAATATTTTCATCTGAAATTTAACTTAATAAACAAATCCACATCCAAATTTTATCGATGTGGTCCCCCCACCCCCCGCAATCGATTTTCCGTGTTTTCTCCCACACCCCTCAACATACCAACTTGAAACTTACCCCATATACTTTAAATAAATTCTTTGACGTAATATTTCAGTTTCATCAAAATCGTTAAAAATTTACGAAACTTTTTGGTATAAATATCGAATTTCACCAAAAAAAAAAAATTCCAATTGGAAAGTTCTTAGAAGGAATATGCAGGAAAAAATTTTTTCGAGACAAAAGGTACAGGGTATTCCACTGTCGGGCACCGCCTCGACTGTACCACATTTTTTTATAATGATAACGTAACCAAAAAATGGTTGGCTAATTTATTGGTACATTGTAATGTTAGAAGGCATCTCAAAGGAGTTCTTATATATGTATATATATATATGTTCCTTTAAGTCCTATTTGGAGCATAGGGCGTCAATGACGATTCGGTAGCAAGAGATGTTTCAGGTAGGTAGGTTGCTAGCCCTCCTACCCTAGCTTGGTAATAGAATCCGTATCTGCACCACCGATTGGTGGTGTTTTGTCTGTTTTGGTCCGCGATTGGTATTTTATTTCCCACTGACCCTGCATAGTGCCGAGCATTCCCCTATCCGCCAGCTGGGGACGCGTCCGATGGGAGACAGGCAACTCCACTCAAAGGAGTTCTTGCCCGACTATAATGTCCGCCATTTTTTCTTCTTAGTTTTAGTTAGGTTTGTTCTTAATTAACCAATAGATCGATAAAGGGAATCGTTAGAACTAGGAACTAATATCTTAACACAACTACATAAAATTAGTCTTAAAAAGCAAGATTTTTATTTGGTAAGTTTTTATGATATTAGGCATATAATCCAATTCTGGTCATTTTTTATATTTGAGTGACTTTAAAAAGTGTTGAACTTTTCATCCTAGCAATTTCTTCAAATTTGGAAATATAAATTATTAGACAGCTGGAAAATTTGCAGATTTTGTTCAATGGGGTTCCAATTCTACTATTTCTGAGCTAGTGGCTCCGCTTCGATGCTGTGTGTTTAAAACTGTATTAGGACCCCATGTAAAAAAAAAACAAACAAAACAGCTTTTAAGGGGTATATTAATTGTTTGCCAAGAAGGAGACATCGGAAACCCACAAAGTTAAATCCAATATGGTTATGAGGACAACAGAAATTGATATATGTAAATATGTTCGCCCATCCGTCTGTCTGTTTATATTTCTGTACGATTTTGGAGTTTATAATTCCTAGTTGAAATTAACAAGAATGTTGTACTCTTTTAAAAGGAAAAAAAAATTAGCTGGGAATGTGACTCTGATGAAGTGTACTGCCTGGACCTGCTACAGACGTACTACTTAGCTAGCTACTCTCCAAATCCAAATATCATACATTCATCTGGTTCTATAGATTGTTCTGCGTAGTTACTTTCCCCCACCAAATACTTTTCAGCCTGCCCTCGTAACAATTTTATTTAGTTACTATTTATATAAAAATAAATTGAAATCGTAGAGCGCACAAAACGCCCAGTGCAAGTGATTCCGGTAACCGGGGGGCATTACATAATAGACTGCGGCCAATAGAGGTCGCCTTTTGTGGCGACCCCAAACAGCTTTCAGTTGCCGGACCCCCCTCCCTTAGCTAGTTGTTGACGCTTTCCCGCAGTGTGTGCAGTTTACCTATTTATGCAATGTTTATCTAACAAGCCATGTGAATTTATTTAAATCAAATTCAAGTTACGATATCATAATACATAGAATACTTGCACATATGTACATATGTATGTATATATGTATGTATGTATGTTCGTGTGTGAGTGTTTTGTGGCAGGTGCACTTTGCCATTTAGCGGCTTTTATTAAATGCGATTTAAACATTTCTAAAAGACGGCATTTATTTCAGGGTCACACATATATCTTATATACAATACTATATATACAAAATGGTCTATGTGTTTGTTAATTTATCTATGCTGTATATTCCGTGTATATTTGTAAATACTATAAACTAATGGGTAACATTCATTTAATGCTTTCAAACAGTTCAAAAAAAGGTCTTTTATATCATATCCGCATATTAGGCTTATACACTGTATAGGGTATATAAGGTTAGTGAAAAAAAAACCGAGTAAAACTATTCAGCAGATAAATTAGATTTCAGAAGCAATGTACTTGAAAAATGAGCGCGATATGAGTCCCAAAAAACTGGGAACTTCAAATTTTCCGAACTTGGCTACCAATCGAATAAAAAGGTTTGCTTCTACTTTTTTTTTTAAGTTAAAATTCTTCAACTGGATTATTATCCATATAAATCAAAATCTGCTACAAACTGTAAGAATTATATCTGAAAATTTCTAAATTTTTATAGCCTAAATTTTGTATTATAAGTTTGCTGTAAATAATAATATAGAGTATTCACGCTTCCTGGTTGGTGACTTATAAAACAACAAAATTTGCAGGGCCTGTCCCCCACTCAACGCCAAGCATGAATACCCTTAATATATTTTTATTTATTAAATTTTTAAATCCATCCTAGGATAATACAAAATTTTAGCTTTCTATGTAGAATTTTTAAACTTTTTTTTAAAATAATAATAATTGAATAACTGCTGAGAAACTACGAAAATTATAGGGTATACTATGGTCATGATGTTCTGATTGTTTCAAAAAAAATCAGGGTTAGTTAATTAGAGGTCCAAGAAAATAGAGCTATACATAGCTTGAACACCGAGGCTGCATACCCTGATAATAAAACAATTTTTCCAAATTTTACCCTCTCATAAGCTTATAATATGTCGGAGATGAAAAATGAATAAAAGAGTTGGTATACGAATATTTTATGGTGAGTAAGTTATTTATCTTCAAATTTTTTTTTTAAGTTTTTCTTGGTAAAATAAGGTAAAGTTTAGGAATTATTTGTGGCATGATGAAAAGACATAAAAAATTTCTGTTTTGATTGTTAAATGCGATTTTTATTGTACAATAATTGAAAATTTTTTTCTCTTTCTCGACGAAATTCAAAATGGCGGCTGAAAAATGACGGCTCTTGTCTGCCTCTGCCCGCAGAATATTGTCCCCGCATTTTAGTTCTCCAACCTCTTGTAGTGAACCGAAATGAAAAATGTTATTTGTTTATTGAAATTAATGAAATTCTCTATGCCTTATACTAAATCAGAATGAGTTTTGACGAAAAATTAACTGAAATGTGGACGTTCGAAATTCGTTTTTTTTTTTCACTTTTTTTGTGATTTGACCTTGCTTAAAAATAACAATTTAACACTTTTTCATATATATTGTTAGTATAAGGCATATAAAAAATTATATCCTTTCAAACATGGTTTAAATGAAGCGAATCGGAACAATAGATCAAGAGCTATGCTTGAAATGCGAATGAAAAACATGGTTTCGACAAAATCGCGTTTAAAGTTTTTGGAACAACCCTCAGCGCGAGTGACTTAGGTGCGTCCAAGACGCTCTATTTCTATAATTATAGATCGCATTGAAAAATCCTGTCATACACATATTCTACAAATATGTAACTTTAATTTTTTGTAAAAAAAAAAATCGATTTTCATTTTGAAAGAACCTCCCCTTACAATTTTATATTTTTATACCCTGTACCGTATGGTACAAAGGGTATATTGTGTTTGTGCAAGCCGAAAATGTATGTAACGTACAGAAGGAGAAGTCGGAGACCCCCCAAAGTTACCTAAAGTATGATCAGAGTGACTAGAGAAGTCGATATACCCATGTCCGTCTGTCCGTCTGTCCGTATGAACGCCTAGATCTCAGAGATGGTAAGAGCTAGAGCAACCAAACTTTCAGATAAGATCTCTTATTAATCCATAGGAGACAAGTTTATTTTATTTTTTTGATATCGGGACTACATTATATAGCTCCCATAGGGGTGTTTCAGAGGACCTCGAAAAAAAGCAAAAGTTTTAGATGGATAATTCGTTTGCTTATAAAGATATCATAACCAAATTTGGCAATCGGAAGTTTTTTAGAAACCCCCAGCACTGTACCAAATTTGATCAAAATCGGTTGACTATATCATATAGCTCCCATAGGACAAATCGGTCAAAAAATCGTGTTTTGTACAAAATTCGTTGTGTTTCGTTTATTTGTAAAGATATTGTAACCAAATTTGGCATTCAGAAGTTTTTTGGAGATGTTCAACACTGTACCGAATTTGATCAAAATCGGTTGACTATATCATATAGCTCCCATAGGACAAATCGGTCAAAAAATCGTGTTTTGTACAAAATTCGTTGTGTTTCGTTTATTTGTAAAGATATTGTAACCAAATTTGGCATTCAGAAGTTTTTTGAAGATGTTCAACACTGTACCAAATTTGATCAAAATCGGTTGACTATATTATATAGCTCCCATAGGGCCAATCGGTCAAAAAATCGCTTTTTGTACAAAATTTGTTGTGTTTCGTTTGTTTGTAAAGATATTGTAACCAAATTTGGCGTTCAGAAGTTTTTTAGAGATCTTCAACACTGTACCAAATTTTATCAAAATCGGTTGACTATATCATATAGCTCCCATAGGGCCGATCGGTCGAAAAAAAGTTTTTGATTAAAAATTCGTCTGTTTTTGGTTGTTTATGAAGGTATCATAATCTAATTTGGCAATCAAATGTCTTTTGGTGTTCGTAAGCAATTTACCGGATTTTATTGCAAGCAGTGGTACAGGGTATCCCAAAGTCATCCGCGCCCGACTTTAACGTACGCCATCTTTTTATTTAAAAAACACAACACTTTTGCTATACAATTATTATCTACTTAATTAACCAAATATTTTCGTATATGTAGGGGCAACATTTTCAAAAATTTGTAAAAATTATTATAAAAAAATTCTTTTAATTACTAATTCCATCCAAGTAGTATATTTGGATCGCTGGCTCATTTTTTTAATAACCTAGCGCATATAATATTTTTTTTTGGAATTTTCAAATCGAATTAAACTGCAAAAAATTAATTGTTTTCAGGTACAGCAATATATAAGTTCTGAGATATCCATTATTATGGAAAATGAATGGGAAGGTAAAGAAAGAGAGTGAGACACCATGGACATCTGAGTTTCTCTATATCAAAAGGAATCACCAACAACTAATTTCCTCAAAGGAAATTTAATCGCATTTCAAATGTAGACTTGCTACTCAGAACAGATCAAAAGATTGCCGTAAACGAGATTGGGGTACTCAAATGGAATTGGATTGGGCATACTATCAGACAGCCAAGAAATTTTATTCCTCGACAAGGTTTAACCTGGAACCCACAAGGAAGCAGACGACCTGGAGAAGAACTATCGAAAAAGAACTAGCAGAGGCACGTTACACATGCAATGGCATATGTAGAGAAGCACCCAACAGAGTGAGATTTAAAAGAATCGTTGCGGCCCCCCACTAGGAGTAATGGAGTCTAAGAAGAAGAATTTCCTCAAAAATATTAAGTATTGGTTAGCCAGGCTGAGCATAGTAATATTCTATGTCGGGAGTGTAATATCCGATTTATAAAGGTTTATTTATTGCTTTCATTTTATTTTAGTTTTTTTTTTTTGTGCTGAGTGCACCTAAAGTACCTATCGGGAAATTTAATAATTTTTAAAAATTTAAAAATTTTAATCACTGCCAGAAAGTGTAGAAATATGAGTACCAGGCTAGTTCTAGGTTGTGCGTTAGACACGTTTGTGCGATGTTTTGTCGGCAGTAGACTTCAGAACCCTCTTCTCACTCGATATCTAAGAGGAGCACAAGAAACCTATGCATATATCTGAATAGAATCAATCAAGAATTCACCCAAACTCAATTTCCATAAAATACCACGTACGTAGAATTCTGTACTATATACTCTGAATATTTCATAGTTGAGAACTCTCAGATAAGCCTTCAGAACTTTGCCACTTAGACATGCCCGGCCATATTGCAATTGAACGTAAGAAATTCCATTTCAATTAATTTCGTATTCCCGCTGTCAACGTAAGGGGGCAGTATGACCGCCTGGGATTGGACATACGAAACAAGGGAGCTCGGCATCATATTGACAAAGACTTAAAAGTTTATCGCGTTTTGCACTTGCAACTTATGAGTTGCTTAATTTGTTGTTTCTGTAGGGCAGGGTTCAGCAAACATTTGCCATTGCAGCAAAGTGCAAATCCAACCAGGAACTTGGAGCAGTGGCGTAGATAATGACAGGGGATCAATATAATTATGGCACAATTCTATAAAAGTATGACCGCCTGGGATTGGACATACGAAACAAGGTAGCTCGTAATCATATTGACAAAGACTTAAAAGTTTATCGCGTTTTGCACTTGCAACTTATGAGTTGCTTAATTTGTTGTTTCTGTAGGGCAGGGTTCAGCAAACATTTGCCATTGCAGCAAAGTGCAAATCCAACCAGGAACTTGGAGCAGTGGCGTAGATAATGACAGGGGATCAATATAATTATGGCACAATTCTATAAAAGAATCTATGTATCTGCGTGTATTCATATATTCTAATTATAAAATTTTTAATTTGGGTAATAAATTGGTATATATTTAAATTTTTGTGAAAATTCTTTGATGGAATTGGTTTACACTAGTAGACAAAAAAATTCATTTAAAGTGCACTTGCTTAATAGACTCAACACTAATCAATTTTAAAAATCAATAAAAAAAAAAATTACATAATTAAAAAAAAATATAAAAAAACACGTGTTTTTTAAGCCGAAATTTCCCCCATTGCAAAAACCTTTCTACGCCACTGACTCGCTACTCGTAGTATTTATTTATTTATGTAAGTATTTATTGAGGGCAATTGAAAGCTTTTAATTCAATTTGATTTGATAATTTCTGCAATATACTACGTTAGAGCCCATACTTGCAGTACGACAAGCCCCTTACTTTATTTCTCAACAGATGTTGTAATAATAATTGCGCTCAGTGTTTTTATTTTTAGATAACTTAGTTAGTATTGCTTTCTACATAAGTGTTGTTATATTAGAATGCCAATTTGTTGCGTAACAAATGAATTCAAATGTAAAATATAAAGTCAATGTACTGTCGTTACGTTATTACGCAATAATTTGCGCTACGTTATATGCAACTTGAAAAAAAAAATATATACTAATTTAGCTAAAGACTTATGAAGAATTTAAGCATAAAAATAAAATAAACAGCATAGCAACTAATCGAAAAACAATGTTGCCAAAAATAACGATCGAAGCAAAAAACGTTAAAGAATAACGTAACGAAAATACATAGCAACATTTAATAAGAATTGAAACAAAATTAACAATTAATTTCTAGGAATGCCGCTTTAATTAAACTACGTCATAAAAATTAAGTAATGCCAAAAATTGGCACAACGAATTGAAATTACGTCACGAAAACACATAAAGAGAGAAAAGCTGGAATGTTACATAAATATGCTCTCTTTGAAATGTTGTTGCATTCTGCTTGGCAACAACTTTAGCGTTATAATAAGAGAACATAGCGAGACTACGCTGGCGTAAAGAAACTACGTTATACAATAACGTAAACGTAAACTACGTTTTAAAATGACGGCACTGCATAACGGCATTACGTAGCAAAATGTGCAAAATTATGCTGTTACGAAAAAAAATAACGTAACAAAATCTAAAGCGTTCATATGAAATGACGTAACGAAGCTGCGCTGTAAAGTGAAGACACTACATTACGGAATCTCGAAGCAAAAAAAATAAACAAAAAATCAATGTTATGTAAGATTTATTTAATATTAAAAATAATGTATTTATTAAAATAAAAAATATGTAGTAAATATTTATAAAATATTCTGCACACAAAAGTTAACATTTTATATATGTATATAGGAAAATACTGTAATAAATCAAAAAAATTATGTAAGTTTTATTTAATATTTTATGGAAAAAAATTATTTATTTATAATTATACACAAAGTAAACAAATTATGTACAACAAAAAATAATATTTCAAAAAGAAATACATATATTGAAACCAGTGTATAATAAAAATATTTTCAAAATGGGAATTCAAAAAAATTTTGTAACAAGTAATAAAAAAAGATGGCGTACGTTAAAGTCGGGCGCGGACGACTTTGGGATACCCTGTACCACCAACCTGCAATAAATCCGGTATATTGCTTAAGAGCAAATTAAAAATTCCTGTAATATAATTTATCACCACGGTATTCTCTGCCTGGCGTAAGAGGTCCCTAAAAGAGAACTAGTCAGATGCAGGCATACTTACCATCACATTGAGCCTGAGGCACATTTTTAACATCTTAAAGATCTTCCAAAGATCAGTGTATGCGATTGGTTACCGGGTCTGGAGACAACCGCCGGTGTAAAAGGAAAGTCCATAACTAACGAATATCCATACGCAAGTGCCAAAAACATCACCTTTTAACATCACCAACGAATGGGTCTCAGCGACGACATGATCCAGGATCGGAATGCCTGCAGACAAACGCTGAGATCGCATACCCACACCTCAGGAGGAGCATAAGTGAATCCGAAAAGAGGTAAACTAGGGTTTGGGAGAAGAAGAATTGCTTAAGAACACCAAAAGACATTTGATTGCCAAATTAGATTACGATACCTTCATAAACAACCAAAAACAGACGAATTATTCACCAAAAATGTTTTTTTGACCGATCGTTCCTATGGGAGCTATATGATATAGTCAACCGATTTTGACTAAATTTGGTACAGTGCTTGGAAACTCTAAAAAACTTCTTAATGCCAAATTTGGTTACAATATCTTCACAAACAAACGAAACACAACGAATTTTGTACAAAACACGATTTTTTGACCGATTGGTCCTATGGGAGCTATTTGATATAGTCAACCGATTTTGATCAAATTTGGTATAGTGCTTGGGAACTCTAAAAAACTTCTTAATGCCAAATTTGGTTATGATATCTTCATAAGCAAACGAATTATCCATCTAAAACTTTTGCTTTTTTTCGAGGTCCTCTGAAACACCCCTATGGGAGCTATATAATGTAGTCCCGATATCAAAAAAATAAAATAAACTTGTCTCCTATGGATTAATAAGAGATCTTATCTGAAAGTTTGGTTGCTCTAGCTCTTATCATCTCTGAGATCTAGGCGTTCATACGGACAGACGGACAGACGGTCAGACGGACAGACGGACATGGGTATATCGACTTCTCTAGTCACTCTGATCATACTTTAGGTAACTTTGGGGGGTCTCCGACTTCTCCTTCTGTACGTTACATACATTTTCGGCTTGCACAAACACAATATACCCTTTGTACCATACGGTACAGGGTATAAAAAAAATTGGTTCGAGTGAGTATCGAACCTGGGACTAGAGCGGACCTTAAAATTTGGAGGATAATGCTCAGCTCTATCCACACGCATAAACATACAGCATGTTTCTCACATTGTTACGTGACGATTTTTCTATCGTTTTAGACTAAAGTTAAAAAATTTTTACGCAGTTCGAAAATTTACGCACGGAACGACTAAACTTCATATAAAATAAAATCCCAAATGGGATATCTAATTATGCGTTATAAAAATATGTCCCTAAAAAATCTAGTTGAATTCAAGCAACAAGTTAAAATAATAAATTCAAGTAACTTCTAAATAAAATAACGTAATAAATAAGGTCAAAGTAATTAACGTATAGGCAATACAGATACTGGAAAGAATCTCTTTAGATTAGTTACGAAATAAATCTAGACCTACAAAGAATTCAAGATAACGTAAGAAAATAATGACGTTTCAAAAGTAAAGTTTTGGAATCACTTCTCCAAATTAAGTCAAAAATTTTTGTCAAATATTAGTTCGTTATTTTATAACCTATCAAAACTGCGCTCAAAAAATAGGTGACAAGACAACGTAAAGAAATATGGTAAATAAAATATATTTATATTTAAACAAAAAGAAATATAAAAGAATAATGTTATAATAATAATAATTTAAATAGAGAACACAAATATACAGTGTACATTAAATATATGGACATTTTCATGACCAAAAAATTAAACTAAATAAAAATAACGCGATTCAAAAAACTTTTTTTAAAGTTAATGAATTAAAGAGTTTAAAGCTTTCCGCGCAACTAAGATTTTTAAGATGCTGAGAAATCAGGCTACAAAATTCATATTTTTTAAGGATTTGAGCATTACCTTCTTTTTATAATTTTTTATCAATATATTATTATAATCATTATTTATTAACAATTATATTGAAGCCATAATTGATATTTTTTTTAAGTTAAATAGTTAAAAAAAAAAAATTAGTCGAAGGGCCCAGTAGCCAGTGTCGTTAAATTTTAAATAAAAACAAATAAACTAACAAAATCTATTAAAAACATATTTTAAAGGGGAATATGAGTAATGGCGTGACTAAAAAAAGCTATAAAAAACAAATTTTAAAGGGAAATATGAGTAATAGCGTGACGTTACGTCCGATGCTGATGATAATTTTGATTTTTTTTTAATAACTTACTAATTAACGTATATTCATTAGGTTTTTCCAATTTTCCTGACACAATGTCAGTTCTGTTATTCTTAACTAATTCTAAAATTAATTCTTGAGAAGAACCTTTTTGCTGAAAAGCTAGCATTAAAGCTGAAACTGTACCAAAAATACCAAAAATACTGTCATGAAATAAAAAAATGTAATGCAATTAAATAATATTACTTCAAATTATACTTACAAAAAAGTTGTTTGCCAAAAGACTTGCTCAATTCCAATTTTTGTAGCGTAACGCCATGCCGGATTCTTTTAAGCGATAAAGCGATAATTTTTTTTACTAAACATAGTGCTTGTTAAGTACGACGGAAGTATCAAAACAAACTTTTTAAAATTTAGCTTTTAGTTACGTCAAACGTAACGTGACGCCAAATTGGAAATGCTCATATACTTAAAATAAACTGCGCTTATAGAAAACTACATGCTGGAAAAGTCATTTCCAAAAAGAAAATTTGCTATAATCCAATAGATTAACCTAAAAAAAGAACTAAATTTACTTAACTTTAATATAAACATGATAAAATACCCAAATTGCTAGTTCTTTCGAAAATGTATGCCCAAACTCATTATATGTTGCAATTATATAACATACTCCCTATCAAATAACAACAGCTCCGTCGAACTAACCAAAACTGCAACATTGGCACACTTCTTATACAGCCAGAAACCAAAAATAAATAAATAAAGAACTATGTACTATTATGTGTACTGAAAAAAAAAAGAAATATTCTTCTTACTGGCACGAGTGCAAGACATGCGGCGACTGTAATCCGATAGCTCTTCATATAAACTCTTACGTTCCGGATTTCTGTTGCAGTATTTTTCAATTTTTGCATAACATACGAAATACAACCCAAATGGTCAAAGCACCCAAAAAGAGAAATCATTCAAGCCTGTCACGTTTTGTGACGAACTGACTCATCAGTCGATCAGTCGATCATCATCAACATCATCATCATCAACGTTAACCAAAGCGCCTCATCAATATGGTAAATTAATGATTGTCGCTCGAAATTCCCATAAGAGAGTTTCTTCCAAGGACTGAGCCACTGAGTCAGATCTTTATGGAAAACACTTGCCGAACAATTACAGAGGAAACTGCACGTATGCATGGAACGCTGATGCTTAATATAGCAAAACATTTCGTGAAACATTTCTCGTCATGAGTAAGTTGGGAGCATTATGAGTAAGTTGCATGAGGTAGGCATAAATCTCAAAGAGGTCAAGAGTCTTTAATCTCAGGTGTTACTAATGTGTACTAAGCGCCTTGTCAAAAGGTTAAGTGGGCTTTATGTGTACTTGAATGTTAAAGTCAGATTACGTCACGAAGCAGCAGAACTCTCTCTCTCTCACTCTTTCAAAACTATGGCCTAACCGAAGATGTGCATCACATAGGTAAAATTTATAAATCGGATAATGCTTCTTTGAGTTTTTGAGTGTCTTGGTAGGGTATTACCATTAGATACAAAATCATGTATTAGATTTACCAACATAGCAGCGATTTTCTAAAACTTTTTCGAACATTTTCAAAAATTTTAAAGCACCGAAAAAACTTTGTTATATGGAGATATACTCAAAAACGTGTAAAAACATAAATAAATAATTCGAAGAAGAATCTACTGTAGTAGAAAGTTCTACGTGGCTTTTCGATCTATAACATTTTACACATTTTCGAGTATATCTCGATACAATAACATTTTTTTGATGCTTTAAAATGTTCGAAAAAGTTTTAGCGCATAAAATTGTCTAGACAATCGCTGCTATATTGGTAAATCTAAGACAATATTTTTTATCTAATAGCAAAAGTGCTTAAGAAAAAAGGTTGCCATTTTCGTGTTTCTCGACCCCAAATTACCTTAAAAAACACTTTTTTACGAAGGTTCACTCGATGACCCTTAAATTTGTAAATTTAAGTGCTCTTTAGGCCGAGAGATTCGAAATCGAGATAACTTAAATCGTCATGATCCAACAATTAGAAGGTCACGCAACGCTCAGGTCCGTTATTCGTGTCTCTCCCAAAAGAGAGCGGGTTCACTTTTTGTATGGTAGCTATGTGAAACAGTGGACCAATTTTGATCAAACTTCACACAAATGTAAAGACTTATACTAAATTAAACTGACATAAATTTGGTTGCGATATTCATTGGTCCACTATTTCATGTAGCTACCATACAAAAAGTGAACCCGGATCCGCCATTTTTTCTTCTTTGCGTCACCTTGTAAAATTCTTTGCATCATGTTAAATCGTGTTAAAATCGTCTTCTTCCAGTAGAAAGTTGTAGGTGACTCTGTGATCTTTAAGAGATAATATCAGAAAGAAGCCTTATTTTATATTCAAAATCTTTTGAGCTACAAAAAATTAATTTTTCCAAAGTAATAAAAAACAAAATAGCGCCTGTAGAGAGCTACGAGTACATGAATAATTTTCGGAGAGGCCTCCACGGCTGCAGTTTTTTGACGTCACCATTGATCTGAAACATAAAAAATTTGTTTTCCTCTTAATCTATGGACCAAAAGCAAGTGAACCACGTGAGGTTTCAAAAATATTAATTTTAAAAAATATGACATAAGTTAGAAAAAACTTATTTTATTATTATGTTTCGTCAAAAAAAAACATTATGTACATCTAGGTTAAGCTGCCAAGATTGGTAGTAGACAACTAGTTTAATTACATTATATACAAACTTTTTAATAATCAAAAAAAAAAAATAAATAAAATCATGAAAAATGAGTTGTAAAATAAAAAGTTGTTATTATTTTGACAAAAATTATGCTATAAAGATTGTATTAAAATTTCAAATCGATTGGATAAAAATTGACCGAGTATTCGTGAGGCCATTCGAAAAAAATGGTTTCGATGGCGCGCGAGGGAAAAATTGTTTTTCAAAAATTACTTCGCGACATTATTTCATAACCTAATTTGTATCGGTTGATTGCCAATAAAAAATAAATATCACAAAAAAAAAAACAATTTAGATAAAAAAAAATTTGATTTTCTGAAGATTCTACACACCCGTGTAGAAAATAAAAGCTCTCTTTAAAAAAGCGCTCTTTTTGACAATTAATTGGAAATCAAAATATTTCAGAATTAAATTTAGAGCTATAAAAATGCAGATCAAAAAAAGACAATTTTTTTCACATTTTTCACATCTAATCTACAAAGAATCTTCAACAGTAGAAAGTTGTAAGTGACTCTCTAATCTTTAATTTGAGTGCTCTTTTGGCCAATCAATTCTAAATCGAGATATCAACAAAGATTTTTTGAAAACATGTATCTTTACATATTTTATCAATAGTAAGCTGAAATTTGCGTTGAGATCTCATCTTTGTATTTAAAATATCCAAACTTGTTATTAGCAAACAAATTTGTGGATTGGTCTGATATCTTTATTTTTTGTGCGCTTTTGGTTAGTCAATTCAAAATCGAGATATCCTCAAAAACTGTAAGAAATGGATTTGCATAAAAGTGTTAGCTTGGTGAGAAAAACTTCAAACAGAAGACCCTACAAATAAAAATCCAAATTTTTCACTTCTAAGCTACAGGATCAATTTCCAAAGAATCTTCATAAGTAGAGATTTGTAGGTGGTTCTTATATCTATAATTTGCGTGCTTTTTTTGTATGATCAAATCGATCATCTATCTATCGAAATCAAGATATACTCAAAAAGTCTTAAAAACGTATGAATATATCTTCAGCTAGGTACAAAAATTTCTCACTGAAATCTAGAGATTTAAAAATCAAATTTTTTTATGGATTCTAGCAATAAGTTGTAGCTAACTATGTTATCTTCATTTTGAGTATTTCTTATTGCCAATCAGTTTGAAATCGGAATATTCTCAAAAACAATTATAGATAAATATATAAAATATTTTAAACTGAAATTTAGGGATACAAAAATTCCGACTTTTAAACCATATTAATATCACCAGAAGAATCGAATACAACTTTATAGGCGGCTTGGATACTATTTAGATGCAGATTTACTGAAGAAGCATAAAAAGTTACGAAATTACATTAAAAAGATGGCGTACGTTAAAGTCGGGCGCTGACGACTTTGGGATACCCTGTACCACTGCTTGCAATAAAATCCGGTAAATTGCTTACGAACACCAAAAGACATTTGATTGCCAAATTAGATTATGATACCTTCATAAACAACCAAAAACAGACGAATTTTTAATCAAAAACTTTTTTTCGACCGATCGGCCCTATGGGAGCTATATGATATAGTCAACCGATTTTGATCAAATTTGGTACAGTGTTGAAGATCTCTAAAAAACTTCTGAATGCCAAATTTAGTTACAATATCTTCACAAACAAACGAAACACAACCAATTTTGTACAAAAAGCGTATTTTTCGACCGATCGATCCTATGGGAGCTATATGATATAGTCAACCGATTTTGATCAAATTTGGTACAGTGCTTGGGAACTCTAAAAAACTTCTTAATGCCAAATGTGGTTACGGTATGTTCACAAATAAACGAAACACAACGAATTTTGTACAAAACACGATTTTTTGACCGATTGGTCCTATGGGAGCTATATGATATAGTCAACCGATTTTGATCAAATTTGGTACAGTGCTTGGGAACTCTAAACAACTTCTTAATGCCAAATTTGGTTACAATATCTTCACAAACAAACGAAACACAACGAATTTTGTACAAAACACGATTTTTTGACTGATTGGTCCTATGGGAGCTATATGATATAGTCAACCGATTTTGATAAAATTTGGTACAGTGCTGGGGGTTTCTAAAAAACTACCGATTGCCAAATTTGGTTATGATATCTTCATAAACAAACGAATTATCCATCTAAAACTTTTGCTTTTTTTCGAGGTCCTCTGAAACACCCCTATGGGAGCTATATAATGTAGTCGCGATATCAAAAAAATAAAATAAACTTGTCTCCTATGGATTAATAAGAGATCTTATCTGAAAGTTTGGTTGCTCTAGCTCTTACCATCTCTGAGATCTAGGCGTTCATACGGACAGACGGACAGACGGTCAGACGGACAGACGGACATGGGTATATCGACTTCTCTAGTCACTCTGATCATACTTTAGGTAACTTTGGGGGGTCTCCGACTTCTCCTTCTGTACGTTACATACATTTTCGGCTTGCACAAACACAATATACCCTTTGTACCATACGGTACAGGGTATAAAAACCAACACTTTCCATCAAAAATTTCGTAATATCAGTGCCTTACCTGTACTTACTTCTCCATTTGCATAACCTCACTTTCGACAAGATTTTTTGCGGTTTGTGTTCAGTTGAGCTTGAGCTAGTGAATTCAATGAATATTACTAAGAAAGTTCAAATATCTAATATGTTATGATAACTACTTACTTACTTACTTACTGCAGTCCTCTTCTCCTTGTGGAGCATAGGGCTTCAAGGGCCTCATAACTACCCAACGTTATATAAAATTTATGGACTACTAGTTGACATGCAATGTAATATCATAATATGTAGTAACAAACCTATTAATTTCAGTGAAGGAGTAATAATACCAATGCTCCAGGGTTCTTCAACGTTTATTTCATTTTTTTATTATTTTTCCGTCGAATGCTTTTAGCCTGGCGGACTTTTTATGAGATTCAAACTAAAAGATTAGGCAAAACCGTCTAGCATTGTCTGACACATGTCCGATCAAGCGTTTAGCTCAGGTTCCAGACTTCTTCGGAAATTGAAATTCTGCAACTTGTTCCTCTCTTGTTTGTCCTCAGTTCGTTGCACCAGACTTTAAATCAACATAGTCTGAGCCATTACCGAAATATTCCATGTATATAGTACTATACATCTATCTGGATATGTTTGTGTATGGTATATTTATGACAGCATACAAAGATTTCTTGAAAGTTTTTAAGACCCTAGCTCTCGAGTAGTATCTACATGCGGTTGCCGCTGTAGGGTTGCTCTTGGCAATGGTTTATATTCTCATTTGTTTAGACTTTGTCTTGTGTTTGTTTAACAATTTTTTTCGGGCACTTTTGTTTGCTAAACAAACACTCACATACAATAAAATAATAAATAAAAAGAGTAATAATAAAATGAGTGCCGACATGGAAAGAATTTGAGCATTATAGCGCAGGCGCACACGCTTTGAAAATGGTTTGGGGAAGGGTCTAAGCTGGTAGCGGTAGGAACAATACGACTTTGATATACCCTGTAATCTCTGTCGTTTTCACAATTCTTAATGAATACTGCACTTTTTTGTGAAGTATATATGTACTCCTGATGTAGAAAGATTTGTGAGTAAAATTAGGTCGAAATCGATTTTAGTGGCTGTGGCTTTCTTTCTAAAAAATTTTGAAGTGGGTTGTTATACCCTGTACCGTATGGTACAAAGGGTATATCGTGTTTGTGCAAGCCGAAAATGTATGTAACGTACAGAAGGAGAAGTCGGAGACCCCCCAAAGTTACCTAAAGTATGATCAGAGTGACTAGAGAAGTCGATATACCCATGTCCGTCTGTCCGTCTGATCGTCTGTCCGTCTGTCCGTATGAACGCCTAGATGTCAGAGATGGTAAGAGCTAGAGCAACCAAACTTTCAGATAAGATTCCTTATTAATCCATAGGAGACAAGTTTATTTTATTTTTTTGATATCGCGACTACATTATATAGCTCCCATTGGGGTGTTTCAGAGGACCTCGAAAAAAAGCAAAAGTTTTAGATGGATAATTCGTTTGTTTATGAAGATATCATAACCAAATTTGGCAATCGGAAGTTTTTTAGAAACCCCCAGCACTGTAGCAAATTTTATCAAAATCGGTTGACTATATCATATAGGTCCCATAGGATCGATCGGTCGAAAATTTGTTTTTTGTACAAAATTCGTTGTGTTTCGTTTGTTTGTGAAGATATTGTAACCAAATTTGGCATTAAGAAGTTTTTTAGAGTTCCCAAACACTATACCAAATTTGATCTAAATCGGTTGACTATATCATATAGCTCCCATAGGACCAATCGGTCAAAAAATCGTGTTTTGTACAAAATTCGTTGTGTTTCGTTTATTTGTAAAGATATTGTAACCAAATTTGGCATTCAGAAGTTTTTAAGAGATGTTCAACACTGTACCAAATTTGATCAAAATCGGTTGACTATATCATATAGCTCCCATAGGGCCTATCGGTCGAAAAAAGGTTTTTGATTAAAAATTCGACTGTTTTTGGTTGTTTATGAAGGTATCATAATCTAATTTGGCAATCGAATGTCTTTTGGTGTTCGTAAGCAATTTACCGGATTTTATTGCAAGCAGTGGTACAGGGTATCCCAAAGTCGTCCGCGCCCGACTTTAACGTACGCCATCTTTTTTTCAATGTTTTTAAATAAATCCCAAGTATAATTATGTTATCGGTTTGTATGTTTTTCATAAATTTTGACCATTTTAAGCCCTATGTTGTTATTGGCTACAATACGGTGATCTCTCTTGAGAAACTTAACTTTCAGATAAGATCCCTTATTATCCTACGGGTGACAAGTTTATTTTATTTTTTAATATCGGGGTTACATTATATTGTTCTCATAGGGTGTTTCAGAGGACCTCGAAAAAATCCAAAAGTTTTAGATGGATAATTCGTTTGTTTATGAAGTTATTGTAACCAAATTTGGCACTCAGAACCGATTAGCCAAAAAATTTATTTTTGTACAAACTTCGCTGTGTTTCGTTTGTTTATGAAGATATCGTAATCAAACTTCATATTCGAAAGTGTTCTAGAATTCTCAAGCAAATTTGATCAAAATCTGTTGACTGTATCATATAGTCCCCATATGACCGCTCGGCCAACAAAACGTGCTTAGTGCAAACGCGTTTTGTGTACGCCATCTTTAGTCTTATTTTCCACCCATTTTTTGTAACAATTAAATCATTTATTTCATGTTTTGTGAACGCAAAACGTTTTTTTAATAAAAAAAAAAAGTGTCCCCGAAACCGTCCCGTTTTTGGTTTCAAAATGTCCCGAAATTTCACGTTTTCAATAGTCAAATGTCCCCGAATGCTCAAAAATTGGATGGTCACGCTATATATAGTTCCAAGTGTACTTGAGAAAAATTTCCCATTATTTCTATGAAGTTATTATTTTTCATGATAATTATAACATAAACTTTATTCTATTATTAATAGTCTACATATAAGCTGTTTATAAACAAAAAATGAAAATGAATAAATTTATCAAAAAAAAAAAGAGATATTGACATAAAGCCTATTGAGAGATTTAACCAGTTGTGAATTGTAAGATCTATTATTTGCACATTACTGAATAATAAGCAAATTTGCTCAAGAAACTATGGGTCTAAAATGAATTTCGAGTCGCCCACTTTTTCAAAATAGGTTTTTTTCGACATATTCAAAAATCGACTTAGAAATTCATTGAAAAGGCCTAAAATCGATATTTTTTCTCTAGCCAAATGTGAATTTGGGGGTTTTTGGTGTCGAGGAATTCATTATTGACATCTATTTTTAATGTTGGGTGCCGCCAGAGGGCGCTTTAGTGTTGGTTTTTGATTTTTTTCAGTTTTTTTTCTTGAAAATTTTGAAAAAGTGGGTGACTCGAAATTCATTTTAGACCCATAGTTTCTTGGGCAAATTTGCTTAGAATTACCCAAAGAATCAAAATCCGAGTGAGCCCTTATACCGAAAAAAATTGACCCACCCTACGGTTCACCCATATACACTTTCTTTGTAGGGTTTTCTTCAGGCATTCTTATATTGGTCGAATAAAGAATATTAAATTTCAACATGCGAAATTTTTCGAAAAATCTAAATTTTTGAAATGCCATTGTTCCAGCGGAGCATTACATACGTTGAACTTCAACATACGCTAGTTTTCGAAAAATTTGGTATCCCATTTATGTATTACTCAATTTTTATAAAAAATTATAATTTATAATATTTTTTTGACATGAATTTTTATTTATTATTTTAATGTGTGGCCAAAAAAATCCTAGATACGAGCTTTTTTTGGACGTTCCAAGAAGTTGGGCTCCCTTAACATAGCCCTTACAGTGAGTGTATTAAAAAAAATAAAACGCAAACTCGTATTTTTATTTTTATGAAATTAAGTTGCTTTTCTTTATTCAAATGTACGCCAACGTGCGGCATAATACAAGGGAAAAATATTATTTTAATTATAATGGAATTGTGTAAAATCTTTTGCTTGTTGGCCTGGCTTATGGCTTAGTTTAAAATATTTTTGTATATATTTATATACTTTTTATATAAAATAGATTTTCTTTAAAATGTCTTTTAATGCTTTTAATTATTATCGTTTGTTTTGTTTTATATAATATTGCTTTTGAGTCTTTCATATTTATAGCTAGGGCGAAATATTATTGTTTATACAATAATATTTTCAAAATTGTTACTTTGCATAAAATTCTATAAAAATATATATTATATAAATTTGCATTTTTTTTTTTTTTTTATATAGTATACAATTTAAAAATCTATACGCTTTTAATGTTGAAAAGAAAAAAAAAAAAAAAATTTGCGCTACACTTAAAAGGCTAAAAACTAAATAAATGCTAAAAAAAAAATACGACGACGAAAAAAATGGCTGGCGAAAATTGCTAAATTAAAAAAATGTTGTATATGTGTAAATTTAAAATTAAAATAATGTATACATACACATTATATAGTATATATATGCGCTGGCAATTAACACTAAAGCACTAAAAGCAATTGTTTATTTTTGTTTTTTTTTTAGTTTTATAAATTTGTTTTTCTTGTCGTTTAATTTTTATGTTTAATTAGTAAAGTTCTTAATCAATGATCACAACTCTTAGGCATAAAAAAAATTTAACTCGCATGTGGCATAAATGTATAAATACAGTTTATATTAAAATTTTAAAATAGTTTTGTATATAAAAAAAATGTGTAAATATTTATTGTATGTATGCATATAAATTCTACGTGCCAATTTGTCGTTAATTTTTTTTGTTTATAATTGATTTTTTTTAGAATTTTATTTTTAGCGCGGCTTATATAAAATTCCAACATAAATTGATTGTCTTTTATTTTCGCTTGACTTTTGAATTGTTTTAAAGTCTGGCAATTGAATTTGTCATATTTTTTTTTTATTTGTTTTTCTCAGGCAAAAAAAAAACAAATAAAAAATAAGTAGTGCGCTTTTTTTTTTTTTGTTTTAGATTAATTTATTTTATTTTATATATGGTTGATATGTCTGCTAGCTCAAGTTTAGCTGGGAGTACGCTCAGAATTAGCTGCATCAGGCTGCAAAGAAATAAAAATAAAGATAGTTGTTTTTAAAATAGCAGTCATTAAAAGTTATTAAAACTTAAGCTATAAACGAGGGCAGGCCTTAAAGTAAGCGGTTTAGTCAAGAAACTATGTTAGTAATTCTTTTATCATACTTTCTTAGCATATTCTAACAGCGGCTTGAAGTCAAAGTTTTAAAAGCTAAAACAAATAAAAGATAAAACGATAAAACGATAAAAATCGATAAACGAAATGTTTAAAGCAATTCTGCAAAGTCGTTGTAAAGTAAATAATCGATGGCTCAGGAGAACAGAAGAGTAGGCCGAAATATTTGACAAAAACTTCATAAGCAGGCATAAGATAGAAGAACTTTCTTTCTTGCTTTCAAAAATTTATCAGATCAGACCAAAGTACAGTCGGATCAGTGGACTTTTTCTGATTATTGACAATAAAATAGGCCAAGTCATAATATCAACGCATAAAAATAATCGTTATATATTCTTCGAAGTAACTAAATCACAGCAAAGAAATCGATTTGTTTACTAAAATTTTCTCACCTTACTCAACTCATTATTATAAAACTTTTTTCATATTAAGCTTAGAAAAAAAGAATCCCAACTTTCATACAAACAAATAACATAGAATAAAGAATAGAAGTTGTAAAGAATTGGGATTATTTCTCGGATTGGCAAACCTTTGACTAATTATTATTCAAACTTAAAAAAAGTCACTTGGGCTTTTCTTCAAATTTATAAACAGCTTTCAAACACAACCCTTCGAGAGCAATGTGATAAATCGTATTTGGCGAAAGGCAAAAATATGATATTTAAATATTAGGAGATTATATTACAAAAATTTTTGAAGAAAGTTTAACATTAAAATTATGAACAGCTATGAAATGAATGCCTATCGGGAGCACTTTGACAAATCGTACTCCTCAAAAGCAAAAAATATTATTATCAGAGATTACCTATTAAAAAAATTTTTTGAAAAAAATTCAGCTTTTGTGGCCGATTAAAAGTCAAACGAATACTAAGCAAATATGTTTGATTTAAGTAGGAAATAAATTTCCCTCATAATCGTTGTTAAAAAATATTTTTCAAAGTGTTTCACAAATCTGAAGTTTTGCCAAACAAAAAAGGTAAAAAATTTAAAACAGTTTATGCACTTAAAAGATTCATATTATTATTTAGTATTGTAACTTCGAAATGAATTCTAAGAAACAAAATAATTAAAGCCAGAGCAATATAGATCTGCAGATAATATCTGCGATCTTAACAAACCAATTGAGAATTGAATACAATCGAATGTTTTACTCAACCCGTAGCTATTTTTTAGAAAGTGGCAGATAACTTTTAAATTAAAAACAAAAATTGTTCAAAAATTTAACAAAAAAAAAAAAAAAAAATTTTGTCATTTTGATTTAATTCTTATTGAAAAAAAATTTAAAAAAAAATTATATTTAAAGAAATGGTTAAAAAATGTTAAAAAAATTTTATTCAAAGAAATGGTTAAATTTCTTAAAAGTTTTTTTTTAATTTCGATTGTTTTTTTTTCAACACTTAAAATTTTTTTTTTTTAAATTTTGATTAAGAACTTTTTTTTTTAATTTTTTAACAATTTCAATTAAATACAATTTTTTTAATTCAAAATTTTATCTTTATATATATTGAACAATTTTTTAGATATCTTTAGTCGTTTAAAAGAGATATGGCTTGTTTAAGGGTAGGTTCTTTCGAATTTGGCCGAAAAGAAGGCAAAGTTTGGGAACTATTTGTGCATGATGAAAGGATATACAAACTTCCTGTTTTGATTGTTAAATGCGAAATTTTGGAAATTTTTTTTTCTCGACGAAATTCAAAATGGCGGCTGAAAAATGACGCCTCTGCCCTCAGAATATCGTCCCCGCATTACAGTTCTCCAATCTCTTGTAGTGAACCGAAATAAAAAATGTTTTTTGTTTATTGAAGTTAATGAAATTCTCTATGCCTTATACTAAATCAGAATGAGTTTTGACGAAAAATGAACTGAAATGTGGACGTTCGAAAAAAAATTTGTTTTTTTTTCGCTTTTTTTGTGATTTGACCTTGCTTAAAAATAACAATTTAACACTTTTTCATGTATATTGTTAGTATAAGGCATATAAAAAATTATATCCTTTCAAACATGGTTTAAATGAAGCGAATCGGAACAATAGATCAAGATCTATGCTTGAAATGCGGTTGAAAAACATGGTTCCGAGAAAAACGCGTTTAAAGTTTTTGGAACGTTCCTCAGCGCGAGCGACTTAGGTGCGTTCAAGACGCTTTATTTCTATAATTATCGATCGCATCGAAAAATCCTTTTATGCACATATTCTACGAATACGTAGCTTTCATTTTTTGTAAAAAAAAATCAATTTTCTCGATTAAATTTGAAAGAACCTGCCCTGAAGCAAAGTCTCAAAATGAAAAAATCTAATATTCATTTATCGATAACTAGATAAATAATCGGAATTTAGCAAAAAAAAAAATTTACGTAGTTACTATTGGCTAGTAGCTCTATCACATATGTAAAAATGTGGTACAGTCGAGCCGGTGCCCGACAGTGGAATACCCTGTACCTTTTGTGTCAAACAAATTTTTCCTCCATATTCCATCTAAGAACTTTCCAATTGGAATTTATTTTTTTTTGGTGAAAATCTATATTTATACCTATAAGTTCCCTAAATTTTTACCCATTTTGATGAAACTCGAATGTTACAACAAAGAACTTATTTAAAGTATACGGGGTAAGTTTCAAGTTGGTATGTTGAGGGGTATGGGAGAAAACACGGTAAATGATTGCGGGGGGTGCGGGGACCGCATCGATAAAATTTGGATTGGATTTGGATTTGTTCATTAGAGCCACATGAATAAGCTTACCAAAAATTGTGATTCTAGGTCACTTGTAGCCATAATTGCGTAGAGTCAAATATTGACGCAGTTTATTGGCAAGGGGAGGTGAAATTTACACATTTTCGACTATAACTTCTGTTGTATTTGTCCGATTTTGTTCATTTTTTACACATAGATGCATGTATCCACAACGCATCGCTCTGTTAAATTTCAGATGAAAATACTTAACGTTGTGGCTAAAAACCGCGAAACTCTACTGCGGGGGAACGGGGGAAGATATTGACATGATTCAACAAACTTCATCTTCTTAGGAAATATGCGCACCAGCTGATAAAGTTTCGTGTCTCTAGCTCTTATAGTCTCCGAGATCTAGGCGTTCATACGGACGGACGGACGGACGTACGGACGGACGGACGGACGGACATGGCTGAATCGCTACCCGAGGTTATGATAAGCATTTTGGTATAAAGGACTTGGGGTCTGCCACGCCTCCTTCTGTCCGTTACATACATTGCACAAATCTAGTATACCCTTTGTACCTATAGGTACAGGGTATAAAAATCATCTAAATCGAAGAGGTCGACCTAAAGAGTGGCTCGCTTCACTTATTTCTGCCGATATCTATAGATAGCTAGGTATATATATTTTTACGACTTTAATTTGATTAATATGGATTGATATTATTGTTTTTGTTACATGTTACAACAAGGCATAATATTGTAGTAATGCTTCAAAAAACATTTTTTATAACAAAACTTTAGTGTGGCATCAACGGGCCATGCTTTAATGCGGCGCTGTTTAGAGTTGACATATTAAAAGCGCATGACATTGTAACAACAACAAAAAAAAAAACAATAAATAATTAATAATTTTTGTTTTAGTTTGAAAATCAAATTTGTCATAAGTCACCCTTAGTCATTGTTATATTAAACTTTGTCGCCTATCAAGCGACAACGTTATGACAAATGACTGCAATATGATGATGGAATGTGTAATATTTTATTAAGTCGTTTGTCCAAAAGACACTATGTACTTATGTACTACTATTAATTAATTAGAAAACATAACATTTTTGAAGCTACTCACTTTCAAATAATGCCATTTGTTGCATGAGCGCAGCTTGAATCAAAGCATTCAAAAGTTCAAAGAATTCTGCAAATATTTGTGTACAATGTGACGTATACGTAATATTTAGTATGCCTTTTGGCTAATATTAATAAAAAACTCTTATATTATTATTGTTTTTCGTGCGCTGCGCTAGTCATGAGAATTTATAAGTTTTATTTTCTTTGCTAATTGAAAGTAATTAGTGCAATTAAAAGCATATTTAGTATAATATTTAGCAATAAATGAATGAAAACTTGGTTAGCTTAAAAGCGAAAAGTTCGCGCCAATAATTTGTGCGTGCCATAGCTACAACTACAACAAACAGTGGCGTAGACAGAAAATAAATTTGGAAAGGGGCTAACCGCGCCTTACTGAATCCGCCACTGACAACGTTAGTGGGCGGTAAAAATATTTATGTAGGATTGCTTTGGTAGGCTGCCTGATGGGCTGGGAAGGGCAGTGGACGGGTGCAAGGCAGTTTCGATTTCATTTTCATTTTTCGCGTGTTACTGCTGTCTGGAGCTCACTCATCCATTCATTCATATAGCTAGTGTACACTCATGTACACGGCCATGCCATTCATTGATAACTCAAATTGCCTGCCAGCTGTGTGAGTGTGAGTGTGAGTACGAGTGTGAGTATGAGTATTCGTATTCATATATTCATATGTTACTGCTTGATTATCATGTTGATGCTGTTGATGACAATGAGGCTGAGCTGCGTTCTAGATGTATATACTTATAGACATATATCTATATACATGCATGTATCTCTTGAGGCCACTACTTAGTGTGGTTTATAAAAAATTGTAAATTCCATTAATTGACTTTATGTACTGTAATAGGTCGTTATTTCATATGTGTGTGTGTGTGTGTACTGTTAATTACAACACTTTATCACTTACAAAGCCTATATAGCTCTAGAAGCAATATTTTAACCATATATGTATATAGTGCTTAAAAACATCTTTATCAACTTAATTGATCAAATTCTATGCGAAATTATCGGAATTGAAGGAGCTCTAATCGTTCAGCTTACTTGTTAAATTTTTATAACCTTGCTAAGGGCACACTCACTATTTTGGCAATTTGGCAGCTGCTTTACTATCTTATGTGCAAGATTAGAACTTGAAATTAATTTGGTTCTTTTAAAAATGTTTAGCACGCAGATTAGGGGTTCTATATGACACCTGTTCTGTGCTGACTCAAGTCAGCCTTATTCCTATTTTCTTCTGACTCTCTCAGGTTTAGAGCTAAATAAGCGCTGATAAAATATCAGTTAGAGTGAGTTCACTTATTAAATCTAACTCTTCGATTTTGACTACTTATCGAATTATCGATACATAAATTCATCTGACTTTACCCTGAAAGATTTTTGAATATTTGTTTCCAACTTTATCGAAAAAAAATCAAACATTTTGATTTTTCGTATAACCTGTAATACAATGACACCACACGCGAAGAAAGCAGTTGTACAACTTGCTCGATAAACAGCCAAGCTGTACAAAGAGTCGTGTATGGCTTTATCATAAAATTAAAAAATTCTAAATTTAAATAATTTTTCGAGTTATCGATAGCTGATTATTTTGGTAGACGTTAACACAACATATATAGAAAATGAACAAAGACTTTTGATTTTTTTTTTTAAATAAAAAAATAAAACTTTAAATTTAAAAAAAATTCCAAATTTCGATTATTTATTGAGTTACCGATAGCTGCATATTTCGGTAGGTTTTACTTTGGCAAGACATATCTCGTAAATGAATAAATATTTGTTAATATTTTTTTTTTTTGCAATGAAAGGTTAAACTTTAAATTAAAAAAAAAAATCATTGTAAAAAAATTGTTAAAAAAAATTTGGAATTATTCTTTTCAATTTTTTTGAATGTAGATTTTACTTTGACAAGACATATCTCGTAATAAAATAAAGATTTTTGAATATATTTTTCTCCAATAAAAGCTAAAACTTTAAATTAAAAAAAATGTTAACTTCCGATTTGTTGAGTTATTAATAGCTGTATATTTTTTTTTTTTGCAATGAAAGTTTAAACTTTAAATTAAAAAAAAAATCATTGTAAAAAAGTTGTTAAAAAAAATTTGGAATTTTTCTTTTCAATTTTTTTGAATGTAGATTTTACTTTTACAAGACATATCTCGTAATAAAATAAAGAATTTTGAATATATTTTGCTCCAATAAAAGCTAAAACTTTAAATTAAAAAAAATGTTAACTTCCGCTGTATATTTGAGTAGACTGTACTTTGGCAAGCTATATCCAATAAATGAAAAAAGTTTTTGAATATATTTTTTTTTTTTCAATGAAAAATGAAACTGTGTTTAAAAAAAATAAAATTTTTTAGGTTATTTATCAGTTTTAACTATTATTATCATAAAAAAATATACAAAAAAATTTTTTTTTTTTTGTTTTTACTTTGACAAGACATATGTATGTCGTAAATGAATAAAGATTGAAAAATAGCAATATGTATATATTTTTTTTTCAAAGGAAGATACAATTTAAAATTAATAAAAATAAAATAAAAATTAGCCTGTGAATTATTATTTTTAGCTATAAATGTCATACAAAAAATTAAATAACAAAATTTTTTTAATTTTTTTTTTAATTTTGAAATGACGAATTTACTTTGACAAAACATTTTATCATAAATGAATACAGTTTTTTGAATATATTTTTTTTCAATGAAAAATTGACTTTTAGTTAAACAAAAAAAAAAAGCCTATTAAAGTCAAAAAATTAGAGTTATTATGAAATTTTGATGAAAAAAATCAAAAAAATAATAATTATTTGATGAATTTTATGCAACAAATTATAAGGCTTTAACTATAACTATCATTATAAAAAAATAAATAAAAAATTTTTTGATTTTCCTATTAAATTTTTTTAAATGTAGATTTTACTTTGACAAGACATACCTCGTCAACGAATAAACTTTGAAAAAATTGACATTTAAAAAACAACATTTTTTTTTATTTGAAAATTAAAAAGTGAGCTGCCCTTACGTCAAAAATTAAAATTTTTTTATATTAAGGGCGCGTGAGTTCACTGCCAAAAACATTAAAATTCGTTAATTTTTATTAATAAGGAAGTTCTTCAAAGTACTTAGTATCTGATGACTAGCAAAATAAGCTAAAACTCACTATTAATGATCACTATGTGTATCATTCTGAATTTTTTCACGATTTTTTCTTTCATATTTAAAAAAAAAAAATATAAATATTTTCTTTTTATTTTTTTTAATATTGTTCCACCAAATAAAGAACGTATAAAAACAAGTATTTAAAAAAAAAATCGTGATGGACATATTTAAGGAACATACTTAAAAAAAAAAATTAAAAAAATTAAAATTTTTTTTAAGAAAATGTGTTGTTTAAAAAAAGAAGAAATATTTTTTTTTATAAGAGCTCTATTGCCAACTTAAACTAAAAATAAAAGTGGTTCAAAAATATTCAGTAGTTTAGTCACAATTAAATATAAACGAAAAACACGTTTTTTCAAATTAAGCCTTAACGCGTTAAGTTTTAATATTGAAATTTTACGAATTTTCTTTGCCCTGTGAATCAAACTGCCTTAATAGTTATCAAAAATCGCTGGGGGCAGTGTCCAGTACTTTATCCAGCTAGACCCAGCTATCATGATGGCATCATAAGATATTCAAAGTTCGCAAAAGTACAATATAAATTTCCTGTTTTGAATTCTGATTCTATATCTGATTTTTCTACATATTGCTAAAATCTGCATTTACAAAACAGCTATCACTATATCCAAATTTAAATTGGGTCTTAAAAATTTCAGTGAATTCTAGAGTGTTACTATCTTTTGTCAATACATCATTAGGCAATGAATCTATTGAATAATTTACTTTCTTTAGAAAGTCTTATGAAGGGAATTTATTTTACAACTAGCGACAATCTTTACAACAAAAAAGCTGACAGTCTGGTTTTCTTTGTTTAAGACTTGCTTGGAAGCATACCTTCAGTGCCTTTTCTTAAAATTTTAAACCTCACAAAGTTCCATAGAATTGCATAACTACATATTTTCAAGTGTTTTATTTTGAGCCAATGAATGCGTCATGAAATGCATAAAAGTCAGAATGAGTTGAAAAAAGAAAAATAAGAATTCTTAGTATAGTGTCTCAATGTACCCTATTTTAAGCCAATTCTTGAAAACTTGAATTTCTTAATTATTGCACTTAAATTTCCTAGATAGTCTACAGCACATCATATTTTCGAGCAGAATTTTCGGTATCAACGTTTCAAGCTTAGTCTTCCGGAATTTTTTTTAGCAAAATTCTAAAAAAGTAGCTCAAAAAAATATATCTTTATAAAATAAAAAAAAAAAAAAACTATTTTGCGCTTGAGACATCTTGAACAATCAACTGTAATTATGCATTTTATGCCAAAGTCTAAATCTAATTTTATACTGGGTTTCTGAACGCCGAAAAAATAAGCAACTTTAAAAGTCATCTAAAACTTTGTAAAAAAACTAATCTTTAAGTCTTCAAATATCATCTTTGTTCCAATAGGCCCAGCCAACATGGCTCCAAGACTCGGTAAGACTATAAAATAGCTTTGTCTTTAAATATCTTGTTGGTTCCAAAAGGCCTAGCCAATATGGCTCCATGACTCGGAAAGACTGTTAAGAAGAATTCTTGTTCTAGCAAAATCTTAATTAATTCTTCACTCTTTTCAACTGTGGCTCCATGAGCCAAAAAGTCTAGTAAAAAGTAGCCCCTTGTTCGTCTTTTATTTGGTTTCTTAATTCTTCAACTGTTCTGTCTAACTGCTCAATTCATATATTGAACATGGACAAATGAACCAGTCTGTCTAAGTTGGATCAAGCCACTGCACTAAGCCCAGCACAAATCGAATCTAATTTGACGTTCGAATTCTTCTAATCAGAAACAGATTCGGTTATCTGCATAATTCTACAAACGTCAACTGCTATTAATTTGCATCTTTTGGCAAAATTTTGATGACCTCAGCCTACGCGTCTATATATCTTATCATTTAAGCAAAATAAACTTAGGTTTTAACAAATCTTCTTCTACCTCTATAAAACAATAAAACATAAAAATAAACTGTCAACGCATTTATTATTTTGTTACCTTTAAAGATATCGCAAATTAATTATTATTTTGTTTTTATTTTAATCGTAAATCTCTAGATACAATTGTTAATCGATAACTGTCTGAGCTACCTGAGAAGTCAGATAAGCTGTACTTGTTTGTTATTGAAAACACAGCTGAGGTACATTCAGAAAATATATTGAGCATAAGATATCGCATCTTTCTAAGTATATTATATACCATTATTAGCCGTACATATGTATGCATAAAATGTGTCTCAAAACTATTGCTCTTTTGCCTCATATTATTATGTGTACTATATTGATAAGATAAGAAGCTGCTAACTGGCACGTAAAACTCTTGCTTAACTTTTAATTGGCATTGTATGTAGTACTAAAAAAAATAAAAAAAACTGACTGAGAATATGTTTAAAAAAAATTAATATAAATGTACTAAAAGAAAGCGTAAACTGCGAGGGTAGGCAGATAAGTAATGATAACATTTTTGGTAAAATCTTTAGAGTGAGTTTGCAAAAATTAAAAACATCGGAAAATCTTCAGCTGATTTGATTACTGTTTTTAAATCAGCACATAAATATAGAGCTCAAAAACGTTGTTCAAAATTAACTTCGATATAATTCAACTGAATTTTAGAGCGGACCAAAAAAAAAAATGCAAGGAGAGGCACCAACTAGAATGGGCTAAAAAAAAACGCATGGACTGCGTTTTTGGTTATGGTATGGGAGCAGTGAAGGTGACGCCTCAAGCAATCGGAGCGAAAATTATGATGCACCAATATTTCTATATGGCAAAGCTGTCTGACGCAAAGGTAAAAACTTTTTGTGTGTAAGAATCTGGGGAACATCAAAACACTTCAGAGACCTAACAATAACACTCGCGGTCTTCTAAAGCAACAACATCGTAAAAGCCAAGACGAGTCTCAAATCCAACGGGTTGCTGTCAACGAATCACGGGTATGCCCGGGCTGTTGATGGGATAAATAAGACCCTGTGGTGACTATCTGCATGAATATCAGTTCTCGATTTTGCAAGTTAAAAAACATTAAAAAAAAAAAAATGCAAGGAGAGGCACCAACTAGAATGGGCTAAAAAAAAACGCATGGACTGCGTTTTTGGTTATGGTATGGGAGCAGTGAAGGTGACGCCTCAAGCAATCGGAGCGAAAATTATGATGCACCAATATTTCTATATGGCAAAGCTGTCTGACGCAAAGGTAAAAACTTTTTGTGTGTAAGAATTTGGGGAACATCAAAACACTTCAGAGACCTAACAATAACACTCGCGGTCTTCTAAAGCAACGACATCGTAAAAGCCAAGACGAGTCTCAAATCCAACGGGTTGCTGTCAACGAATCACGGGTATGCCCGGGCTGTTGATGGGATAAGTAAGACCCTGTGGTGACTATCTGCATGAATATCAGTTCTCGATTTTGCAAGTTAAAAAACATATTGTTCAGGGTGTTCACTTTGTTGGGCATAAATGCACTAGGGTAAAAGGGCATAAGGGTCCAAAAACAATTTAATGGGCAGTCTCTTGAAAACTCAATATAGTGCATTCTTGCCCAAAAGGTATTGTAGAAAGTGCCAATACCTATGAGGGTGACCATATTTGATATAATGAAGAAAATGGTGAAGAAAATACAAGCTCAGTCGCCTTGTCACGCCTCATACCAGCATATTTTACGGGTTTTATCTTCTGTGGCTCTCATATTAGTGCAATCTTAAAAAAATAGCTTTAGTACAGTAGACGAAGAGTTTCAGCTGGAAAAAAAAACACTTAGTTGATAAAACTTTCAGGGATTTTTCGGGACCCTGTTCTAAAACCGAGTTTTCGTATATGTGTTTTTGTGTGTGTGTGTCTGTGTGGGGGGCGATACGCATTATATCTTTTTTTCTATCAAACTTAATGCGATATTCTGTTCAAGTTCTTATGTTAACTACCCTACCTTTCAGAATCGGAATTTTAATCCTAAAGGCCCATACGCAGTTCGAAAAATTTCGCACGGATTCACAAAACTTCATATAAAAAAAAAAAATTCCAAATGGGATATTCAAAATGCGAAAATTTTCGAACTACGTATGGGCCTTAAACAAACATGTAACATATATTGGGAATAAAAAAAATGTTTTTTTCAAAGATACGATCACCAGTAAGACGAATACCTATTTAAAGCATCTTGGTAAATTCTGTTGCTTGAAAGGCATAAAAATATGGAAGAGATTATGTAGAGACCTAAAATATGCTGTTTCTGTGTTGTGAGGCCATTAACTTTACAGCCTGCCCTCGTATGTGTGCGTATAAGTATGCGTGTGTTCATGCTAGTGTTTATCAGTTATGGCAGACAATTGTTACAAGATGACATAATAATTCATAATTAACATATTTTATATTTTTATCAACAAAAAAAAAAAAATATATTTAAAAAAAGAAACAACCTTTGATAAGGCTTGACAAATGGGCCCAAAGACTTGGCCCTGTGCCATGTACTGTGGCATTGTTCAGGTTTCAGTTAAGAGTTAGTATTGGGTTGCGCCTGCGCCCTGAACTTGCGCTGGTCAAACTAGTTTTAACTCTCTCTCTCTCTCTGTCCCTACCTCATGCTCTTTGGAGCTCTGGCGCTCTTTTGTGCTGCTTCTGCCTTTTTTGGCACCGGCTCTTGGAATGCTGAGACCAGCTTGACTGACAACAGCAACAATTGTATTGACTTCCAATGGCTTCCAATGCTGAATCTTAAGCTGAATCTCTGCCAGTGGAAGGCGCATGCGCAGCATACTGGTTGTCTCGCTTGCATATACAGCTGTCTCTCTGCGTGTGTGTGTGTGTCAGAAAACCGGCTGCGCATTGGAAGAGCCACTTGACTGCTCACTGGCGTTACGCTTAAATGAGCTTCTCTCTCTCGCTCTCTCTTTCTCTTTTTCTCTATCGCTGCATGCATGCGCCTTTTGCGTAATACCAGCAGTGCGTAGGCTTTGCTCTTCTCTTTTGCTGCCTCTCTACCTCTCTGCTAGCCAACCCACTACCAATCTCTCTTCATAAGCTTTGCATAAAATGCAATCGCCTGCGTTGTCGCAGAATTTTCGCCTCCTGCTGTATACATAGCTTACAAATACATGCAGGCAGTAGGCATGTATTTGTAGTTAGTTACTTGACTTGTCTTCTTTCATTTCAAAAATGCTTTACTTTTTTTTTTTTATTTTATACATCGTTTTTCGTTCGTTTTATTTGTTTGTTTTAGCTTTTTGTTGCTGTTGTTGTTGCTATTGCATTTTGCAAGACACACATTTGTTGTAGTTGTTGTGTGTTTGCTCGTTAATTAAAAAAAAAAATAATATTACACAAAAATATGAAATAATCATAATTAAAAAAATTTAAATAAATTTGCATAGCTAAACTTCAAACTAAATGCATGTTAATTGTTTTTACTTTTATCTTCTTTTAAGTTTATAAAGTAAAAAAATTAAAAAAAAAAAACTTGTTTACATGTTATGTATAAATTTAATTAAATTTAAATGCTAATTATGAGCTAATGTCTTTTGCATGCCACTCTTGTGTGTGTGTGTGTGTGTGTGTGCGTGTGTCAGTGTGCTTGTGTATGTCTGTGTGCGTGTGTGTATGTATGTGGTTGTGTGTGTGTGTGTGTATTGAATAAACTCTACAACTCGTTTACTAAGATCATTTTGGACCCACTTTTTTACATGGGCGTCAGGCGCTTGCTGCACTTATATACTTGTTATATATACACACACATGCACACACGCACACAAACACACACATGCATATGCCCAGGGGAACATGCACATGCATATGTATATATATATATATATATATATATATATGTAAGTAGGTGTACAAGTGCTAGTAGGATTCGATGCAGAACTTACGGCCAGGCGCCGTGCAGAGACCCCATATGTGTGTAGTGGGTATGTAGTAACATCATCCCCCAGCTTCTAGGCCTCGAAGGGCTGCTTATGCGAGCTCTTGTCATCTCCACTCAATTCGGTTGCCAAATCCGTAATAACCTCCTTGTAGATCAATGGATCAATATTCTTGCCCAGCTGATATAGCAAGAACCAATCACCAATATTACAACTGTTGGCCACCCTTTCGACCTCATCACTTTCGGCCAGGCGTGAACGGGCGCGCAGCAACAAATGACGCAGCTTGGGACCCACAACAACGGCAATTCGATAGACCAGCGATATGCCCGATAATATGCTCAGTATGATAAACCAGAACCACAGGAATACGTAGATCTTTTCGTTGACAATATTCAATGGCAGCACGCAGAGGCCATCGAACTTTTGCACGGTGCCCGATGGACCATATTTGTGGAATGTGCATTTGGTGACTTTGGGAAAGACACGGGCCATGGGATCGATGCGTTCATCTGGTTCCATTTCGGTAAACTTGAGCACATCGCTGCCATAGGTGGAGAACTCGCCATCGAGAAAGAAATCTACAAAATAGATTTGTCCAATCACATTGACAAAGTTGAGCGCCTCGCAGACAAAGAAACGAAAAGCATAGAAGTTATGACGATTCAGATTGCTAATAAAGTAATCGACGAGTATCTTTTTGCGATCCTTTTTGCAGTCCTCGCTCACAATGGGACTGTTGAGATCCATGACAAGCATCTTAAGGCGTCCGCCTTCCCATGATTTCCAGAGGTAACGCGGCACATAGAATAGTATGGCCTGGAAGAACAGCACAAAGCATACCCACTGATAGTATTTGTGGTATTTGACCTCATCCTGACCCTCAACGTGCGAACCCACACCCGGCTGCACTACATCACGGCCCGTAATGCCGGTTAAATGTTCCGGCACGGTAAACGTAGAATAGATCCAGCAGTAGGTATCCATAACGCCTAAAGGTATCTCATCCACAATACAATCGATGGGATCACCAATATACTGGCGCGAAGTGACCAGCAGTGAGAAGGCAATCAGTATGATTACCGTCGCTTTATAATGCATGCGGAACACATTGTTGTCTATGCAGACCTGATCGATCTTCAGCAGCCCCTTGACGGAGCCGAATACATCAAACATTTTGCAGCTGTTTTACGGCCTATGTATATGGGAGGATTTGGAATTTCAAGAAGTCGTTTCTTGCTTTTTGTTTGTGTTTTAGATTTGTAATGCTGTTGTTTTTATTTTTTTTCGTTTTCGGAGTGTTTGTTGTTTCGAGAGCTGGTTGTTGCTGTAGCCGCGCACTTGCTTTTCACACGTTTTGCCCGTTGTCACTTGTCCAACATAACTCTTCAGTTTCTAAGGCGAGAATGCACATCAAGCTGGCAGTGAAGTCTACGTCTGCTGCGAGACGATTGACCAAACGTCGAATAACAACAAAAAAAATCAAACCAAACAAAAAAACTAACTATATCAGATAGATTGTATCTCGTTTTTTTTTTTTTTTTTGGGCACACGCGTTTTTGTATCTTGTACTAATTTTGATCCACGTTTCGTTTCGTTTTGGGCAGTTTTGATTTAGTCGTCTGCGTCTAGATCTTCGTCTTGATGATGATTGCCTTGGTCGCAAGAGACGGAGTAACGACGACGACGAGACACGGCACGAAACTCAAAAGTCGAGCAACGGCCGCAGTATCTTGGGCCACGGTGCACAACACAGAAGAAACACCGTCACAGCAGCGGGCACTGAGCGCACACTTCGGATAGAAAATTCAAACTATTCGGGTGTTTAGCTGTGCCCAAAGTTTGGGCTGTTCACTCTCGGCTGGTTGCGTCCCTTGCTGCTCAGTTTTGTTACCATGCTATTATCATTGTTGAGCGGAGAGCAAAACGTGTACGCTCTCTGCGCTTGAGTCGTTTTGACGCTGCTTGAGTGTGTTTGTGTCGGTGAGCCAAAGTGCGCGTTTGAGTTTTCCAGCAGGCCTTAAGCAATTATTATTATTTTTTTTTTTTTTGTTTGGGGTGGATCATGTTTTTGAGTGCGCTATGCTGCTGAGTTGCGCTCAGCAGCTGGTCTTTGTGTTTGTTCAGTGTGAGCGCGTCTTGCTGTGAGAGTAAAATTGTGCTACGTTTTATGTTTGAGCGTCTCCATAAACATGATTAGTGGTGTGTGGAGCGCTCTTGAGCGCGCGCACACATACACGCGCATTGTAACACATACAAAGAAAGCTTAACAAAGCATTTTTATGCTCTGTGCGGCGCGGGCAAAAGGGGGTCCCATGCACAATTTGGTCCACAGTAGTGGGGGGCCAGCTTATTTATGACTCAGAGCTGCCACTAAAACAATGCTTTACTCAAAAACTGGCTTTAAGTTATAGTTTGTCTGGCAACGCTGCAGCTTACATGATGCAACTAGCTGCGCTACCTAAGAAATATCTACATACAGTAGACACACAAATTATGCGTACACCTTTAACTTTTAAGTTCCATGCTCTGTAACTCTGTAACTTAGGGGTTAATTTATTAAAATTGCGCTCATCAGCAGTAGCTAAAATTGTTGGGCTTACAGCAATTCCTGCTCAGGAATGGTAAATTTACAGAATACCATTGGTATTTAATGAAAAAAATATAATAGATTGGCAATATCCATTATTTTTTGAAAGTATAAGCTCGGTCAGTCTGATGCGATCTACCAAATATTTGAAAAAGCTTTTGTCTGATGAAATTTAGTATTATTTGAAAGATTAACGCTTACTTTTTGTGGCGTACACAGTGTTAAGGTAAGTAAAAAATGTTTTCCAAAAAAAAATAAACTAGAATTTAAATCTGTAAGTGGCCAAAGTTTTGAACTTCTCTTGCACAAATAAACTTCGGATACAATATTAATTTCATAGCCTGTTTTTTTTTAAATTGGTCATAGGAAACTCATATTTTAAGATTGGGTCCCCTTTAATGAAATAAATTGAAATTGGAGCATACTTTTAGCTACTGTTAGCTGGGTTTTCTTAACAATTAACTGACTTTTCCTAGCACACTCTGGCAACGCCAGCAGCAACAAAACCAAGCTGTCTGCAAACAAATATACATACATCTAGCTATATATACTTAAGTTGTCGTTTCTTGGAACCTTGCGCTTATGTCAATTGAGTGGGTCCCCCAATGCAATATATATAGTTTCAACTTTTGGACTGTCAACTTTGGACCATGTGAAAGCTGCACAATGCACCACAGTCAACAAAGACATTTTGTATGCTTCGCCAGACTATGTACATACATAGACACATGGTTGGTATCTGTGTGTTCGAATGTATCCGTATGCCTAGACGTCAACATGACAAAGCGATGTTGTTAAGAAATTACCTTTTTTCTTTACTTTCCTTACTTCAAATTCAATTTACCTGCAACAACTGCTGATAATTTCTTACAATTACAGTCAGTCAGTCGGGCTAGTTTACCTGCGTTCAGTTTTACCCTAATGCATCTTATAGATACAGATACACACACACACACACACACAAAGATACAAAGTTATAAATTTTTATGCCCATTTTGAATCTATGCCATCGATACATTTTTAACGCTCAATCAGCGGGTTTTCCATCACACACACACACACACACATACACACACACATGTGCCATTTGCCCTCATATATTATCAGAAGTACACCATATACACACTATACCTATGTATATACAAACCTTCATATACATAGTCATGTGTGGCATGTACAAGCATAATCAACGTTGAGAAGACGCTCGCGCGGCTCAAGCTGCTACCTGTTACACTCGTTTCGGGAACCACTTACTTACTTACTAATCTCTTGCTTGTTTTGCAGGTTCGACATCTTGGTCTTCTTTTGCCTGACTCTGTCGCGCTTGTCTTTATCGTTCTTCGCCTTGCTTGCTCTTCTACTATTATTTACGCTCAGCTGCGGATCTAGAAAAAAAAAATTTAGAAGGGTTCAAAGTTCCAGTGCTGCGTACCGCTTAGGATTACCCCTTTGGCTATGCCACTGTTGGCTGTCAGCTTTTTTCTGTTAACATATGCTGAGACTTGAACCGCGTGTGCGACTGTCTTAGCTCGGCGACAATCTCAATTATAAATTTTAATACGTCTAAAATCCATTGGCTATCATTTCACTATAAAACAAACTTGTCATACCTTTTCAGTTTAAAAGAACACATATACATACGTATGTACATTTTATAGCCTAGTTAAAAGCTTATCATTAATATATAGCGACACATTTACCATATAATAAAGAGAGACATCAAGCATACTCAAGCATTCAACTAAATAAGAGTTTGGATTTGACCTAGAGCTAGTAAGTACAAGTACTTTTTCGCTGTCAGATAGAACGTTTTAAAATCCATCTATATAGATGACCATGTAACTGATAAACACAATTTGATTTTTTTTTTTTTTTTAATGGGGTTACTTGAGAAATATTTGTAATCTTCAAAGATAAACGCATGCATACCATAAAGCCAATCTGCTGCATGGGTTTAACTGTATAGGTAGTGCCTACGTAAGTGGAACTACTTTCAATTTATGTGTAGGGCCCATATAGCACTTTTAAGTAGACCTTACTTATACAACAATTTTTCTGACTCTACTCATCGGGTTCCAGGCGCTGCACTTCGTAATGCCTTCGATAGACATGATGCATTGAATTTTACAAGGTGTCGCAAAGAAGTGCGCTTGCGCAGAAAACTGGCTCAATTTTTGTATGGCAGCTATATGAAATAGTGAACTAATTTCGATCAAACTTCACACAAATGCTTGGTCTAAAATATAATACAATCGACAAAAATTTGCTCACGATATTTTTAAAAATACAAAATTTACTCTTATCATTTTTTATGCATTTCAATGCATTATGTCTGAAGACATGTGATTTTATAGCATTAATATTTAAAACTAGGCACTGAGCTTCAAATTCTTTGGTATCATTTTTGTTTTTAGTATCAACATTTATCTTCTTAATATTGATTGGACTCTCTGAAGCACAATCAATCCTGCCATTTTTGTATTAACGATAAAATTTGCTGATTGTCTCATCTGACAGATTTCCAATAAAAATACATTAAAAAAAATATATATTTTTATTTATTTATTTACAAACAGCTTTCTTATAATTAAAAAATTATAAACTAGCTTAAGGACTAAGAGCGGTGGCTGCAATGGCCTTCTGCTCAAAAAAAAAAAAAATGTGTTATTCTAAGCATTTGTATGAAGTTTGATCAAAATCAATCCACTATTTCGAATATCTACCATACAAAAATTTAACCTGCGCTCTCTTTTTAGAGAGACACCAATAACGAACATGCGCATTGCGTAACCTTTTTATTGTTGGATCATGATAGATAGATAGTGCGCCTACGCACCTTTCTTGCTGCAGCTACTTCATCCAGCAAAGTCGCTACATTAGCCCGCTTGACTTTTTTAATGTCCTTGCGGTCTTAAAAGACGTCTTCTTCTTCTTACAGATATTCCCAGAATATTTTCATCAGATATGATGAATTCTGGGTAGCTCTTCTTTGTACGCCTGGGCCATCTGGCAAATCTACCATAACGTAGCGGACTCTTTTCATCGAATCCCCAAATTGGTTCAACAAGCAGTAAGACTAATAGATGATAGCTGGTTAATTTTAACATATCCACAGCATCATGAACCAAGCATGGACATATGGAAAAGAAACTGGCGACGGCTGAAGCGCACTGGGAGCTCAAAAAAATCTTCTTTAACGAGCTGAGCAGTCTGGCAAATCTAACCATAACGGACCTAGCTCTTTTTATCGAATCTCCAAAATGGGTTCAGCTAGAAGAATGATTGGGCGGATCAAGATGGAACAACGTGCCGGGATTTGTTCCGTCGCCGTTGCGGTGCAACTGTCCGCGTGAAGGAAGGCCAAAAATCTTCGAGGTCGCTAAGGATCCCCGCCAAACTATTTCCAAGCGATTGCATGCGTTGAGAATGTCTCAAAAGCAATGAACTTGGGTGAGAGACATTGCTCGATGAGGATCCGTGCCAAAGGCAAGAAAAGCTATTCTCAGCATTAGGAGTTCCACGTTAAACTATTTCCAAGCGGTTGCATGCGTGTTTTAAAAGCAAGAAACTTGGGTGAGAGACATTGCTCTATGAGGATCCGTTCCAAACGCAAGAAGAGCTTTTCTCAGCGTTACGAGTTGCCTGACAAAGCATTTTCAAGCGATTTCATGCATTGAGAATGTCCTTGGCTTGAAGGCATTTCTCGATGATTATGCGTGCCAAAGGCAAGAAGAGCTTTTCTCAGCGTTACATGTGTTGAAAATGTGTTTAAAAAGAAAAGAACGTGGGTTCTTTATGATTTGAAGCCAAGGGACGTTGAGCGTCGAGGAAGGGATTTCTTCATCGCATTGTGCATGATGTCTGGTCGTCGGCTTTGCTGAATATTTGGTGGGACCAGTTTGGAGTTATCTATTAGGAGATGTTGAAATCGAATGAAACTATTACTGTGGAATGATGTCGACTTCCATTGATGAGATGGAGTCAACGGCCACAACATGAGCAGATGACAACGTCGAGAAACCCATTAAAATGTATCTGGAGACGCTGAAATGGGAAATCCTACCACACCCGTCAGAATTCCAATAATTACTTGTTAGGTTCAATGGCACATGAATAGCTTAGCTACAGGTAGGCGCTATGATCTGCTACCTCGAAATGGGCGTTTTGTGAACTTATGCAGAATAAGTATCTGTTGCTTGTGCTTTAAAGCTCCTGAAATCCCTATAAAGTCGTACCTTCCCATAGCTTCAACAGCTGTTACTGCTTATAAATAGAACAGTGGTATTCACTTTAATGTAAAATAAACAATCTTGTTTCCAAACATTACGTTCTTGAAACTTGATAATTTTATACACAAACCTAGCACTATGATCAGGTCTGTTCCAAATGCTGTCTCAATTTGAACGACCTGTCTTATGATATAATCAGCAAAGTGATCAATGATCAATGACAGAATAAATCAAATCGAACAACTCAATTTGTGGATCAAATAGAAGGCGCCTCATATTTCGCAAAAGCTTACAAATTTTCGTTTAAACAAATTCTCGACGCGTTAAATTTTCAAGATCTGATAAGATTTAAATAAATATTTGTATAAATTTAATAAATACAAAACTATTTTGGCAATTTATGATTAATGTCAGTTAAGGCCCGAAATGAAATTCCCAAGATACGTGCACAGGAATTGCCAACAAATCTGTGCGCTTAATCATCAAGAGCAGGCCCAAGATTCGACGAATTTAGCTGAGTCATAGTCAGGTTAAGAGCTACGCATGCGTCTTATGGAGTGGAGTGGATTTGATTTTTTTTTTTTGGGTGCTTTTAAAGACTAGTAGGCGTGTTTTAGTCAAAGGCGGCAGAGTCTTTAATTAGACATTGTGCATGCAAACAAATTAATTTGATTAGCGCTTTGCCGCTTTTATCGTATCTTATAGATACTCAATTGCAACATTGCGCAGTATTTGGTATTGATTGCTAAGCTGGAAAATGAAAATGTTGTCAGCTGCATTAATTGCGCAAATTAAAAAAAAATACAAAAAAATATATTTAAACTGACTTTCACTTTTTAATTTTTTAGTAAAACTTATTTCAGACATGTCGTTCTAGATACGCTCTTGAAATTGTATCTGAGCGCTACTTTTAGTCTGATTTTTTTTTTGTTAGCGTTTTTTGTGAGGCGCCTTGCATGAATGGTTCGTATTTCGATTTCGTTGCGGTTTTTGTGTATTTAAATTTAGCTTGTTGCGATTTGAGTGTAATACAATACTAAAGCAATATACATATACATACATATGTATTATATAGTCATTGAAGCATTTTTACATAGCCCATATAGCAATAAGTTGGCAGTACAACTTAAATATCAATCAATGAACTTTGTCAATAGATTGCTGAAAAAATAAGTGCATTGCATTTCTATTTGTAAGTATAAAAAATTGTTTTTCTCCGTACAACATTTATTTTTTAAATTTGAAAACTTTTTGTGTAAATGTATGTCTGTAACATAGAGAGAGAGATGGATAAAACATACGTCTGTATGACCAACTAGATCTGAGAGATGCTAAGAGCTAGAATAGCAAAACTTGAGATTTAAAACTCTGATATGTGCAGGCAGATCAACTTCGTTGATCAGACAATTTCAAAAAGCTACATTTTCTACAATTTCAAAGTTGAGGTCTTGGATTGTGGCTGGACGATTGAAAAAAAAAAAATCATAAAAATAAGTCTAGTGAATGATCTCTATTGCAATGGGTATTGGGCCCAACGTCTTTCAAGCAGAGATTTATGCCATAGAGATCTGCGCCCATAGTATCCTTCACAAGCGAACTAGGCGGGCAAACATTTTCATTTATTCAGATAGCCATGGAGTATCTCCTCCAGGATGGTTAAAGAATGCCATTATTACCTCCAACTCCTGTCTTCCCTAAACAGAGTCGTGCTATGTTGGGTATCTCGACACTCAGGAGTGGATGGAAACGCGATCGCTGATGATCTAGCACGACAGGGTGCCTCCACCCCGTCTATATCTGCTGCGCCTTTCTGTGGTATTGGTTGGTCCACAATTAAGACCATGGTAATCCAATGGGCTGTAGGAGAACATAGGAGATGCTGGCTCTCCTTACCGGGGCTGCGACAAGCAAAAGCGCTTGTCAAATCTCTGGATATGATCAAGACAAAAGGTCTTGGCAGAGCGGACTTAAAACTCCCGATAGCATACCTATCTGGGCACCACACTCTAAGATACCATCTACAGAAAATGGGCCTATCGGATTCTTCAGAATCTAGACTCTGTCGCGAAGACGATGAAACCAGCAGGCATATTCTGTATGACTGCCCAGCGCTGGTGTGCGACAAAGCCTGTGCCATGGGAAAGGAAAGGATCAGTCCTTTTCACCTTAGGTCAACACCAACAACCAACTACATACGGAAAGCGGAAAGTCTTTTGCATTAATATATGTATGAGTATGGTACAAAAATCTTCTGGTCGCGGTGCCCCACCTCGCACCCACGCAAGGAAAAAAAAATGTCTAGTGAAGACCCAAGCCCAAGCCCAAGCCGCCTCTGTGACAAAAGGATAGCTGACTTGGTAGATGATTGGCCTCATAACCTAAAGTCGGTTCAAGACCTGGTCGATTCCTAATCCAGGCAAGTATGTTTTTATATTTTTTTATTTCAAGTGTTCTATTTATGCAATTCTAGGCTAAGTTTGTAGAGTCTGTGATAATTTTAAATCGTTTTTTCGAGTACAGGGTATCATAAAGTCGGCTGCGCCCGAATAATTTGGGAACTTGGCATGATTCCGATATACTAATTTCTTGCTTGCTCTTACGAACAATGTAGGAAATTGTGAAGATCTTTAAAAGCGTATGGTTATTTCCAGAGAAATTGTAGCTTGTATTATTAAAAAAAAATATTTCAAAGATGAAATTTAAGAGAAAGCTGGTCACAAAGCTTAAAGTTCATATTTTGCTCAGATTTTTATGTTCATAAGAATATCTTTTTTTCAACATTTTTTATCATCATATATTTATTGTTGTGTCAACCTGCTAAGTACATTATTAATATTGAACCAAAATTTAAGTTTTTCTTCAAGTAAATTATTAAAAAATAAATTATTTTTTAATTGAAATTTCAGTAGCGAAACGTCATGTAACGTCACGCCAGAAAAAGCACACAGCTTATAACATAAAATGCGTAAAGATTTTTTCATTTAATAGCTTGAAGTTATTTTTCAATGGAATGTAACGTCACGCCAGAAAAGGCTCAAAGCTCATAAAATAAAACGCGAAAGGTTTTTTTTATTTTATAAATTGAAAGGTTTATACCAAAAAAACTTAAACAATTCGCAAAAATTAGCAATTAGGTAATCCAAGTCCAAATACACTTATATTTTTTATAACATAACGCTATGGGTAATTTTGCTTATAATATATTTTTAATGATAAGACCGATTGTTGTAATTTTTTTACTAAATATAGTGCTGCTTAAAAAATTTCAAGGAACTTTTGAAAAATTACGCTTTCCCTTTTTTTGCCATATTTTTTCTTACAAACGTAACGTCACGCCAAAATGTAACAACAACAAAAATTGAATAATGAAGGAAACGGATTCGAATAGGCATTGAAAAGTATGGAAAAAAAGAACACTGAAGTGCTTTAGATTTTTTGAGAATTAAACTAGACCAGTTTTCACAAAAGAGAAGAGAGCAAATTTTCAAAACAAAGCGTAAAGTTTCAGCGTCAAATAAAAGTAAGAAGACGCGTAAAAAAACAAATTCCCAGTTTAAATTAAATAGAAGAGAAAAGAAAAATTACATTTTAAAAGTTTCTACAAAAAACGCTTATCACCAATTCCAGTCAACTGTCTAAAAATATACAAATTATTTAACAAAATTCTTGTTATATGAGCCATGAAAAGTAAGTACTTTTTTTTTTTTGGTTACTATCAAGGGGCCTTACTACATATCGTCTGGTATTTGGTATATGGTATAGTATGCGTTGAAATCTTATCCGCTGCAGCACTTAAAAGCTTTAGTTATAAGCATCAAGCTAAGTATATACAGTGCTTTACAAAAGTATAGGACATCTTGAAGTTCAATTGTAAATATCTTTTTTTGTGGAATTGGCATTATTGCTTCAGACGATTTTTCGTAATAGGTTATTCATTGACATGCGACTTTTTCTACCATTTTAAGCTTTTCATAACTATAGGACAGTAGACTTCTATAAGGAAATTAAGTATAAGAATGGCATAAATATATTTTATTTTAATTTTGAATCACTTTTTGAACGTTTTATGAATCGAAAGATAGTTATTGTGGCAAAAAAACTTTGCTGGATCACTTTCACATAAAACTTCAAGATGTCCTATACTTTTGAAAAGCACTGTACTTAAGTACACATGTAGATACAAGTAAATATATGTATAGTATGGCAATGTACGTGCGTATGGACATAGTACTTTGCTTATCACTCAATTATTCGGCTGACGTGCTATGTACGATATATTTAGTTGACAAGACTGCTGACGTGCTGCAGATACACAAGATAGTATCTTAAGAGACAAGCCAGAAGCAGCTAAAAACCAAACACAACCCATCATTGAGCATACAAGCCAAAAGACTCGGAACTTGGTTTCCAGTCACTACTATGAGTGATAGCATTTAAATCGTTTTGAAGTAAGTCATACACAAATGTCTCATAGCCACCTTAGGTATTATGCGATATGATTGTACAAGACCCAAAACATGGCGCCTAATTCAGTTCCGCTGAAACATTTTATGACGTCCAATGATGCACAAAGTTGCAATTAGTCATAGCACGCTTAGAACTCGCTCTCTCGCTCTCTATATGAAGCAAATTGTAGCTGTACTGATCTAGGTCAATATATTTAAATGGATACACTACATATTATCATATTCGAAGACGAGAACCCAAAAGCAATCAATGTTTATCAGCTGGCGCCGTGCATACGTTCATCAATCAAAGGCGACAGCATATGCTAGACATCTTGCAAGGTTTTCGAGACTGACCTGGAATTGCCCGCCAAAGATGGGTAGATGAGCTAAAATTTGAGACACGCAACCAGCGGCGAATACACAAAAAAACTTCAAAGGAAATCAAAAAAATACTGCAATACTTAAGAAGCTTAGATATGGCCAAGATTCTCTTAGCTCAATAACGCATCCAAAATCCGCTCCTGCTATTATAGGTAAATACGAAAAAAAATTTCAGAGAAAATCATACCTGCCTGCAGTAGTATATAGTTCAAGCTTAAAACCTTAAGAAACTCAGATATGGCAAGCGCCTTCTTGAATCCGCCCCTGCTCGTAAAACCTATTGTATGAGCTTGTGCAGCAAACTTTTGAGATACGCAACCAGGGACGAACTCAGAAAAAAATTTCACAGAAAATTAAATTTGACAATTGTATAAGCTCTGTAGTACCTCATAGACCAAGTTTATGACGCGAGTTCGTACCTCACGAAAGGCTCCTGAATCCAACTCGCAACCAGGGGCGCATAAAAAAAAAACCTCATAGACCAAGTTTATGACGCGAGTTCGTACCTCACGAAAGGCTCCTGAATCCAACTAGCAACCAGGGGCGCATAAAAAAAAATTCAGAGAAAATCATACCTGCCTGCAGTAGTATATAGTTCAAGCTTAAAACCTTAAGAAACTCAGATATGGCAAGCGCCTTCTTGAATCCGCCCCTGCTCGTAAAACCTATTGTATGAGCTTGTGCAGCAAACTTTTGAGATACGCAACCAGGGACGAACTCAGAAAAAAATTTCACAGAAAATTAAATTTGACAATTGTATAAGCCCTGTAGTACCTCATAGACCAAGTTTATGACGCGAGTTCGTACCTCACGAAAGGCTCCTGAATCCAACTCGCAACCAGGGGCGCATAAAAAAAAAATTCAGAGAAAATCAATCAATACAATATTGAGTCGATTTTTTCTATACCAGAATGTTTCGAATCACCAATTGACAACTGCGATGCCAGTTGATTTCATGAAAGAATCAGATATATTCTTTTTTGGGAAAGAAATATCTATAGGTTTATCTAGCTAGTTTTGGGTAAAACACTTTTGAAGCACATTAAACTATTTTTGACGCTTTTAAATTTAAGGCCCAAAAATTTCGTACGAAATGTCAAAACTTCAAACAAAAAATAATCCCAAAAAAGGGAATTTATTTTTTATATGAAGTTTTGAAATTTAACAACAAAAATCTTGTTTGTAATATAAAATAAACAAATAGTTAAACTTGATATAACTTGCCCATCATGCCAAGTTGAATGTCGTCAAGCTTGGCCAGCTAGGCCTGGGTCGCCTTACTATGCTCGGACATGAACAAGTTTTTATAAGTTTAAGTCCATTTTTATAAACAATTTGGATTTTTAAACTAATCAGTAAAGCGTATTTGATTTCGTTTTTACATAAAAAAAAAAAATTTTTAAACATATGGCATTACAGCTTAAAAATAATTTCAAATTAAATGTGTTGTAATGTTATCCTTTCAAAATGAGTAATGGCTATAATCAGTTGGGTTGTTGACCCTTATCGTCAGGGTTGGCCCAATTGTTTAAGCTAGTTTTACCAACAAAGACTGTCTAAGGCCTATAAGCAATTGATACAATTTTATTGCTGTTGATATTGGAATAAGAAAAACTAAAAATTTTTAATAGAAAAAGAGCAGCAACCCATCTACATGCTTGTTCTAATTTTAGGTACACTAAACATGTTCCTCGTCGAATAGACGACGAACTCATGCTTAAACAAGGCCAAGTCAGCTGCACTTAAGAAGAGCGACAACTTAAGCAGTAACGATATTGGAATAAGAAAAACTAAAAATTTTTAATAGAAAAAGAGCAGCAACCCATCTACATGCTTGTTCTAATTTAAGGTACACTAAACATGTTCCTCGTCGAATAGACGACGAACTCATGCTTAAACAAGGCCAAGTCAGCTGCACATAAAAAGAGCGACAACTTAAGCAGTAACGATATTGGAATAAGAAAAACTAAAAATTTTTAATAGAAAAAGAGCAGCAACCTATCTACATGCTTGTTCTAATTTTAGGTACACTAAACATGTTCCTCGTCGAATAGACAACGAACTCATGCTTAAACAAGGCCAAGTCAGCTGCACTTAAGAAGAGCGACAACTTAAGCAGTAACGAAAATAAACACTGAGCAAAAGGAGCAAACATCGTCGATTCGACGAAGAACATTCATCTAGTGTTAAAAAAAGGAGTTTGTTAAACCAAAATATTATGATTAGACTACTAAATAGTTTTTAACAATTATTTGCCTACAGGCAACATTTCAGTGAGTACAAAGAAGAAGCTAGAAATTTTTTCTGTGACTATTTGTGGCTATATCAAGATAATTTTAAGGCCAAATATTTTCCAGTTCTCCCATTTTAATTTGGACCTGAAAGGGTTAATCTTAAGAGGTAACACCAGTGTAAAATCTTCAGAAAATCGATTTTTTTTTTTTTAGCTGAGTTGGTAGACAATTATGACCCAAAGCGAATTAATAAAAAAAAAAATGTCCCCAACTTATAAGCGTCATGGCAACCCGCCGGCCGAGCCAGTTTTAAAACTTTAAACGCGTTTTTCTCGAAACCACTTTCGAATGGCTTTACGAATAACTCAGCCAATTTTTATCCGATTAATTTGAAATTTTGATACCACGTAGGATTTTGTCAAAATAATAAAAACTTTTTATTTTACAACTCATTTTTCATGATTTATGGGACGGTGGCTTAATAGGATGCGATTAAGTTCATCAAACGAGGCGACGCAATTTCAACTTCCCGCAGTAACACAAAAAAAAAAATAAAAAATATAACAATATTTTCAAATTTTCTTATATTGGCTGATTTTGTTGAATCTCAGTCAATCCTGCTATGTAATTTATTTATGTCAAATCATTTATCATTATCCACGGATAGATTGTAAATAAAAGAAACCAAAAAAAAAAAAAAAAATTTCAGGAATTTTTTTGAGGAAAAAAAAAATTTTATTTATTTATTTATTAATAGTATTAGAGTAGCTTAAAAACTAAACTAATAAGGCAAGATGCTTATTTATAGCTCTGGCAGCATAGGCTAAAAAAAAAAAAAAATTTTATTTGTTGAACTTATGCCATTTTTTTTTTTAAATTGACATTTTTGAAAACCCCTACGTGGTTCACTTGCTTTAGGTCCATAGATTAAGAGCAAAAGAAATTCGTTATGTTTCAGATCAATGGCGACGTTAAAATGCTGGAGGCCTCTCCGAAAATTAGTCTCTCTCTACAGGCGCCATTTTGTTTTTTATTACTTTCAAAAAATAAATTTTTGTAGCTCAAAATTTGTATAATATCTTCATCTATTTGGATTTTGAATATAAAATAAAGTTTCTTTGAAATAAAAAAAACCGAAAAATTACCTTAAAAAATACCACGTAATTGTGCATAAGGCTGTTAAAAAAAAATATATAATTTCCAAGCATAACATTTTCTAAAAAAAAAAAATGGCAAATTAAGTATCTTACTATTTATCATCATTTTATTTTAGACTTTCTGTTCCTTCTTTATATGATGTAAATAAGAATCAAATCACTTTGATGCAACAAACTTAAAGAAAACTAAAGTAAAAAATTTATTTTTAAAAAATTTATTTTCAAGCGACTTGAAAAATTAAAAAAAAAGAAAGCTAGTTTCGTTCGAGTCCTAGCCTATTCTCATTAACAAACTCTTTTTTATAATAACTCAGCGCTGCAGCCCCTGCTCTCTTCCAACCCTTTCTTTTTTTCACATTTTTTACCTTTATTATTTACAAACGACTTCAAAAATTAAAAAAAAAAAAAAGCTAGTTGCTGGGATTTTCGGCTTTTTAACATGCTAAACTCATACTCATTAAAAATATCTCTTTTTAAAAAAAAAAAATCAGCGCTGCAGCCCCCTGCTCTTTGCCAAGCCCATCTTTTTTTTAAAATTTTGTAGCTTATTATCTTTAATTCTGTTTAAAGGATGCTTATATTATTCTAAGCATAAATATATAACAACTTGATTGCGCCATCTAGCGGCCACATTAAACAGAAAAATAAATGATGACGCCCAAGATGACGACGACTACGAAAAGCAATTTTCTTTTTAAAGGAATCTAGTTTTGTAAACTACTAAAGCGATAGAACTTTTGGTTATTAGAGACTCTAATCTAAAGAAACTAGCTCATGCGCTGGCACTGTTTTTAATTTCATTTTTTTTTTTTTTAATGAATTTAGCTCAATTAAATTGTTTAACTTTTTTCATTACGCCGCATTATCTTATCAAAGTCGTTTTTGGTTGAAGAGTTAGCTGCTTTATATATATGTAGGTCATATGTATGTACTACGGCCCAGAGCGAGTTGCTCAGTTAAGACCCGTGCCTTGATAAGACCACTGACTGTCTTGGCAAAATTTGTTCAAGACCATTGGCTGAGCTCTACAGTTTGTGGACAACAGCTACGATATGAGGAGCTATAACTGAGACCATCACAATAAAAAAAAAAAAAAATATTTTTTAAAATTCTGTTGATTATTGAGACGCGAAAAGAATTGAGCCAACATGTTGAATACATTCAGTTCGGTGACCAAATATCTCAAGTTCGATATCACGCGCGTGATTATCGATAACATAGTGTTCAAGCTGCACTATCGCTGGACCTTTGCCATACTCCTCGCAGGCACAGTGCTTATAACATCGCGTCAATATATAGGCGAGCATATACAATGCATCTCGGATAGCGTCGTAGCGCCGGTTATAAATACCTTTTGCTTCTTTACGCCCACATTTACGGTGGTAAGTAGTGCAGTGCCAAATACCAGGGTTGCGTGCTAGCGTATGCTTAAAACCAATTTACAGGTGCGACATATGAACAACACAGCGCTGGCCAAGGGCGCCATCTTTCAGCCTGGCATAGGACCGTATAATCGAGATGAGGATACCATCAAGCGTCATGCCTATTATCAGTGGGTACCCTTTGTGCTGTTCGCACAGGCGCTGTGCTTCTATATGCCGCATGTATTGTGGAAGAAATGGGAGGGCGGACGCATAAAGGCTTTGGTCTTTGGACTGCGCATGTCGGGTTTGACTAGATTCTTGAAGAACGACAGCTTAAAAATTGGCAACCTGAATGTACCCTCAATGGCCGAGGCCGAGGATCGCATTCAGGATATACGCCGCACTATGATTGATCGCATGCGCTTGAATCAATCCTGGGGCGCACATTTGGTATTTGCAGAGCTCTGCAATCTGGGCAATCTATTGCTGCAGATCTATTGGACAAATCGCTTTCTGAGCGGTCAGTTTGTTACCTTGGGCATTAAGGTGCTGCGCGAACGTTGGGTGGATAAAATGGATTGCTTGGATGTTGTTTTTCCCAAGCTTACCAAATGCACGTTCTTTAAGTATGGTGCTGGCGGTGGTCTACAAGAGCACGATACGCTTTGTGTTATGGCGCTAAATATAATGAACGAAAAGATCTATACCATACTTTGGTTCTGGTATGTTTTTTTGCTCAGCATGACCGTGCTGGGCCTCTTCTGGCGTTTACTAACACTGTTTCTGTACAAAAAGTAAGTTGTTGTTGTTATTATTATTATTATTATGGCGCTGCTATTTATTTACACGCACTTTTTCAAACAGCTTGACCTTTAGCAAGTGGACCATGTACTGGGCCAAACCGGGCCAACTGGATGATTCAGAGCTAGCAGCTGTTATAGCCAAATGCAATTTCTCCAACTGGATGTTTCTCTTCTTTTTGCGCAGCAATCTCTCCGAGTTTTTGTTCAAAAAGGTCGTCTATCATTTGGCCAGCGAATTTCCCGATCCCATACATGACAACGACCTCAATGCGGTACGTGCCCTTAAGCGCGATATCATAAGCAGCAAAGCTGCAGCCAGCAGCAGCATGGGAGGTGGAGGCGGCGGCCGCGGCGGCGCCGGCACCTATCCCAGCTTGGACACTGTGGATGCACCACTTTTGCATCATCGCAGCGTGGACAAGTCGTCCACAGAGGGCGCTGCCTTGCAGGTTTAGTGTTTAATTTAATCTAGCAATGCCTTTATAATGTTTCTACGTTATTTTTATACCCTGTACCGAGAGTTTGTGCAAGCCGAAAATGTATGTAACATATTGAAGAAGTCGTCGGAGACCCTCCAAAAGTTACCTAAAGTATTATCAGAGTGACTAGAGAAGTACCCATGTCCGTCTGTCCGTATGAACGCCTAACATCTCAGAGATGGTAAGAGCTAGAGCAACCAAACTTTCAGATTAGATCGCTTAATATTCTATAGGTGACAAGTTTATTTTATTTTTTTGATATCGGGGTTCTATTATATAGGGGTGGTGTTTCAGAGGACCTCGAAAAAATCAAAAGTTTTAGATGGATAATTCGTTTGTTTATGAAGACATCGTAAACAAATTTGTCATTCGAATGTTTTTTAGAGATCCCCAACACTGTACCAAATTTGATCAAAATCGGTTAACTATATCATATAGCTATTGTACGACAGATTCGTTGTGTTTCGTTTGAAGTTTTTCGGAAATTTTTCAGAGTTTCCAAGTACTGTGCAAATCAGATCAAAATCGGTTGACTACATCATATAAAAAACGTCTTTAGACTTACCAAATCGTAACCAAATTTTGCAAATAAATATCTTTTAGAATTCTGAAGCAATATACCGGATTTGATTGCAACGTGGTGGTACAGGGTATCCCAAAGTCGTCCGCGACCGACTTTAACCTGCGCCATTTTTTTTTTTTTTTTGCTTTTTTAATTTTTTACTATACTTTTATTTTTATTTTTAAATATATATAATATAATGCCAAGTTTAAGCTGAGCTTGTCTGACACTTAACTGGTTTCGAACGTGATAAAAACTGCGCCAACAAAATGGCCGCCGGCCATAAATTTTGTACAGACGCACAGACCAGACACGATTCAAGCAAAGCACGTCAAGCCAGTTGTTTAACATGGAGACCTGGAGACACGGCTAGACATTTCGACGGACACCTTCACCTTTCACGCAGTTGCATGTGGGTGTGGCTGCGGTATTTGGTCTTTTGGTATTTGTGGCCGTTTGTGGCTTTCATTTTATCGCCCGCCCATGGGAGTTTTCAATAAAAACGTCCGAAACGAGCAGTTAACCCAATTCTGTCAAAGCTGTTGGTAGCCGGCTCTACAGCTCTTTATAGAACGCAAAGGCCAAAGAGTTGCTTTTTTCTGGGTCTAACTGGGTCTGTCATTTAATAGCAATCGTTTATCAATTAATCAACTCTCATGACAATTCAACTTTACAATTTTGGAATATCTTAAAGCTTGACATTTGATTTATAAATTTTAAATGTTAAATGTTAAAAATTATTTGTTATTTTAATTCAGAGCGTTAATTTATTTTAGCGAACCATTTACTTAAGCTGTATTGGAATTATATAAGTAAGCTCTTGAAGATATTGCAACAATTTTTTGAATTAACAAAAACGAGAGATAATCGCTGTACGAAACTGTACTACAGATAAATTCGGAGTGGGAATCCTAAGGGTTCCGAAAATATGTAATTTAAATGGGCAGGATTTGAATTGACAAAAACGAGAGACAATCGAGGCGCTGTACGAAAATGGAATACTCTGTATCACAGATACGTTCGGAACGGAAATCCTACGCGTTCCGAAACAATGTGATTTTAATGTGCACAATTTTTTCAAAATCACAAAATTCGCGTATGCCGAAATTATTAAAAAAAAACGACGACTTTGGGATATCCTGTACCACCACATTGCAAAAAGACATTTATTTGTCAAATTTGGTTACGATATTATCATAAACAAGCGAAAAAAAATGGGGGCTATATGATACAGTCAACCGATTTTGTCAAATTTGGTACAGTTTTTAGGAACTATAAAAAACTTTCGAATGTGAGATTTGATAACGAATACAACGAATTTTGTCCAAAAATAATTTTTTGGCCGATTGGTCCTATGGGAGCTAAATGATATAGTCATCCGATTTTGTTCAAATTTGGTTCAGTGCTTGGGTACTCTAAAAAACTGCTGAATGCCAATTTTGGTTATGATACCTGCATAAACAGCGAATTTTCATAAACAAACGAATTATCCATCTAAAACTTTTGGTTTTTTCGAGGTCCTCTGAAACAACGCTATGGGAGCTATAAAATCTAACCCGATATCGAATATATAAAATAAACTTGTCTCCCGTAGGATAATAAGGGATCTTATCTGAAAGTTTGGTTGCTCTGGCTCTTACCATCTCTGAGATCTACTGACGGACATGAGTATATCGACATCTTTAGTCGCCCTGATCATACTTTGGGTAACTTTGGAGGGTCTCCGATGTCTCCTTCTGTATGTGACATACATTTTCGACTTGCACAAACTTAATATACCCTATATGTTAATACGGTACGGGTATAAAAACAAATTTTTAAAGATTTCTGTAATTTTTTTGAGTTCTGACAATGAAGCACATTTTCGGAAACCATATGAAAAACTATTAAAACAACGATAGGAGGAACTTGTATGACACAAAGGTAACGTCTGCTTTTGAAACCCTATTTTTCAATCCTATCCCAATCCTGTGCACTTATTCCCCAAAATAACTCTGTAGTTCAAAGGCACAACCAATGAAGAGCATCTTTGCACTTCTCGAGAATATAATAATAATATTAATAAATTTAAGATCAATTCTTCTTTGATTTTAGAATAATTTATGCGCTGGGAAGATAAAAGTTTCGAATAAAAGAAACGTGAATTATAATAAATATTGCTAATACAATTTCAATTATTATGTAATAGAATTATAATTTTTTTAAATACATTTTTTATAAGAAATAATTGTGAGATTTAAGGTTAATTATTGGAAAACCGCAATGGAGACCCGCGGCATGATTAAGGATGCCTAGGGGGATGCTGCCATGAGCCGCTTGACAGTCTTAGAAAAAGACAACCAGCATTGATGAAAATGTGGCCAAAGTGAAGGCGCTCCTGATATCTTAGGGATTTGGTACGGTAGCGCCCAAAATATTATTATCGAAGATTTGGCCATGTGAAAGGTGTGCGCCAAATTTGTGTGCTGCTGCTGAGAGATTTTCTGGTCAAAGGTTGCGACGTTGCCACACCTCCCCTAAAATCCAGATTTGGCAACGCCGCACTTCTGCCTCTTTTTTCGGCTCAAGCGGGATCTCAAGGGAAACCGATGCAGCTCCCTAGACGACGTCTAAGGGATCGTGACGGCATCTCTGATTGGCATCTCAAAAAACGAGTTTCGCAAGGGATAAGCGTAAACGCGTTTACGCGTTGTCTCGAAGGATTTGTTGCGATTCGCTCAGTATAAAAAAAAAAAAATTATATCAGTGCTACTACTTTTTCATACTACCCGGTAGGTTGACAATACCTAAGAGGCCCAAAGAAAGCAATCGCTAACTTATCACAAATTATAATAAAACCAAACCGTTTCAAGGCGACAGCTAAGTCATCGGGGACATCCATTACACTAGTTTACACGAAAAATGAAGCTTCCTGAAAAAGTGGTTTTATGAGAATTTGGGGTCGACAAACACGAAAATGGCAACCCTTTTTTTTTTCTTAAGCACCATTTTCGAGATATTTTCGAAAAACATGTTTTTGGGACCTTTTTCAAGTTATTACCCTAAAAAACACTTTTTAGGAAGGTTCACTCGATGACCCTTAAATTTGTAAACTAGTGTTATTTTCGCCAGAAAAATATGAATTTACCAAATTGTAGAAAAAATGAATCCTAAATCTTACAAAAAGATGCACATACATAAATATCGGTTACTTGCTCTATTCCCATTCCCGGATTGGAGCTTACCAAAAACAGTCAAAACGTAGCAGCTTTGGTTTTTTTAAAAAAATTGAAAATATTAAGAGCAATTACAGTATATTCGGCTGAGTTCCGGAAAACGAGTACGAATATTCGGATTCGTCAATTTCACATGGTGCTCTCAATTTCACAAAACGAATTTTTTATTTTGAAAATATTCATTGATATTCAAAGATTATATTTTTGCCAATTTAAAGTTAGATTTTTATTGGGAATTATTTATTTCGGGAGCTCGTAAAAACAAAAACGCATAAAATTTGTGCGTTTTCGTTTTTCGTTTGCTACAGCCCAGCTGTTTATTTGATTTGTAAAAATTGTTTCGCTTTTATTCCAATTTCACTTAGTGAATTAGGAATTTTTTAAACCGAGAAGGTTTTTTTGTACGCTGTCGGTATAATATTTCAAAAATTTTTCAATTAAAGTTAAAAGGCATAAGATATCATATGAGATATTAAGTATCTACATGTAGATGTATAGAAAATATATAAATAAACGTGCTAATAGCTGCCTTGCCACCTTGAAAAACTTTTTGAAAAACCTTTACGATTTGCTTAAATAGTTAATCAGATGACTAAACATTTGTTCTTAAACGTGCAAATCTTCAAACAAAAAAAAAAAAAACACTTGGAAATCTTAAAACAGTTGTTGGCTTTATAGACATTTCCAGACCCTACCAACGAAGTAAGCTGCAACTTTTTTTTTAGTTAAACAAATTAAAATAAAATTTATGAGCTGACATGACAACTAAAATTGTTTTTAACACGTTGCATAAAAACTTCATTTGTCAGCACTTAAAATTAATGTAAATTTTACTCAAGCTTCAGTTAGAAACTTGGACTTGCACAAACTTCATGGAGATGTACTTATTTGTTAATAAAATATTTATACCCAAAAAACAGAAGAAAAAAAAAAATTGGTCTTACCAAATGCGGTGCTTGTAATTGGCATGTAAGTTATGACACCTGGCGCAACGCCATATTTAAGTATTTTTTCAGTCTCTGTGGTTTTAAGCATCTATAAAACATATATTTGTCCATTTTAGTGTCTGCTGTATTTTTTTTTTTATATACAGACAGATTTTTTATTTTTTATTGTCTTTTCTCGGTTTTGCGGTCAGTGGCAACAAGTTGACTTTGCGTATAAGGCGGGTTTTTAAGTTCTGACTGCTTGACAGCAAAATAGATATGCCGACTTGAGTATACCTTGCAGCCTAGCTATTTTCCAGAGTTGTCACACGATTTTAATTTTACTTTAGGTTGGCAACTCTTATTTCATTGTTTCCGTTAAAAAAAACACAATTTATTTGAAAATGGCAATTACACTAGTTTACAAATTTAAGGTTCATCGAGTGAACCTTCGTAAAAAAGTGTTTTTATACCCTGTACCGTATGGTACAAAGGGTATATTGTGTTTGTGCAAGCCGAAAATGTATGTCACATACAGAAGGAGACATCGGAGACCCTCCAAAGTTACCTAAAGTATGATCAGAGTGACTAGAGAAGTCGATATACCCATGTCCGTCTGTCCGTCTGACCGTCTGTCCGTATGAACGCCTAGATCTCAGAGATGGTAAGAGCTAGAGCAACCAAACTTTCAGATAAGATCCCTTATTAATCCATAGGAGACAAGTTTATTTTATTTTTTTGATATCGAGACTACATTATATAGCTCCCATAGGGGTGTTTCAGAGGACCTCGAAAAAAAGCAACAGTTTTCGATGGATAATTCGTTTGCTTATCAAGATATCATAACCAAATTTGGCAATCGGAAGTTTTTTAGAAACCCCCAGCACTGTACCAAATTTTATCAAAATCGGTTGACTATATCATATAGGTCCCATAGGATCGATCGGTCGAAAATTTGTTTTTGCACAAAATTCGTTGTTTCGTTTGTTTGTGAAGATATTGTAACCAAATTTGGCATTAAGAAGTTTTTTAGAGTTCTCAAGCACTATACCAAATTTTATCAAAATCGGTTGACTATATCATATAGCTCCCATAGGACCAATCGGTCAAAAAATCGTGTTTTGTACAAAATTCGTTGTGTTTCGTTTATTTGTGAACATACCGTAACCACATTTGGCATTCAGAAGTTTTTTAGAGATCTTCAACACTGTACCAAATTTTATCAAAATCGGTTGACTATATCATATAGCTCCCATAGGGCCGATCGGTCGAAAAAAAGTTTTTGATTAAAAATTCGTTTGTTATTGGTTGTTTATGAAGGTATCATAATCTAATTTGGCAATCAAATGTCTTTTGGTGTTCTTAAGCAATTTACCGGATTTGATTGCAAGCAGTGGTACAGGGTATCCCAAAGTCGTCCGCGCCCGACTTTAACGTACGCCATCTTTTATGGTAATTTTTGGTCGAAAAACACGAAAATTACATCCAATTTTTTTTCTTCGGTGCTTACACCGTTTTCAAGATTTTTTTCAGTAAGTAAAAATTATTAGAGTAACAACCAACCACTTTTCAAAATTACACATTTTCAGTTAGCAGTTTTTAAATTTAAAAAAATATTTTTTTAAGCTTCAAGGTGAAAGATAATTGTTTTACGAACATTTCATGTCTAAGATCTTTAAATTCGGGTAAGAACTGTAGATGCTATGGAACCATGTACTGAAGTTCCAACGAGATGTTGACGAATAACTGAAAAAAGTGTGAAAAAAAATGTTTTTCGAAAGCAAACTTGAAAACGGTGCTGTTTCGTGTTTCTCGACCCAAAACCCTAAAAAACACTTTTTTACGTAGGTTCATTTTTCGCGTAAACTAGTGATTCATATTTTATATTTTAGCACCTGAAACCGCTTTTAAGAATTTTATTAAAATTTATGGCATACTACTGGTAGGCTTAAATTTTTAATTTTAAATTTGTCAATGATTCTTAAAATATATTTAAATTTTGGAGTCCAAGGTCCCAGCAGCAGCAAAATAAAATAATATAAAAATAAAATAAAATAAAATAATAAAAAATAAAATAAATCAAAATAAAATAAAAAAAATTACAATAAAGAGAACAAATTAAAAAAAAAAATTATAAAATTTAAAAATTATAAAAAAAAATAAAGCATTTAAAATAGAAAATTTTCGGCAAGCATAGCGAGTGCACTAGAATGTTTTGAATTTTTGCGCAGCAGACATAATATTAAGCCACACACAGACACAAGCAGATTGTTTGTTTGTGTTATTCAAAAAAACCACCACCAAAATCATTGCAACAACAAAAACGTTGTTTTACTTCAGTTTGGTTCTAGTTCAGTTTGGTTGTCGTTCTGTTTGGTTCTACTTCCATTTTTTTCTACTTCAGGTTTGTTCTGTTTCACTTTTGTTTTAATGTTCAATTGCTTGTTGTTAGCCAAGCACTTTTGACACTGAAGTATTTGTTTTGTTTTGTTCAAGCCAAAGACATGAAGTGCTTGAAATAACAGCTGATGGCTTACAAGACTTATGTGCAGTGCTTGCGCAGCTCTCTTGTACCTACCTTACTATCCATGAGGTAAACGATGTGGTGGCGATGATCTCCATGTCCTAGGACATCTAGAGTAAAAAACTAAATGATTGTACAGAAAGTACAGGTGTTCTGCTGGGCAGTACCTATATCAATACCTACGAACTAGCACCCAGTATGGAAGGGAAAAAACACACCTTTTGGCGAAATTTCACACTCCTAGCCCCTTTGTTCTTTAACAAACGAGTAATATGGACAGATATACACGGACTAATTCTTCGAATCGTTGTAATATGGAATCTTACACGTGTTACTTAACATACTCCCTATGCTCTGTTTACAGTGTATAATAATAAGCCCCGTATACCATTGTTACCAAGATTTTAACAGTGGCGAACATGTGCTAAGTGTCGTGAAGCAGCTTTAATTTTGTATATTATTATATATTATATTTTTTTAGCAACTTATATTGTATATGCCTAAACTAAATTGAGGATTATTTTAATTTGAATTTTTTTTGGCGAATTCGCAAAATTTTTTTTCGTTCGGTTTAATTCTTTCACTGGTCTTTGCCCCTTTCCATATCTGTAGCCAATCTTGTTTCGCATAGCTTGCTAAATATTTAACAAAGTTGTGTGTCAAGTTGTTTTTGTTAACAATTAAATAAATATCAAATAAATATCTCAAAGTTGATGTTTTATTTTTTGTATTCGTGTTTTTTGTTTGTCGTCATTTGCATATCAAGTGATTTCTATTCTGCTCATTTCGAAACGCATTTTATGCAAATTTTTTACGCTTTACTCGGGTGTTATACGTTTTTAATGAAATTTGTGAAAGTCAGAAGTAATGATATATAGTATAAATGATGTTATTTATCTGAAGTGTTTGACAGTAAAATAGCTCTTAAACTTTTAAGCTTAGGAGGATCTAGTCAATGAATCTTCTAAGAAGAAGTTGCTGATTGCATTTCACAAAAAAAAATCAGATTGAAGACTGACTATTTGATGTGAAGCGACCAAATCTTGTCCAAGATCAAGCCCAACGACGAACAAAGAAAAGTGGCCTGCGCTAGTTAAGAAAATAGGAAATGACGTGACGTCACAGATAATGCAATATCTGGTAGTACCTAAGAGCTGTCTAGGAAGAAGCCGAGGCGCCACAAAGCGGCTTAGAGAGTCTTGCCGAATCACGACTTTCTGTGTTGTTTAATGCATGGAACCCGCATAAGGAATAATGTTTTTTTCCGCTTATTTGAAGATCGCTTTATGCACAACTTATACATTAAAAATTATATATAAAAAATTACACAAAAAAATACGAATTAAAAAAAAAACTAAGTTTAATTTGATATTTAAAAAAAAATATTTATTTATTAAAAATGGTATTAAAAAAAAAAACTAATCAAAAAAATAATGTCAGTTTAATTTAACTTTTTTTTATTTATTTTTAAAAAATTGTTTTAAAAAAAAATCTAATCAAAAAAATAATGACAGTTTAATTTAATTTTTTTTTTGAATATTTATTTATTAAAAATTGTATTCAAAAAAATTCTAATCAAAAAAATAATGACAGTTTAATTTAATTTTTTTTTTGAATATTTATTTATTAAAAATTGTATTCAAAAAAATACTAATCAAAAAAATAATGTTAGCTGAAATTAATATTTAAACAAAAATATATTTATTTATTAAAAATTATATATTTAAAATAGTAAACTATGTGTAATATAAATATTAATACTAAGAAATTACTGCAAGCTTCATTAAATGCTTTACAAAAATTATTTATAAAAATTGTATATAAAAAGTAAATTATTAAAAAAAAACAAAAACATAAAAAATGTTAATTAAAAATTATGCACAAAGTAGTAAAAATATATTATAAAAAAATATACTAAAAAAAAAAAAAATTATATACAAAACAGCAATTTAAAATAAATTGTGTATAGAAAAGCAAAATAAATAATAATTGTATTATTATTATTATTATATATTATATTAAAAACAGTTAAAAAATATTTTTGAGCTATAAACTTAAATGTGATCTATACAAAATAGTAAATTATATGCTATATAAAAATTTATATTCTTCTTCTGCTATCCTTGACTCCCAGTGGAGCATAGGGTCACAAAAAAAATTATATTATTATTTTTATATTATATATTATATTTTAAAAAATTAAAAAATATTTTCAACTTGGCTAACCTTATATTTCTAGTCTACTCTTAATATTCTTATAATAATGCATTTATATTAATTGTTTTTAAAACTTATGAAAAACTTTAATTAACCCTTTTTTTTAAAAAAAAAAAAAAAAAATTTTTCATCTGAAGATACGTCCCTAGTATCTGAAAGTCATATTATCTTATTGGTAGCAGATGATTTTGGCATTTTAAACACTTGTTTAGCTAATTTTTTGTAAAAATAGATGCTCTTTCTTTACAAAACAGCAAAATTAATTGAAAATGTTTTTATTCATCTTCTGGAACCCACGAATCTTCAAACTCTAAGGAAATTTTTATATAAAATTATTTTGAGGAAAGATATTTTTTGTACTTTTTTGATCCTTAAAACTTAGAAGTATTATTGCCAACTATTTTGATCTAAAAAAAATATGAATCTACGATTAATAGTAATCAAGATATCGTCAACCGCATATTACCAGGATAGGGTAACTTGCTGCCACCCAACGAAAACGAAAACGCGATCTTAGGCTGGGAACAGGCTTCCAAATAATCCCTTAAAGTTTCTGCAATTCGATTTTTTTCCAGCTTTAATAATTTTTGAACTTTTGTTTACTATTCCAAACTATGTTCTGAAAACTAAAAGTTCTTTTTTTATTAAAGAGTTTAAAAATGATAATAAAATAAAAAAATTCAACTTTCTTTGAACCCAATATTATTTCGAAAATTTTTTAAATTTTTATGAAAAAATCTAAATCTACTAAAATTCTCTTACTTTCGACACCCACTCAACATCGCAATTTCATTAATAATGTTTTTACAACTAAAGAGTACACCCACTTCGACGTTTTAAATTCAATCGGCGCCATTCTTTTTGAAAAAGCTAAAATCAAAAACTGAAGCCCAGTTAATAAATAAGCCGAAGCGGTTATTTTTAAATATTTTACAATAAATAATGTGTTTTAGTTTGCTTTCTTTTGCTTCTTTTTTTTTTAATACTACTGCGACTGGGCCCCCTGGTGAATGACCGTTAACATTTATCGAGTTCTTAACTTTTTGGTACGACAAGCTTTTCTTTTGTATTTCACAACTATTGAGTTGTCTTGGCCAATACATGGCACCAAATGGTAATGAGCAGCTTGAAGGCATGACTTCATGGAGCAATCGGTTCCCTCTGCTGGAGACTAATTGGCATGCATGACAGCAACTTTTTTTTTTCGAGGCCCATGCATCTTTTGTCGACCCACTTGAACCCTCCAGTCTTGCATGGCTGGCCATGGTAATGGGAAGAACATTCATGTTATCCACGAGCAGTAAACAGGTTCGATAATAGCCAAAGAACCAGAACAAAATGTACGTCTCTCAGACACAAAGCTAATTGCTATGTAGAATAAACACCTCATTACGAAATTTTTACAACCCGAAAATGTTTGCTTCAAATTTAGATGGGATCAGGAAAGTAAGTCGATGCCGTTCCAACCGTTCCAAAGAAAATATTTTGAAATCTGCCTTAGATTGTCTTTTTTCTAAAGGGTTTATAGAGATATACAAAGTCTGAGAAAGTGTTAACTAACATAAACTTTAAAAATAAATATAAAAAATTAAATAATTAATTAATTCCTAATTCCATGTATTTTTTATACCCTGTACCGTATGGTACAAAGGGTATATTGTGTTTGTGTAAGCCGAGAATGTATGTAACGTACAGAAGGAAAAGTCGGAGACCCCTCAAAGTTACCTAAAGTATGATCAGAGTGACTAGAGAAGTCGATATACTCATGTCCGTCTGTCCGTCTGACCGTCTGTCCGTCTGTCCGTCTGTCCGTATGAACGCCTAGATCTCAGAGATGGTAAGAGCTAGAGCAACCAAACTTTCAGATAAGATCCCTTATTAATCCATAGGAGACAAGTTTATTTTATTTTTTTGATATCGGGACTACATTATATAGCTCCCATAGGGGTGTTTCAGAGGACCTCGAAAAAAAGCAAAAGTTTTCGATGGATAATTCGTTTGCTTATGAAGATATCATAACCAAATTTGATAATCGGAAGTTTTTTAGAAACCCCCAGCACTGTACCAAATTTTATCAAAATCGGTTGACTATATCATATAGGTCCCATAGGATCGATCGGTCGAAAATTTGTTTTTTGTACAAAATTCGTTGTGTTTCGTTTGTTTGTGAAGATATTGTAACCAAATTTGACATTAAGAATTTTTTTATAGTTCCCAAGCACTGTACCAAATTTGATCAAAATCGGTTGACTATATCATATAGCTCCCATAGGACAAATCGGTCAAAAAATCGTGTTTTGTACAAAATTCGTCAAAAAATCGTGTTTTGTACAAAATTCGTTGTGTTTCGTTTGTTTGTGAACATACCGTAACCACATTTGGCATTAAGAAGTTTTTTAGAGTTCCCAAGCACTGTACCAAATTTGATCAAAATCGGTTGACTATATCATATAGCTCCCATAGGATCGATCGGTCGAAAAAAACGCTTTTTGTACAAAATTGGTTGTGTTTCGTTTCTTTGTGAAGATATTGTAACCACATTTGGCATTCAGAAGTTTTTTAGAGATCTTCAACACTGTACCAAATTTGATCAAAATCGGTTGACTTTATCATATAGCTCCCATAGGGCCGATCGGTCGAAAAAAAGTTTTTGATTAAAAATTCGTCTGTTTTTGGTTGTTTATGAAGGTATCATAATCTAATTTGGCAATCAAATGTCTTTTGGTGTTCTTAAGCAATTTACCGGATTTGATTGCAAGCAGTGGTAAAGGGTATCCCAAAGTCGTCCGCGCCCGACTTTAACGTACGCCATCTTTTTTCGTTAATTTTTGTAGTCCTATAAAGAATTTTTTTAAATTATCTTCAAAATTTGTAGTTTCAGTATATAGATTATTCCTTAAAAATACACAAAAATTTGCAAAAAAAAAAAGTTTCTAAAATAAAATACATTTAACTTTTTCCATTTCTGTATAAAGGTATTTTTTGTATTTATTGTTATAATTTAAATGATTTAAATGATTTTTTTTTTAATTTTTTTAATTATTCAATTTCATTGTTTTTGTAAGACCCAAAAAATCGTATATAAAAATCGTATATAATATATTTTTAAGATCTTCCGTGTGTTTTTTTTGTTTGGAAAAAATTAAATTGTTGACTGAAAATTTTTTTACATTTTTGACTAAAAATTGTATTACATTTTTAAACTTAAGCCCAAATTATAAATTTAATAAAAAAATAGACTTTTCTATCTAATATTGTGTCGACAGATGCAGCCAAATACACAAGATACATATATTTTTGGAAATAGTTTAAAACTAGAAAATAATCTTAATCTAAAAAAATTGATAACAATAATTTAAGTTTTATTTTTAAAGATATGAATAAATTTTTTTGAAGTAGATTTAAAAATTAAAAAACAATAACCGAATGTTTAAAAACCCAATATTATTTTTGTTTATTATATATATATATACATATATATTACATATAATAAAAAAAAAATATATATTTAAAATATATATATATATACATTAGGGCGGGTCAATTTGTATGGGGCCGAAAAAACCTTATGGGGCTCACTCGGATTTTGATTCTTTGGATAATTCTAAGCAAATTTGCTCAAGAAACTATGGGTCTAAAATGAATTTCGAGTCGCCCACTTTTTCAAAATAGGTTTTTTTCGACATATTCAAAAATCGACTTAGAAATTCATTGAAAAGGCCTAAAACCGATATTTTTTCTCTAGCCAAATGTGAATTTGGGAGTTTTTGGAGTCGAGGAATTCATTATTGACATCTATTTTTAATTTTGGGTGCCGCCAGAGGGCGCTTTAGTGTTGGTTTTTGATTTTTTTCGGTTTTTTTTCTTGAAAATTTTGAAAAAGTGGGCGACTCGAAATTCATTTTAGACCCATAGTTTCTTGGGCAAATTTGCTTAGAATTAACCAAAGAATCAAAATCCGAGTGAGCCCTTATACCGAAAAAAATTGACCCACCCTAATATACATATATATTATATATAATAAAAAAAAAAAATATCTTTAAAAAACTGCATATAAATAAAAAAAGTTTTCTACAAAAAATTACATAATTTTTATTTTATTTTAAAATGTTTAAAAATAAAAAAATTGTTTTTGTTTATTAATTAAAAATTTCAGCAAGTTTTATATTTAACGATAATATCAATTTTTTGAAGACAATTTATAAATAAAAATAAATCAATTAATCTTTAATTTTACTTATTATATAAGAATATTTTGTAAAAAAAAGTGGCTTAATAAAATCTTTTCAAAAAATGCATAGTTTTTGTTTAATAATTTAAGATTTTGGCAAGTTGTATGTTTAAAGATAAGATCAATTTTTTTTAGGAAAATTTAAAAATAAAAAAGGAGTCTAAAAAAAATGTTATAATCTTTTTTATTATATAGGATTAATTTTCTTTTAAAATGTTTAAAAATAAAAAAATTATTTTTATTTATTAATTAATAATTTCAGCAAGTTGTATATTTAACAATACGATCAATTTTTGTTGAAGGCAAGTTAAAAATAAAAATAAAACAATTAATCTTTAAAAAATGCCATATTTTTAAAAAAAAAAGTTTAAAAACAAAAATAATCGTTTAAATATTCCCTAATTTTTGTTTGATAATAAAAGTTTTTGGCAAGCATGTTTTTGAAGACCAGATCATTTTTTTGAAGAAGAAGATTTACAAATAATTATAAAACATTGAATTAACAACAAAACGAAATCTATAATTAAAATTAATAAAAAAAAACTACAGAAAATAATCTTTTAAAAAACGCCATTATTTTTGTTTAATAATTAAAGATTTGGCCATTTTGATGTTTAAAGATTAGATATATTTTTTGAAAAAGGGATCGCAAATAAGAGTTATGGAGTTGAAAAAAATCAAAGGGAAAAAAGTGCTTTGGATAAAAGTGCAAGCCACTATATATCTTATTTTTGAAAGGACTATCCGAAATAAGGATACATTTTTATTCTTAAATTTTATCAAACAAATCAAGCTTAACTCTTATTTTTATACCCTGTACCTATAGGTACAAAGGGTATACTAGATTTGTGCAATGTATGTAACGGACAGAAGGAGGCGTGGCAGACCCCAAGTCCTTTATACCAAAATGCTTATCATAACCTCGGGTAGCGATTGAGCCATGTCCGTCCGTCCGTCTGTCCGTCCGTATGAACGCCTAGATCTCGGAGACTATAAGAGCTAGAGACACGAAACTTTACCAGCTGGTGCGCATATTTCCTAAGCAGATGAAGTTTGTTGAATCATGTCAATATAATATTTCAATTTTCATCTGAAATTTAGTTACATGTTACATGCATCTATGTGTAACAAATGAACAAAATCGGACAAATACAACAGAAGTTATAGTCAAAAATGTGCAAATTTCCCCTCCCCTTGCCAATAAACTGCGTCAATATTTGACTCTACGCAATTATGGCTACAAGTGACCTAGAATCACAATTTTTGGTAAGCTCATTCATGTGGCTCTAATGAACAAATCCAAATCCAATCCAAATTTTATCGATGCGGTCCCCCCACCCCCCGCAATCGATTTAGCGTGTTTTCTCCCACACCCCTCAACATATCAACTTGAAACTTACCCAATATAATTAAAATAGCTTCTTTGTTGTAACATTCGAGTTTCATCAAAATCGGTAAAAATTTAGGGAACTTATAGGTATAAATATCGATTTTCACCAAAAAAAAATAAATTCCAATTGGAAAGTTCTTAGATGGAATATGCAGGAAAAATTTTTTTGACACAAAAGGTACAGGGTATTCCACTGTCGGGTACCGCCTCGACTGTACCACGTTTTTTTTACTTAAAAACTAAAAATTATGAAATAATATTTAAATGCCAATTTTTATTTAAAAATTGCAAAATAATTCTTATTTTAATAATTGGTTCCACATTTAAATTCCATTTTTATACCCTGTACCTATAGGTACAAAGGGTATACTAGATTTGATTTTTTGTAAGATCCTTTATTTTGATCCTTCAAGGACATGTTAAACATCGATGGAAAGGTGTTAATGTGTGCATCAAAAAAACACGTCAATCATTGCATTACACCCCTTTGTTCAAAACGTGTCAAAATTCAATATTTTTACTTGTGGGATCCTTTATAGGACATTTTTGGCATCGATGGAAAGGTGTTGAAGTGTGCATCAGAAAAACAAGTCAACCTTTGTAATACACCCCGTGGTTCAAAAGATATTAATATTCAATTTTTGTTTTCAATAGATCTGTCCATATGAATACCCAAATCTCAGAATCTTAAAGAAAACTTTAGAAGATATAGGCAACAATTAATAAGTTATTATTATTATTATTAAAAATTAATTAATTGTAAAAAGTAGATGCAGGGTATCCCAGTGGCGAGTAACGATTCCGACTGATTCAAATTTTGTTTTCAAATACGTTGTGTCGTGTTATCAAATTACTTTCGTAAAATTTAAAAACAAACATTTTTTTTAAGTTAATATGGCCAAAACGTCTTGAAAAATATTTCCGTTTAGGCGATAGCGCAAACTGGAGTGTAATCTGAAAAATTATTGGATCAAAACAATATGTGCATTACTTGCGGTTTGGATAGCCCCTCCTAACATCCATCTTATAGTAAAGATCTTAGCTATTATAAATGACAGCCACTTAGGTGCCACAAGTGATGCCACATTCGCCATAAAATACCACAAATATTCCAAAGTATTTCAAAGTATTTTTCAGATTACTGCTTATGCCCAGATATGGGGCCTTGAAAATAAGTATATCAATTAAAGCAAATACAAAATATAAATTATCAAAATTTATACGACAATTAACACTTTGAACTTTGATCATTTAAGAGCTGCCCACTGGGGGAGAGCTACAGTCCAGTCTGAGCTACAAATTCCATATCTCTGCCAGTTGCTACTGAAGTCTCGCCCATTGACTGGCCCCAGGTCAACTATTGGATCTGTTGGAGCTGGGTGCGCTGCATTCTGAATTCGTTGCCAATAAATTTATGCAATTGGAGCGTGTGCCACACACTTGTTGCATATACATATACATATGCATACTATATGCTTTGTATATTATATACAATATGCACATAAATGTATGTATTTAGTGGATATGTAGTACAGCAGCAGTTCTTGGCATGCAAATTTATTTCAATTGCATTTAATTTGTGCGGATTAGCAAATGTGTCGCCAATGGAGCACGCTGTCCAGGAGCATCTCAAGTTTGAAAACGCTTTGGAGGTAAAGATTGAGGTTCGTTTGGAACGGTGTGCCCCGGTCTGGTCTACTAATTTATATGGCATGTCGCAGTCATTACAATTTATTAGCAGTTCAAAAGCTACTAATTGCTGGCTCATTTGAATTTTCAATTAATTTTTCGGTCATGTGATTTGATATCACGTAACTTTACATATTTAAATAGCCAAAATACTTTGAGCTTTGATAGCTCAAAAAATTTTCCAAAAATGAATTTATGACGAGTAATCAACTTTGGAGCACCTCCATTTTTTTCGCAAAAAAAATCTATATTTTCTATAAGCAGATTTACAAAAATCTTACCTAAAATTTCATTCCAAAAAATATAAAAAATTCACACACAATTAAATAAAAACTAAATGAAGTAAATTTATAAAAATAAGCAAAATATTTTTTAAGAAAAAGTGGTAATTAAAATACACTTTTTTTATATTAAAATATATTAAAAAGATGGAGTACGTTAAAGTCGGGCGCGGACGTCTTTGGGATACCCTGTACCACTGCTTGCAATAAAATCCGATAAATTGCTTAAGAACACCAAAAGACATTTGATTGCCAAATTAGATTATGATACCTTCATAAACAACCAAAAACAGACGAATTTTTAATCAAAAACTTTTTTTCGGCCGATCGGCCCTATGGGAGCTATGAGATATAGTCAACCGATTTTGATCAAATTTGATACAGTGTTGAAAATCGTCAAAAAACTTCTGAATGCCAAATTTGGTTACAATATCTGCACAAACAAACGAAACACAACGAATTTTGTGCAAAAAACGTTTTTTTGACCGATTGACCCTATGGGAGCTATATAATATAGTCAACCGATTTTGATCAAATTTGGTATAGTGCTTGGGAACTCTAAAAAACTTCTTAATGCCAAATTTGGTTACAATATCTTTACAAACAAACGAAACACAACGAATTTTGTACAAAAAACAAATTTTCGACCGATCGATCCTATGGGACCTATATGATATAGTCAACCGATTTTGATAAAACTTGGTACAGTGCTGGGGGTTTCTAAAAAACTGCCGATTGCCAAATTTGTTTATGATATCTTCATAAGCAAACGAATTATCCATCTAAAACTTTTGCTTTTTTTCGAGGTCCTCTGAAACACCCCTATGGGGTGTCTCCTATGGATTAATAAGGGATCGTATCTGAAAGTTTGGTTGCTCTAGCTCTTACCATCTCTGAGATCTAGGCGGACAGACGGACAGACGGTCAGACGGACAGACGGACATGGGTATATCGACTTCTCGAGTCACTCTGATCATACTTTAGGTAACTTTGGGGGGTCTCCGACTTCTCCTTCTGTACGTTACATACATTCTCGGCTTGCACAAACACAATATACCCTTTGTACCATACGGTACAGGGTATAAATATTCAGTAGTTTGACTAAGCTTAAATAACGCGCAGTAACGCCCTCAAATTAAAAAACAATTTTTTTAACATCAAAATAATTTTTATTGACAATTTATTTTTTTAATTTAACCAAAAGTATTCCAAAATTTTGGGCTTTTGCAAATTACAATAATCATAATTTTTTGTTCAAATTTTGAAAGCCCAATGAAATAAACAATTTTTTTGAATAACTCCTAAAACACTCAATATAAATTAAAATTAAATAAATTATTAAGTTTAGCAGTTAAATAATAAAAATAATGAGCCAAATAAAACTAAACGAACTTAATGCAAGAAGAAGAAGAATTTAGCTCACCGAAACAAAGCTAAAGACCTTTCTAAAAACCTTCCTAACCAGACTGCTGAATTCTTTCAATATTACTCATCGTATTTGTCTTTGTTCCGGTTTCAGTACTCACTTCCTATTATATATCTATATACATGCATATAGAGCTTCCTCTTCTTTTTTTTTTGCTTCCGCATTACGCATATCCCGAAACGACTCATAGCAAATAGCTTCCAAAAAATTCAACCTAGGTCAGTTCGACTCAAGAGCGACGTAACTCAGTTTCAGTACAGTTCATGGTTCCCACATTTTGTGCTCAATACGCTCAGAGATTCCTTCTTTTTTTTGTGAAACAAAGAATATTTTACGCTCTCCGCGTCAGGATCGAGCAGTGTGGGCAGCAACAACAAGCAACCCTTAGAAGAGCGCTCCGTATGTGTTCCTGGACTTGGATGGCATTTGCGGCGTCATATAAATGACGTCGCGCAATCGAACAGGAAATAACACAGCAGCCAAAGGACCAGAAACACCCACACACTCAAACAGATGGAAATCCAGAAAGTACTCTCATAAAATGCGCGTTACTTTGGAGATTTTTCTTGGAAAATTGCATTAATTTTTGAATCCAGCAACAACCCTGTCGTCCATTTACTACGGACTAGCTTCATGCTCATTGTAATTTGGTCTTTGGTTTTGGTTCTGTTTCTGTTTATGCGTATGCATCGGGGGTTGATAAGCTATGTATGTGTAAATGTATGCATGTGTGTGTCTGTGTGTGTGTGTGTTGCACATGCATACAGTGAGACCATAAAATCTTCGTACATCTTTAAATATTATTTGTGAGATTTTGGGTCAAAATGCTTATCATAACATTGGGTAGCTATTGAGTCGTCTGTTTGTCAGTTCATACAACTCTTAGTACATGTAGCTCTTAAAGACTATACACAGAGAGAAAAAATCAAGTAGGGTAAAACAAGAATTTGCAGTCTAAAATAAATTGAAAGTTAAAAAATCCAGAATCCAAATTTCAGAATGTTTCAATTTTGAATGATTTTAAGAAATTCTCTCAAAAATCATTTCATACTATTTGTAAGAATTTTTATAGAAATATTTTTTCTTTTTGTTATTCTATATTTAAGGAAAGTAGATAGTAACATTTTTTATAATTCAAGGGCAGTTTGACAAGTCTGTGACTTTTTGAATTTGCCGCGTAGTTACTTTGAATGCAACTTTGCCACTCACAAGTATCATCTGTTAATAGACTCTGCCCTTGTGTTTAATAATCAGCCTCATAAATATTGAAGAGAACAGAAACATAACCTCAAATTAGGGAAAAACACAGTTTAACGGGCACATAACCTCAAATATCTCAAAATCGTGACGTGATGGGCCAATTCTGACCCTGGATTCGGATTCTACGCAGCAAATTGCTTCGGAAATGACCCTTAGCTTTCCAACAACTGACATGACCCCGGTATTTGTAGGCCTGTGTTATGAAAAGAGTTCCGTTGTGGCCGAATGTTCAGTTTGTCTCGCCAGAAATTGTCTGAAAAATCCATGGAATGATACTGAACTTGGCTGAGACTATAGGCATCTCAAAAGTACGTATATACTATATATTTAACGAATTTCCGACGCATTCATTCAATATACTCCTCCGGATCTAAGCCAAAACGCAGAAATGGCTGAACGGTAGGAAAATGAATATTCAGCACTGCTTGGAAAAACGAATTCGAAGCTTTTATTCGGATTTGTTTTGAAACCGTAAGTTTGGGGCACCCAATTTCGCCAAAACGAATTTTTTATGTGGTTTCAACACGACTGCCTTGTTGCAAGATAAATTTTAACGAATTAGCGTACACATTTTAAACTGGAATAATTTTTTTTAATATTTTTTGATATTCTTTGATTATATTTATTTTTTTTAATTATTTTTTTTTCTGATGCAAAAAAAAGTAGCATGCATAACTCAGAACGAATTTATTCATACTCACACATACACGAATGGTTTAGGCCATGGTTTAATAATAAGGTAGTGCCAGTTGAGAGGGCGCTCTCCCGGCTGACTTGCTTAATGCAGTTCATTATGAAAGTTGACTTGCTGTTGAAAGGTTGTGCGAGAGCTGGTTGTCGAAATGCCACTCACATGCTACTTCGTTATTCTTCATTCCCTTTTGACATGCATACGTCGGAGCTTGTCGCTACCTTATTATTATACCATGGTTTAGGCCTTGCATAAAAAAATTTGAGGCCATATGCTCCAGTGGAAGATAAAGGAAATGATGAATCACGACAGTAGAACAGTAATTACACCGGGCCACTGTGCTAACAAAGAGTAAGGCAAATATCAGAAGATATTCACAGCTAAAAAGTGAAAAACGAATAAAATTTGTTCGTTTTCGTTTTCTGGAGCAGGACTATTATTTATATTTTGAGTATCTATTAATTGAAAGGAAAAAAAAAAAAATGTTATGCTTAAAAATAAAACCTTACTTTGTTGAAAAAAATATCTCTATAAAACAAACTTAGTATTCTGACTGCCAAAAAAAAATTAATTTTTTAATTGGAAGCTGTCTGTATACTGCATAAAAACTGCTTGTATACTGCATACAAGCAGTTTAGACTTAAACATCAAAACTGCTATATTAATTAAAGTATGCAGAAATATATTATTTCTTGAAAAGGACTATATTAAATTTTCTTCTTTTAAAACGTATTAATAAAATATTATTTTTTAATATAGAACAAAAATAAATTTTTCACTATGACAACTCTGCGCACTTAATTGGAAATTTAAAGCTGTACGAATAATTTCTAGTCTCACTGTATGTATGGCACTTTTAAAAATTTTACTCGTTGCAAGAAAATTTGTACACGCTTACACGCGAGAATTTCCCTTGTAGTAACTTCTGTCTGCATTTGGAATTTTCCCCTCTGATTTTCCCAGCGCATTTCTATTTTTAATGCCATAATATTTTGTTTTTGTAGCTTGTTTGATGTCTTACAGCCTCCGATGTTATTTGTTATTAGTTCTTGTTGCTTTGACACTTGACAGTGACCTTGATGGTCTGTCATATGTTGCCTTTTGTTCCGATTACAGTGGCGTAGGCAGAAAAAGATTTTCAGGGGATAGAACTAATATTTTTTTTTAAGTTAAAAGTAAAGTAATACAAATGCTTTGTTTAAACATTTGTAAGAAACTTAGATTTATTGGGAAATAAGTTTTCCAGATTTTCAGGGGAATAGAATTAATATTTTTTTAAGTTAAAAGTAAAGTAATACAAATACATTGTTGAAACATTTAAGTTTTTAAGAGTTCGGAGCGGGCCAAACTATAGATTATAATAGATTATATTATTTATATTTCAACAGCCAAACTTAAAATCTAAACAACGAACGCTTATTGTTTTGAAAAATTAGCAGCTCTTTCCAATTTTTGTTTTTTTTTTGTTTTTGTTGCCCTATCTACATTTGAAAATGTTAATGACCTTTTGTGTCAACTTTGTCACCACATCAGTATACACTTACATCAGACTGTTGATAACGAAACCCTAATACATAGTTACATAGTTTTAAAAAGTATGTATACAATATTTAAAACGTGCGGAAATAATTTTCATTTGAATGCTGTAGCATGTTTGGAATTGTTTTAAAATTAATTTCAACGTAAATTGTACTAAGCCCCCTGTTAATGTGAACATTTTTCTTTAATTCAATAGTTCTAGAGCGATCTGGAATTAGAATTTTAGTTTATAGGTTTTGCAAAAATATCCTCTTAAGGCCCATACGCAGTTTGAAAATTTTCGCACGGAATGACAAAATTTCATATAAAAAAAAATCCCAAATGGGACTTTTTATACCCTGTACCGTATGGTACAAAGGGTATATTGTGTTTGTGCAAGCCGAGAATGTATGTAACGTACAGAAGGAGAAGTCGGAGACCCCCCAAAGTTACCTGAAGTATGATCAGAGTGACTCGAGAAGTCGATATACCCATGTCCGTCTGTCCGTCTGTCCGTATGAACGCCTAGATCTCAGAGATGGTAAGAGCTAGAGCAACCAAACTCTCAGATAAGATCCCTTATTAATCCATAGGAGACAAGTTTATTTTATTTTTTTGATATCGGGACTACATTATATAGCTCCCATAGGGGTGTTTCAGAGGACCTCGAAAAAAAGCAAAAGTTTTCGATGGATAATTCGTTTGCTTATGAAGATATCATAACCAAATTTGGCAATCGGAAGTTTTTTAGAAACTCCCAGCACTGTACCAAATTTTTTCAAAATCGGTTGACTATATCATATAGGTCCCATAGGATCGATCGGTCGAAAGTTTGTTTTTTGCACAAAATTCGTTGTGTTTCGTTTGTTTGTGAAGATATTGTAACCAAATTTGGCATTAAGAAGTTGTTTAGAGTTCCCAAGCACTGTACCAAATTTGATCAAAATCGGTTGACTATATCATATAGCTCCCATAGGACCAATCGGTCAAAAAATCGTTTTTTGTACAAAATTCGTTGTGTTTCGTTTATTTGTGAACATACCGTAACCATATTTGGCATTAAGAAGTTTTTTAGAGTTCCCAAGCACTGTACCAAATTTGATCAAAATCGGTTGACTATATCATATAGCTCCCATAGGATCGATCGGTCGAAAAATACGCTTTTTGTACAAAATTGGTTGTGTTTCGTTTGTTTGTGAAGATATTGTAACCAAATTTGGCATTCAGAAATTTTTTAGAGATCTTCAACACTGTACCAAATTTGATCAAAATCGGTTGACTATATCATATAGCTCCCATAGGGCCTATCGGTCGAAAAAAGGTTTTTGATTAAAAATTCGACTGTTTTTGGTTGTTTATGAAGGTATCATAATCTAATTTGGCAATCAAATGTCTTTTGGTGTTCTTAAGCAATTTACCGGATTTGATTGCAAGCAGTGGTACAGGGTATCCCAAAGTCGTCTGCGCCCGACTTTAACGTACGCCATCTTTTTTATATGAAGTTTAGTCATTAAAAAATTTGTTTATGGTTGTATGAACTTTGTACGGAGCCAATGAAGCGTATATTAAATTTAAAGAAAAAAATTAAGATAAAATATAGAGGACGAGACTCAAATAAAAATATTTTTCATAAAGATAAAATAAATAAAATATATTTTTATTTAATATTTTTATAAAGCGAAGATTTGGGAACGGATGATATCTACTTTTGCGATCTTTGTTTGACAATTTTTTCTAGAATCTTGCCTAAAGATAATATATCCTTATAATGTGATGGTACAGGGTATCTCAAAGTCGACCGACCTAACATTTAACATATTATTATATCATAAACAAAATCTAACAGCTGCGCTATAATACAAAGAGTACCCAATCCTGAAAGACGATCTTGGGGGGAGCACAATTTTTATGGTTCCAGCAAGAACATTTAACGAACTAGCTTCCGAACTATTTAGTAGGTGTAGTGCCAAGTAGATGTCAAATGGCAATAGATCTTCCAAAAAGTTCTTACAGCAAATATTGTTTAGTTGAAATATTTTATTATTTAACTCTCGAGAAATTGTAAAATACAATCGAACAAGTGAGCTGAGTTAGTTCTTTTGTACAAAATTCGTTATACAGAAATACTTTACACTACACTTGTAAAAAGTTCGTAACACTAGTTTACACGAAAAATGAACCTTCCTAAAAAAGGGTTTTTTAGGGTAATTTGGGGGTCGAGAAACACGAAAATGAGTAATTTTCGAAAAACATGTTTTTGGGCACCTTTTTCAGTTATTTTTTAATATCTCATGAACAAAATTTTGTATCGACATGATTAGATCGATAGATATTGATGTGCTCTTTCCAGTGATATATAATATGTACAGATTAAGTAAAAACGCATAAAATCTGTTCACGAGATATTGAGGAATAACTGAAAAAAGTACCCAAAAGCATGTTTTTCGAAAATATCTCGAAAACGGTGCCTAAGCAAAAAAAAAAAGGTTGCCATTTTCGTGTTTCGTGACCCCAAATTACCCTGAAAAACACTTTTTTAGGAAGGTTCATTCGATGACCCTTAAATTTGTAAGGTAGTGTAATAGGTTAAAATTCGTTGTTGAGTAGTTCTTTAAAGGAAAGATCGACTGTATTTACCATACATTAATTTTAAAAAAATTCTATATTTAATGTGTATATTTGGACAGGAACATTTTTTTTTTTCGTTTTTGTAACCTGCCAGTTGCTTTTTTTTTAAATTGGAAAAATATTGTTTTGTTTTTGTTTTTGAAAACCCGCGTGCGGGCTCTGTATCAGTAGCAATAACAAAGCTGCTGATAACACTAAAAAACCAAATGTAAACAAACAAATTAATAATACTAAACGAATTACAAAAAATTTCAGATTTGATAAGAGCTCTACTATTCGGCAGTCTGAACTTTTGCTATATTTCCAAGTAGGTAAATTACATATGTGGTGCTTTCCGAACAAGCGAAGTGCACAAGATTTTATGCGTAGGCTGTACTTATAGTTCGGGTATGGAGAAACTGAAATTTTTCGTAGGAAACGCTTGTATATTTATATTTTTTTGCATACCCATGAACCTTGAACGAAGCAGTTTGAAAAAACGAGTCAATAAGCAGTGCTCCTGAAAACGAAAAATAATAATTTTATTCGGATTCGTTTTTGCGTGCTAATAATTGTCAATAAATATATAACTTTAAGTTGGCATAAATATAATCTAAGAATATTAAAGAATATTTAAAAAATTATGTCGGTATAAAATTCGTACTCTTTTAAACTTATTTTGCCGATTCGTTTTAGTTCCTCTTGCAACAAAATATGTGGTTTCAAATCACATGAAAAATTCGCTTTGCTGAAATTGGGAGCACCAAACATTCGGTTTCAAAACGAATTCGAATAAAATCATATATTGTGAGCTCCGTATTGCTAAATAGGGTAGTTTTTAACGTTTTTCAACGTTTTGGGTATTCAGATACTCTTTTGTGTGAGAGAAATTAATTTTAACACAGTTAAAAAAATTAATATCTTCTGAAATACACATAAAACTTGATATTAAAAAATATTTTAAGTAGTTACACATACGTGCCGAGTTTGGTCCAGATCGGACCACTATCTGTCTTAGAGCCCTAAGCGCATATTTTTTTCCCGACGAATTTTAAAATTTTTAAGTTTTTTTTTTACTAAGCTACGGACCCGCTGAGAGGGAAGAGGCGATCATATGATAAAAAGTAAGAAAATGAGAGAAAAACTTTAATTGAATTTGGCTGGTTTTGGAAGATCCATACAGTTCACTTCAGTTTTGTTATGGGCTGATACACATTTTCCAAATGTCCGTCCGTATGAACGCCTTAATCTTGACGACTATAAGAGCTGGGATAACCAAACTTGAGGTTCGGACTACCCTATATGTGCAGGCAGATCTAGTCTAGATCTGGATCTGGATCAAAGTTCTATATATATATACAATTTCAAAGCTACAACTTTAGTTACGTTTTCAAGTTTTCCGTTTGAAAATCGATACAAGTCAAAATCAATCTAAAAAAAGTTTAATTTAGCATTATAAAAAAGTTCCGAGTTTTTATTTTAAATTTAAATATGTCAATCCTGATGTTGGATGCGTCTGTTTTGAGCTGGCAACACTGGCATTGCGTTTTTCGCAAACTCAATTGGCAACCCTCGTATAAGCCCATACAGAATGTTTCTTTTTTTTTTTTCTGTGTGTGTTTGTGAAGCTTAAGATGTGCTGTCTGCCATTAAGATAGATCTGGCAATAGATCAGCAATGGGTGCGCTTAAATTACAACCGCATGTCAATGATAGCGCTCAAGGCGTTTTCAATTTAGACAATTACGCAATTGTACTTTTTTGTACTAAGTGTCGTTATATATGTGTGTGTCAATGTACATTATATGTATACTTATGCTATATACATACATATCACACTAAGCCACACAGGTTGCGTAGCTTTGCTTTTCTAATCAGCAGCCAAAGCGTTCAAAAAATAAAACTTAAAGCCTTCAAATGCTGCCCACAGATCTTGGCGATTGAAATGGGTAAATGTAGTTTTTCTGGAATCCGAAATTTAGTTACTCTAGTTTCAACGGATGAAATAGTCAGTCATTACTATAAGAATATACCATAGATATTTTTGACTATTGTATATGTATATACATTAGGGTGGGTCAATTTTTTTCGGTATAAGGGCTCACTCGGATTTTGATTCTTTGGGTAATTCTAAGCAAATTTGCCCAAGAAACTATGGGTCTTAAATGAATTTCGAGTCGCCCACTTTTTCAAAATTTTCAAGAAAAAAAACCGAAAAAAATCAAAAACCAACACTAAAGCGCCCTCTGGCGGCACCCAAAATTAAAAATAGATGTCAATAATGAATTCCTCGACCCCAAAAACCCCCAAATTCACATTTGGATAGAGAAAAAATATCGATTTTAGGCCTTTTCAATGAATTTCTAAGTCGATTTTTGAATATGTCGAAAAAAACCTATTTTGAAAAAGTGGGCGACTCGAAATTCATTTTAGACCCATAGTTTCTTGAGCAAATTTGCTTAGAATTATCCAAAGAATCAAAATCCGAGTGAGCCCCATAAGGTTTTTTCGGCCCCATACAAATTGACCCGCCCTAATATACATATATTGTATATTATATTATATTACTATATTTTTTTTTTAAAGAAGAAAAATTTTACTACTCGACTTGTCGAAAAATATTTTTCTTTAAGGCCCATACGCAGCTCGAAAAATTTCGCACGGAAAAACATCATTTAAAAAAAAAAATCCCATTTGGGATATCGCATCCGTGCGAAAATTTTTGAACTGCGTATGGGCCTTTACACAAAAAGTTTCTCATAGTTCGAAGGCCCCAGTAGCTAAATTTAGTATTAAAGATTTATTTTGTTAATAAAATAAAAATAATTCTGAAAATCAAAATCTCTAGAAGCCTTAAATAGACTTAAATTGAAATAGCTCAAATAAGGATTACTCCATTTAATCCGTCTGCATTTCCTAACTATCCAGAGATAAAAAAAAAATGGATTCTGACATAACCTCAAAAAACCCCACGCAGCGACTGATTTTGAAGCTAATTTAAGAAAACTTACGTGCTGGCCTTTTTTTTACCTCGGATTCGTATTCAGCGACTCCAAAAAAAAACATCGCCAGCCAACTGGACTCAACAAAATTTTTTTTATGATTTTTTTTGGTTAGCTTAAACCAAGACATTTTAGGTAATTTTTTTTGTACGGCTATCGGATTATTGTTTGAGGACCCGAACTAGACAAGATTTTGAGTTGCCCGGTATCGTCGTAACAAAAAAAATAAATTAACCGAATCATCAAACTCTGCTAAGTGTTTAGTTGAGTCAACCTAAGGCTAAAGGCTATATCTTAAAGTAAACCGATTTAGATCAAATTTGACAGAGTGCTTAGGAATAATATAAACAAAGTTCCGAACTTAAAACTTTTGGCTTTTTTTGAAGACTTATATGCAAAGTTGGGGCGAAAAAGTGAGCTTTTTTTGAAAAAGCACTACTATCAAAGAAATAAAAACACTTTGAATTTCGAAAAAATTTTGAAAATTGTCGTAAATTGCCCCGCAGCGTTTTTTTTGCACTGAAATCAAAAAAGTAAAAAAATTATTTAAGAAAAATGTATTCTGGTGTACTTGAACGATTCGGTTTCCCCCCAAAATTTTTTTTTTTTTTAATAAAAAAACCACGTTGGCAGAAAAAATCGATTTTTGGTGGTCAAAATTACCAAAAAAAATTCATTGCAACATTTTAAAAATTTTCGGATGAAAAATTAATAATAATCGCATTCTGAGATGTAAGTGTTCATATAGACGGACGAACTTACAGATGAGCACTTCGGATAACTTTGGCGATTTCCGACGCCTACTTCGCTATAATACCTTTTTTTTGGCCATATAAATTAACCCCGATATCGACAAAACAAAATAAGCTTTTTTACCTTCACTTATTAAGGGATCTGAGCTCAAAGTTTGTTTGCTCTAGCTCTTATCATCTCTGGCGTTTATACAGACGATCGGACGCACAGATGGACAACTGGAACTTCTCCAATCACATATATCATATCATTATAAAACTTTGGGGTCTTCGAGTAGGAATTCTCTAAATAACAATTATTTTTGGCTATATAAAGTAACTCCGAAATCGAAAAAATAAAATAAGCTTTTTTTAACTCTACATATTATGGTTTCTAAAAAGAGAGTTTGGTTACGCATGTCTATATCGACTTCTCTATGATCTCCTTCTTCAAACTTAATATACCCTTTATTGCTTAAGGTATAGGGTATACTAGTTGTAACGAGTTTTTAATCGTTTTTATATAGAAGCTATTATATAATAATCAATAACGGCTGAATGGAAGAAACTAAGTATTCCAAAGCATTAGACTATTACAGAATTCAATTATTATTTTTTTTAATCCAATATTGATGGACAAAAAAAAAAATTATGATAAAGTACGTTTGTTTTTTAACAACTCTTATAGTTATCTCAAATTTAGTGAATGTCTAAAAAAAATTAGTTCAACTCAGTAAAACCTATTCTAGGTCTAGATCTAAGACAAAAGTTAAGCTATCAAAAAACTTGTATATAAAAAACAAACCCCAGCCTAAAGTTCGTTTTAAACTCGTAAGTCCAATGGATCTACTTATAAACTTAAAGATGCTGCATTACATTTACTTTAGGATTTTAAAACTTGTACCAAACCAAATCCATAAACCGCCAAACGCTTTAGAGCCGGGTACACATTAATTTGGCCATACTGTAAGTGGATTAAATATTTTTCCAATTGTGGCTAAGTATTATTGTTGTTGCTTCTTTAATTAAATGTCAAAATCAATTAGAAAAGCTGCAGCCAGTTGCAATGTGCTCAATAATATTGATTGAAAAACCGCACAGGTTCCATTTAGTAGTAGATTGGGGGTCAAACATGCTTTGTAGATCGTCTGTCGCTCGATGATCGACAAACGGGCGGCCATTCAAGGCTTCAATCCAATAGAGACAACTTTCAAACAAAACTTATGCACTTAAAAGTATGTCAAAGCTGCTTGTTTTTCTAGCTACACTATATTTAGTGGGTATTTAGGGTATTAACGATATATAAATGTCAGCAGGGTGACTGCTAAAGAGCTAAAGATAGCAAATTTTATCAGCATCTCACGATTTACACGCAAACTTTAACCAACCATGGTAATTTCCATTTTGGCGTGACGTTATATTTGACATTATGCAAAATCGATTAAGATTGCTTGAAAACTTTTGACGATATAGACAAAATTCGCAAAACTCTAACAATATTCCATTTTCTTGGCCTAATATGCAAGCTCAATCACGAATCGTTGACAAAAAATTAGTTTTTTGGAAAAAGTGAGAGTATTCCAATGTCGCCTAGCGACACTACAACAAAATTCTTTTTGAAAAAAGAACATACATATATATAAGTATTTTATTTTTTTGCTGCGGCTGCAACAGATTGATTGCCGATTGTGAATTGGCGCGTATTAAATACTGCTAAAATCCGAGAGTTTCGCATATTGCGCATACGCCGTGTTTGCGGCTTGCCGCTGACATACTTACGCACACACTGAGCGCTAATGAGCTCAAATTATGACATCTATTATTGACCGTTTCATGCCAACGTTCCAACCCAAAAAATAAACGCTTCTTTTAATTGAAAAAACTCTTTACTCTTTAAGTTTTAACAAACAAAGCTTATATTTATATATAAAATGCTTAAGCACTAGACAAAAAAAAAAAGAAAAAAGTCATACATATATGTATAAGGCAACGCTTAGATGCAAGCGTCTTAATTGTTTACCACTTAGAAACTACAAAGCTAAACGCAAGCTCTCGCTCTCAGCCTAGTAAAGTTGGCGCGCTCTTTGGCAGCTTTCAGCGTTGCCATATTGTTAGCAGCAAGAAGACGCCGCTTAGCACCACACCCCAATTGATCAGCTGGGCAGCAGCTGCTGGCGCAGCATTGCAGCCATCCGTGTCACAGGTATAAATGCAGCTGCGATAATCCATGCGATCGCCCTTATTGCGCACATAGTCACAATAGTTGCCCAAATCCTTGGAGCTGCAGAAACGTTTGGCGCCAATGCCGCCCTCAAAGCGTCCCACATGTTTTACACAAAACCTGGCCTCATGCACGCTGGAGCAATTGTTGGGCTGTATATCGGGCTCATCGAAACGCTCGAACCATTCGCCACACTGAAATGGATGCTGCGAATCGCTGGCATCGCAGACATAACACTCGATGGCCTGGCAACGCTCGGTGCAGAAGAGTAAACCAGCAGCAAAGAGCAGCAGCAGCAGTTGGACTTGTGACGAAGACATTTTCTCGATTGCACAATTATTGCTGGGAAGAGGGGGTGGTTGCTATGACGATAACGATGACGCAGCAGAGAGTAAAAAAGCACGAAAAGCTAAAGAATAACGCACAAACTGTTGGCGTCGTCTGCGTCGCAAATGTCGAGCCCGTACTGAAGCGTTGATTCAACTTCGTTTCAGTTTCTCGTTCCGCTCATGAGCTGTCGTTGTTGTTGTTGTTATTAGAGCCGCAAGAGAGCAAGAGCACATTGCTCTCAGCGCGCTAGGCCTAGTGAGCGTTTGTGTGCGTGTGTTTGTGTATGTGTGTAGGTGTAGGTGTTACCAAGCTGTGTTTCTGTTTGTTGTTGCTAGACTGCAGCCCTAGCTGTTAGCCCTGCTAACTGCTCTAGCCCTAGTCCATTTACCATTTTGTATCCTTGCACAGGCGCTCTGCTCTATAGCCGTTATTGTTATCGCATTTTTTGTTATCGTTATCGTTATCGCCAGCATTTGACCTGCCCTGGCTGAACTTTACACAAGCAATTTAATTTCATAATGGCTGCGCTTTGTTACGTTTCATTTTCCAGTCATTTCATGATTCCTCCACTCCATGAGACCTGTTGCGCCCCAGCAACAGGTATTTCTGTAGAGTCTTACCAATGCTACCAACACGCACACACACACACTACATAGACAACAACAGCCATTGTTGGTAACTCTTGAAACATGTCCAAAAACTCGCTTATATGCCGCACTACACCGCAACTTGGCCAACACTTCTTTGTTCTGTTGACTCGACCTGCAGGTTTTTCTTTTAAAATTTATTTAGTATACTCTTTAGAGCATAGGGTTAGGCGTATTGGCTTTGTCAGTAGTTATGTGCATATATATTAGTTTATTTAATTTATAATCTACCAATGCAGCAATAGGTAAATTGATTCTATTAATCTATTTTTTATGCAAAATTTATTATTTTAGAGGTAAATCAAAAGACTTTTTTTTTTTAATGTGCATAAGATAATTTAAACCTTTTTTCGTTTAATATATTTTTTTATCAACAATTAAATAATCTAAATTGTTTTAATATGCCTAAAGTATAAGTAAGCTTGCATAACAGAGTATGTAGAGTAATTGAAATATGAATCTTCTATCTGGATCATTACTGCATCCAGGGTTGCTTCTGACAGGATTTTTCAAAAATAAATTAAAACCATTTTTTCTACTTTTAAATGAACAAAACATCTAATAATGCCTGTTCTAGATTTCAATGTATGTTACCAAGGACTTTCTAACGAACCCTAATCGAGAGCTTAAGTCAACTTTATACATTTCTTGGTTCTATTTTCTGACTTAAGATTTTCCTTTTTTTTTTCTCTTATATCTGCCTATTTAATTATAAATTAAAATTAATTAAGATTAAGCCAAATGGAAATCTGATATCCTTCAGCTGTGGACTAAATAATATATATCAAAATCTGAGCGAAATAGGAAAATATTAAACTTTTAGTTTTTCGGTCATGCTAAACCTTTCCTTGGACCTGTGTGAGTAAGCAGCGCAGTTAGCAAAAGCGCACGAGAGAGCAAGAACCGCAATCAAGCAAAAACGAGAGAGACATTTCACACACTTGGACCGTGCATGAGCCGACTGCGCTGCGGCAGATTTTGATGCCCTATCCTCGCGATTTATGTAAATTGAGAGACTGCCCACCACTGTCGTAGATATATGATACCTGCATTCGCAATTGTCTCAGTTAAAAGATCTGTTTTCGATGACACTAAAACTACTCTTTATTATAGTAAAAATTTTTTATGAAAAATTTCAGAAATTCAGAATTATTCAGCAAAAAAACTTTTACTTTAAATTTTGTATCAGAAAAACTTTTCATCAAAAAAACTTAAACTAACTTAAATAAAGTGAACTGAATTTACAAATCTTTGCCTTAATGAATCTTTTGAAGCATTGAAATTCGAATATTTCAAAATAAATTTTTAGATCATACCTAACACTTATGTATCATTGATTTATACGCTTATACACATACATATATTTATCTAAGATAACGCAGCTACACAAAAAAATCGATTCTCTGACTCAGAGATCAGACGTTATTTACTAAACGTTTTTGGAGTCACTAAGTCCCAATCCAAGATCCAAAAAATCCTAGCACGTAACCATAGTTTTAGGTATGGGTTATATTGAGATTATGTCAGAATCATTAGGTGCTGTAGACTTTTCGACTTTGGATTTGGATTCAGTGAACCCAAAAACATATAGTATATAGGGTAGGAACTCCGAGACCCAAAATCGATTTTTTTTTTGTGTAATCGCGTTATGACATAACACCAAAAATATCGAAATAGTGATTTTATTCGAGTTCTGGTGTGTTTATGTGGTCGCTGAATCCGAATTTTTGTAAGATGTGAAGATATTTATTCTCAAGATATTTTCCTTAAAAATTATGCTGCATCATGCCTTAAAGTCTTATAGCTAATATAATAGAAGTAATAGATTATACATAATTTTTGGTCGGGAAAGAAGTCTTAACTATTTAATGGTAACGAAATTTAATTAGGCTTAGATCAGAAAAAATTATTGGCCATTTTATGATGTCCAACGCAAACCCAGAACAAAAAATAACAAATATTGTAAAGGGATTATCAAAGCAGTACATACTTAAAAAAAAATCGGAATATGAAAAAATTCGTTGTAGGGGAGCTAGTTATAGTGAACTTCGACTGTACTTAAAAAAAATGTTATATTCATTTTTTATTTGTATTGTATTTTAAGGCCTAAACGCAGCACGAAATATTTCGCATGGGCTCGCAAAACTTCATATAAAAAAAAATATCCCAAACGGGATATCCCAAATGGGATACGTGCTGCATAGACCCCTTAAAAAAAATTTAAATTATTTGATTATTTTATTTAAAAAAAAAATTTTTTTAATTATATTTTTAAATCTTGAAATTTTTGTTAAACTCAAAGTAATTTGTAATTATATTTTTAAATCTTGAAATTTTTTTTTTAACTTCAAGTTTTACGCTTCATAAAAAAAATTAAATATCTTCAACAATCAAGACTGCCGAAAGAGTATGCAAACTTCGATAGCTGAAATTTTTTCCAACTTTCTGGTTTTGAGTTGTAGTTTAGACGCTTTGCTTGTGATTGTTTATTGGAATTTCATTAGAGTTGCCGCTGCCGGTGTCTCTGCCAACAGCAACGTCATCATCGAGTTCTTTGCCGCCCGTTTTGGCATTTCTTTCGTTTTACTAAACGCTCTGGTCAGTGGCGCAGTCAGGGGTTACATCAAATATCATGCACAGTATTGTAAATTGGTAAGTAACTCAGGGTCTCGACCCCTAGAAATCTCCCACAGTGGCCGCCGCTGGCTGTTATTGTTGTTGCTGTTGTCGATTGGCGTCCCCATGCGGCTTGGTGTGGAGCAACTCCAATTTAAGCGGCATAAAAGAACAAGAACCATACCACATACCACAAGAAATCAACCCAACAAGTTCATTCAACTTTAAAGAGACAAACACAAACACCTCGATACAAATACAAACAAAGCGAAAGCTGCTTTTTGGGTTCTCTTAGCGCAGACTATGGAACAGCAACAAAAACTTTTTGTCAACGATCTTACAACTGCAGACAAGTCCGCCTCAGTAAACCCCCCCCCCTCAAAAACAACTCCAAGCTTCAGCGCATTTGTAACTGAAACTAGGTATATAACAAAAAAAAAAAAAAAACACGAATCCGACGCCGGTTTTCTTTTTTATGGTTTTACGCTTGATTGCAGCCATATGACCATATAGTACCCATACATAGTATACCATAAAGCATACACTTCCCAGCTTGTATTTTATGGTGAGAGCAACTTGTTGACTGGTTTTGAAAAAATTTCACCATCATAAGGTGTGCCTGAGATCGCTTAGGTTACGGCTATGCAGCAATAGCATCTATTACAGATTTCAGCACAGCATTCGCTTTATAGATATTGTACAACAACAGACCCAACAATAACAACACTTCAAACAGTTTCTCGGTATCATATGTACATATATGTCATTATCGAGCTCATTGTGTGCTTTGTATGTATACTTGTATTTCCTCTTTAGAACCATTGGCCCATTAAAACGTAAAATTGACATGATCTTTATTAGAATTTAACAGCCTGCCAACATGGGCTTGCAGATATTTGAAAAAATCTCTCATAGCTCTCTCCTAGTTACACAGTAGTTGGTTGTGCAGGGTATTGTGAAATACAAAATGCACTTACAATAACAATTTTCAATTGCGTTGTATATCGCCTAGTTGCCTAATCATGATGCAGAAGTGCACGGCTAACGACGTGAGCAACCCTTACCACGATGCGGAAGTGCAGAAGTGCACGACTACTAACGTGTGCAACAATAATCAGCTTTTTACATAAAAAAGAATACGTACACACTATTAGATATTTTGGGCAGAAATACCCCACGTTTCATAGTCGAGCGTTAGGGTTGGGCAGAAATGCAGAATTTTAATAGTGTAAGTTGTTATGACATAATTAATTCACTAAATGCATATTTTTGCTAATATATTGGCTTTGACTGTATAAGGCTCTGACGAATTTCGAACTGCATCTACGATTTTTGGCGGTTGTTACAAGCAGCTATTTAGTTTTATATCCGGATCCAGGATTTGGTCATAGGGTTGTTTTTCACTTCGAGGTGTATATAATATCAGAGCTCACAAAAAACTGCCAACAAATTTTTTCAACATTTCCGAAACCGAAAACCCCCACTAGGACACGGGGTCCGCCACTGATTGTACAATTACTAAATACCAAAAACTGTAGAAAAAATATTACCTAAATATTGACAGTTTTTACAACATAGTATAGGGCAGAAATACCCTGTCCTAAGGTTCAGCCGAATTTCGGACTGCATCTACGCGGTAGGCTTCAGAAAACCCCAAACGTTTTCTGGGTTCCTATAAATTTATAGCAGTTCGCACGGAATGGCAAAACTTCATATAAAAAAAAAGTCCCAAATAGGAACATGTGCCAAATTGGCAAGAACTTACTTAGAATATTATTTGGTGTACTTAATGTAACTAATAGATAGTCACCTAAGAAACCAGCTCAGGTTTTGTGAACCCGATAAAAAATATATACTCACACCATGTACGTTCTAGTGAGAAGATGCATAAGCCGCTTAGCATTACCCGGGTTGAACCCTTAAAAATTACGGAGATATTTCGGACTTACTTGAAATGTTCAAGAGAAACGGCAGGCTTAGCCGTAGTACAACACCTGGAATTTTCTTAGACGTTACTAAAATTGGCATATATTTTAGAAATATACATTAAAATTATTTTAAAAAAAAAAAGTCTCAAATGGTTTGAGATGGGTTAATATAATAATAAAAGCTACAGTTTTTGGGTTAAGGCACATACGTAGTTCGAAAAATTCCCAAATGGGATTTTTTTTTATATGAAGTTTTGTCATTCCATGCGAAATTTTTCGAACTACGTATGGCACTTTATATATAAGTTAACTTTCTCTCTTTTAAAATTTATTTTTAAAGTTATTTCAATTAAAATTAATTCTTTTTTTAATTCGTCTTCCAATTGCTCTATTGCCAAAACTATTCTGAAATATTTGCTTTTGCTGCATGCAAATAAAATTGTTTTGAAAACTTCAACTTAACTAAATTAAAAAATCTGTCCCCCATTTTATTAACCCTGAGAGATTTGAATAGCTAACCAGTTTTTAGCAAACAAAAGGTTTGAAATATTCGCAATAAATCAATTTATCTAATTTAGAAGAGATATAGAAAAATTAATTTCTTTATTAATTTTGAATACACTAAAACTTTGCTTTCAGCGTTCTTCATTGCTTTTTCATCTGAAACAGACTTGAAGCGAACCAAAAATATTAAAAAGAAAATAAGCGATGATTGATACATCGATCCGGAACGGACTTACTTTACGCGAATTAGACGCGTTAGGTCGGTTTGAGTGAAAATGAATTTAACACACTTTTAGTAGAAAAGGGAATTCTTTTCCACCCCTTGTGTGTGCGCCACTGTTAAAACGCAAATACAACTCTGTGCTTCCAACGTCCAATGCCAAAAGACACTCCACATATGTAGTGCATTTAACTGTCGCCCATCAAGTTCTAAGTTGCATGTTCACACATACACACGCGCACGCAGAGCTGGACCCACACGAGCAAACATAAAGATGCAGCAAGATCTGTATATAAGTGCAACTAAGAAAAGGGTTCATAACGTAGCTAACAATAAACAACAACAACAATACAGCGCAATGTACAAACAACGTTGCACTGTAGAGAACGCATTAAAATGCAAGATACAACATTAACAACAGCATTAAACATGGGGCATCTGTGGCACATACCCGCACCGCACCGCACCGCACCGCACCCAGCCACACCATGGACAGAGAGAGCGAGAGCGACACTGACATTGTTGATGCTGTATGTGCTCGTGTGTTGTGCCACGTAGCCGGGAGATGACGCGACGCAGCGACGCGTCGTGCAACTTCAACTTCAACCAAGTAGCAGCGGCAGTTGCGGCAGTTTTGTTCTGTTTTGTTTTGTGTGCACATTATACACAGAGCAATAAAGAAGGGTCATGAACAACGAGGACGCACACACACGCACACACACATGAGAATATGTTGCACAAAGCGTGGCCGCGGCAAAAACAATATGGCCGGCAGGAGAACAAAAAGGAAGCTGGAGGCAGGCAACAAACCAGAAGAGGAAGTAAAAAGCAAAAAAAAAAAACACCAGCAGGAGTAGAGCAGCAGCTGCTCTTTTAGGAGAGTTGGAGTGTTTGTGAGAGCGTGCGAGAGTTTTTGCGAACATGGCAATGTGAGCAGGAGAGCGAGTATTGTTTTGAGTGCAGTTACAAGTTGAGTGCAAGAACATTGAGCTCAAGCAAGATTGGTCTCTTTTAGGAGTTGTTACACTGCACAAAAAATTGGTGTGCAGCTGTAACTAAAATATATAAAATGTGCAAATCTTTTAAATGCATTCTTAATTAAAAATTAGTTTTTAATACATTATGTGTTTTCTTTAATACGTCAAAATTATGATATATAAAAACTTTGTTTTTAATAAGTAAATTAATATAAATATTTACAACAAAATTTAAAACAAGTTTATGTCCGTAAACTTAAGGCCCCGGCAGGTAAGGCTTAATCTTTTAAGCCCGAGCTTCACTCACCACGGCTGGTTTTTTAGATGTCAAACCGATGTTCAAAATTTTTGGTGACATTTCAATAGGGACATCTCAATGGCACGTATCACATCGGTTATTTTTTAATTTAGGTCTTAGATGACGGCTGGACTCAACTTTTGAAAAAAATCTTTAAAAAGAAGTAATTTCATTTCATTCCAATGTATCATGTAAAACACAACAAAGGCCTTCCAGTTTACATATCTCTGGATGGGAGATACAAATTTTGTTAAAATCGGTAGGGGACTTTCAGCAAAATATGATTATATGCAAATCTGTCTTGCCAAGAAGTCTCACTAAAATCAATCTATAAAAAAACTATGCTTACCCAAATCGGTATGCAGACTCATGCAGCATATGCTTAAAATCTCTTCAAAATCTTCTATCTAGCTCGATAGGGTACTGGAAACTGCCCCAGCGATTTTTGAAAACTAATGATGCAGCTCGATGCACATGGCAAAAAAAGAAATTTTTGGCAGAATTTACGGCTTAATTTAAAAAAATATTATTAAATATATTATTAATATTTTTGAACCAATTTTTTTTTAATCTAAGTTGGCAACAGGGCTCCTTAAAAAAAAAATATTTCATTTTTTTTAGCAAACACAGAAAATTAAACCATATTAACCATTAGCAATATAAATAATTCTACATTTTTAATTTGGTTTAATTTTTTGTGTTGAATGTACAATTTTTAATAAATATACATAATAAACATAGTTTAATGAAAATAATTTAAAAATAATTTGTTGAGCAATATACATATATTTAACTACAAAATAAATCAATTTTTTTCATCGTATAAACAAGAAGTAAATATTCTTTTAAATATTGTAAAAATTTATTATAAATTTTTCCATCTTTTGACAAAAAAAAATTTTTTTTCATTTTTTTAAAAAAACATTAAAAAATATTTGTTTTATTTTTTTTTAACATTGTTGCACCAAATCGATTTAAAAAAAAATTACAACTTAGATTAAAAAAAAAATTGGTTCAAAAATATTCAGTAGTTTAGTCCCAATTAAATAAAAACGAAAAACACGTTTTTTTAAATTAAGCCGTAACGCGTTAAGTTTAAAAAGTACAATTTTGCCAGAAATTTTATTTATTGCCATATGCATTGAACTGTATCATTAGTTTTCAAAAATCGCTGGGGGCAGTTTCCAGTACCTTATCCAGCTAGATCCTTTGGCAAGTTCGGGGTATATCATAGTGAAGATGTACCGTCCCACTTGTTTTTCTCATTTTTTAAATTTTTTTTCTATATCCTAAAAAGTTTGTCTCATATTTTTGACTACTGAACTATACCAATACAATACTATGCATTATAATCGTACGATAGATAATTAAATATCGATAAGAGTGTTCGAACATTTTTTTTTTTATATTTGGAATATTGTTTATATTTATAAAAAATTACAATGGAATGAGAACAATTATTATGAAAATTTTATTTGCTAATATTATAAAATATTATATGTATAAATAAAATATAATATTTCAGTAAATAAGCCAGCTTTAAGCAAAATTGCTATAAATAAAAAATAAATAATAATAACATTTAAGTGTATACTGTGGGGATCAATGTTTCCTCAATGTCGAAAATTCTCTAAATTGTTTTATATTTTACAAGTTTTTGTAAATAATAAATAAATAGCACTTGTTTGTCAAAACATTCCAAATATTTTTAGACCTAGAAGTAATTTTTTTATTGCGATATCCCATTCTTGAAATTCTAAAAGCAGCCCTTGTAATAATATTCTGCTTATGTATCTTAGCCATAGTAGCTTTTCTTTCTGTGTATAAGCTCGTAGCTCCTTGGGACAGGCCAATCCAGTGCGTGGCATATCAATGATATCCAGGAATGCAATCTGGCTTGACCAGAGCATAAATCAATGTCACGCTGCTGTCCAAGTCCAGCTTGGAGCTCAGCAATTCATTTGTGCACCCGTGCACGTAGCCTTTCTTTCAACAGATATTCAGCAGAAGAAGCGGCTAAAGTAGAGGCTTTGAGCTACGCAGGAAGCAAACTGGAAATAAGCAAATACACTCAGGCGTGTGCCAAAAATCTCTTTTAAAACAATTTAAAACAAAATTTGTAAAAAAAATCTGGCAACAAATAGAAATTCCCATCATAAAAGCTTTGAAGATGTTTCCCAAAGAAAAATGTGTTGAAAATTTTTTATTTTTTAAATTATACAATATATCGATTCATTATTTAAGGATTTCAACCCAACAGCAATCAGTTGGTATATCAGTTACGGAATCTTGCTACCAAAGTTCAATGCAAACAAAATCCATCGATTTACCGGACTTGAATATTTTTGAAGGATATATTTTTCAAGAGATTTCAAATGAGACTAAGGAGAAATTTGCCTAGAGATTTCTGGCACCTTCCTGACTACAGCTACACATGAAGTGGTGTACCTAAAATCTCTTTAAGCGAACTTCGATCCAACGTGTAAAAAATCTTTAAAACAAAAAGCAATTCATGAATATGACAGAAATTCGTTTTCCCATCACAATAGTCTTAGAACGAAGCATTGTATTTTGAAGAGTATCGCAATATAGTAAGGAAAACTTTAAACGGAAGCATTTTTCAAAATGAGTTTATGAAGAAATTCTTCTGGAGATTTCTGGATAAATTTTTCAAAATGAGTAAAAGAAGAAATTCTTCTGGAGATGTCTGTCACACTACTGACAACCGTATTTATTTATAATACGCTCAAAATAAAAATAGTAGCATGCCAAAAATCTCTTTGATGGAAATTTTAACCGGAAAAGTGAAAGACGTTTCTTTTAGAAAGTTGTTTTAAAAAGGAAAATTTTAATTCTCGCCTAATCTGGGCAGCTGACCATGATGTGTTCGATTAAGAAGGGAGCACCGCTAGAACACTGTTTCTTAAAGTTCACTGACAGTATATGCTTAGGTCAATCGCGAATGACCCAAATGGAAGCGTACAAATATTTACCAATTTTTTTTTGGTCAAGAGGCTGAGCTGATTACCCGAGGGCTATTCTGGTTAAATACTTTGCATTTTATAATGATGCAAGCTCTTGAAAAATAGGCTTTTGAAGAGATTTAATATAAAAACTAAGGTCAAGAGATCTCTGGCACATGCCTAACTACTGTGCAGGGAAATGAAAGGAAGGTAAGCAAATAAACTCAGTGGCGTGCCAAAAATCACTTTCCATCATATTTTAACTCAACAGTAATTCTTCAGCCCTTAAAGGGTCTACACAGTTCGAAATATTTCGCACGGGATGACAAAACTTCATATAAAAAAAAAAAATCCCATTTGGGATATCCCATTTGAGACCGAGATAAGAACACGCAAGTGGCGTTGGATCGGCCACGCCCTCAGGAAAGATCGAAGCAGCATTGTCAGGATGTCCCTGGAATGGAACCCTCAAGGAAGTAGAAGAGTGGGAAGACCGAAGGCAACCTGGCAACGTACAATACTTAACGAATTGTCCCTACACAACATCAGCTGGGACACAGCAAAGCAAACTGCGCCTAACAGAGTCCGGTGGAAAGTTCTTGTAGAAGCCCTAAGCTCCCTGGAGGAGTAATAAAAGGAAAAAAAAAATAAAAATTTGCCTTTAAAAAGAAAAAGCAATTCATCACTATTTCAGACATCTTTTTGCGAGCAGTGGAAATTCAATATAAAAATTCTTGAGCAAAAAGCTTTTGTAAAAACGAAGCTCTAGAGATTGTTGGCACATTCCAGGATTTTTAGAAAATTTAACGTTAAACGCGTCTAAGCTTCCTCATAAAATCAATGGATAGGTGACAAAATTAAAAGTGATCACAACCGTCCAGGGATACCACCAATATAAGACATTCCCATTCCCGCTAAGACAGGTATATTTTTGACGAATAAAGAGAAATATTCTTTTAGAGCTCAGCTATCTTTTTGCGAGCGTTTGAAATCCGGTAAAAATGATCTTGTAGAAAGCCTGGAAATGGATTTCACATTAAAAAGACATATCTAGACATATTTTGTGGGCAAATTGAGGGATATATTTTTAAAAGCTCAGACAGACAGCTTTTTGACCATAAAAACTTTTTAAAAAAAGACTTTTAAAAGTATTTCACATCAAAACTTAGATCTAGGGATTTCTGGCACACTTTTGGTTGAGACATAGTATTTTTGAGAAAATTCGTCTAAAAATCGTCAATTAAAGCATTGAAAACCCATAATATTTAAGACAAGACCGTACAGAAATTTCCAGGAATTTATTTTTTAAACGTCAGCCTTTAGAGCTATGGACTTGCCATCATAAAAATTTTCGAACACTGGAAAACTAGAGCAAAGTCGTTAAGTGATTTCCGGCACGCCTCTGACTACTTGAATTTGTCATTATGGCGACCATGTTAAAGGCATGTGCCTTCCATAAGTCAGTTCTAAATGACCCACGTTGTCGATTTTTTTTCTTCTTGAGGCGTTTTTTTTATTATTTTTTTTTTGTAATGCTTGGATAATGACAACGCACTTAAATTCGACTTTCGAAATTGCTACTTCAATTATTTGCCCTGGCAGAGTCAGACCAAAGTGCTGCTGGGTTTGTTATTACCCATTAAACTGACCAAGCCAAAATGACAAAAAAAAAAAAAACTACAGACAGAATTTTAATAAAAAAAAAAACCCCCCACACGAGCTCAAGTCATGATCGACATATATATTGTATATATATAGGTATATATACTACTACATGTAGACAGTTTTTGTAAGGTCTCAAGACAAGAGTTTATGTACTACATTAAGACTTACACTACTTACGCTGAACAAAAACGAAACACAAAATTTGGTATAACACTTGCTGCCAGTGGCGGCTGCAGTAGGGGTTCCTAGGGGTCCAACGAACATGCACTGAAATATGCGAGCTTCTTAACTATTTCGAACATCTCAACACGAGGATTGCATTTTTAGTCGTTGACCCAATAATGAAAAAGCAACTATTTTTGGAGATGACTAAACCCATTAACGATGGATACCCCTAAATGAGCTTTTTAAATTCTTCAGCACAAGGAGGTACATATATCCTTACGATCCATTAATTATTCATTATTCGTGATACCTCGGCTGTGGGTTTCATTACTTAGGCAGCCGGTTTCTGACCCAGACCACCCGTAGATCGTAGGGTCCAGGCCAACAGAAATAGAAAGGCAGTAAAGAGTATGGTGGGGAGCGAAGAAAGATGTAGTTTGTTCGAATAGCTCATATCCTAACTTAACCATGTTGAGGCTTTTAGAAAAAGAGCCAGTTCCACTTTTGGGCTGATTTCCCAGAAAGCCCACGTCTTTGAACAAAGACTTTTCTGGATTCTGGTTGCATTTGCTACGAAGTGCAGGGAAGTCACCTAGCTGGTCTTGGTTTTCCTTATTTCTGTAGGTATATCCATACGATCCATTAATTGAACTGATTATGGCTTTTATACATAGATCTTTATTAATTATTCGTGATATCTCGGCTGTGGGTTTGGTTAATAAGGCAGCTAGGTTCTGACCCATATCACCCGTAGATCGTAGTGTCCAGGCCAACTGATACAGAAAGAAAGTAAAGAGTATGGTGGGGAGCTAAGGAATTTGGTTGGAATAGCTCGTATCGTAACTTAACGATGTTAAGGCTTTTAGAAAAGAGCTGGGTCCACTTTTAGGCAGATTTACCTGACAGCCCAGGTCTATGAACAAAAGCTTTCCCAGATAATGGTTGCATTTTCTACGAAGTTATATCCATACGATCCATTAATTGAATTGATTATAGCTTTTATACATAGATCTATTATTCATTATTCGAGATTTTTCGTCTGTGTGTTTGGTTAATAAGGTAGCACGGCTCTGACCAGATCACCCGTAGACCGTAGGGTCTCATATCCTAGCTCATATCCTAGATAAGCCACTTTGAGGATTCTAGAAAAAGACGTAGGTCCACTTTTAGGCAGTTTTACGTGACAGCCCTGGTTTTTGAACAAAGACTTTTCTAGATCCTGGTTGCATTTTCTGTAAATTGAAAGACAGTCCCCTAGCAGTTGTTGGATGCTACCTAGCTCGTTCTTATCTCTGCAGCTACAACAGAAGTCCTGATGGGCAAAGTGCATCCTCTCGGCCATCCTCTATGCTGAAGTTCCACGTTACAGCTCCTATCGTTATCCCGAACTGGTGCTTGCGGAAGCGCAGGAGTTTTAATGTTTGCTTTGGGTTGCACCGTGGCCAGAGTACGCTTCTACTCGGAGCATATGGCGGAAACAAAAGCTTTTCAACAACTTCTTTCATCGGATATACATATATCGGATTTCGTTCCAGGTGACATTGGAACGACTTCCATGCTGTCCCCACAAAATTGCCTTAATCTTATGGTATGTCACTTAACACATCTCTCTATATCAGTTCTCAAGAATTACACAATTATTTTGATCCAACAAGGGTTTTGGGACAAACTTTACGAAGTTTATCCTGCAATTATTGTTCCAATTTTTTACGCTGGTTAAGCATGGTGTTTCATAGCCATAAGTCAAACATCCAGCTCTTTGAAGAAAGTGACAAATCAGACCTGGTCACACTTAAAATTCTTAAGGCTAGAATTAAGTTTCTTACTTAAGGGTTTTTATTTCATTATTTAAGACTTTTAATATTATTTTTAGAAATTTTAACTGAAGAATTTATTTGCTTATTTAAGACAATTCATTTAATTTAGGAATTTTTGATCTTGTTGCAAGTTTGATTTTTCTTTTCAAGCATGGTGTTTTATAGCCATAGGTCAAAAATTAAGATCTTTAATAAAAGTGACAAATCAGACCTGGTCACACTTAAAATTCTTAAAGCTAGAATTAAGTTTCTTTTTTAAGGGTTTTTATTTCATTATTTAAGACTTTTAATATTATTTTTAGAAATTTTAACTGAAGAATTTATTTGCTTATTTAAGAGTATGCATTTAATTTTGGAATTTTTGATCTTGTTGCAAGTTTGATTTTTCTTTTCAAGCATGGATTTTCATAGCCATAAGTCAAAAATTAAGATGGTCACACTTAAAATTTTTAAGGCTTGAATTAACTTTCTAAAATAAGGGATTTTATTTCCTTTTTTAAGACTTTTAATATTGTTTTTAGAATTTTTAACTGAAGATTTTATTTCCTTATTTAAGACTATTCATTTAATTTAGGGATTTTTGTTCTTGTTGCAAGTTTGATTTTTCCTTTCAAGCATGGTTTTTCATAGCCATAAGTCAAAAATTAAGATCTTTAATAAAAGTGACAAATCAGACCTGGTCACACTTAAAATTTTTAACGCTAGAATTAAGTTTCTAACTTAAGGGTTTCCATTTCCTTTTTTAAGACTTTTAATATTATTTTTAGAAATTTTAACTGAAGATTTTATTTCCTTATTTAAGACTATTCATTTAATTTAAGAATTTTTGGTCTTGTTGCAAGTTTAATTTTTCTTTTCAAGCATGGTGTTTCATAGCCATAGGTCAAAAATTAAGATCTTTAATAAAAGTGACAAAGCAGACCTGGTCACACTTAAAATTTTTAAGGCTAGAATGAAGTTTCTTACTTAAAGGTTTTCATTTCCTTTTTTAAGACTTTTAATATTATTTTTAGAAATTTTAATTAAAGATTTTATTTCCTTATTTAAGACTTTTCATTTAATTTAAGAATTTTCAGATTTATTCAAGTCAAAAACACATTTCTTCAAGTGAAGCTTATGCCACTTTCGTCCCTACTTGGTACCAATTTTCTATTCAAAAACCTCAAATAGAAACTAAGTTTTACATCACTGCTGTGTTTATTTATATTCCAGAAATCACAGTGTTTTGGTAAAAATTTTTGAGTACCCCTCAAAATATTTTTCTGTATCCGCCACTGTCTGCTGCTTATAACTGTAATTGGAGCGCTCTCATATTAAATTGCAGTATATTGCACTGATTGACAGTGTTACTGACTGTCTGACTGAGCGACTGAGGGACTGAGGCATTGAGAGATTGGTATTGAGTGCCCTGCTGACAAACTGCACCGCACACACGCTACTTGGCTATAAGGCTGTCGGCTAGATCTTTTGGATATCGTATCTCACGGCTGATCTAGTTGTTTGGGGTTTTGAGCTGGTGTCAAGTAACTTGCTGAATGAACTGTATCTTGGTAGTTGACTTAAGCCTGACTTGACTTTAGATGACTAATTAAATGTGAGCAGACTGAAAAAATTGCATGATAAGGCCATTAAATATGTATACCAAATATTTTTTTTCAAAACTTATTACACAGCTAAGTTTAGCTTAGATTAACTAAAAGGCTTAAGCGTAATATTTAAGAGACTAATGAGCTATAAGGTTGCTGTAGTAAGCTCGCGTCTTGCGCTTACGCTGCAGTCTTGAGTTTTGACTCCAAGAGCGCGCTCTCTTCTTATCTTATCTTTTGCTTATCTATTGCACTATTTCTTACTAATATTACCGCTATTTTTACATGATATTTTCTTTTGATCTCGTTTGTTTACTCAAAACGCAGCTTAAATAAGCTTAAAAAGGCACGCACGTTTTTAGACAAAAATTTTCTAGGTTATTCCTTTTAAAATTTGGCAGAAAAATTTTAAATAATATTTAATAGGAATACAATTTTAAAAGTTAATTTTTTATTTTAAGGAATTGAGAGTCTAGTTAGGCTTTTTGAGCTTGCACAAAAATTTAAGTTTATTATTTATTTTTTATTTATAAATAGCTTCTATATTACTTTATATAAGAAATGTAAAAAGACAGTGGAAACCTTCAAAAAAAATTAAATTTTTTATACAATATGAAAAATCTATAATAATATATCATCCAAAAGCGTAATACTTATGGGAGATGACAATACTTAGCCTTTTTCTAATTTGATCCAAAGCAAATTTATATGTTTTTGAGGTCCCGAAAAAATTAGTAATTATTTCGTTATAGCAAATTTGGGATTCCGAATGTAATTCTGATTGCTTGAAATTTTATCCAAAATCGTAACTTTTGCAAATTTTTTTAATTTGTTTAAAAGGTTCCCAAAAAAAAACTTACAAAAAAAAAATATCGCCAAGGACAGTTCACATTTTTTAGCCAAAATAGTTTGAGTCTCCACGCAAAAAAAATTCGGTTCGGATATTTTTAATATTTATTGATTTTCGTAATAGGAATCCTTATTAACATTATTATTAGCATAAAATTATCAGAAATAACTATCTTTTATTTCGATAAAGCAAGATTGGAACTTCGAATGTTATTTTTAAAAATAATTTTTTTATTTATTATTTTTTACACTTTTAATCCCATTAACTTTGATATGCAAAGCTCAAAAACTTCTTAAGAAATTACGAATGAATTTTGATTAATTTCTAGATTATTTTTGTGCTTAAAAAATTAATTTTTTATTTATATTATTTTTATTATTCTTATTTTAATTTTATTATGATTATTATTGTTTATTGTTAATATTTCCATTTGGTAAAAAAAATCGATATACAATTTTGTTATATGAATTTTTTATTTATTTTTTATTTAATCTATGACAAGCAAAGCCCAATAACTTTGTAAGAAATGCTAAGTGAATTTTGTTTAATTTCTAGTTTATTTTTATACTTAAAAAATTATTAAAAAAATGTACCCATTTGGCTAAAAAAAAATATTTTTTTAATTGAATTTTTTTATTGTATTTTTAGATTAAATTGTATTATACTATTTTTTTTGATTGCTTGTATATTTCTTTTGACAATTTTAGATAATATAAATAATTCTTAATTTTGTGTGTTTAGAAATAATGTAAAAACAAAAATCCTAAAATATTATTTATCATCATTTTTTTTTATTAATTTGGAGAAATAACTACTATTTTATTTTTTTATTATTATTTTTAAGTAAATATTAATTTGTACAATTCTGAGCAAAATAAAAAATTTTGCCTTAAGGCCCATACAAATTTCGAAAAATTTCACACGGAATGACAAAACTTCATATAAAAAAGAAATCTCATTTGGGATATCCCATTTGGGATTTTTTTTTATATGAAGTTTTGTCATTCCGTGCGAAAATTTTCGAACTGCATATGGGCCTTTAAGGTTAAAAATATTATTTATTAAATAACTTTTACTATTTATATTATTTAAAGTAATAAAGCTGGATTCACATAATATAAAGATCTACTTGTTAATAAATTTTCTTTGGAATGATTTCTTATATAATGCTATCGTATGTATGAAAATGTATATATCTTTATATAGGTGCGACATATCATATATCTCCAAAAGATAGACTTTTAGCTTAAGTAAACTTTGCACACTGTTTGGAAAATAGAAAAAAAAAAAATAGTTGCAAAAGTATTTCATTTTAAAAGTACTAATTTTAATTTTAAAAAAATTTATAAAGGTTTATAAATTAACATTTTTTTAAAGATTAATTTTTATAAATTGTATAGTAAATTAATTGATCAATAATAATATTAAAACAAAAATCTTTAAATTCATACAAGCCCACAAATTTTTGGCAGTTTGCAAAAAATTATCTCTAAGCAACTTTTTATAAGTTAAAAAATATGAAAAAAAAAAAGGCGCAGTTCGAAAAATTGGTTTTAAACCCTAAAAAAATGTTGAAACTGTACAAGGAACGAAGTTTCTTGCTCTTATTTTTTTCCGTAGCACAATTTGCCAAAATGAGACAGAGTCCGATTTAAAAAGCTGAGAGAAATTATTTTGAAAAGCTTCACCTGCATGCATGCAAAGACCTCGATTATACCCAAGGTATACTTATTTAAGGTAGCATACTCCCGCCGAAGGCTCTCAGCGAATGTTACCAATTTTTAGTTTCGTTGCGACTGTGCGTGAGAAGGGTTGTTTTCACGCATATTATTTTAATATGTTTGCGTTCTCTCTCTCTCGCTTTTTCTTGCTCTCTGTAAAATTGGTGACGACGCCGGCAGCATTACTCTACCTTAAATAAGTATACCTTGGATTATACCTACAAAATTAAAGCTCAGCTACAGGAGCGGATTCTAAGTTCGTAAACTGAAAGAGAAATGTGAACTTAGATATGAAGAAAAACTCAAAGCAAATAAAAATTGATCTCGAGATTTCATTTCGTTAAGTGATGATTTTTACATCATATTAATCTACCTAGCAAAAGATTCGTTAAGCAACTTCGCTCGAAAAACTTTAAAACCACGCGTTTTTTGTAAGTTTTAAAAGTTTTGCACCATAAATAATGTAGAATTATCTCTTCCATTTGAAATATAATTACCCGTATATTAACGCTTAAAAACTTAGCTGAAACGAGGTTTTGTTTATTATCTATTAAAATTAATTACATTTAAGTCGTTTTAAAACTTTAGCATAAAAAAAATTTAAATTTATAAAATACATAGTGTATGCCAAGGTCGACTTGACTCAACAACTTTTTTCTTTTACCGCACTTTTATAAAAGTTTAAAAAAGAAACCGAAAAAGACAAAAACAAAAACAAAAAACCAAACCTTTCAAAATGTGTGCTGCGTGTTAAATTAGACACATAAGAAAAGCAGTACATAATGAAATTCGAAACATTAAGAAAATAACAAACAAAAAAAAAAATGTACTTAAAGCAACTACAAGAAAGCAAAAAGAAGTCAAGTAATCAAAAATGTAACCAAAGAACAAAAGCGAAAATTAAAAAGTCTGAGCCCGAAACCAAAATTCAAACGAAATTGTGAAGCTTCAATTAAAAGCGTGATTCTTACGTCCGGTCCCCGGTTTCGGGTTAACAACAACTAATCATCAGCCCATTGAAAAGTGAGTTCGAAATAGTTAATTGCATCAAATAGCCCATTAATAAAAGGGCATTGTTTCAAAAGTTTGTGTAATATTATTGTGAATTACGAAATATTTGCGCCATAAACGAAATCACTAAAAATCTCTACCGTTTTCAGCTTAGTCATCCCAGATATTCCAGAAAGCTTAATCATAGTTGCTTGTATAACAATTATCATCACATTTGTGCAAATTGAATCATTATACCCTGTACCGTATGGTACAAAGGATATATTGTGTTTGTGCAAGCCGAAAATGTATGTACGTTAGTACAGAAGGAGAAGTCGGAGACCCCCCAAAGTTACCTAAAGTATGATCAGAGTGACTAGAGAAGTCGATATACCCATGTCCGTCTGTCCGTCTGTCCGTATGAACGCCTAGATCTCAGAGATGGTAAGAGCTAGAGCAACCAAACTTTCAGATAAGATCCCTTATTAATCCATAGGAGACAAGTTTATTTTATTTTTTTGATATCGGGACTACATTATATAGCTCCCATAGGGGTGTTTCAGAGGACCTCGAAAAAAAAGCAAAAGTTTTAGATGGATAATTCGTTTGCTTATGAAGATATCATAACCAAATTTGGCAATCGGAAGTTTTTTAGAAACCCCCAGCACTGTACCAAATTTTATCAAAATCGGTTGACTATATCATATAGGTCCCATAGGATCGATCGGTCGAAAACTTGTTTTTTGTACAAAATTCGTTGTGTTTCGTTTGTTTGTGAAGATATTGTAACCAAATTTGGCAATAAGAAGTTTTTTAGAGTCCCCAAGCACTGTACCAAATTAAATCAAAATCGGTTGACTATATCATATAGCTCCTATAGGACCAATCGGTCAAAAAATCTTTTTTTGTACAAAATTCGTTGCGTTTCGTTTGTTTGTGAAGATATTGTAACCAAATTTGGCATTCAGAAGTTTTTTAGAGATCTTCAACTCTGTACCAAATTTGATCAAAATCGGTTGACTGTATCATATAGCTCCCATAGGGCCTATCGGTCGAAAAAAGGTTTTTGATTAAAAATTCGTCTGTTTTTGGTTGTTTATGAAGGTATCATAATCTAATTTGGCAATCAAATGTCTTTTGGTGTTCTTAAGCAATTTACCGGATTTGATTGCAAGCAGTGGTACAGGGTATCCCAAAGTCGTCCGCGCCCGACTTTAACGTACGCCATCTTTTTTGTTTGTAACAGTCAAATAAACTACCAAAAACTGCAAATACTATTAAAATTATATAGTTTAACTTAGTAGCCTAAAACGCGTGAAGATTTCTGGTTACAGCAGTCCACGAAATTTCTAATAGAACTAATACGTGAATTTTTAATTTGTTTGCATATACACTGATAAAAAGTAAAATCTTTAACTAAGATTTTTTTGATTTTAATTCTTAAAATAACACCAAAAAATTTTAAAACAAAGTTCTTCAAATCAGACCAAAAAAACTTGAAATAAGTTTAAAATATTTAATTAAGAAAAAAATATTTATTTTTAAGCAAGACCAAATATTTTAAATCATGACCAAAAATTCGCAAATTTAGACAAAGAGTTCTTCAAACAAGAAAATAAAAAAAAATTTTTTTAAAATAAGAAAACAAACATTCTTAAGTTTACATCAAAAAAAATTAAAATTTTTAAATACATTTTAAAACGCATTTACCTTTATCGTAATAATAAGCTTTCAAAATTTTTATAATCTTACTTCAAGATTGTTTAAAATCTCAAATTAACGTTTTGGTCAAGATTTTAATTTTTTTCCGGCTTATTTCAATCTTTAGCATTATTAACTTTAAGATTATTCGTTCTCAAGAAGTTTTTCAATGCTAGAAATTACAACAATTTGTTGTTAAAATGAGCCAGAAAAATCTTTTAAAGCACATTTTCCTTTATCGTTATAATTTGTCAACTTAAGAGAAGTTTTTAAAAAAAACTTAAAAAAAGTTATTAAAAAGCTTTCAAAATTTGTATAATCTTACTTCAAAATTGTTTAAAATCCGAATTGTGCAAATTTTGGTAACGATTTTAAATTTTTTTCCGGCTTATTTCAATCTTTAGCAATATCAACTTTAAGATCTTTTTGATTCTAGAAATTACAACAATTTGTTGTTAAAATGAGCCAGAAAAATCTTGTTTCAAGATTGCTCAAAGTTCGAAATTAAGATTTTGGTTACGATTTTAGACTTTTTCTCGGCTTATGTTAAGATTCAAGATTCTTATTTTAAGACTTTTTTGGCTTTGAAATAATCATAATTAACTTCTAAATCTACTTTTTTATATACTCTTATTCTTACGAAAAAAATGCAATTTTAAAGCAAAACAATTTTTTAAACATAGGTCTTGGCGTAGCTAATTATTAAAGTTTAAAAATGTTTAAAAAAAAAAAAATTTCAAACTCAAATTTCTGAAGCTGAGTGTAATACGATGGGCGGCAAGCATGATCTATAGAGTATGCCCATGTAAGTAGCATTCCCGAAGAACAGCAAACTTTATTAACTAACTTTTCAGCACGCCTTATATGGTATAATGAATAAAAATTGTATTTATTTATATTATTTTTATTCTACAGGGATAAGTTGTTTTATAGTTCAACAGACTTTAAAAGTGCGCCCAAAAAATTGTACAATTGAGTTTATTGCAATTGCTGCTCCAATTTGTTCTTAACGATCGTTGCGTTTATTAATTAAACAAAAAAAAAGAAAATATATTGCTGGCTTGGCACAAAAGAGCAAACTTCAGCTCAATTGTGCTGCTCACTCACTCAAAGTGCGGAGCATAAAGAGCGCGAGCGCGCGCAAAACACTCAAAAACCAAACCAAACACAAACAAGCATCAAGCGAACGTCGCGCACACGCATGCTATACATGAGAGCACGGCTTGAAATTGTGCTCAAACGCGAGCGTGAGCAAAACGAGCTACGCCAGAGCGGCTCACTCTGCTCGACGCTGCTGCGCTCACAGCTCGAATACAAAACCACTCACCACCATGGCAAAGGCAGCGGGCAACCAACGGGCAACGACAAACCAAGCGGCAGTCGACGGCGACTAGCGTTTGCTTGGTGCTTGGTGCTTGGTGCTTAGTGCTTAGTGCTGCTTGGCTTGTACAAAAGCCATTTCGAACGAAACCGAAGCACATCAGAAGAGCAGCGGCAAAGGCAACGCCGTGCACGGCGAAGTTTCAAATAGCATACAACTTGTATATAAACAAATATATGTATATATAAACTATTTAGATATATATACAACATATATTGGTAGAGTTTGTGCTGATTTAATTATTTTAATTTAATTTTTTTTTTTTTTTTTGCTTTTTTTGGAGTGCGTTTTCTCGCAGTGTGCTGACAAATACAAAGGCACAGACAAAGATACACAGATACATTTACAACTACAGTGCGCGCTATATATATATACACATACGCATATGTATTGACTGCGTCGGTTTTTGTTTTTAGTTGCGCGTTTTTAGTTTTAGTTGCGCGTGTTTTGTTGCAGCGGCTGCAGCGGTCGCAGCAGCCATAACGAGTATCGCTCGAATTCATTTCACTATAAACGTACTATTTGCCAGTGTTAACAACAATAGCTAAAACGCGCGCGTGTTTTTTTTTTCACAAAAAGAAAAGCAATTTGAATTATATTTGTTTGTCAAGACATTGACAACAAAGGAAACAGCAAACAACAACAACAGCTGCAACCAGGTGAGGCAAACATAAAAACACCCCAAATTCAACAACAACAACAACAAGAAAGAAAAAAAAAACATTTCAGCCCTCAGTCTAAACTGCCAGCTTAAGGCTAAAGCTAAAGCTTGAGTTACAGCTCAAGTCTGCCATTGAACTAACCTTAGAACCTGTTCTAGCTCTGCATTGTATCTTCGAGAGCGATACGTTTTGTCTGTGTGCATGTTTATGTGTATCTGTGTGAGTGAGTACGCGCTGTTTATGCAAATTTTAAAGTCACATTGCACACCTGGCAGCTGATTTGCCGCAGCATCCAACAACAATAACAGCACACAGACACAGACGTCTATCAGGTCAATCGAATCTTGGTAACGCCGAAAACTTTCCGGCCAAGTATTATCAGTCAAACCTTGGTAACGCTAGCCTACAATAGCAGCGGCTTGAGCTTTTAAAATTAAATGAGTTAAGATACTTTACAAAAGCATATCTATCTATACGTTTTAGTTACATTTTCAGTTTGAGCTTTTAAGCTAAAATTTCAGCACAAGATTTGTTTAGCTTATTAGCAAGCTTATAGCAAACGACTTATTAAAATTCGTTTAAAAAACGTTCAAAATACATTTCGAAAATACCCAAAATCAATGTAACTTCTAAGCTACTTCCAAAAAGTCATATAGCAATAATCCACAGCTACTACAAATATTTCAAAAGCTTTCAAAATTCCAACGAAAACTGTATAAAAGCAGCCCCACTTAGGCATCTTAATTAGCAACTAACAATTAGCATATAAGCTGAAAAGCAAGGCTTGATGGCAAGCAAGATACTCAAAAGATTTTATATCTGCAACTACATGCCCAAAATATTACATGTGGCTTTTAAGATAAGCTTGAGCTTTTGGTAGTTAAAAAAAAATGCTTAGCTTTTGACAAAATGCTTGATTAGATACACTCAGAAAAATAAAAGCAAATCTTAGCTCAAGTTTGAATTTGTTCAAAACAAGATTGTTTCAGTGCAGAATTTATAATAATTAACAACAAAATACTCTCAGTCTCAACAAATGAGTACGAAATACTCTCTTTAATGGCTTATTTTTTCATTGAGAGCACTTGCTCCCAAAATCATACTAAATACGCACTTGGCAAACAGCAAACTCTTATTAGTAGCGGAAACGTTTGCTTTTGAGTGCAAAGTTCTCGATTTTTTACTCAGTGTACAGAAAAGCTATATGAGTTATAAGAAATATAGCTTTATTTAAATGGGATAATTATCCTTATAGTCTAGTGTAAATTTGGCAATAAGTGTAACTATATCGATAATTGCATTATAAAATTGATAAATTGGAATCGGCATAGAAATCCACAAAAGATATGATTAGTATATTAGACGCTTTGAAGTAGAATTTTTAAACTTAGTTAACTTTTGGGCTTTACACAAAAAATTCTCAATGTACTTCATGCTTAACTCAGCTTACAGGAACCACGTTCAATATTTTACTTTAAAAAGTTTCGTCCAAAATTAAAACAAATTCGGTAAAATTTTACATTATTTATGCAGTGCCTGATACACTCAAGGCTTACGAAAAATTGTAACATGTTAATGGAAAGAAATTTAACCTATCTATATATTTTTTAAACTGAGCTTGATTAAAGGGGTCGAAATATTTCGCACGGAATGACAAAACTTCATATAAAAAAAAAATATCCCAAATGGTATATTTATATATATCGAATATTTCGAACTGCGTATACCCCTTAACAAAAAAAAGTACACTGAGAAAAAAAATCAAGAAGATCGCGCTTAAAAGGCTGCTTTTTGCGCTGAAAATAAATATTTGCTGCCCATGATGCAAATAATTTTATAAGGTATCGCCAAGAAGAGCACGAGTTTGGCAGCGCAGAAAACTGGTTCAATTTTGTAGGGCAGCTATATGAAATAGTGAACCAATTTTGATCAAACTTCGCACAAATGTTAAGGCTAAAACAAAATTTGGTGACAATATTTTAAAAAATCAAAAAAAATTTTCTTACATGTGTTTCATATTAGTCTTGTATGAACTTTGATCAAAATTGCTGCAGTATTTCATATAGCTAGCATACAAAAATTTAAGCTGAGCTCTTTTTTTCAAAGAGACATAAATATGATGCGCATTGCGTCACCTTCTAATTGCTGGATCATATTTGCTACCAAAAGTACACCAAGAGCGATTTTTCTATTATTGCGAGTATGTTGCTTAATTCTAGAGCGTAGACTAAAATTCTTAATTTGAGAATATTTAAAATTATGCTATCAAAAAACATTTTGTACTCATTGTAAGAGCATTATGTCATAATGCTGACATTAAGCGTATTTTTTGTTAGTTTAAGAAAAATAGGGGAAAAAAATTCTTCAAAATACTAGACTGAAAGTATCTTGTTTTGAGCAAAAATTGGCTCGAATTCGGTTCGTTTTGTTATATACTCTGTAACGTCTGACTCGTTTCCTGCTAGTTGTTATAACCAGCGGTGGGCACGATAAATAACGGAGAGAGCCCTACAACAACATCAAGAAAAAAAGTCCTGTTACGGTCCCACAAGCAATTCTCAATTCTCGAATAGGGCCATAAGACCATAAAGTCATAAATAAACTATTCGCGGCGCCATCGATTGCTTGGGCGAGTACACTGAACAAAATTTTGCAACACATTCAAAGACACAGCGAAGTCATATGAGTTTATATGACAATTTTAAATAACCAAAAAAATTACTCGGTTTTACAGTTGCCAAAGTAACTATATTTCTGTTCTCAGTGTACTTGTGCGAAATTTTAGTCAGCGAGGACTAATAAAAAGCCACGTTACGGTCGCCTAGCATCCTCGAGTAGGGCCATAAAACTCGCACATTGTGTGTGTGTTTTTTTTTGTAAATTCTCGTGTGCGTCACTTTCAAGACATAACGGAAAGAGCACTCGGAGCAAAAAGAGCCAAGGCGTGCCCACCGCTGGTTATAACCATTATTTTTTTATATTCTGTAAACCTTTAAGTACAGTGTATCAAAAGCTATAAACAAAGCGCACAGATTATGAAAACAAATAAGATCCATCCCACTAAAATGTTGACTTGGCAAGTCTGGTTTTTGTCATAAGATAAGTTGGGTTTACATTACTGCGGTTTTGGATCATTTGAAGGTTACGCTGAGCGCCAATTTCATGAGCTTGCAAAAAAAAAAAATATACAAAATTGAGCAGCCCCAGCACGCTTAGACTCAGACCCTGATCATATCTCACTAGCACACTTTTTTTTTAAGGTTCTTAAGCATATTTTGTTGTACTTTTGGCTTAGATTCTCTAAAGATTACTAACGTATGAGACGCCTTTTGAGTAACCGACGCAATTCGAGTGGCCCGTAAAGTTTCCTACGGAAATGCTCAATTGACAACGCACAAATACGACGCATTGTGTATTATGTGTTGTTCCACAATAAGAAGAGACTGTTACCATGTCTGTTGTACGATTATGCGATTATGTGCACGACATGGATATTGTTATGGTGTTCCATAAAATTGTAGAGATACAGTAGCTGGATAAGCAGCAAGTAGAGCATCCCAGTTGGATGACAGGCAGCTTGTGTGCTGATGTCAGCATATAAGTTTATTGGATTGTAGCAAGCTGTAACTCCTGATCATTATAGTAACATATTACATTGGAAACATCTGAGTACTGGCAATAGACATCTTAATTTGCTATAATTTCTTGAAAAGCTTTTAAGCTAGCAGTTCCTTAAGATCTGCAAAGATGAACAGACATTACTTCTGTAGCTTTTTTTTTCTTATTAAGGATTACGCTTATTTTGGTATAGTAATCGTAAGTTCTCCACGCCTTTATGCGCCTATTAGTAAGTTGCATAAAATACCTAGTAATCAAAATGAAAAGCCTAACAACATTTCAACCAGCAGCTCCCATGATGCAAAGAATTCTACAAGGTGATGCAAAGAAGTGCAGAAAACTGGTTCACTTTTGTATGGTAGCTATATGAAATAGTGAACCAATTTTAATCAAACTTTATACAAGTGTTACGACTAAAACAAAATTCAACTGACATAAATTTGCTCACGATATTTTAAAAAATTAAAAAAATTACTAACATGTATTTATATGCTTCATGTAGGCTTTATATTTGTATAAAGCTTGATTAAAATTGGTAAAATATTTCATATAGCACCCATACAAAAATTTAAGCTGTGCTATAGCGTAATCTTCTTATTATTGGATCATGAGCAGCTCCCTTTTCTAGTGGCTACCAACATTTTTACTAGCATTCCAAATAGGAATTATGCTTGATCAAGTGGCGTGTAAACTAAACCATAGAAATGGAGCTTTTTGTGGTTCAGCTTTGGTTCATCTTAAAACGAATTGTCTATTTGTTTTCCAAATTTTGGCAAAAATTTAATATACCTTTTTGCTGCAAAACATAAGGCCCAGCAAGTTGAAGCAGCTGCACTTAACCCATTTGTTTGACACTCAATCCCTTTGCAACTGCGTAGGGATGTTGTACTGGCTGTCAACTAAACTACCCAAGTTACCACAATTTGCCTAATGAAACTTATGCACGTCAACAACTTCCGCTTTTGGTTGCAAGCCAGACTCCGTTCCTGCCGCAGCCCCTGTCGCTGCATCTGTCCAACGTTCAGAACAATGAACAATCGAATGGACAATTAGACGGGGCATACTACACCTGGCCAGCTGCTTATATGCCACAGAAAGCCACAAAAACAACAACAATAATAATAACAACCACAGACTGCATAATTAACCAATTTAGCTGTTCTATCGCTCGTGACGTCACTGCTGTGAGATGTTACAGAGCGCTGTGGGGGTTGGAGTTGCCATAGCTAAAAATTTACTCAAATGCATTCTCATGTAGTACGAGTTGTATCTATGTTAAGGTTAAACATTAAAATTAAAAGCTTTTGCTGTGATATTTGAAATATTTTAATTGCGCACACAAGTTAATTAACATTAACAGAGATATAAACATTCATAGAAACAAATCTGGCTGCACATACATAAATATTTACTATAATATTCTAAAAAGCGATCAAGTTTGCAATAAACATATGATAAAATTTACAAAGCTTGGAATTATAATTACATAACTCCAACAGCAGGTTAGAAATCCAAATACAATGTAACTAGCCTTTTATACACTCTAGCTTAAGCTAAGGGCTATATTAAGTCTGTGAAGATATATGTGACGTAGAGAAGCATATGAGGGAAAACGCCCAAATTACCTGCCATTTGGTCATGTCTGTATAAGATCTAGATCTTGAAGTTTATAAAAACTGCGCTAAGCAAACTTGAGATTTGGACTTCTTATGTTTGCAGGCAGATCATTAAATTCGTGCCTGTTCTAGATATCGGTTACTCAACAATGCTTTGTATAGCCGATATGTATGCACATAAAAAATAACCTTCTAAAAATCCCGATACAGGGCATCTCAAAGTCGACCACGCTCGACTTAAACATCTACCATATTTCTATACAAAGAGTATATTAAGTTTGTGCAAGCCGAAAATGTATGTAACATACAGAAGGAAACGTCGGAGACCCCCCAAAGTTACCTAAAGTATGATCAGGGTGACAAGAGAAGTCGATATACCCATGTCCGTCTGTCTGTCTGTCCGTATGAACACCTAGATGTCAGAGATAGTAAGAGCTAGAGCAACCAACCTTTCAGATGAGGTCCCTTATTATTCCATAGGAGACAAGTTTATTTAATTTTGTTGATATCGAGGTTACATTATATAGCTCCCATAGGGTTGTTTCAGAGGACCTCAAAAAAAACCCAAAAAATTTGGCATTCGGAAGTTTTTTAGAGATCTTCAACACTTTACCAAATTTTATCAAAATCGGTTGACTATATTATATAGCTCCCATAGGACCAATCGGCCAAAATATCGTTTGTTTATAAAGATATCGTAACCAAATTTGGCGCTCGGAAGTTTTTTATAGGTCCCAAGTACTGTAGAAAATTTGATCAAAATCGGATGACTTTTTAAATTTTGATGATAGTTTTCATTATGCTAGATTGACAGCCCTGGTCACGTGACGACGGCCGATTTTGTTTTTTTTTCTGAATAATGCCCAATTTTTGATGTTTGCCTTTATCTTTTAGCGTCAAAAACGATTTCCATAATATTGAATTATTCAATAAAAGACTAATCTCAGAATATTGTGGCATAGAAGATTAGATTATAAGGTAGTCATATATAATAAAATCCAACGATGGATTTTAGACTCTCTATTTTGTCGTCTAGAGTTTTATTATGTTTCTTCATTTTTGATCTCAGAGAACTTTGTTTTGGATTAGTTTATCGAACTTTGTTTTTAGTCAAATACAAATTTATCAGCTCCTCTGAAAATCTTGTTTCTTCTGTATTTAAAAGTAACAATAAAGATATTGCTATTAGAGCCCAAAAAACATAAACAAATATGATACAGTCTGGGCAAGACGAAAATTCTGGCCTGAATTTTCACTCCTTATATAATTGTCTTTTAAACTTCGATATATCGATACATCGATGTTTCCAATGAAAACATCGAACATAGCTTAGTATTTTTAAAATTCTTTCTAATGATATATTATACTAGTTTACAAATTAACGAATAACTGAAAAAAGTTTCCAAAAACATGTTTTTCGCAAAAATCTCGAAAACGGTGGTTAAGAAAAAAAAAGGTTGTCATTTTTGTGTTTCTCGACCCAAAATAACCATAAAAAACACGTTTTTACGAAGGTTAATTTTTGTGTAAACTATTGTTATTTATCTTAGGTGTGTCCAAAGCTTTGACAAAAATATAAGACCACTTAAGAAACACACATCGGTATTTTACTATAACCACCTCGTATTTTATCAGCCACCGTGTAATCGTTTATTCAAAGGCGGCAAAAAATCAACTGCCCCAATGAACCACCATAGATGTCTAAGTCAAGGTTATACAAAATTTTAAAAATTCCAAAATTAGCTAGAATTTTTTTTTTGAACTGTATCACCCCCATTTAAGTGTCCCCCAAAATACAAATTGTTACTAAATACCGGCAAACCGCATATACCTCACACTGAGGCATATAAATGGCAATTTATGAGCAAAAAAATAAAAAATAAAAATCTGGGGTAATTTGAAAAATGTCACAACGTCAAATGCGCTTTAAATGCACAAAATTCGCATTTGAACGTGTCAAAAAGTTTGAAGAGCAGTGACGCAAAGCAGTGTGGCAGAGGGGGTGAAGACAAAGAAAAGGGAAATGAAGTAAAGGCTAGAGAAGGGCGAAGTGCGACGCGACAAGGCTGACAATGACGCCGACAGCGATGCAGTCCATGGCCTTGGCAGTGAAAAGTATCCGTGTGAGTATCTGTATCTGTGTGTGTTGTGTGTATGTTTGTGCTTGTATCTTTGTGTCCATGTGTGGATTGGTGTTGACTAGGCGTCCATTGTTTGTAACTGAGCCGAAAACAACTTGTTGTTGTTGTGGCAGTCTCGTTTGTTGTTGCCTTGCAAGCGTCAGCGAAGCGTGTGGGGCTCTTTATAGATACAACATGATGCACATGTGTCTCTGTATGTCTGTGTATGTTAGGGGGTCTTTTTTGAGGCTACTCGAAGGGAACACATTAAAAAATATATTAACACTACGAGGAAATATTTTTTGTTATCAAGCCATTTCAGAGAAATGTTTGTTTATAGCACCCAATTAAAAAATGTTTCTCTTTATATCAAATTACTTAGAACAAATGTATATGGGCAAAAATGCATCAAGCGGGTTAGGATTGATTTCTTCTGATGTTAAGGGAAATTCTTCTGAACATGAATATCATGAGACGCTTTCATGAAATTTATTGCAACTTTTGAAATTTTTCATAAAATGACAAAACTAAGTAACATAGAAGGTCAAGCAATGCGCAGGTGCGTTATTCGTGTCTCTGATATAGAGAGCACTGGTTCAATTTTTGTATGGTAGCTATATGAAATAGTGAACCAATTTAGAGCAAACTTAGCATAAATGTTTAGACTAATATAAAATAAATGAAAAAAAAAATAATTTTCTTAAAAAAAAAAATATTTTTTTTATTTTTATTTTATTTTTTATAATATTGCGACCAAATTTATGTCAGTTGTATTTTGTTTAAGACTTAACATTTGTGTAAAGTTTGATCATAATTGGTCCACTATTTCATATAGCTGCCATACAAAAGTGAACCAGTTTTCTGTGCAACCATACTCGCGCACCTTGTAAAATTCATTGCAACATAGCAAGTTTAAGGTAATTTATTATCTTTCTATTCCGAGGATCTTGCACTTTTACTGTAAAATATGATGGTCAGTGGAGACGTAGCAGTTATTAATTTCCTTAAGGTACTGTATAGAAAAATATGCTTCATCTTGTAAACGAATAAAATTATTATTTGAATAACTTTAAAAGATAAATTTTTAAATTAAAAAATTCTTTAATAATTTTTTCTTTAATTTTTAATTCCAAGAAAAGCGGATCATAAATTTCTTTAGAAAAAGTTTGCCCATATAGCTACTGAGACTTCAATTCTTTTCAAAAAATCTTCAAAGCAGCTTTTGGTAGCCTTGTGCCTTGTGGCATAAAAAATTCAAAAAAAAAGAAATTTGGGCACACTCCTCTGCAGCATCTCTTGGACTACAAAGACTGTAAGATATTCACTTTTTATTGATTTTCCTAAGATACAGTCTTAAAAAAAATATTGCTTATTTATAATAAATAAAAAGTAGTTTTTATTTAACTAGTTTAATAAACGTAAATACTACGTGAGGCCCAAAAATTTAATCTTATAATCTTTAGTTGAAAGCAAATACGCTTAGACTTAAAACATCTGTTCAAAGATTCTTAAAATGTCTAGCAACATACAATACAAAGACAACAAACATCTGCTCAAACAATATATGTGTTTAATTCTTAAACCCACAAATAGATCTTCATTTTATAAGAAGAAAAGAATTCAAAGAATTGCAGTTGGGGTAAGCAGTTGGGGTAAGCAAAGATTTCAAAAACAGATTTGCAAAGAGCAACGTATAAAACAAAGAACCCGAAGAGTCATTTAAAATTACAATTTTTTTTTTTTTTTTAATTTCTATGAGAATCTTTGTAAAACTTCAACCTTGGCCAATATGAATAGATCATCAATTTGCATGACATATCGTAAACTAGTATGTAATTTTATTTCAATTGTATAGCAATTTTCACTAAATATATGCGAAATTTGAATGCAAACACAATATCGGCGAGTTAAAGGTGACAAATGACATAAACAATTTGCAATTTGCAAATATTTTCTTATCATACATACGATGCGAGACATGCCCAGTGAAATATATTGCAACTTGAGTGTTACTTAAGAGATAACTTTTAAAATTGTGTAAAACATAATTTTTTTTTTCTAAGTCGGTGATTAATTGTTATTTTTTTTTAGTGGTTATTATCTACTCTAAGTTGATGACTTTTGCTACCTTAATAAAAAGTAGACACTTAACAGTTAAAACGAATTGAAATCTCCAATTCTTATATTCATCAGAACTCAGATATGTACTTGCTCCAGCAAACTTTATGCGATTTGATGTCAAGACCAACAATACCTTTAAGTCCAGAACCATAATTTCGTGAGATAATAATTATTTTCGCTTAAATTCGTAAATTTAAAAAAAAAAAAAAACTACGAGCAGATAAAAATAATCAGTGATGTGCCAGAAATCTCTTTAAACAAAATATTCTGTCGTAATCGAAATAAATTTTGTGCATTTTTGCGTGCTCTCAATTTCGCAATTTTTGCTGTTGCCATCTACTCATATTTCCCTTACTCTTTGTTATCACATCTCATCTTTTCTTCTAGACATGAACCATGTGAACGTATCGCAAAAATTCATTTTAAGTTATGCATGCTATTTTTTGGCTTGATTTAGAAAAAAAATAATTAAAAATACTTATTAATAAATATCTAACTTGAAATAGATAGAATCTTAGAATATAGAATAATATTTAAAAAATTATTTCAGTTTAAAAGGTGAACCTATTTTGCCAAATCGTTTTAAATTCTCTTGCAACAAAGTAGTCGGATTCAAAACACATTAACATTTTTTTTTGGTGAAATTAGGATCAGCATACACTCCCCGAAATTCAATTAAGAACACCTGTTTTTATTTAAAAATATTATCCTATTTTTCTGGAAGATAATGCTCCGATCCACGTCTCAACGGCCAGTTGTGGTTGGTTCTAGAGCAAAAACATCGATAGCCGAATTTGAAACCCATTGAGAACATGTGTTGGAACCTGTCCCGTCATGTCTTCGCTGGCGGACCCAAATTTCAGATGGTGCAGGAGCTGCTCAGGACAGTTACCGAAGAATGGGCTCAAATCCCACTATCAGATTTTCAGAAGGTGGTTCCTTCGATCCCAACCCGAATTTTCGAGGGTATAAATAATTCGGGAGCCTGGACACACTATTAACTTAGTATTTTTCCCTTCTATTTTTACAAAACATTGATTTTTTGGTCCTTTTTAGAAAGTGTTCTTAATTGAATTTTGCAGTATAAATTTAATTTTTTTATACTATTTGAAGTTTCAAGCCTTTTTTTTGCTTATTTTGATCATTTTTTAGTTGAATCGGAATTAAGTAACGCTAAAAATATTTTTTGAGTCAGAAATGCTTTTTAAATAACTCAAAACTTAATATTTTTAAATAAAAACAGGTGTTCTTAATTGAATTTCGGGGAGTGTATAGTATGTAGATTCAAAATGAATCCAATCAAAATTGTCGGATTCGTTTTTTGGAGCACGGCCAAATAATTTTGTATTTAAATTCCTGAAAATTAGATAAATCTACAAACAAACAAAAAAATTCAGTGTTGTGCCGGAAATCGCTTTTAACACAATTTTAACACTAAAAAATGTTGTTCGATCGTTAAGACTCTTTTGGGCAAGCTTTTGAGCTTTAGAGTTTTAAAGATTTATTCAACAGAAAATTCTGGCAAAACCGTCTAAAGATTTATATTCGGATTCGTTTTGCGGAGCACGGGCGCATAATTTTTTTTTTTAAATTACTTAAAATTAGAAAAACATCTATGAAGTGGCAAAAAAAATCAATGTGCTTAAAATCTCTTTTAACTAAATTTTAACACCAAAAAATTTTGTTCGATCGTTAAGACTCTTTTGGGCAAGCTTTAAAGCTTTAAAGAATAATTCAAATAATAATTTGGGCAAAACCGTCTAAAGATTTCTATTGGAATTCATTTTCCGGAGCACTACCGAATAATTTAATAATAATAATCTTACATTCCTAAAATTAAGAATACATCTACGAACAGAAAAAACTATTCAGTGTTGTGCCAGAAATCTCTTTTAACAATATTTTAACACAAAAAAATGTTGTTCGATCGTTTAAACTCTTTTGGGCAAGCTTTTGAGCTTTGGAGATTTAAAGATTTATTCAAAAGAAAATTCTGGCAAATCCGTCTTAAGATTTATATTCGCATTCGTTTTGCGGAGCACGCCGTATAATTTTTTTTTTAAATTTCTTAAAATTAGAAAAACATCTATGAAGTGACAAAAAAATGCAATGTGCCGAAAATCCCTTTTAACAAATTTTTAACACTAAAAAATTTAAGATAATTAGAAAACTTTGGGGCAAGCTTTTGAGCTTTAAGGTTTTAAAGATTTGTTTAAAAGGAAACTTTGGCAAAACCGACTAAAGTTTTATATTCGGATTCGTTTTGCGGAGCAGGACTGAATAATTGAGAAACAAATTATTAAATTCCTAAAAATTAGATAAAATCTACGAACTGACAAAAATATTCGATATTGTGCCAGAAATCTATTTGAACAAAATTTTAACACTAAAAAATTTTGTAAGATAGTTAGAAAACTTTGGGGCAAGCTTTTGAGCTTTTAAAAGTTAATTAAAATAAAAATTTTGATAAAACCGTCTAAAGATTTCTACTCGGATTCATTTTCCGAAACACGGCCGAATAATTTTTTTCTTCTAAATTTCTGAAAATTAGGAAAAATCTACGAACTGAAAAAAATATTTAGTATTGTGCCGGAAATCTCTTTAAACAAAATTTAAAGCTCTGAGCATCAGAACTTAAAAGATTAATTCAAATGAATATTTTGGCATTCGGAGTTTCCATTCAGATGCGTTTTCGTGAGCACGATCGAAAAATTTTGTTCCCTTAGATTCCGGAAAATTAGAAAAACATCCACGAACTGACAAAAAGTTTCAGTGAAGTTCCAGAAATCGTTAAAAATCCTTTAGGCAAGCTTAGAGATTAGAGAGCTAGAGATTTAAAGATTAATTGAAATAAAAATTTGAATAGAAACGTCTAAAGATTTCTAGCATACCGCTGCTAATAATGAACATCTTTGTATTTTTCGGCAGATTTCCAAAACGTCATCTGTTTTGAAAATATTGGACGATTTAGTTAATTGCTTTGGGAAGATTTGGTTGATCTAGTTCTTGATTTCAGTTATCAGAAGAAAACTGATTTTCTTATTTTACAAAAATCACATGAATATAAACTTTGCTATAACGAATCATCTACAAAAAATTTTTATCATTACGATTTTTCTAAGTACTCTACTTTGATTCTTCGTCCATCTTAAGCGATGTATCATCTATCACAGAATGAATATTTTAAAGCTTTCGATAACATTTTGTAGAAGATTGTTGGAAGAATTGCACAACAATCTTATTGTAGCTATGCCACTGTCTTTAAGAGTATATGAACTTTGATAACCTTTTCAAAAGCAACATCAATATTTAGGAATAAGCAGTAGAAAGACCCAGAGCTTAATTGTTGCTCAAGAATCAAAGTTTCCAGACTCTTGATGAGCTTTTCGGCTGCTTTTGTGTCGTTTTTTTTGCTGTGGGTGCAATGCACTGTACAACTTGAAGATGCCCACACAGTTCAGTTGACTCGTACATAGTATAGAGAGTGGGACAGAGATCTGGATCACATGTGGAGCAAATGCCAATTAGGCAGTTTAAATGGCGCATCAACAATTTCACAACAAAAACAGCGGAGAATTGACAAAGTTGTTGCTGGGTCTCTGTAGCTTAATTGAAATTGAAACTTTTGTTGCGGATCCATCCATGTTGCATGGATCTCACATGTCTGCAGACTCTATTAGTTGATTTATGAGCTTACCAATCAAAATCAAAAAGATCAAAGCTCAAGACCTGCCCTGTGTATGCTCGCAGTCACCTCAATGCTTACAACCTGAGAGAACACAAAAAAAAAAGAACTGTGCCGACATGTGCCATTGATTTGGAAAAAAAAAAAAAAAAACTTAAAACAAATTTACATTTTTCGGCAAACTTCTAAAGTTTGTGCTATTTGTTTTTTAAGCAGTACTCAGACAAGAGCGCTAAAACAGCAAACAATCAACATGCAATCAAACTAATGTATCTAACTATGCAATATCTAGAACTACCCGAACCTCTAACTAATTGTCTACATTGCTCTTATCTTTACAGTTGATATGCATCGATTGCGTCGTTTTATCAGCAACAAAAACAAGACGAAACTGAAAAAGTTTTTGAAAATCAAAGACAACGCCTAGGAAGAGCTAGAAGAAGCAGCAGCTTAACAAACACTGCCCCAAGCAGTGTTTCCCAAATCACGCTCATAATATATCCCAAACTTTTATCATATATATACTACATCTGTTTTAACGTAAAACTTGTGCCAAGATGTATAAGCTATTGGGCAGCTTGAAGAGTTACCTGAAGTGGCAGGACATTCAAACAGATAATGCCGTCTTTCGTCTACACAACTCCTTCACCACGGTGCTCCTGCTCACCTGCAGTCTGATTATAACAGCTACACAATATGTGGGACAGCCGATCAGTTGCATTGTGAATGGCATTCCGCCGCATGTGGTGAATACCTTTTGCTGGATACATAGCACATTTACAATGCCCGATGCATTTCGCAGACAGGTGAGTGTTAATTGCAAAAAGTCTACAAACTCTACACAACAAAGAAGCTTAAGCAACAAAAAAGTGTTGCCTAATAATTTTCAGAAAATTATAAATCAAATCAAAGCATAGTGAAACAAAAAATGTTCCTCTAAATTTCAGTTTTTAAGTTAAGGCTTAAGGGGTTTACAAGTCCCAAATGGGATTTTTTTTTTATATGAAGTTTTGTCATTGCGTGCGAAATATTTCGAACTGCGTATAGGCCTTTAATTAAAAAAATGGCCCATATCACTTTTAAGTTAATTTTTTAAATTTTTAAATTTTAATACCCATCATTTTTTCTTTAAAAAATCTACAATTTTCTAAATTTTTTTGAATTTATTATCCGTCACTTTTTCTCAATAAAAATATATACAAATTTCTAAATTTTTTTTTTGTATGTTAAATATAAATTTTTAAAAAGAAAATTAATTGTTTTTTTACCCATAATGTTTTCTTTAAAAAATCTATCTAATATCTATATTTTTTTATTATGTTAAATATAAATATATTTTTATTTTAACAGCCGTTTTTTATTTAAAAAAATCTACAATTTTCTATATTTTTTTTTTAGTTTGTGAAGTATAAATTTTTAAAAACAAAATTAATTGTTTTTTTACCCATAATGTTTTCTTTAAAGAATCTATCTAATTTCTATATTTTTTTATTATGTTAAATATAAATATTTAAGAACATTATTTATTTATTTAATCGGTCACTTTTACTTTGAGTAATCTTTGCGAAATCTACAATTTTCTATATTTTTTTTTAATTATGTTAAATATAAATATTTAAAAAACAAAATTTAATTTTTAATCCGTCACTTTTTCTAAAAAAACTACAATTTTCTACATTTTTGGGAGTAAATATAAATTTTTAAAAATAAATTTTTAAAAACAAAATTAATTGTTTTTGTAACCGTCACTTTTTCTTCAAAAAATCTAAAATTTTCTATACTTTTCTAAAATTAATTGTAATTAAAATTTTCTATATTTTTTTATTATGTTAAATATAAATATTTAAAACAAAATTTATTTTTTTAATCCCTCACTTTTTCTCAATAAAAAAAATTTAAATTTTCTAAATTTTTTTTAATTTTGTTAAATATAAATAGTTAAAAACAAAACTTTAACTTTTTTCCAAAAAAAATCTACAATTTTCAAAATTTTTTTTTAGTTTGTTAAGTATAAATTTTTAAAAACAAAATTAATTGTTTTTGTAACCGTCACTTTTTCTTCAAAAAATCTAAAATTTTCTATACTTTTCTAAAATTAATTGTAATTAAAATTTTCTATATTTTTTTTTTATGTTAAATATAAATATTTAAAACAAAATTTATTTTTTTAATCCCTCACTTTTTCTCAATAAAAAAAATTTAAATTTTCTAAATTTTTTTTAATTTTGTTAAATATAAATAGTTAAAAACAAAACTTTAACTTTTTTCCAAAAAAAATCTTAAATTTTCAACATTTTTTTAAGTAAATATAAAAATTTTGAAGAACAAAATTTATTTTTTTTTACCCATCGCTCTTTCTTTAAAGATATCTACAATTTTCTTTATTTTTTTTTTAATTTGTAAAGTATGAATTTTTAAAAACAAAATTTGATTTTTTACCCATTTTTTATTAAAAAAAAATATACAATTTTCTAAATTTTTTTTAAGTATGTTAAATATAAATTTTTAAAAACAATTTATTTTTTTTACCTGTTACTTTTTCTTAAAAAAAAGCTAATATTTTATACTTTTTTTAATTACTATATGTTGTATAATAATTATTTTGATGGCGAGGTGATGATTTACGATTTAAGTTTAGAGGTTTATATTTTTTTTTGTTAAATTATGTTTATTTATCGTGTTATCGATAACTGTATATTTTGGTAGAGTTTTCTTTAAAAAGATAAATCGTAAATCTCTACAATATCGTTGTACAAAATTATCTTCTACAAATGCAAACCCAAGGCACTCATTTCTATGGCATTTCGGCGTTGAGGCTCTGCCCACTCTTCGCACTCTATCTCAAGAACGGTTATGATAAAAAAAATATTGTTTGAAATTACCAAAAAAAAAATTGTTAAATGTTTAAAAAATATCGAATTTTTTTTTTAATTCAAAGTTTTTTTTTCCATGGAAAAAATGGCTTAAGGCCTATACGCAGCACGAAATATTTCGCACGGCATCGCAAAACTTCATATAAAAGAAAAAACCATTTGGGATATCCCATTTAGGATAGAGACATGGCTTGTCAAAAAAAGGCATACCTAAATATTTAGCTATCGATAACTCGATAAATAAGCGAAATTCGCAAAAAAAAAAAATTTGAGAGATCGACTTATCTTTTGCCTAAATACAATTTTTTTTCAAATAGGAGTTAGGAGGAGTTAGGGAGATAACACGATAAATAATCGGAACTTTGCAATAAAAATTAACTTGGTTAACATTTGGTAGTACCTTTACTAGATATGTAAATCATCAAAATCGAAAAGGTCGACTTAAAAGTTGGTTTATTTTTTTACACAAAGCTTTTTTCAAATCTATTTCTTTTAGAATATAATCTTCTTAAGAGGGGAAAAATAATAAATACTTTTTAGTTCACCTTAGCTTTTGCTGGAGAATTAATATTATACTGCTGGAACTTAGGAGTCTTGTTGAAAAAAGTGGTCGAGGGGATAAAAATGCGTTAGCCTTTGACTTTAAGTGGTAACAGCTTTCTAGCAGGTTCACCCCCACCCATATGGTGGAACTTCTCTTCTTTTCTGGGATTGACGGAATTTTAGTATGATTCCTAGATATGACTTTCTGAAGATAGCAGAAAGCGGCTACAATTCTTCTTATAATTTTGTCTTGCAGCCTTTGTGGTAGCTTTTTGAGTTACTGAATGACGTTCCATATCAAATTTTAAATAAAGGGTGCTTTTTTTATATGAATGCAGATACTTTGCTTTAAGAACAACTGATGGTCAAACTGCCAAGCACAGATAGTATACCTGGCCATATTGAAGCTATGCATTAGGATTTCCAGCCATTGTAGACGATGCCAACTCAATATCCAAGCTATTTCCGTTCTGCTTCTAATGCAACTTCCTCAATTCAATTCAAAGCAATTTTAAGTCCAATTGAGTTTTAGCTGAGCCCATTGTCTGAGCTCTGGTTCTGGCTCTGGCTCTGGCTCTGGCACTGGCACTGGCTCTCTGACAAACAATCGTTACGTCTGTCATGTTCTCTATAGAACACCGGTCCCCTAGACCTTAGCCCTACCAAGGTATAAATACTCACGCACGCACACAAATTTATATAGTCATAAATATTTATGTGAACGCTATAAAGCAATTATAAAATGGGCGTTGTCGGCATTGACTGGGCCCAGCACTGATTTACTCTGCCATGCTATATATACATATATATAATTACATATGTATGTGTGCATATAGTATATAATATATACTTATATACAAGCCGTTTGTAAAGTTTGTGGTCCGGGTCTGCATGTCACGCATGCGCTGTCCATAAACGTAGAGTACTTTGTTGCCTCAAGTTCTTCGTTGACCCAAAAGTACAAAAAAAAAAATTTGTGGGGCGGTTGCAGTCGAAACATAGCGACTATAGTATACCCTGTTGAAAAATATTATGCTCAACTTTTTACGCGAACAATGTTGGTGTTAAAAAATTTTAGTATTCGAGAACTATAAAAATTTTGGAGGTATTAAGTAATGGCTATAATAAACCAGGTTTTAATCCGATTTAAATAAACCCACAGATGGTTTAGTTTGAGCTTACAACTCGGAGAGCTTTAGGGGTAATAAGTCGAAAATTGTTGCTTGGTGCTGAAGTTGATTTGCCTGGGATAAAAAAAAATATTTTATTTTACATGAGTCTGCGTACTGATTTCTGTGACAGCTTCAAAACGGATGCAAATTATTATTTTTTTGCTATAGTTTCCGAAGTTCCCAGTAGATTCTAAAGGCCTGTACGCAGCATGAAAAATTTCGCACGGAATAACAAAACTTCCCAAATGGGATTTTTTTTTGTATATGAAGTTTTGTCATTCCGTGCGAAATTTTTCATGCTGCGTACAGGCCTTTAGAATCTACTGCGAACTTCGGAAATTAAATTAAATAACAAAACTTCCCAAATGGGATTTTTTTTTGTATATGAAGTTTTGTCATTCCGTGCGAAATTTTTCATGCTGCGTACAGGCCTTAAATTACAAAATTATAGCTTGAAAAACGCATAAGTTAATATTTCGAAAATCTTTTATGGAAAAATGGCGGCCACTAACCAAAAACTAGAACTAGACGCACCTTGTGGCAAAGTTTCATGTGTATGAGTGTACGGACTTGGCTCAATCAATTTCTTTTGTCTTCATATTCCATTTGAGCAGTTCGTACACGTTTTCAGCTAGTTGTTACAAACAAACTCAATAAATGCTTGTAGCACAATTGCAGCGTATACAAACCAAAGAAGAAGCTACAAAAAATGAATCTTTTAAATTGAATTCCCCCACAGAGCGTAATAATAATGAAATCCAGACTCAGACCATGTTGCAGTTCACAGTTGGGCTCATATTTCGGTGTGATGCAGGAAACTGTGAGATTTAGTTTCAGGGAATATTATTTTTTTTTTAGCTGTCTATTAAATAGAATCTTTTCATCTCATTTTATATTGTTTGTATTTTAAAGTGTTTGTTTGTTTTTCTCTTTTTTTCTTTTTCTTTTTCAACACAGGTTGGTCGGGAAGTGGCGCATCCTGGCGTGGCCAATGATTTCGATGATGAGGATGCCAAAAAGTACTATACCTATTATCAATGGGTTTGCTTTGTGCTCTTCTTTCAGGTAAGTTATGTTCTTCAATTAACACACATGGCGTATGAGTAATATCAGTTAGTTAGCATTCTATATATAAACTACAGTTGTCTAATGAAGATATATAGTCCAATAATCAACATGTATCTACATATATAAATGTCTGCTGTCAATTGATGTCGAGTTGCGCGTGCGCCTTGGCCTAATGGAATGCCAATCAAGCTGAGCTTAAAATATATGCCCAAATGGCGTATTTACATATACACAGCTACACTAAAAAAAAAAAAAGGAGCTGTGAAGCTACTTAGTTCGCTTCCGAAAAGTGTTTCTTTGATAGCCAAATTTGATGACAAAAAATTCTTTGCTCCAGCTTGGAGGCAGTCAGCCGGCTCAAACAGTTTTATAGTTAAAAATAATTGCTTAGCTCTGTTCGTTCAGTGATCAGTTACCTTAGCTACTGATCATATTATTTTTTTCCAAGTGTAGCTTGCACAGCTATGTAAATGATCTTCATCTCCGTGGCAGACTCAGTCTGGAGCGTATTCATTGCCTCAATTCCACGCACACTCCAATTAAGTTTAATTGAATGCGTGCGTGTTGGATGCAATATGTAGCCGTAGTGGGATTGTGCTGGATGCCAGGTTAAAAGGGGCTATACACAAAAAAAACCGGGTAGTACAAGTTCAATGTATCCACAAGTATGCCTGGTCAAGCATGATTGTGCAAATGATGATTAAATGAGTTTCTTCTGAGCCATTAATTACAACAGCAAAAATAATACTTCTTCTTCTTAAAGGGCGTTGACAGTCCGTGTAGGACCTAAGCCTGTCGTATAACAGCATTCCACTCTTCACTATTTCTCGCTCTGTCTTTCCAATTAGTGATCCCAATTCTTCGTAGAATGTACTGTACTCCGTCTATCCATCTCTTATGTGGTCGACCTCTTCTACTGTTGCCTGGTAAGCTTTTTCTTCTCTAGCCTATCTTCGGGCAATCGCGTAACATGGCCGGCCCATTTTAATCTTTGTCTCTTCATACACAGCCCTTTTTTCAAAAAAAAAATATAATTTTTTAAATTTTGCATTGATAGATTGAGAAGTGTACGGGCGGTAAAGGTATATGTATATTTTGTGAAAATGTCATTATTTTTTTGTTGATGAAGCTCACATGAGTCTACATAACAAATATGGCGGCCTCAGCTTTTTTGTTAATGTTCGTGCAATTTATAGAGGTGGGAATTTAAATGTAGTACATGAATATCGATGCTACTGATGCGATAGTTGCCACGGTTACACACACTCGAGCATAAATGCAACCCTGTGTGACGATATTCAATCGCAGTTCAAAGCACAACATAGTACTTCAGAAATCAAGAAAGAGTTAAAGCAGGGCTGGTCACACGTGTGCCATAGCCATGACAGCATATTCTTCGGATATGGCACCAGCGGCTATTTTCGGTTTGCCAAACTAAAGAAAATGAATGAAAAAAATCGCTGAAACAAACGAGTATTTTGACCTTTTAAGAAATGTTTTTTAGAAGGCATAAAAATTTGGGAAAAATAGGTTTTAGTTCCTTTATCTCCTTGAGTAGCATAGGGCCTCAAGAGCTAAAAGAATAGTAGTAGGTAATATATTTATAAAGAGAATTTACTTTTTTTTCTTTATAATAATTTTATTCAAAAAGCAACTAAGTAAGACCTTACAAGGCCGTCCTAAAACCTATTTGGACATATGACATTCAGTTATGGCGCACGGCGAGCGTCTTGAAGTGTTACAGCGCTTCCAATCAAAAACTTTGAGAAACATTGTTAACGCTCCATGGTATGTCTCAAATGCCGAAATTCACAAGGATCTAAACATTTGCTATGTTAAAGAAGAAGTCAGCAAATTTAGCAGTAGATATATGGAAAGATTATTGAAACATAGCAATAATCTAGCCCTTAATTTAACAGATAACAGTCAAACCTATAGAAGACTTAAAAGATTTCATTTCCTTGATCTCTCAAGTAGATTTTAATTTACAATTTCCTTTTTTTTTTATTATTTATACTTATAATAACCACTAGTTCGCATATAGCACCTAGTCCCAATGGAGACTAGCTGCTCCTGTCACTGTTTAAATAATTTTATATAATTTACTGATTGTTTTTGAACAGATTGTAAATAAAATCGGAGAAAAAAAAAAAAAAAATAGCAACTGACTTATCAAACTGCCCTCGTAGCTGCCCTCAGTACCTTTTTAATGTTTAGTTAAGCTGTCACATTGTGCAGCGACTATTGCAAACAAATTCAAAACAGTAACTGTCATTTCAATAAAATTTACGACAATTTTTTATCGATGTTTTTAATCGATTTATTTAATTTCAAAGTGCCACAGCTAAAAATAAGCAAATTCAAAAAAATGTATAGTAAATCTGTTAAGTGGGTTACAGATTTGAATTTGTATTTATAAAAATACTTTACTTTACGTACTGCTGTGCTTCTTATTTTAACTTACTGCAACTCGTTTTTTTTTAAATAATGTTTAACGAATTATGCTCAACTTCTTGTAGACATTAACAGGTCTCTGCGCAAACTTTTGCGCAGTCTTAAATGATTTTTAAAGCTTAATAATAACAATAGTTTACCAAATATAAAGAAATCACGAGTCACGAGATCTTTTTATGTATATCAGTGGTGGGCACTTAGACGGCACGCGTGCCAAAGAGCTTTCACACGTACGAGAAAAGAGCTTTTTACCGTAAAAATTGAGTGGCCTGTTTTTATTGTGAGAAATAAATTACAAAATTTTAAACAAAGAATGTAAAGCACGTTTTTCTTTCAATTTACGAATATTCAAGAGAGATGAACGTTCTATCTGAACAACTGCTGATTTCCATACGTTTTTTAAATTTAAAACATTTCTTAGCAAACGCAAGAAATTAAGCAACATTTACACTGCTAAAAGTGTGCCCATATTATGTCAAAAATGCTGCCGATGTGTCTTTTATCGATATGTTGCCGAAACAGCTGTTTTTACAACTTTCCACCACTAGGTAGCGCGCGCCATTTGCAAATTGCCATAAACAAAAGTAATGCAACATGTAATTACATTTATTTATTTGACAATATTATACACTTATGGAACTTAATGAATTGAAAGAGTCTTGCGGTCAAAAAAATGAACAACTGCAGCCAGGGGAACAAGTACATCCATATACCTCAATAAGTTAAGATGTATCTAAGAGATGAACTGCAAAACTCGAAGGCGCCAACATATCCCAACAGGTATCCTTTTTGTTGTTCCATTACAAGTCATTGTTTCAATTTGGTGTTTTTACAGAAACTAAAAGGAATCCTTACTAATTTGTATGTTTTTAATAGTTCTTATTACTAAACGGCTGCGTTTCTTTAGTAAGGGATCATCCATAAACTACGTGACGCTGATTTTCGTCAAAATAGTCGTCTTACTGTGTGGCCGACCCAGTTCCATTTGCGGCGTTTAATTTCATGTGCTACTTGTGGTTGCTCGGTGCCAAATTCGCAGAACTCTTCTTAGACACCAGTTTACAAACACCTGAATACGAGATTTTATGCTGGACGTTTCTTTCCAGAATTCGCACCCTTAAAAGATGACAGTCTTTACGTTCGAGTTAAATATGCGAAGTTTCGTTTTGGTGGTAAGCTGGCTAGAACTCCATATGGGACCCAATTGTGCGAACGCAAATCTCGCTTTGCAAATGCGTGATTTGACGTCCTCGTCCGCACCGCATCTGTTGGTAACCACACTGCCCAAATACACAAAGGATCTAACGCTTTCCATCCTTTCATTATGTATTGTAATGTCGGGTTCCATAGTGGCGGCGTATCCGCTGCACATGATTTTCGTTTTTGACGTATTAATTTCTAGCCCAACTTTACGCGAGCAGTTGTTGATTCTTTCGAGATTGTCCTGAAGATCGGAGCACTTATGACATAATAAACATAGATCATCTGCGTATTCAAGATCTTCTAACTGATTAAACGGGCCTTGTGACACAGTAACAGAATATTTTTGAAGATTTTCTATATGATTGTCGCCAGAATTGTTTCCAATATGCCGCGTATACTCCAAATCTGTGTTCTGCGTTATGTATCCCTACACAAAGTATTGAACAACTGCTGTCAAAGTATTAAACCTCATATAGACTCTAAGTTAAAATGGGTTAAGGCCTAATGTAGAGTTTCGCTTCCATGATATCTATAGTAGCTCGAGCCTACTACTAGGTTTTTGCAACGCAGGCACGATCTACCACTTACCCAGCTTCCTAAAACAGTCGCACTGAACAACTTACGCAGATATAATATATAATAGTACGCCACAAAAGATTTTACTACTTGCACTAACAGAGATTACAATTTTAAAGCGTACATATTGATAGGTTTCAAAGCACTCCTAAATCTTTTAACATACTCAATTGTCAAATACAAAAGTCATTATAATCCCAATACTAGCTGAACCTTTGCGCCTTTATAAATTGTAAATGGTATACATGACTATATAACTAATTTATTTTATATATCTTATTTTTAGGCCATTGCCTGCTATACGCCCAAATTTCTATGGGATAAATTTGAAGGTGGCCTAATGCGCATGATTGTCATGGGACTCAACATAACCATATGCACGCGCGAAGAGAAGGAAGCCAAACGTGATGCACTGCTAGACTATCTGATCAAGCATGTCAAGGTAAGCTACATTTACATACATACACACTACAGCGTATTCCTTATATATTATATATTACTTATGATTATAGCGCCACAAATTATATGCCATGCGTTATTGGGCCTGCGAGGTGCTGTGCTGTATCAACATTATTGTTCAAATGTATTTGATGAATCGTTTCTTTGATGGCGAGTTCATATCCTATGGTACGCGTATTATGCAGCTATCGGATGTGCCGCAAGAACAACGCATTGATCCCATGGTCTATGTGTTTCCACGAGTTACCAAGTGTATTTTCCACAAGTATGGTGCCTCGGGCTCGCTACAGAAGCATGATTCGTTATGCATACTGCCACTTAATATTGTCAATGAGAAAACCTATGTATTCATTTGGTTCTGGTATTGGATTTTGCTCATACTACTAATTGGCTTAGTGATTTTCCGGTAAGTAGTAATAAAATGTTATCTTTAAATATTTTTTATATATTGCTGCTTTACTTGTTTTACAGCGCCATCATCATTTTCATGCCCAAGTTCCGACCGCGTCTGCTGAACGCGCGCAATCGCATGATACCCATTGAGACCTGTCGTTCACTATCCAATAGATTGGACATTGGCGATTGGTGGCTTATCTATATGCTGGGCCGTAATCTGGATCCTGTCATTTATAAGGACGTTATGGGCGAATTTGCCAAACAAGTGGAGCCCTCGAAGCACGATCGCGCCAAGTAGTTGGGCCCCTAATTTGAGGCCTATGAATTATTATTATTATTTAGCACAAATCATAAAAGTTAGTTGAAAAGCAAATCCAGTAAAACCGCCAGCACCAGCCTGTACCCAAAAATTTCCTACAACACACACTCAAAACTAGCCAACAACACAAAGACAAGCAAGACAATCTGACATAGTTCTGTGATTAAGCTAAAAAAAAAACAAAAAACAAGAGCAAATTCAAGATTTTTATATGATTACTTTACGATACCCTGTAGCGAAAGGGTATACTAGATTTGTGCAATGTATGTATGGACAAACTCCAAGTCCTGTATACTAAAATGCTAGCGATTGAGCCATGTCCGTCCGTTTATATGAAAAACAAGATTTGGGTAACATAAAGCTTTACCAGCTGTTGGGGTAGCATGCTTATTTGGCCCCAATAAACAAACCCACAACGAAATTTTATCTCTGCGACCCCCCTATACCACGCAATCGATTAACCGCGTTTTCTCCGACAGCTCGCAACATATGCAACATTTTGCAATTGGAAAGCTCTTAAAAGGAATATGCCGGAATATATTTTTTTTTTTGACAAAAAGGGTACAGGGTATCACACTGTCCTGTCGGGCACTGCCTCGACTGTATCAGTTTTTTTTTTAGCTTTTTTGTGTTTCATTTGCTTTGGGCCTTGGCTATAGAGTCGCTGGCCTAAACTATCCCACTAAACTTTGTACTAATTATTTAATCGATGATCACAACTCGAATCGTATGGCAACTAAAAAAAAAAAAACTACAAGATTTTCTTTGAAAATTTTCTGCAAAACCATTTTTTTTTTTTTCTTATTTTTAAATTAAGTTTAAATTATAGCTTATATTTATGTAGCTTAAACGCAAAAAAAAAGAAAAACAGATAAAGCCCAAACATAACTAAAAACAAAAAAAAAAAGCTGCAGCATATATTTTTTTATGAAATTAAGTGCAACTTTATGCAAAACAAAATAATAATAATATGCAACAAATGTGCGCAAACGCTTCAACATAATTTGAATTTTATTATAATAAATACATATTGCTTTTGAGTCTTTCATAATAATATTATAGTATGGTAAAAATGGCATAATTTGTACCTAGCTGGAGGCGTTTCGGCACTACTTGAATGCATATACAATATATAGACATTTGGGCTGATAATATATTTTTCAGACGAAATGAGCTATGTTAAGTTTATTGTGTAGTTTTAGACGAAAATTGCAAGTTTTTTTATAAAAGTAAAAATATATTTTATAAAACTATAAATACATATATAACAGGCGAAAAGAAACATGGTTTTTTATTAAACATAAGCAAAAGTTATTCAATAGCAGCAATTTAAAGTCAAAATTTAAATTGTAGCAATGGCGCGTGCCAATAGATGGCGCTTTTGTTGCTTCGAGCAAGTTGGCAGCTCTGTGAAATAAATGCAGCCAAAGAAAGATATGCAAAAACAAAAATGTTAAATCGAATAAGCAAAAAGACGCCGATTGAGATTTCCGTCTTTCTTTTGGAATTCATTTTCTGCGTCAGTTGTTTAATTCAATTTTATATTAAATTGATTTATCGCGAATGGCAAAAATTGTAAACTAAACTCATGCACCATATGCCGAATGCTGAATAAAATGAAGACAACGCTGCTGAAGACGCAAAGGTAAAAAGACAACACTACATAAATATGTACATATATCATGCATTCCTAAAGTAATCATTACCATGGGTAGCTATTAGACCAACTGCATCTGCTTTTCCGTCTAATCGAATAAACTCAAAGATCTCACCTTGGATTACCGATTTGACCTAGCTCAAAAACCAAGAAATGGATTTGTAAGTCAAGAACAATGAAGCATCGCCTGCTCCTCTGCAACTGCTTATCATACGAGAACTTGTTTATAATCCTATGCGTGGTAACAAAAGTTGGGAACTAAAACATATGCTGTATACGTTTCCCTATGTTGTTCTATTTATTAAAAACTTAAAGAAATTTCTGTCTCCAAGAAAAAAGCTACTTAAGAATATGTTTGAACTTAAAGCAAAAAGGCTTAAGCATTAATGCTGCTGTCTAAAATAAAAATTAAGCTAAAAATAAATTTTTTTATTGAATTGCTTGACTATAATTTTTGGCATAAAAAACTTGTCGAATTAAGTACTAAACTCATGAATGCTGCAAAACAGTGCTGCAGCTCTCTTCAATCACTTTATATTATTTTAAAATGAAATAAATATGCTTAGCGTTTATGACATAAAATCAAAGCACTTTAAAATTTTGTTTAAATGCAACGTATTAGACCATCTATCGATATAAATTACAATCATACAATGGCGTTATCGGTTTTAGCACCATTTCGCAAAATAAAGCTATCGATAATCCCAACGATAGTTCTCCAGCACTACTAATTCATTGAACATAAAAAAATATCCAAAAAAAAACTGAATTAATAAACAAATTGAATAAAATGCATTAAAAAATTCATATTTTTTATTAGTGATAATTTGTATACACAATGCAAAATGTGATGTTAAGTGTAAGTGCCATGCAAAACCGTCACAAATCGTACAAAAAACCTAAAACCTAAAGCAGCCGATGAAAAGAAAATTGCAAAAAAGCAATTTGCAAAATCTTGCCAATATAAATAAATAGGCACACTGTCATAACATAAAGAAAAGTACATAAAAATTTAATATGTGTGCAATTATGACGCAGTACTAAATAATGAGCAATAGTTTGCCAGTGCAAAAAGTGTGCAAAAAAGGCACGCACAACGAAACGCGTTGCAACAAAATAAATAAATGAAGGCACAAAAACGGAAAATAAATAATAAAAAAATAAACATGTCGCATGCACACACACGTACACATACCAATGTATATATATATGTATGTACGGTCGTCGCGCGCGTCAGCAAGAGCTAGATGTAATTGTTGTGCTCCCTACGTAAAGTTAGTTAGTGGAAGGGAGATATAAGTAATTGCAGGGAGACGCCGCTCCGTTCGCTCGCTCAGTGCTCAGTGTGTCAGGCGAAGGGTCATTACATATGTGTTAAGAACATTTTGCAGCAGTGCTGCCAAAATAAGGTTTTGTTTTGTTTTTGCTTTGTGTTAATTTCTTTTGCGTCCGTGTTTCGTCCCGTTTGCTTTCTCGCTCGCTCCATCTTGTTGGCGTTTGTGTGTGAAATAAAGGCGCATTTAGCATTGGCGTAAGCTGTAACAATATTCCACACCTCCTCAGAAATGCCCACTCCACCAACCACAGACTGTGTGGCCACCCCCAACAAAAACAACAACAACAACAGGAGACGACGACATTTTGCACGAAAACTTGTACGTTTGACTCTGCGGTCGCTCAGTCGAACGAAGGTGATGATGTTGTTATGCTGGGTTTACACTGGTTAACAGACACACGGCACAGTTTAGTCTTAAAACGCAACTGATAAGCCAATGCCGGAATGTAAACACCTGTATTCAATTGGTGTAACAGTAGTTTTCACTATTTTTGCCAAATATTGTGCTGCCATGGTGTCAACAACTGTGCCAATTTTATTATTAAAATATACCATTTTTGCCTCGTGACACCATATTCCATATGTCTGTCTGGCATCCTCAATATTGTCCATTTCGCTTGAATTGCCATCCATACGCAAGTAGCAACTGAATTTTTGAACAAACAAACATTGCTAATTTTTGCGCATCAAGTAAATTAACAAGTGCGCTTTGCATAAAACGCTAATTTATTTGCCAGCAACCCAAATCTAATACAATTACTACTGCAAAGAAAATATATTTTTTCGTTTACGCGCGACATTTAGTTCTTAATTTCAAACTCGTTGATTCTTTAGTGAATAACTTTGCAAAGTAGTGTAAACTCCAAATGTATTTATTCGCGCTCCTCCACATCGTTGTGACACATTAATTAAGCACCTTTCACAACTATCACAAGCTTACACACAAATAGGCAAATATCATATTGCTACAGTGTTGTGTACCAGTGTAAACATAGCATTACTGGCAGGAGTACATGGCTGGCTGGCTAGAAGAAGAAGAAGATGAAGCAGCAGTAATTCAAAAACTGTCGAAATAAAACGGCTGTGTGGAGCAGCACTCATTCGCTCGCAGTCGCACTTATAGTACACTCGCCTCGTTTTGTCTCTCCGTCATTTTGGGTCTTTCTGCTTTGCGCTCATTTTGCCGCAGCCGCTTGCTATGCTTTTGGCTCCAACCATTCAGTCAGTCCTTTTGAGATTTTTTTTTCCTTTTCATGAAAGCTTTGTTGTTGCGCGCATACTTGTGTGTGTGAGTGCGAAAAGCGCATAACAAAAGACCAACAACGAATAACGGGTTGAAAGCATAAGACACAATAAGCAAGGCAAGCGCTGGGCTTTTGACTATTATTGTAGGACATGCACGTTAATTGCAAGTTAACAACAAATGTTACAAATAAAAAGAATTGCAAATAATTTTAACGCAATTCATTTATTTGCTGCTATTTTTATGGTCTTTAGTCATTTGAAATTTTGCGCAAACGGCGCGTATATATATACTGTCCAACACTTGGCCCACGCGCCACTTTCCAACACTGTGCGCCGTGCAACCCTGCGCTTTGCGTATGCGCCTCACACACACACGCTTGCACGGGGGAGCAAATTTTGTTATTATTGAACAGCGCAAAAAAAAAAAAATAGAAAAACTAAGAGACGAACGTAAATGTAAAAGCGTGTCGTCAAAAAGTAAGAACGGCAACAAAAATGTAAACGCAAAAGTTCTCTCTCTTTGTGCATATGAAAGCAAGCCAACAAGCAACACGAATAAAGTAAAAAATAAATAAAAATAATTGCGCGCGGGGGAGCAAATATAAAAGTAAAGCAAATCAGCAGCAGTCAAGGGAAGCGCAAGCAGCGCAGTCGCCGCTAATCGTGCTCGTCTCGAACGTCGCGTCGCAAAAGCGAAGCCACGAAAATTTTCCATGTTATTTTGTTGTTGTATTTGTTTTCAAAGAACTCAAAATTTTTTAACTTTGGCGTTTTAATGGCGTGTGAAAAACGACGAAGGAAAAGGCCAAAGCTAAAAGAACAAAACGCTAAAGCAGCAGCACAAAGCAAGAAGAAGCAGCAACAGAATAAGTAGAAGAATAACGAATCGCGTGCAATGGCAAGTGTGGGCAAAAGGCAAAGTGTAGAAGAAAAACTATTATAAACGGCGAAACGAAAAGAAAAAAAGGTCAAAATGTATGATGGAAAAAATGGAGCAAAAGTGAAAAAAGTTGTGTGGAAAAGCTAAAATTAATTTTTGTTTTTGTGCTGCTTACGCGCGGGTGTTTTTTTTTTTTTTTGGAACGCTTCGTATATGCATATGTGTGTGCCGTGTGTTGTTGTGCGTGTATGTAAAATGATTTCGTAAAACGCATTTACAAATTATTTGAAATACAAATATAATTTAAACGAATATATTTTTGATACGCGCAATTATTTGAATTTACAGTAGAAAAAATTGCACAAATAAGCAACGGAATAACGATTGATGAACATATATTTCTTAAAAAGTAAATCAATAATAATAACAATAACAATAAATAAGCAAGCAAAAACGCCGTTACCCCGCTTTCTCTCTCTCGCTCGCTCGCCCGCTGTTGCGCTCGCTCACTCGCTGTGCGTGTGTGTGCCTGTTGTTGTTGTTGTTGTTAGTGTTGTTAAAGTTGCGTGGATGTACAAACAACAACAAAACAAAAAACAAATAAGCGCAGTTTAAGCGGCCGCCACGGCTAAAAATGTGGAAGGGCAGCGCTAGCGCCGCAGCAGCGCCAAACGAAGAGGCAGCAGCAGAGGGCAAAGCAGACGCCGCAAGGAAAGTGGAAGAAAACGCATGACCAGCGACAGAACAAAAAAAGGAAACAAGTAAAAAGATAGATATTAAAACGGCGCGTAAAGAGTAACGCAGATAAATAACATTACCAATAACAACAAAAACAACAACATCAACAATAAGCGGCAAAGAAATTCCAAGCTTCATCTAGTAACAGCCATTGGAAAACGCTCGCTCCTCAGTCACAGTCCTCCTGGTGTAGTCCGCTACGCTTTCTTGTTGCTATGGCCAGCAGCGCCAGCAATGCAGCCGGCGTTGCTGCCAATCGCGCTGCCTCTGTTCACAGAGCTAGCAACAGCAGTAACGTGCTACCTTCACTGTTTGTCGCTGGCTCCGGCAGCACAAGCTCTGCAAATGGTTCAAGCAAGGATTTGGATGGACTGATTGCCATTAATGATAGCGCGTTATCGCAACAAATCGAATTTATACTACAAGATGCTCCCATGGAGCAGGATGATGAGCATGAACTGCAGCTGGGCATGGCAGCGGCGGCAGCAGCGGCAGCTAAACAAAAGCTCGACAACAACCAACACCACCCACCGACAACAAATACAACAATAATCACAACAACAGCAAGAACAAATAGCGCTTCCGCATATAGTAACAACAACAACAACACCAGTCTGGAGCAGCAACAGCTGCTGCAGCAACAATTACAACAACAGCACCGACAGCAGCAACAGCACCATCATCTGCTTAATGGTCGACGCATCATCATACAATCAACCAACGCCTCAGTTATATCCGCCGACAATATCAAAGAGGAGGAAGATGAGGAGGAAGATCCCGAGCTAAATGATGAGAATCTGCAGGATATAGAAGAGGAGGCACAAGCTGCCGAAGCCGATGAGGAGCCAGAGCCAATTGTCAGCAGTCATCAGCATCATCAGCAACAACTACACCTGCAGCAACAACAAGCACTACATCAGCTACAAACGCATGTGAAGTTGGAGCTAGATGATGTACCCGATGACGATGAGGATGACGAAGATCAACAGCAGCAGCTGGAGTACATTAATTCTACCGCGCAAACTCAACAAACGACAGGAGGCACCACACAGCAACTGGTGCTACCAGCCGGTAGCATAGTCAGCACTACTACACGTGCCCTGGCCGTGCCCGTGTCTGAAGCGCTAGTGCAGCTGCAGCGTCGTCCAGTCTATATAAGTAATGCCATGGGCGGTCTGGCTGGTACAGCCTATGTCCGCATGCCTGCCGTCATCAGTCGCAGTCCCATGACAGTGCTGAATGTGGTGCAACAAAGCGTTGGCGGTGGTGCACCCACTACACAGTTAATACTACAGGCGGCGCCTAATTCCAATGCGACGACAGCCACACCGGTGGTCGTTAGCAGTAGCGCTGCTACCGCCAGTGGCTCCAATGATCAGCAGCAGTTGATCAGCGGCAATGTAACAACTCTGGCGCTTCAGCAGCAGCAAGCGCAGCCAGTTAGCCACAGCAATGGCACTAGCACCATAACCAGCAGTAAACAGCAGCAGCAACAACACCAACAGCATTCAATCTCCGCATCCAGCAATGGCACGCCCAGCACCAATACCGTATCCACCTCTACCAACTCGAGCAGCTCAACGACCAGCTATCAGTGTCTGGAATGCGTTGAGAAATTCGACTCCAAGGAGCTATTTGATATACATCGCTCGGGTCATGCCAATAATATGAAATGCGCTATCTGTAACATGGTGCTCAAGTCCTTAAAGAACTATGAGAAGCACTGCCTACGCTGTAAGCCCTATGAGTGCCCCATTTGTGGACGTGTGGTGCGTTTCCGGCCCAATTTCATTAAACATATGCGCGTGCATACTGGCCAACAGTCGGAGCGGCATAAATACAAGTGCGAAGTATGCCACAAGGAGTTCATGAGCTTTGAGTACTTCAAGGTGCACAAGAAGATACACAACGAGAATGTCAATTTGACATGCGAGATTTGCGGCAAGGTATTCAGCGCGCTGGCCTCGCTGCGTGGACACTCCAAGCTGCATTCGGGTGTTAAGCTGCACAAGTAAGTAGAATATCACCTGTGTTCAAGAGCTCCAGTAACGAATCCAATTATTTTGAGAGATTGTCTCTTCCATAGCTAAGGAAAGATTTAAAAGATGAGTAAATCATGACCTCTTTCGCACTGAACCAGAAGGAGCTTCAGATAGTGTATTTGGGGAATTGGCTCAACTTCAGCCGCCGTACATTTTAAATCAGATCCTTCAATGAAAAGGTTTACAAAGGTCATAATGCACACCATTTTTTTTTTTGTTGAATTCAATCTTAAAATGGGATTCTTTCCCAGAGGCTTTAGGATGTGTGAATTTGTGACACTACTAGAAAGCTTTAGGTGTGCTTAAGAGCTTGGATCCTTTATTTCTATTTCATGTTCCTTTGAAATATATGATTGATTCGTCGGGTTTTAATGTGTCCAAATGCGAATGTGTCCAGTTCTTATTTTGCATGATCCAGACTTTCATTGGGATAACTGAGTCCATTCTTATTGATGAAATATAGATTGTCCTATAAAGGCAATTGAGGCTTCGCTCAGCTAACGAGGGCTAAGTTCGCACGAAGGGCGTCAGCCCTTACACTATCTCTGATTGCATTCCATTTCGATGAGTTCCTGTGATTCCAATTGGGGCCTTTACTTTAAGTATATTAATTTGGATTTATTAGTATTAACGACTCTATTAATCTTCTCACAGATGCGATGTCTGCGGCAAGGGCTTTGGTCAGCGTTATAATCTCAAGATTCATGCACGCACACATACCGGTGATTTTCCCTTTGAATGCAAAGTATGCAAAAAGAAGCTGCACACTCAATCCTCGCTGCAAACTCACATGCAAGTGCATCTGCGTGATCAGCCAAACAACCAAGCGGCCACCAATGCAACAGCCAAATACGAGCAACAGCAAACGACAGGATCAAGTACAGCTTCGGCTCAAAATAGCGCTTCCAATGGCGGCGGAGGAAATGTGGCTGCCACAATTGTTAAACTAGAGCCACAAACTGAGCTGGATGGACCCAGCACAAGTGCATTGTTACAGCAGCAGCAACAGGACATTGACATGGATGACCATTCGGGTCTTAGTGATGACGATGATGAGCTGCTGCATGGCAATGGCAATGTCGTTAACTCCTCGCATATTGTAAACACGACCACCAATCGTATTACCACCGGCGAAGATTCCTCCAACGAGGACTCCTCGAATGCCTCGCTACATCAGACACATTCAACATCATCATCATCGCAGCAGTCGCTAACGCATCAGCAGCAGCAGCAATATATGGTCAATACGCCAACGCGTACCATTGTCATCAAAAACTATCAACCACAACAGCAGCAGTCAGCGGATCAGTCTAGCTCCGGCGTACTGTCACATCAGCATGCACAGGTCATACAGAGCGGTGCGGGCACCAGCAACGGCCATAACACGAGCAACAGTAGCAGTAGTAATGGCAGCAGCAATGGCAGCGGGAGCGCTGCTAGTAGCAATCTGGCACAGCAGCTGCTCCGCAAAACGCCTATCATACACTCAACAGGCGGTGCCACGACACTGTCCTCGGCGCTGGCGAGTGTTGTACAACAAACCAGCGGTAAGTAGAAGGCGGTTTTCTTTCTCAAAGAGAGTGGAACGAACACTTGATTGAGATATGATGGAATGCTGAGATTTTTAAGTGAGAAATTCCATAGATAAAGCTTTCCAAGTGTTTCTAAGGCAAGTGCCTTTCCATTGCCAATTTCCCAAACCCAACGAGTCTCTATCTAATAATAAAAGATTTTGTACGGTTGTTCGTCTTCCAAAAACGTTCCCATTCCAACAAGTTTCATAGCTCCTTGAGAAAAAAAACAAACACCTTAAGATGAAATTAAATTCAAGACTGTTGTTTAGCGGCAATTGGCTTGAAAATTGAATCAATACATAAGCTAAACCTTTATTAACTCTCCGGCAGGTGCTTCATCAGCGCCAATGTCATCATCATCAACATCGTGTGCCTCCACAGTGCTGGTATCCAAGGCAACGGGTGTACCACTTTCCATAGCCTCATCGGCAGCCCTGGGTGGCTCCACAATAATACGCAGCACGCGTAGTCATCAACAGCCGAACCAGCAGCAGCTGAGCAACACCAGCTACTCTTCTTTGGCCAACAACAACAGCAACAGCCATCGCGCCAGCAGCTCAACGCAGCAGCAACAGGCGGGACGCAGCAATAACCACCGAAACCACCACCGACGTCGGCATTTGGCTGATGATGATGATGACGAAGATGATTCACCAGTGGCAGCAGTGCATTTGCGTGGCAGTGTCACATCGAATGGACATCAGTCGGCGGCGACGACGACGACAACATCGCAGCTAACGACGCGCACGCATCACAATCATCACAATCACCATCATCATTTCGATGATGACGATGATGATGAAAAATCCTCCCCGTCCCTGGCCACCGCGGCCATTATAAAGGTTGAACCGAATCTCTATTCATCGGGTAGCGGTGATAACTCCAATGATATGTTTATCAAGGAAGAAGTTATGTTCGAGGACGCAGCGGCGCCGCATTCGCCACCCAGCTCTAAATTTCGCATATCGAATTTTGATAGCGATTTGGTTGATCATCATGTCGATTTGAATCACTCGCTGCCGCCGTATGGTAATCTCTTTGAGCCGCATTCCATACCCGACAGCATACCTGTGCAATTGTATCCGGACGACGATGATGACTTTCGGCTGGATCATAGCTCGCTAGGTGGCCTGCATAATACCTCATCGTCGACCACAGATGGTGATTTCATAAAGAAAGAATGGGTCTATGGCAGCGGCACCAGTAGCTATGCCATGAATGGCAAATTCGATGATGACAGCGACGCTTTATGCGATGCTGGAAACTTTATATACAATTGAGTGGCAGCGGACGCTGCCGCAGAGCGCAGTGTGGTGCGGCGCGTCCACGATGCGGCCATGTGGAGTGAGTGTTGATCTACGCAGTCGATCGAGTGCGAAATGCCAATAAGCCAGTAGCATTAGCAAGTGTTTGTTCAAAAGCAGAAGTAGAGCAGATTTAATTGCCAGTAAATTTTACATATTCAGAACTTTTGAAAAACGATTAGTTTTTTCTTGAAAGCAAATGAAGGACATATAATGAACCATTTATGTAAACCCACACACATACACAAACACACACACACAAACAAACAAAGAACACACATACAAAAACCTTTTGTAGTTATAATGAAATTTGTGACAAGTCGAAAACGCAGCTAGACAAATCCTTAACGCACACAGCGCCAGATTTAAGGCGCAAAACTTGTGATAAGGAAGAAAAAAAAAAAAACAAAAAAAGAAACACACATTACACAGCTACACATTTATAAACGAAAACGAAATCATATAAGAATCATATAAAATACATACTTATCTATATATATAAATATATATAGTCATTGCTATCTCTGTCTGCGCTCGTGATCTTAACGTGATCTTAAACTAAATTAATGTGTAAACTTGTTTGTAATTGTAGCTCTTTGCATAATTCGACAAACTATCCTAACTGTCTCTCTGTGTTTCGTACACACACAAACACACACACACACATACAAGCTCTGTCTGTCTGTCACTATATTTTTCTTTTATATATAGCCACTATAAACGATATGTAATTGTCAAAGTTTCAATTTTTTAAAATTTTAATTATGTATTTCTTAAAATATTATATTAAGATAAGAGTTTTACACACAATTTGTGTTATGATGCCTGATGTATGTAACTCTCTCTCTCTCTCTCTCTCTCTTTCTCTCTTCTCTCTATCTTGTCTATGTCAGAACAGTCTGGATCATTTGGGAGCGTGCTCTCTATATTAGACCACTACTTGAATATGATTTTAGCCAACTAGCTGTGCGCGTTGGCCTGTTTTAGCAAAAACTTTTATTTTACGATTTAAATTTTATTTTTTTAAATTTTCAATGCTCTTGCTCCCTTACTGCTCTATGTGTGGCTCCCCAAATGTAGTGTAAACTGCTCAAAACAAAAAAAAACACAGCCTGATTGTCTGTCTCTACTAAGAAAAAAAAAAGAAATCGTAAACATAAACTTGTTGTAATTTTTGTGTGTTACAAAATCGTTAAAAAACAAAGCTTAAAAAAAATTCCAACAACAATAATAAAACAACCAACGAAACTAATTTGTAAATTTAGTGTGTGTAGTTAAAAACTTGCTCTATGCATAGTTGTAAGTTTTTTTGTTTTTGTTCGTATAATCTTTTAAATTGCAAGTTGCATGCATATAGCACTAAAGAGACGGCACATTAAAAATCAATTATTGTTAAAATGTTAAAAATAAGTATAAGCTTGTAACATTATTATTATTTTTTTTGTTTTTTGAAAGTAGCTAAAAATGCAAATTTTGAATTTCTGTTTTCAAATGCTTTAATGTTTTTGTTTGTACAAAAACGAAACTTACTACATTACATGTGTATATGGTATTTTAGCTTTTTCAAAACAAACTTTTGAGTCAAATGAAATTTAAATTTCGAAATTGGTTTTTTTTTTTTTTTCAAATGTTTCAATGTTTTTATGCATTTTGTTCTTATATGGCAAGATACTTTTGAGTCAAGCCAAAGCAAAATTTTTAAATTTTAATCATTTGCTTTAACATATTAGCTACCAAACCGAAAGTTTCTTTTTAAAATAGGTGCTTTCAAATATTTTATATTTTAACGTTTTCGTTAAGTACAAAACTTACTACATATGTAGTATATGATATTTAACAAGCTTTGTACAACAAATTTTTATAAATCCAACCAAAGCTAAATTTTAATATGTCATTTTTTCCAAAATTTATTTATGTAACTATGTTCGAAACGAAACTAAATTCGATTCGTTGTACTGTGCAGCGTTTAAAACTTAAATGTCGAAATTTATTTATCTGACTTTGTTCCAAACGAAACTATATGTATTCGGTTCGTAGTGCTGTTCAGCGTTCGAAAACCGTTCCGGCTTATGTACATATTGAGCATACTGCTTAATGAAATTCTTAATACAAGCTAAATTTGTTTGGAAAATTTCGAAAAACTTTTTTCGAATTACACAAAAGTAACTAAATTTTAAAAAACCTTGCTTATGCATAATAATATTTTATAATTTTTTTTTATTTTTTCAAATTTTAATGTGCCGTCTTTAGCATTTCAAAATTCTGCTTGTAGTTCTGCTTTTCTACTAGTTCTTGTTTTTTTTTTTTTTTTCATTTCTAACAGCGCGCATTTCTCAGCTATTTTAGGAAACTTTTCTTTGGCGCTCTTTGTCAACTTTATCGTTTCTCTCATACAGTATTCAAATGTTCGAAATGTTTCTGACTGTGTTTTTCAAACCAAATACAATTAATACAAAAAAAAAAATAAATAAACAAAAAATAAAAAAAGTATGTAGCAGCAGCAAAAGGATCTTTATAAATGTATATTAAACATTTAATAATTTAATTATATAAAAAAAAAAATAAATCGCATGATATGTGCATTAATCGTTGACCTCAAGCAAAAGTTAACAATAAAAAAAAAAAAAGAAAACTTATTGCATAAAAAAAAAATGCATAACATAAACAGAGTTAGTCATCAAACCATTTAAACTGAAAATTATACTTAAGTTTTGAAGACTTGCGTTTAAATGAAACTATTTTATTTTTAATATATATAACTATATTATAACATTATATTTTTTAAACTACATTGCAGTATTCAAAATGAGCAAGCAGCAAAAGTTTGTGCTTATGTTTAATTAATAAAAATTAAATGCTTTTGTTTTTGCTTTTAATTTGCACGCTCGATACGACAAAGTTTTATGTGCAATCAATCTCACATATAGCAGCACACACACACACACACACACACAAACAAAAGCTACATAAAAAAAAAAGAAATTCTGAACAAAAACTACTTTAAAAAAACTAAACAGTTTTTAACTTTGAAAATTGTCTGAAACAATTAAATTGAAATTATAATGGTTTCCTTAATTAGCTGTTAAATTATGTTTTAGTTTTGTCTTAATTTTATTTTATTTTATAACTTTTTTTTTGTTTGCCTAAACATAGTTAAATAATGCATTATATATAGTAGTAAAAAAAAAAACTAAAGTTAAAACATGCTTTACATATACATTTGTATAGAAACCCACACACACACACACACATGCATACGCACAAAACTCTTACTATATATAATTTTAATTAATTAAAAAACAGCTGCATATATACATTTATATATATTTACTATTTATATACATGCATAAGTATATATATAACATTGATCTTGACATTTAACCTTAATTTGCATTTAATGAAATTTAAGTTGTGCGCCTTTTTGTATTAAATATTTTACTATTAATTATTATATTTAACTATTTTTTTAACAAACTGACACACATACATATACACACACGTTAAGCAGCATGTAAATTTATATATATAAAAAAAATAAAAACTAAAACGCATAGCTTATAAAATATATGCAACAAACCTAATAAATAAAAATCAAATATATATTATATATAAATAAATGTACTATAATGCTTTTTAGTAGAGTTCAAGCAATTAATTTACAAACTTGTATTTAAAAAAGCAAAAATAATAAATAGTTTAAAAGGCAAGTAACAGGCAAATGCATTAGTATAAATTGCATTAACAATGTTAATACGCATTTAATGTTTAAAACACATATAAATAAATAAACATATATAAATAAAACAATATGCATATATATAAAAAAAATATAAATACGCGTCTAAACAAATTATACAAAGTAGTCAAAAATTTTGCATAGTGAAAAAAACAAAAACAATTTTAAATCTTTTGCGCAAAAAAAAAAAAACAGCAAGTTAAAAATTTTATTCAAAGTTAAATTATTAAAAATATTTTTATTTGTTAGCATGTTAGTATGCGTAAAATACGTTTGATATATATATGTAGACACACATGCATACGCTCAAATATAAACAAATTAAAAGTTAAAAATTAAAAAAAATAAATTAATGTAAATTTAAAAACAACGCGCAAAATTAAATATTTTTTGTTTTTGTGCTTAAAGTAATTGCTTCCATAAATTTTTTTAATTTGTTTTTTTTTTTTTTTAAATAAGCTGCTTGCGCTTAAGTCAGTAAAGTTTTTTTTTAAGCAGCGTCTTCCGCACAACTGAAAGCAAAAAAAAAATTGAATTTAAAAACTAAAATATAAAACACACAAAAGTTCAAGAGTTTTGTATAGCAATCAATATATAATGAAAGACAGACAGTCAGCAGCAGCAGCAACAAGAACAACAACAAATTAAGTGATAAATGTTGAAAATTAAAAAAAAATAATTTTTTTTTTTGATCGTCAATAAGTTTAAGGCAGCGGAAATGGTTTGGTTTTAAGGCGCTTTTAAAGCTGCCAGCCAGTGTTGAGCAACGTCAATACAGCGCAGCAAGAGGCAAGAGAGAGAGAGAGAGAGAGAGCGTGTTGTACATTTTAAGCAGCGGAGCAGCAACAACATTTCACATATAAATACACTTGCAATTAAACTTAGTTCCAACTGTCCAATCTAGACTTTTCTAATAAAATAAATGAGCCCACAAAAACCCACGCAAATTACAGATGAAAAAAAAAAAACTGCAAAAGAACTAATTTTATATACTGTACAATGTAAAAACAAAAAAAATTAATTTATATAACAAGCAAAAATTTAAAAAAAAAAAAAAAATTGAAAACACGGTGCAACAACAATATCGCCAACAACAAACACACACAGAGTTAGTTGGGCGGCGCACAGCTATTAAAAAATAAATAAAAAATAAAATTTAAAAAAAAAATATATATTGAAACCGAAAACCTTGCACCATAAAACTCAACGACTGCGCACATGAACAAGTGAACAAATTTTTTGTAATATATTGAAATATAAATAAAGAGCTAGGAGCAAGTAACATAAAAAAAAAAATAAAACAAAAACAAAAAAAAAAGTAAAGAAATATTTTTTTAAGTGTAAACCAAGTGCTAAACAGACTTGGGCGCCAAATTTTCTGCAATAAAAAAATGTAACGAAAAAAACTTTATAGGCATATACAAAACTCACACACACCTACACACACACACACACACACACATACATACAATAAAATTGGAGAGTAACTTTTGTACTAAAAACAAAAAAAAAAATACAATACCTAAACCTAAGCCAGCGACTTTTGTAGTGTTAGTCCAAAAACTTTGATAACTAAAAAAATAAAAAAAAAAAATAAAAACAGCCAGCAAGTACCAGATCCTTTCCCTTTGAAAAAACAACAACAACAACAACAACCTTTAAACCAAACCGTAGTAGCCTAAGGAAAAGCGGCAATATTTTATATATTTTTCAAAACAAAACAACAACTAAACTAAATAATTTTTTTTACCTATATACTAATATGTATTTATTACACTTACAACATAAATCTAATAAGCATAAAACACTGTAAAAGATTGAAAGCCTGGGCATTATATATATATATTAGGGTGGGTCAATTTTTTTCGGTATAAGGGCTCACTCGGATTTTGATTCTTTGGGTAATTCTAAGCAAATTTGCTCAAGAAACTATGGGTCTAAAATGAATTTCGAGTCGCCCACTTTTTCAAAATTTTCAAGAAAAAAAACCGAAAAAAATCAAAAACCAACACGAAAGCGCCCTCTGGCGGCACCAAAAATTAAAAATAGATGTCAATAATGAATTCCTCGACCCCAAAAACCCCCAAATTCACATTTGGCTAGAGAAAAAATATCGATTTTAGGCCTTTTCAATGAATTTCTAAGTCGATTTTTGAATATGTCGAAAAAAACCTATTTTGAAAAAGTGGGCGACTCGAAATTCATTTTAGACCCATAGTTTCTTGAGCAAATTTGCTTAGAATTATCCAAAGAATCAAAATCCGAGTGAGCCCCATAAGGTTTTTTCGGCCCCATACAAATTGACCCGCCCTAATATATATATATATGTATATATATATATTCTAAAGAATTCTAAGGAACATGCTTAAGCTGTGGCCTGGACAACTTACTGCACACTTCTAAAGTGACCAGCCACATCAAGACCCCAGCTGCGGTTCCAGTAACTCCAGTTTTTCAAAGTTTTCCGCAGCTTTCACTGTGCATATGAGTTTGTCTATTAATTTTTTTTTTTTTTTTATGTTTTTTTTTTTTGTATAAATGAAATGTACCTAAAAGAACAAAGTTATGCAGTAATTTGTTTAAAATTATATATTTAGTTAAGCCTTGACTTTGTTTTTGATTATATTTTATTTATATTTACAGTAGACTTAAATATAAAAATAAAAGCTTTCGTTGCGCTAAAATGTCAAGCAAAATGTGTGCAAAAAAACATTTTAAAAAATTTAAAAACGAGCATATAAATTTATATATATATATATTTCAATGTGTAGTACGAACTAAACTTATATATAAAACATTAAAAAAAAAATCATATATATACTTACATTATATATAAAAAAAAAAAAATTATATAATGTTTATAAAAAGCCAGCTCTATATATATATATATATGTATGAACATAAAATTTTACAAACAAAATTGTTTTTTAATGTTAATACATTTGCTAAATTTAAAATGAAAATTATTTTAAATAAGCTCTAACAAAATTTGTTAACACACATATGTTGAAAATTCGTTAGTTATAGTTCTTAAAATTAAAATATATATTTTTCAACTGTTTTGCAAGCCAATTATTTTTTTTTTTTAAAACAGCCATATATATATATAAATTTTTTTTTTGTTAACTCAAAACTACTAAAAATCTTGCAAGTTGACAAAAAAAATTTAACATCTAACAAGTTTTTTAAAACATTTTCGAGAAATATTACAACAACAACAAAACCGAACAATTTCAATCTGAACAAAACATAAAGCCCACGATAAATTTATATATATATATAAAGTAAAAAAAAAAAAACATATTTATATACTATGAATGTCTAGTCGTATTTTCAGTATTACATAAAACTAAAAAAAAAAATCAGTAAAAGTGACAAAAAAAAAAAAAATAAAAAAAAATGCAACGCTAAGCAAAAAAAAAAAAAAAGTACATAAAACAAATTTTTGAATGCAAACTTAAAAAAATCGAGTTATAAAAAAAATATGTGTGTAGCGTGTACAATAAATACAAATTAATATAATATGGTAAACAATTTTTAGAAGCATTTTTAACATATTACAAAACAAAACAACAACAAAAAAATATATATATAAATAAATGTTTACATAAATGTCGAGCATAAAGAAACACTAAAAAAATATATATATATATATATATATATAAACATAGTTATATACAAAAATGAGAAAAAAAAATAAGCATAAACATGAAAATCATTAAAAAATAAATCGAAAATGTGTCTGTTTTTAGTGTTAGATTTTATGTAAGCTACTAAAAAAAAATACATGTATGAAAAAAAAACTCCATAAATCAATGTAAAAGTATAAAAACAAAAGTTTATAGAAATAATATAAATATATATATACGAACTACATTTTATTATAGCTAAAAAAAAAAAAGCCAGTAAACCATGTCAAAACTCGCGCTGCTGTTTTATAATTAACATTAAAAATTTAGTTTATTCATTTTATGTGTAATTTTTTATTTTTTGTGCATACTTATTTATATAATAACATTTCATAATTATTTTTAATGTTTAAATATAACATTTTGTTTTAATTTACTATATATGTTTTTGCTTTTAAATTTTATGCGCTTTTTTTTTTTTGTAACTATACGTACATACATATATGTATATATATATTGTATAACAAAAAAAAAAATATATTTTCAAAAGAATTTTGTACTTAGCTTGCGTTTAATTTCATTTCATTTCAACTGGGCGTGTGGTTCATATCAATATAATAAATAAAATTATAAATATTAATATTAGTATAAATAAATGATATTTATACAAAACAACAAAATTGGCGCAAATTGCTCAAAGTATATAACAAAAAAACAAAAAAAAAAAATGTTTTTCATTTCAACTTTTTGTTCGTCACAGAATTTTTTATTTTTTTTAAATAGTTGAAATTTTTAAGCGTTTAGTTTAACTAATGAAAGCAACGCAAAAGTCTTTCAAAACTAAACAAAATACATTAAAACAGAAAAAAAAATTAATAATAATAAAAAAAGGTATAATTAATTAATGTGAACATGAAGCAAAGGAAAAAATCTAGTTTTTATTGTAATTCCGTGTCTGTGTGTATTTCAGTAATTAATGTAAAAAAAAAAAACAAATACAAACAAAAAAAAAATCTTTAAAAAAAATTGAAAAACACTGAACATAAAAATAAAGAAACTAGCGAAATAAATAAATAAAAAAAAATATTTGAAAAAAGCATTGTTTTTCATTACCAAACTGTTCAGTATATAAGGCAAAAAATTCTTTTTAATATTTTTTATATTTAACAGCCGTAAAGTATGCTATGTTAAATTTTTTATTCATTTGCTTTATGCACTGAACTAAGAAACCATATCAGCTGAGGGGAGTATTACTTTATGCATATTTTAAGATTTCTAAATTATTTAAAGAGTTATGCTGAGTTCACACTGTGTCACAAAACGACACAGTTCAGTGTAAACAGCTTATGCCAAATGTCGCTGTACCCTTAAGGTAAGGTGTATACATATTAAGTTTTTGCAAATGTATGCAATGTATCTAGAGTTGAAGACGTCGGAGAGAGTTATCTGCAATATGGTCGGGAGAACAAAATAAATGTTACAGTCTGTATGAACGCCTAAATTTTGGAGATTCTATAAACTAGGATACCCAATGCGAAAATTTGGTTTTCTTTATCACGCCCCTTTTTACACCAAATAATTATACCCTGTACCGTATGGTACAAAGGGTATATTGTGTTTGTGCAAGCCGAAAATGTATGTAACGTACAGAAGGAGAAGTCGGAGACCCCCCAAAGTTACCTAAAGTATGATCAGGGTGACTAGAGAAGTCGATATACCCATGTCCGTCTGTCCGTCTGTCCGTCTGACCGTCTGTCCGTATAAACGCCTAGATCTCAGAGATGGTAAGAGCTAGAGCAACCAAACTTTCAGATAAGATCCCTTATTAATCCATAGGAGACAAGTTTATTTTATTTTTTTGATATCGGGACTACATTATATAGCTACCATAGGGGTGTTTCAGAGGACCTCGAAAAAAAGCAAAAGTTTTAGATGGATAATTCGTTTGCTTATGAAGATATCATAACCAAATTTGGCAATCGGAAGTTTTTTAGAAACTTCCAGCACTGTACCAAATTTTATCAAAATCGGTTGACTATATCATATAGGTTCCATAGGATCGATCGGTCGAAAATTAGTTTTTTGTACAAAATTCATTGTGTTTCGTTTGTTTGTGCAAATATTGTAACCAAATTTGGCATTAAGAAGTTTTTTAGAGTTTCCAAGCACTATACCAAATTTTATCAAAATTGGTTGACTATATCATATAGCTCCCAAAGGACCAATCGGTCAAAAAATCGTGTTTTGTACAAAATTCGTTGTGTTTCGTTTATTTGTGAACATACCGTAACCACATTTGGCATTAAGAAGTTTTTTAGAGTTCCCAAGCACTATACAAAATTTGATCAAAATCGGTTGACTATATCATATAGCTCCCATAGGATCGATCGGTCGAAAATTTGTTTTTTGTACAAAATTCGTTGTGTTTCGTTTGTTTGTGAAGATATTGTAACCAAATTTGGCATTAAGAAGTTTTTTAGAGTTCCCAAGCACTGTACCAAATTTGATCAAAATCGGTTGACTATATAATATAGATCCCATAGGACCGATCGGTCAAAAAAACGTTTTTTGAACAAAATTAGTTGTGTTTCGTTTGTTTATAAAAATATTGTAACTGAATTTGGCAAAGAATTTTTTTTAGTGTTCGTAAGTAATATATCGGACTTGATTACAATGTGGTGGTACAGGGTATCCCAAAGTCGTCCGCGCCCGACTTTAACGTACGCCATCTTTTTTATACGTTTTCAAACTAGCTACCGACCTACAGGATATCTTCAAACTGGCTAAACAGGCGGATGACGATACTGTATGGGACGAGTACAAGGTAAGACTCCGTGACTTTAAAAAAACAAGTCCGGCTGGCCAAAAGAGACTCCTGGAGATCCTTCTGCTCTGGCATAGAGATGGTCAAGGAAACCGCAAGAGTCAGGAAGCTACTCTCGAGCTAACCCGCTATACAGAGTCAACTGAAAACGAACGACGGACATTGGAGCGAACACTTCCCCGGTTGCACGGACGTCCTCACTCCCGACACGCTAGCAAATCGTTCCAGCCAACAGGCTAATGTACCTGGGGACGCAATCACGCTACACAAAATCCAGTGGGCAGTAGACTCCTTCGCGAGCTATAAATCCCCTGGCCTAGACGGTGTAATTCCGGCCATGCTGCAGAGGACCAAAGATAAGGTTACGCCATGGCTGTACAATATATACAAAGCATGTTTGAGATACGGACACGTTCTCGTATCCTGGAGGACAGCACGAGTTGTGTTCCTGCCAAAAGCAGGGAAATGCAGCCACGTGCAGCCGAAGGATTACACGCCAATAAGCCTTACCTCATTCCTGCTCAAAACTCTAGAGAAACTGCTGGATCTGCATATAAGGCAGGGCATGAACCAACTTGTAGAAGCCAACCAACACGCCTACACAAAAGGGAAATCGGTGGAAACAGCGCTGCACTCCATAGTAGCTACCATAGAAAAAGCCCTACACCACAAGGATTACGCCATTTAATAATGTATCTACGGAAGCCATACTGCGAAGTCTCAGACCCAAGGCAACCCAGACGGCCATAAACTCCTGTATACAAAGCCTATTGCGCTGCAGAAGAATTAGAGCTGAATGGGGAACCACAACAGTGAGAAAAGAGGCGCACAGAGGCACGCCGCAAGGCGGAGTACTATCGCCCTTATTGTGGAATCTAGTGGTAAACGATATTCTACATAGATTAGAAGGATAACCCAAGGATAACTGCCTATGGGGATAACATAGCCATAATTATCGTGGGCAAATGTCCTATGACACTCAGCTCGGTCATGGACATTACGCTAAAGGAAATACTGATGTGGGCCACGGAAGCCGGACTCAGTATCAACGCGAACAAGACGGACCTAATTCTCTTCACTAAGGGATACAAGGTACCGCGTTGGACTCCACCATCAATAAACGGCACTCCGCTCAAGCCTAAAAAGAGCGTGAAATATCTAGGAATAGTACTGGACAGCAAGCTGAGCTGGAAACCCAATGTTGAGGAAAGGGTGAAAGAAAGTATCCCAGAATATGTTGAGTAGCACGTGGGGTCTGTCGCCAAGACTAATGCACTGGATCTTCATCCCAGTCGTGCGGCCAGTACTACTCTACGGAGTTCTGGTATGGTGGAGAGCCACAAAGAAGTCCACATACCTACAAATAATGAAAAAGACTCAACGACGTACACTGAATTGCATAACGGGGGCTTTAAGGTCCACTCCAACCAAGGCCCTAGAAGCAATACTTGGAGTACACCCCCTAGACATACAGGCCAAACTACTGGCGCAGAAGACAGCGCAACGTCTTTGTGCAGCAGGGAACATGGCCCTAGCAAACTACGGGCACAGCAAAGTGGCAGGGGTAACACCCAATAGCAATGACTATATGACCCCAGTAAGCAACTTCTCCAGATGGGACCTGATGACTGGAAAATTGGTATGGACAACGAGCCACAAAAATTTTCACAGACGGATCCAAAATGGAATCCGGCGTTGGGGCCGCGGTATACTGTATAGACCCACCCATTGAGGTATCTTTCAAGCTACCGGACTGCAGAACTAGCGCTCACCCTAGAGCAGAACCGAACAAATATCATTGTTGACAGTCAAGCGGCGATCTAATCCATGATAGCCTTCAGCATCAATACCAAAAGTTTACTGGCAGGCAGGGACACACTATATGAACTAAGCACCCAGAAGGAGGTTTACATCTTTTAGGTTCCCAGCCACCAGGGCATTGATGGAAATGAAATAGCTGAGAGGCTCGCAAAGGAAGGAGCCGGATCAAGACAAACGTCACTTGAGGATCTAAAGATTCCATTAAGGACGATTAACCACCGAGCAGAAGAAGACGCTGTAGTCATATCTGACAGAAGGTGGCACAACACAACGAACTGCAAGATAGCTCGCACTATGTGCAAGAAAACCAACAACAAATTAGCCCAGTATATTCTGAAACTCCCAAGAAGAGACTGTAGACTCATAGTGGGCATACTTACTGGTCACTGCCTGACCGCAGCTCACGCTACGAAGCTAGGCGTTACCAACAGCGACGAATGCGGGAAGTATAGGGAGACAGACGTCAAAGAGACTCTGGAGCACCTCATCTGCCGCTGCCCCGCCCTATGCACATCGAGACTTAAGTATCTAGGTAAACCCTGGCTTACCTCACAAAAGCTTCTGGCGTTCGCCAAGCACACGCGCATAATCGATAACTAACGTGTAATGCACACCAGCCGCATCCTCCGGTTCCACTAAGTATTATGCAGTCTATGTGTGACTCCACCCCAGGGGTCAGCCGGCATAAGCTAAACTAACTACTGATCTAAATGGATCCTACACTATCGACAGGCTGTAACCATTTGCGTTGGTTAATAGCATAAAAAATAAGCATGGCCCATGATGCAAAGAATTTTACAAGGTGGCGCAAACAAGTGCGCGAACATGGCGGATCGGGCTCACTTTTTGTATGGTAGCTATGTGAAATAGTGGACCAATTTTGATAAAACTTCACACAAATGTAAAGACTTATACTGAATTAAACTGACAATAATTTGTTCGCGATATTTGAAATTTCATTCAAAAACAGTTCATATAGAATAATGAAGATATGGGCAAAAATATAATCGATTTGGTTCATCTGGATGTCTAGAGAAGTCAATATAGACATGTCCGACTGCTTGTGCGTCCGAAAATCTAAAATTCAGATACTAAATCCTCAAAATGATAGGGGCTAGAGCAACCAAACTGGATAAATAACACGTTTCACGTTCTTCAAATATTCAAGTTCCACATCGAAAACTTAACTTCAATTATATATATACATAGAAAATAAATTAAAAACAGCAAAAGTTCATGTAAAAGCTTATAACAAGCTGATATTTAAGTCATGCGTACTTAAATGACTTTAAAATTAACAGGTATACAGCTTGCAGCTTGTATACATGCTAAAAGCAGTTGTGAATTATAAGCATGGTTTGGTGACATGCACATGCCAGTGCTTCTTCTTTTTTCTTTACTCTCGAATCTTTTTTAATAGGAAAATGTTAATAACATTACAATCGCCTGAAAATTAGAAAGCCTATTAGTAGGCATATATATATTTAAAAGAGAAAATTTCTGCTTTTTATATTCAATATTGATTATTTTATTTGCTTTTATAGTTCTTATTGTCTACGTACATATAATAAAATTAATAATAATAATAAAAAAAAAAAAACTATTTACTTATTGAAATTGTTTTGTTTCTTGTTTGCATTTTATAACTTTAATTTTCAATCATATCAAAAAATGCCAACTTAAAGCAAACTGGTTTAAATATAAAAATCAATTTTTTTTTTAATTATTTATATGCTTGTTTTTTTTTTTTTTTGCTTTCGCTCTTTTTATGGAAGTACAAAATTTAAAGGCATACATTTTTGTTTTTCGTTGATATGAATTAAGGCGACATTTAAAGCTAAAGAAGTAAGAGCGCGTCCTAGTAAATGCTAATTATTTGTTTTATTAAAATTTAATTGTGTGAGTGAGGCGCAGTTGCAGGATATACAATGCGTATACGCGCGGCTGCTATATATATATAAGGCTGCGCACAGTCCGCACACAAGAGCATGAATCTAGTGTATTGCATGCGTCGGTATGCAGCCTAAATTAAGTTTTAGTTTTTAATTTTAAATTAACTAGCATAAGTTTGCGTTTAGTTTTAACTTAAGATTTATGTTAACCAACACCAAGCGATTGCACAAAAAACCCGTTGTTGCTTACGTAAATATTTAAAAAAAAATTACAAAATTATAATTAAAAAAAAAAAAAAAACATCGCAAATGTATTTATAGTTTAGCTTTTAAATTGTAATTATTATATTAAAGTTTTGTGGTACACAAACAAATTATGCATTCGTTGCTGTTTTAAAACTAAAGCCTTTACACTATGTGAATGTTTAATAAACTTGTTTAAATATAATGCAAATGTTTTATGTTTTTTTTTTGTTTTGTTTTATAAATCAGTTCAATTGGTGGTCATTTCATTTATTAACTTAAAAACTAGCTATGAACAAAATAAAACTATGGATTTTCATTAGTTTTGAGCTTTGCTTCAAGTAAAGTGCTCGATTTTTTTTTTAACAGAGTGTTTAGGGCTATTAAACAATGTAGTATATATATATATATATAGTATGTGTTGTGTTTTTTTTTTTGCTTTACTATTCGCGCTTTGACTTCATTCATAATATTATATTGTTACAACAATTGTTTTTGTAAGACTTATATTCTAGATACATAATTCTGGCTTATAGTTTAAATTAATTAATGCCTCTTTACATTGTTTTGTGTTTTTGTTTGTTTTTTTTTTTTAGTTTAGTTTGTAATAAATATTTTTAATTTAATGCCCACTTGGCTTTCATAATGTTTAATTCATTATATGTATATGTGTATGCATGTGTGCTTTTGTATGTTTTGTAAATAAATGCATAAGTTCTGCAGCTTGTTCATTTTGCTAAGTACTTTTTAAAGACTACAACTAGTACTTATATATAAGAATATTTTTTTATTGTATTGATTAGTGCCAATTTGAAGGCTTTGAAGTGTGTGTGTGTGTGTATCTGGTTAAGTTTGCTCATTTTTAGCTTTTAGCTAATTTGAGTTTAAGAACTTAAACTAGTAGAAAAATATATGATATTTGAAATCATAATTCAAATTTTGGAAACGCAAAAATAAATCAAATTCATGGACTTGCGCGCGCATAGATTTACTAAAGAACTCTAAGCTTATTTCTAAGTTTATTATATAAAGTGTAGTTAGTTAGTTAAATACGTGTGTGCGTGTATACATAATGATTTTTTGTTTTTGATTTTTTTTTTTTGTTTTGCACAGCAAAGTTTAAAAAAAAATATAAAAAATAATCTCCTTCCTTGGGCAGTTTTCATAAAACTTTAAAGTCATTTTAAAACATTATGCAAATAGCTTATATAAGTTATGTATATAAGAACTTCTTCATTCTTTTCGACATTTTTGTTAATTGTGCACGGGAAGCGGCAGCTGGCCCAGCAGATTGTTGGCAAACTGTGAATTGGTGAACTTAAAGTGACGCTTATCGTAGAACTTAAGCAGCGCCGGTGAAAATGGATGATTATCCTTTAAATGTAAATAGTGAACCTCGGGCTCACACGTAGTGTGGCCGCATTCCTCGCAAACGTACATCTAGTGAGAGAAATAGTCCAAGATTTAGTAAGGTTCAAACAAAGTAAAATATATATAAATATATGCTATGTACAAGGCTGCAGTTTTTTGTAACTAGCATAGCTTCCTAGATTTCTATTGATCACTAATTTATATATACATATGTATTAGGGTGGGTCAATTTTTTTCGGTATAAGGGCTCACTCGGATTTTGATTCTTTGGGTAATTCTAAGCAAATTTGCCCAACAAACTATGGGTCTAAAATGAATTTCGAGTCGCCCACTTTTTCAAAATTTTCAAGAAAAAAAACCGAAAAAAATCAAAAACCAACACTAAAGCGCCCTCTGGCGGCACCCAAAATTAAAAATAGATGTCAATAATGAATTCCTCGACCCCAAAAACCCCCAAATTCACATTTGGCTAGAGAAAAAATATCGATTTTAGGCCTTTTCAATGAATTTCTAAGTCGATTTTTGAATATGTCGAAAAAAACCTATTTTGAAAAAGTGGGCGACTCGAAATTCATTTTAGACCCATAGTTTCTTGAGCAAATTTGCTTAGAATTATCCAAAGAATCAAAATCCGAGTGAGCCCCATAAGGTTTTTTCGGCCCCATACAAATTGACCCGCCCTAATATGTATATATATTTAATCCATTAAATTCCTACAAGGAACGTAGGGCTGATACAAACCAGTTGCATTGAACTCTATCTGACGCTAGTTGCTTTGCTTTACTACAACTCTTTCCGCCTTTTCTTAATTCTGTTACAAATTGTCTTTTCCAAGTATTTCGCGGACGACCTGGTCTCCGACTGCCTTGGCGATTAAAATCCAAAATTATCTTTGCAATATCCGTAGAAGGTTTCATTAACGTGTGACCTAGCCATTTGAATTTACGTTACAAAATTTAATCTTACTAATTTAAGCTCCTATATAAATCATGCTCGCAGTGGGCACGGTAGCCACCTTACACTAACTTTTCCCAATACAAATTTTATTTTCCCCAAACTTGATTGGTATATTGGGGATTGCAGCGCATTTTCAGACGATTGAAGGCTCCTAATGCAGTTTTTACAGAAGGCATCTAAAAGCTAAACATTTATGCCTCATACATTTGCAAATTATGTTTTGCTGGCTTGGCCACGTTATACGCATGGATGAGAATGCTCCGGCTAAAAAGGTATTCGAGCGAAAGTCACTGAAAGGACGTCGATCACAGCGACGCACGATGGGAAGACCAGACAATGAAGAATCTTCGTAGCCTTGGGATCACCAATTGGCGCCAGCAGACACAAGATAGAAACCGCAGGCGAGGGATAATTTTCGCGGCCAAGACCGATAACCGGTTTTAATGGTCATATAGTACCGAATTTTTATACAATCTTAATAATCATCGCCAGTCTATGGAATTCTTTTTAACAAGATGCCACATTTACGCTGCAGCTAGTTAGGATTGTTATGGGAACCCGGCGAAGGGTTAGACCGTGGCTTTGTTGGTAGAACCAAATCATAACAGAGTGAAGCTGACGTGCACGAAGCCAAAACGCCTGGACGAACCTTCCCAACAGCGGGTTGTTTTGGCCAGTTCAAAAAAGAAGACATGAATCTAGCACTTAAACATGTTCGTGATTTTAGGAAGTATACAACAAGGCAGCTTTTACAGCTGCGGAGATCGCAGCAATTATGTTCATTTTAAATTTAACACTTTCTGACACATGCTTTGGTTTTTTGCATGCATTTTCAAAAGCCTAATCTTACCAGTGGTTGTCATTAACAAACGATCCCCATACAGATTCGTTTCGAAGCTAAGAGTTTCTACTATGCTACAGCCTTGTTTTTAAATATAGCTATTACTCACCTTAGCGCGGCGCTCCTTATAGGCATACTGATGCTGCACGCTGTGCACTTTCTGGCAGTGAGATTCCAGCGAGCAACGTTGTGTAAAGCTCTTCTCGCAAAGATTACACTTATAGGGGCGTACACCCGTGTGTGTGCGTGTATGACGCTTCAAATCGAAGGTGTCATTAAAGCCCTTGCCACAGAATGTGCACAAATAACGCTTAATATCCGAGTGACACTTCATATGACGATTCAGCAGACGTTGTAGCGAGAATGTCTTCATGCAAACGCGACAAACAAACTTATTGTTAGGATCATCGCTGCTGCTGGGACCCATTAGCTCGCTCATGCTATTATTATTATGATGATGACTGTTGCCAGAGCCACCTTTGACGCTGCCCTGGCTGCTACCATTGCTGCTGCTGCTACTACTACTGCCATGGCCAGCACTATGCGACAAAAGTGGAACCGTTTGAGTGGGCTGCTGTTGCTGCATTTGCGATTGCTGAGACTGTGTCTGAGCCGTGTGGCTGCTGTGCTTGAGATCATCAATGCAATCAATGTTGCGTATGCGGTGATGTCCGCCATGAGCATTCTCCACGGCCAAAGGATTTTTAATGCCATGCCCGCCATTTACAAATTCCAATTGAAGATCCGGTGGCAGACCCAGCTATATTAGAAAATCAAAAAAAAAAAAAAATAGGTCAGATTAAACAACTTGGCAACAAAAGTGCATAACATAAAACAAACAACAGGTACATGAGGTAAGGGTGAACAAAGGCAGACAAACACATTACTAGTGTTGGGTGAATCCCCATGAAGCAACCAGCCGCGAAAAAGGCATATTGTAAAGTATTATTCCTAATTAAATTTAATCTTTTAAGGATTAAATCAGGAAAGCATGACTTCCAATCGACCTCATTGCCAGCATTTGTTTAGTGGAGATTGCTGGCGTAGGATCCCCTGAAAGTTTTACACAACATGTTGAATGTGAACAAATACTGACGACAAAAATTGGACACATTCCTATCTATGCCTTTTTCGTGCTGCGTTGTTTTCTGTTACGTGACAGCTAGCTTACCCTTTGCTGCAAGACCTTGCTCTCATTCAGTATAACCATAGTGGGCGACGGCGGCAGCAAGCCCACAGTTGTGGATGCGGCCACCGAAGTCAGAGAACGCAAGTTGGTTCTGTGTAAAGTGTGCATAATTGTCTCTTCCTGGCTAGTGATCATAGTGGAGCCATACGCCTCCGCGTTGAAACGTAAATTTCCTTTCTGCTTTCTTGTTAGCTTGGGCATTTCAAGCACTGCAGAGTTTGTCAAATCACCAATGGGTGGTAATTTGAGCTCTTCGGATTTCGAAAAATTATAATTGGCCATTTTAAGGTCCTCGGACCTAAACAAATCGCCATTTGGCAATCTTAGGCCATCAGACTTATTCAAGTAATCCTCAAGTGGCACAATATTTGTAACATTTTGAGCATTAATGATTTGTCCTACCTTAATGTTACTTGCGTTTCGTTCTCCTGACTTAGAATCGTTTTTGGACGCCACATTGGGCTTACTTAAATTATAAAGTTTCTTGAAATGTGCAATCGACAGGGTTTGGAGCTGTGTTAATTGCTTAATTGGCATCTTGCAGGCCGATGTCACGGTCATATTACATTTGTAAGGATTGTTATGATTGCTCTGTGGGCTATTAATATTAAAATTGCTATCCGCCTGATTGCCAGGCGAATATTTAAACTTAAAGGAACTTACACTTTGTATGAGTGGCTTGGTGTCCAGCAGCGCAGCGGCAGCATTCGCATCCAGCAATCCTGCCGTGCTGCCCGCATTAGAGCCAGCTCCGGAGGAGCTGCTTGACATGGGCCGGTGCGCAGAGAGATGGGCAGCAGCAGCGGCAGCTGCAACAGCTGTTGGCGAAGGCAATGAAAGATTGCTATTATCGCTGTTATGGGTCATATGATGCTGTGCATGATTATTTAGATGATGATGTGACTGCTGCTGCTGTTGATGATGATGCTGTTGCATTTGATGTTGCGCTGTTTGCTGCTGCTGCTGATGAAAGTTATGATGAGATTGATGCTGCTGCTGCTGCTGCTGCGCATAGAGATTATGCTGATAGTTATGATGCGTATGCTGTTGCTGTGATTGATGCTGCTGCTGCTGTTGTTGTTGTTGTTGTTGCTGTGGCAGCAGCAATTGAGCTGCATGCGACATCAACGAATTCTGCTGCGCATTATGCTGCTGACTTTGATAGCCACCGTTCTGCTGCTGCATTTGCATTAAACCACGTGTGGCATGCTGATAGCTTGGCGGTGGCGCCTGCTGCTGCTGATGATGATGCTGCTGCTGTTGATTGTGCTGCTGCTGCTGTTGCATATGCTGCGCAAGATGCTGCTGCTGTTGTTGCTGCGGCTGACGTTCAAAGTTGTAGCTATTATTGCCAACAGCAGCTCCACCATTGCGTCCTATAGTGTGAGACAGTTGTGTCAATAGATTCTCATGCAGCGCATCCAGATGTGCATTGGAAACGCCCTGCTGTTGCTCTCCCGGAGTTACTGAAACCGAGTCTGGCGTAAGCGAGGGCGTCGATACAAGCTCAAAGTCCTGACGCGGACTTGTGGAATTCTCATCATCTTCACAACTGCGCTGCAGAAAAGAGCTAAGATCGACTGCATCCGACAATTGCTCCAGCAAATGATCATTTTGAGAGCTCAGCATAAGCGTAGCTGTAAATTGTAGCGGATCTACCGTACCATTGGGACACTGTCCCGAAGCCAAATCCGACATAATTGCATCATCATAGGCACTTCCATTAAACTGTCCCGAATTGCCTATATTTGCCTGTATAATGTTCTGCGCAAACGTGCTTATGTCTATCTTAGGCTCATCGTACTCAATATCCGGCTCATCTTTGAGTATAATACCATACGCTGAGGGATTACCACCATAAAAAGGATGACCGCCATTGGAATTCGTTGGTGATGACGTATGTAAATTATGAAATTTGGAATTTATTTGATTATAGTTAGTTGTACCAAGACCATTGGCGAAGTTCAAAATGTTATTACCATCGCTAGTAGCATTGCCAATGCCACCGTTGCTGCCACTACCATTACCACCACCACCACCAACACCATTTGCTGCTCCAGCTTCTTCAATGCCATTTCCATCTCCCCCTCCGTCCGCGCCATTGCAGTTGATGTAATTATGGCCAGCGTTGTGGCCGCCACCAACGCCGCCCGCTGCAGACATAAGATAAGCTGCTGCGTTTTGTATTAAAAAATTCGGATTACTATTAAAACCAGCGCCGGCTGTTGCGCCGCCTGCTACTCCAGTGCCCTGCGCTGTCGTATTATTTGTAGCCGTATTTTGACCACCCTTTAGACTCTCGTAGAATGGTGGCAATGCACCTGTTGGCGGCGAGTTGGGTCCGTAATTACTGCGTCCGTCACGCCCACCGCCCATGCCACCGCCGCCTGCGCCGCTGCCACCCAAGGCGCCACCAAAACCGCTTGGCGAACCTGCACCACCGCTGGGACTTTGACCGCTGCCAGCCGCACCGCCACTGCTGCCAAAACCAGAAGCCTGAAAGCCTTGGCCAGCTGCACCTGACGACGAGCTAGTGCTACGTCCGTGGCCCGCTGCAGCAGCCAAGATGCCGGGCAAATTGCGCACCAGGCGCGGATTTAAACGTTGCGATTGTGCCAGCAGCACACGTGCCGCCAAGATAGTGCTACGTCTACGCGCCTCACGTATACGACGCGCGCGTTCCAGACGACGCGCGTTCAGTTCCTCGTCGCTATCGTAGCTCGAGCTGCGACGCTTGGGCACGTGATAGTCAATGGGCTCCTGTTGTTCGGGTCCTAGATGCTCAAGCGCGCTTAGCGGCAGCAGCGGCACATCAGCGGCCAAGGCACGTTGATAGAGCTGCTGCTGTTGCGGCGTGGGTGAGCTGCTTGTAGCTTGTGGAGCACGCTGTATAACGCTGCAACGTACAGCTGGCTCACGGGGCGGCGGCGGACTGGGACGCTTATCGGCAGGCGGTGGTGTGCTGCGTAAACGCAACGACAGTGGTTTATCCACGGGCAGCAAGGGTTTTTCATCGACAATAAGCTTGCAGCCGTCGTCCGAATCGTCACTGTCGCTGCTAGTGCTGCAGTCAGCGTCGTCGTTTGCTTCTGTGGCTGCAACTGCGATAGCAGCTTCTTGCAGCGGCTGTATATCAATGGGATACTCTTTACGCTGGGCCTGGGTTAGCACTATGCCGCTGCCGTAAAAGCGTGGCTTGGGCGCTTCAATGCCAACGTCCACGTCAACGTCGACGTCAACGTCAGCGTCGTCTACAATCTGCTTTGGGCTATGTGCTGCTTTTGGTATGCTTGCTATGCTGTGGGTTAATGGAGGAGTTGTTGCCAAGATTTCGCTAGAAATCTCGTTGCAGTCTTTTATGGGTGTTTTTGAGGGGAAGCTGTTGTCGCTGGAATGATTGAAAGTGGTGGCTGTGGCTGTTGTTGTTGTTACGGCGGCTGCTGCTGCTGTTGTTGTTGTTGTGGTGGTAGTGGCTGCTATGGAGTTGGCGCTGCTGCTCAAACGCTGCCGCGCTTCTGCTTGCGTTAGGCAACTGTACTTTTCTGCAAATAAAAGAACGCAATAAAAATAATTAGTAAAACTTCCAAGATAAGCAATAAATAAACTAAAATACATTCATTTTTACTTTCGTCACAAGCTTAAAATCATATTGTGCGAAAAAAATATTTAAAAAAATGTTTAAAGCAAAAATTCACAAATTTCAGGCGCAGCAAACGAGCGTTTGCTAACTGTAAAAATCGAAAACTCGCGAGCAAATGATCTCTGTATCGTGGACAAGGGCTTTGGGGATCATGCTTTGTCCTATGCGCCAATGAACATATTCGAAGATGCGCGCGGGTGGCTGCGTAAGTTCGAATAACTGTTATTTCGAAGATTCATCCGAATGCGGCGTTGCCAGCTTGCTCATAGTGCACGCGTTTTTGTTTTGTTCTTTTTGTTTAAAAAGTTTTATTTTATATTTTACCTGCGCTGCCTACATTTTGGCGCTGTTTCAGCTTATCAAACTTTGTTAAATTATTTCGCAACATTTTAACTAAGTAGTGCTGTTGCAGTTACACTCAACAAAAAAATACACATAAAGAGACGCACAATTTTCGAGACAAACATTAAACTTATATACTTGTACATATGCATGCCTATATAAACCAAGGCGCATAATAAAGCGGTATGTAAATAAAAATTATAATTAAAATAATAAAATTAATAGCAAAATACAGCAAACACATAGTTAATACAAAATATGGCAACACTTTAAAAGCCGCCAATATTTAAAACACACAAAACACAAACGTGCAAAAAAAAATGTATTTATATATTTTGGCAAATATGTACGTATGTATGCAAACAAATCAAGACGCAATAAATATTTAAATAAAACATATATGTAATAATAATTATATACTTTACACAAAATATGGCAGCGCTGCTAGCGCGCTTTGTTTAAACCTTTTTCGCTATGTTTTATTTATGTATGTACATATTTACCAAAACGCTCAAAGCATAAAATAATTTTGTGTTTGCAAATATGTTTTAAAACCACGCGGAATGCACTTAAAATTTTAAATTCAAATATTTCTCTCAAAAATATTTATGTACGTAATAAAAAACAAAAAAAAATAATAATAAATATTATAATTGAACACAGCACATTTTGGAAACGGATACTTAAATATTTATTTAAACATTTTTTAAACTATCTTGCGCTTCTTTTCTTATGTGCTGCCCGTTGCAAGCGTGCCGAAAAACTAATGCGCGTATATTCCTTCATATCTACATACATATGTATGTACTTATACAAATGCTACCGCGTCCGTTCGCAAAAAAACAACAGTTATAATAAATACAAAAAAATGCACAAGATGAACGCAATCAGCTGATTTTGATTTTCTACTAGAAATGAAGCATTTTTTTTTTGTTAAATTCAATGCTGTGTTTACACTAACAATGTCATTTTGTAATGCAGAGTTCTTCAGCCGACCAAAGCAAAATATATTTTTGTAATAAAGTTGTATAAAAAGCCATTTGATTTTTGCTGACCAACATCATAAATAAATTGTATACATACATACTACAAGCATACTTTTTTTTGTAAATAATTTTTTTCTACTTGTGCACCAAGCTAAAATATTTGATTCTTAATTCGAAGTTTTTTAAACTTTTTATAAGACTCATTTCTCTTGTAGGCTTTCGTACAATTAAATGTACTTAGGTTCTGCGTGATTAAGCTTTTGTGAATATTATTTATTTAATTGTTTAACTACTCATACATAAGTAGTTTGAGTATTAAGTTTTTTTTTCATTTTACTTCCTTTCCTCCTATATTACAATACTAAATCTTATAATATAAGACAACCTATCGTAAAATATCTCAGATAAAAAGCTGTCGCTCAGCAATGTAAATTAATATGGTTGATATACTGGCTTAAGGGAATAAGCAATAAGTAACTAGCTAACTAATAAGGCGCATTTCGAGTTGTTTCAACTATTTAAACAATATTTTTGTATTTTCGTGGCTATTTTTTAAAATTTTGGTTGTTTTTTAAACTATACAAGCTTTTGCGATTACAAGTTAACTGCGATTTAGTTTAACTTTTTAACATTTTTTTTTAATGAAAATTTATGGTTTATTTTTTGTGGCTATTTTTTACAATTTTGGCTGTTTTTTAAACTATACAAGCTTTTTTTTATAATAAGATTTTTTTGTAATATTAAGTACACTGCGCGTTAGAGTAACTTTTTAATATTTTTTTAATGAAAATTTATGGTTTCCTATTTTTAGTGCATTCCAAGTCAATAATAATAATAATTTTAAAGTGCAATATTATTTGCGACCTTGTGCACTTTTCAATAGTAGGTGTTTGCAAAGTCCAATTGCTATCCGAGTTGTTATAACTTTTAAAAAAAATTTGTATTTTTCAAAAATACTTGTAAATAATTTACGAGTTCTTTTAAAGGCCCATACGCAGCATGCAAAATTTGCGAATGTAATGGAAAAACTTCATATTAAAAAAATAGTCAGATTATTTTTTGGTCTAATGCCAAAAAAAAAATAAAACAAAAATGAGTTTGGATTTAATATAATCTTAACAACCAGAATATAAACACATTTAGGCTATTAATATAACCAATAAATTAGGATTATTGTTTTATGAGCAAGGTAAAAGAAGCTGCTAAAATACCTTGCAAAAGCACATTTTATTTTTATTAATAAAAAACAAAACATGCCGAATTCTTTTGCTCACGCATTTATTTGTTAATTACTTTTGTCAAACAGCTGTGCACTAAGCTAACTAGTAGGGACATTAAATGTTTTTCATTTTCTAATTTTAGCAAACTTTTCCAACGCCAATCTAAACATGTCTTACATGTGCGAAAACTTTTGGCATATGTCGGCTAACGCGTAAGTAAACTTGTCATAAGCAGTGTGTGGGTGACAAAAGCGCAACTAGCAAATGAACAAGGATTCATTCATCATAGGCAATGAACTACGAACTGCGTGAAGTTAATGAATTAGTTGTGTTAAAGAAAAGACGTGAATGGGTTGCTACCGCATCGTTAGAGCACAAAGTATATACATATGTATATACAAATAAAAAAAGTGCAAGTGTGTGTGTGTGTGTGTGTGTGTATAAAACAAATGTAAATACAAACAAAATAGGCCAAGACAAGGCAAGCCAGCTAAATGCGTTGCAGCTGCTGGCCTAAGAAACGCTTTTGGGTCTTAAATCAATGCAAGTGCGGTAAATAGTAATAATAATAGCAAGAACAACTATGCTTCAATGCAATGGCAATCAAAATACACAACAAACACATATGTATGTATATACAAACACATATACATATGTACAAGTCATTGTTGGCGCCGACGCCGTCGTGGTTTTTGTTGTTGCTGTTGTCTTAGCGCGCTTTGTATTACGTTTCGCGTTCGTTTCAGATCAAGATCAAGGCCTTTTGCAATGGCTCTGGCCAGTGCTGCCCATCAAAAGTGCAAACGTTGCTGTTGTTGTTATTGGTCGCACTTACATATGTGAGTATGTAGTTATGTATTTAACATCTATTATTATTAAAAGGCAGCACGCAAATAATTACACTTGCGTGCATAAGTCTGCATACAGTGTGCAAATAAAGAAATTCAAAAAATCTACTTAAAATGCATTTAAATTACTTTTAGGCTGTGTTTTAATCTTTTTTTTTAGTTTTATAAAAAGTTTAATTTTTTATTTAAAAATGCTTATTATGAATCTTATGAAGTATGTAAAAGTTTTCGTACGTCAGAGGTGCGACTTTTTGTAGCATCTTTTGTCATCATTAATTAATTTTAAATAATTTAGAATTTAATTTTTCAACCGATCATACATATTTTCAAAAGTTAACTAAGTTGAAGATTTTTGATGCGAGCAAGATAATGAAGCAAACCATTAAGGCGTATAACTCCCAGCTCTGGCTTACAAAAAAACGCTATAGACTTTTGTGTGCTTATTTTTTCAGCTAGTTTAAAACAAACATTAATATAAAGCATAATATTTTAAATAAAGACTTATAGTAAGCATTGTTAATATAAAAAAAATTTTTCTGTTCAAATAATTACGCTCAAAATGTATTTTTTTTGTTTGTGTCACTGTATGCAAACTTATGCGTGCTAGTGTACACCTGTTTTTTAAATGCACGGCACGCACTCATTACATGTGGCCCCTCCTTTGCCGCCCACATTTGCCCTTCTACCCTGTATAACAGCTGCTTACATTTATTGTTCATGGTAAATTCTAATTACCTTGCTGTCACTCCCCTAGCCCGCCCCCTACGAACCCACAACAGCCTTCATGGGCGTGGCCTTTTTATTAGCTACTTAATATATTTATATTGTTTATTTATTTATTTATTAATAAACAAACATTTTGCGCAAAAAAATCGTCTAAATTGGACAGCAAAAATGTATTTTTTTTTTCTTTTTGGTCATTTCGTTATGGCCAGTTTTTGATTTATTTTTTTCAATAACTATTTTATTTGCTTTTAATTTGTGCCAGTTTGTCATTCCGTACGTTTGTCAGACATTCTGTCAATCAATTAGTTAGTGCGCTTAATTTAAATTGGCTGTAAAATGTTTGCATGCCATTTGCACAAACCAGGGGCGGAGACAGGTAAACAAATAAACGGAGAAGCCCTCGAAGTTTTTTTGAAACACTAGTATTTTTGCTGTTTAAGGCCTATTGGCACGGAATGACAAAACCATATAAGAAAAAAAATTCCGAATGGGATATCCCAAATGGGGATTTAGTTAGAAAACGAAATATTAATGAAATTTGAACTCTCCGAACAGCAAAAACAGGGAAGCATCCAAGGGTCCTTTAGTCCGGACTTAAGGCCCATAAATTCCCAAAAAAGGGAATTTGTTTGAAGTTTTGACATTTCGTTCGAAATTTTTGCATACTGCGTATGTGCCTTTACGCAGAATGCAAATAAAATTTCGCACAGAATGACAAAACCATATAAAAAAAAATCCCGAATGGGATATCCCAAATGGGACTTTTTTTTTATATGGTTTTGGAGGGACTCAAAGTTAGTGTCCTGATTTTTAGATACCAACGAAATATAAAAATTTTTTTTTAAAACAAAACAGGTGTTTTTACTTTCAATAATATTTAGTCCCCTATCTAATCTATTTTTTGGACATAATTTTTAAATGGTTTTGAGATTTTTGCTTCTTATTGCAGCTGCAAACAATTTAAAATGATTTTTTTTTTTTTTTTTTTTTTTTAAGTGTATTTTGACAGACTTTTGACATGTATGCAATTTAACATGGTTGGCAGCCCACATGCTTAACGAGAGCTTTTTAAGGCATTTACATATACATATACAATATATACCATATCTACATACATAAACGCAATGTAATTTGAATGTAATTGACATTACAGTTTCTGTTACAGTCTCTTGTCTGTTTACACTATGCTCAATTGTTAGTGTATTAGTGTAAACATAGCTTAGTTGTTGCTATTGTAATTTATTTTATTGTGTTAAGGTCAAGGTAAATTGGAAATTGTTTATAATTACATGTAGTCACAAATATATATATACATGTGTACATATAAAGGTATATTGACATGCATTTCAAAGCTTTAAAACGCAAATGCAAAGCAAAAGTTTTATCACTTTTTTTTTCGTTTACATTTGCCGCTGCTACCATGAGGAAGTGAATTTCAATTGAAGTTTGAACATATAAAAAAAAAAAATTTTAAAAAAGTTGGCCTCAACAACGAGGAACCAAGCCGCCATATTGTTTGTGGCTTTGAAATTAACATTAAACACAAATAGTAATATGTATATACATATATGTGTATATAGAGACACTAAGAATTACATATAAATTAAAATGGCAATTAGAATTTTAGTCTAGTCTGTTAACTTAATATTGCGCTGTTAAAGACCTTGGTACAAATTGTAAACTGCTCCGGAGCTGACCTTGAAAATAAAAACAAATCATTACTCGTTATAAGCGACATTTTATAAAAACATCGTTTTTTGGTTAGTTGCAGTTCTCTGTTGCTTAGTCTGTTAGTTAACAGCGCAGTAGCTTGCAGTACAGCTAGGCGCGCGCCTGTTCCTTTAACATGTTAGTTTGTTTCTGTTAAATGCATGTTAAATGCAGTTAACAGTGTGCATTCGAAAAGGTCTGTTCTGGATTTCGAAATGAATGCGAGCAACACATCGGTTCTATAGGATAGTTTTAAAGTTTCAGCAACAAAATGTTTGATTCGTGTTTTATCGGTGACTTTGTGTTTTTTTTTAAAAACTTACCAAAAAGAAATTCTGGCCAAAGCACTGTGGGCCCAGATTTTCATATTTTGGCCAAAACCCTGTCATTTCCATTCTAATTTTTTTAGAGTGATGAAATTTTACACACGTGTTCCTAAAGGATTGAACTATTTTTCTGGAAAGTTTGAGCCTCCTCAGATTTTTTAGAGATATAGATAATCCAGACCAAAATTGGAAAAACTTAAAAAAAATGTTTAACTTAATTACAAAAAAAAATGGTTAATTGGAATTGGACCATATTTCATACAGAGGTAGATATGAGCTCCTCATACATTGAAAAAATAGCCTATACCCAAAATATTGAATGGTTTTGGAGTTATAGCACCAAACAGTTTCAGCTTTCGAAGCCAATTACAAAAAGACGACATCACCAATCCATCTGGTTTTTAACTGTTATAATTTTTTTTTGCATGCTCTATTAATTTCCAAAAAAAAATTTGATCAATCCATATTTAAATTTTTACGTTTTTTCGTCAAAATTGATAATTTTTACATTTTTTGATTTGCGTCTTTGTAAGTATGCTATAAAATTTTCAAATTGTACATTTTTTTTTTAGATTTTAGTACAACTTTTGAAAAAATGGTTATTAGCATACTTTTAGGCAGCTAAGAAATTCAAAAAATAGTAAAATTTCCTGGGGGTAAATTTTTAAAATTCAACTTTTAGATACAAAATTCAATTTCCGAAAATCGGTAGGAATTACATTTTGTTGTAAAACATGTAAAGAAATTTATAAAATTTTTTTCGATCAAATATCGAGTGGTAGTCGGAGGTACCCTTAACGCAAAGTAGCCAAATGATAAAAAAAACCAACAAAATCTTTATAACTACTCGAATATATTTAAAACCAAAAAGTTTTTAAGCTCAATTTTATTTTTTCGCTGAAGTAATACTTGTGAATAATAAAGTGAACAAAGATTTGTTAGCTACATGTAGCATGGTAAAAGATTTTTTTTTTTTTTCTGTAAATTATCGCGAAAGTTCAAAAAATACAAAATGTCATCTTTGATGCCTAATTACTTAAAAACCACTAATTAAAATTTAATATTTTTTTTTGCACAGGATACCTTAATATGTGTAAAATCATGTTAAATTGTCATTTTGTCCAAATTTTGAATTTCGTCTGGAGGGCTTTTGGCCAAAATCTGGCTACGCGGGCCCATTGTGAATAAGCTCATTATAGAAAAAAATATTAAAATTTTCTCAACATGTAGCTGCCAAAATGTTAACGAAAGTTTTTTGGAGGGATTTACTTCACGCTCAAAGTTCCCTAGGGGCAAGAGTATTTGAAAAAAAACACATTTTTTTGTTAAAGTTTTTATCTGCAAGTTGAATGCTTGAAAGAAGGGCTCATATAATTTTTCCTTAAATGAAAATTCTTAATTCATATATTCCAAACTATTCAAAAAATAAATAAATTGCTCACTATCATGGTAAAAAAGCAAATAAAACCTAGCCGCATCTGATCTATCATGACAAACGCCATTTTGAACATCAAAGTATTCACAATAAAATATACAATTACAATAGACAAACCAAATATTTAGGTTAAATATTGTGAATATTGTATTTACCAAACAATACACCAGCACGCCTCAAGTACACATATCTATACTTGGAAGATGTCCAGAAATGGTAAGCTTCAAAAAAAGGCAAACCGTCTGCCCTTAAAAGCTGCAACATTCTTAGCGCTCCAAAAAATAAACAACTGCAGTCAACATAGTAGACCAACAAACCGTATAAATTCGCATACGAATAGATCTGTGTATGTATCTGTGAGTGTATCTATTCATATCATTTATAGCCGCCAAATGGACAGCACACAAAAGAGAGTCCATGTGCAAACTACGCTCTCTCTTTGTACCCTAGCCTAGCTACTGTTAAGCGCTCTCTGTTAACTGTACAGTCAACTGACAGTGATGCCAACGTGCTTTGAATTTGGTATTCGAACTGAGAACGAGAAGCTCTTAACTTGTCTCTGCAACGTGCATGCTACGAATTTAATATTTGCGCTGGCTAAGAATTTGATTGGAATTTCATTGCGTGTTTGCATTGACTTGACAAAAGCTACGGGCATATATTATAAATTGACAATAGAAATAAACCCAAAAAAAATTAAAATTATTTTAGTGTGAATCTTTAAATGGCTACAGCACTACGAAAAGAATTAAATGCAGTCTAAAGTTGAACGCCCACGGGGGGCCACAGCGGCTGCTGCTGCTGTTTTTGTTGTGGGTGTCGCGTAAATTAAAAAAAAAAAAAACACACAAATTGTAAAGAAACACGCGGCACATAAACAAAATAGCAAAAAAAAAAAGGAAAAATAAAAAAAAACAGTCACAAAAGTATTACGAATTCTAGGCTTGTTTACATTGCAGGGCAGCAGCAATGACCGCGGGGAGTAAATTTATTTACCGCGACGCTCCTACGGTGCTTTATAAAGGGTGTTTTTTTTTTGGTATTTTTTTTAGTAGCTGCTAAGCTACTTTGTTTACTTTCGTGTCTTAAGCTACGAAAGAGCAGAATAGATCTATAGCTAGCTGCAATGCGAACCTGCCACAATAATATTATCTTGTACTAGATGCAATAGTTTCAACGGCTCGAAAATAATTTTTGACACATCTTTTTTTTTTATGCTCTTAATAATTCCCAGCTACTTAATGTAGTAGTTAAATAATCTAAGCAAAAATTCCAATCAATGAAAACTAAACTCTTAAAAAAGCACCCCATAGTTACTTTTATTTCATGCGGCTGCGCGACTTTGTCATATACACTTCATTTACATATGTACATTTTTGTTTTGCTTCTGCATTGTTTTTGTTGTTGCTTTATTATTTATTTGTACGACGCATTTTTATTTTATTTATATAGTTTTTTTTTTTTTTTTGTTTTCGTGAGCAAACCGAGGCAAAGTACGCGAATAGATAGGCAAATAGTAAAAAATAACTAACAGCGACAGACGACGGACGAGCATATTTTAAAAGTTCATGCACACGAGCGTAGATCTATATATAGTAAATATAAAAAAAAAAAAAACAAACAAACAATTGAAGCAAAAACAAACTCTAAATATATTACCTAAAAAATAAAGTGTACAAAATAAATAAATACAAATTTTGCAGTAAGGATAAACGTACAAAAAAGTGCATTGAACTCAAGAATGTTGTACAAAATTGTTAACAGCGAAAATGGCGCTGTGACTGTTAAAGGATAAAAGCTTTGTAGGGGAATGTTAAATGCTAGCAGAGAGTTAGCAGTTCTAGACTTTGTTGAAATGTTAACAACAGGAAGACAGCAGCAGCACTATTAACAGCAGAAAGGCAGCTGTTAGTAACTAATAAAAGGCGCACTGTTAATAGAAAAGTTAGGGGTATTCACTAGTTTTAAGTTAACAGATGTTATAAGTGTTTCAAACAAAAGCTTGAGTGGCGACTGCTGTTGCAAACAGTCTGAAAATAGTGGCGAAAATATAATGATGAGAATATAATAATTTAAAGCTTTAAATTTTTTGATTATACTGAAATGTATTAATTATTTATTTTTTAAGGAGTCTTTTTTTTTTCTAATATAAACCTAACCTAAGCTTTATTAATTAAGAGAAATGATTATGATGTAGATAAGCAAAAAAGAGGTCCTTAGCGATGATGTTTATACTGCGTTCCTAGTAGAAAAATCCAGCTTACGATGTTTTTTTTAAACGTCTGATGATAGCGGAATGTAAATATATTACTGCGTTTAATCAAAAAGATTTTAAGCAGATAAAGCCCAGTGGCGATGCTTAACACTTGTTTTGCTTACATTTTTTTTTCACACGTGTTGATTTTAACAAATTTCTTTAAAAGTAATTAATGTTTTTATAATTTAATGTTACATATAGCCATGAAAATATATTACAGGGCGTTGTTTTTTGTTTTAATAGTTTTTTTAGCCTTTATGTAGTTGACGCTGTGCGTAATTAAGTTTATTAAAGTTAAGGGAAATCATTAAGAAGTCGCCGAAATGCAGGGGCTACACAGCATACTATATTTATGTCTTAACAGATTTTTGTGCGGCGATAAACTTAATTGAAAAGCACTTAATGCATTTTAAATTTGAGCTCATTTTGGAAACTTGAGTTGGCAAGAAAAAAAAGCAACAGAGAAGTAGAAAAAATACATAATGAAGACTTTTTGCCGGCAAAATTGCAGCCCTTAGAAATCGAACTATCAACGGTTAACACAGCTGCATAGAGGGTCGGATATCAGACGCGTTTTGGCCATTAAAATGAGCCAAAAAAACTAAAAAAAAAAGGCAAAAAACTTAAGCGGCTTAAAGTTATTTGGGCGTTAGAGACAAATTCATTTAAACGCAGACGCTTAGGCAATAAATTTATAGACTGCCTGCAGGGCATTTACCATGGAATGGTGATGGAAAAAAAAAAAAAATACCCAAGCGCGTTCAGATCGTGTTGCAAATGGGCTGGCTCAGAACTCAAGAATTCAGCGAGTAAAACCAAAAAAAAAAAAAAGCACATCTTATTTCTTGGATCAAGTTGCGGACTGCATTAGAATTGCTAAATGGCAGGGTTGCTGTTTAGGCTTTTAGTACGGAGTACGACGGACGGACAGCGCCGCAAGGGTTGCCGGCTGATGGACTGAAAGCTGCTGCGGCGTTTAGTCTATACAGCGTTCCTTCTGTGTTCCGTGGCGCATTAGGTCATTTGGTCAGACAAAGTGGCAAAAAAGCACCTGTTAGAGCCAGGTTTAAGGCAACTTCCTTTCATTCAAAAAAGGATGCATTCATCAAATTGGCAGCAGGCAGGCAGTACACGTACTCCATGCTACAGGAAGTCCAGAGTCCTTGCTTGCTTTCTAACCCCTTGGCAAATCATGCGCCAAACTTTGACAAGGGTTTTGCCATAAAGGTGTGTCTATCTTTTAACTTGGCTCTTACATTTGAAAAAATGCACTTGTCAAGCCAAAAACAAAACAAAAAAAAAAAAATAACAACGAAGAAAACATTTTACAAATTTATGCAACACAGCCGCGAAAATTGATTAGCTGTCAACTAATCGTTGACACTTGTTTGGCATGAATGTTGAATTTGGAATTCTTTTAGGGACACACCAACACACAGCGAGGGCAGTCTAAAAAGCAACCCAGAACCAGCATAGCAAAAAAAACTTGCTAAGAGAAATTTCAGGCCCGGAGCTAAGCGCCTAAGTGCTCTTGTAAAACAAAATTCTGTTGCTGCCTTAGATGACGAAGTTCCTTTGGCCAACTCGATTTTGGGAGTTGCCTTAACTCTCGTCAGCCCTAAATGCAAAAAGATGATTTGGTTTTAAACCTGGTTTCCGGTAATATGCTATTGTCAAACTTGTAGCCACGATATACCTTACATGATGGCGTCCAGTTGTGTTTCTCTTAAATTTGTCCCCACTACTTTACAGCCTGCCCTCGCATGTGAATGAAATCGTTATTCAGTTATTGTCAAACTATAACATACTAGATACTATATATATTTAAACATACATGGGTTTATTCAGTCAACGCTTTTCATGCTCTATTAAATTTTTTGCATCGAAATCGTTTTGTGGGTGTGTGCACAGCTTTTTTTTTTTTTATTTGTGAATATGTATATGATTGTAATTGTGTGCTCATAAAGTGTGTCTATAAAACCCATCTATAAAATGACTCTTATGTACATACTAGTATCATATACTAGCTGCTGTTGGCTAAAACTTTTTTTGTTTTTTACAAATCAGTTAATAGTTTAATGGGCATAATTTGGCAATAGTTGCTGAATTTGTAAAATTTTGTTTACTTTTTTTGTGACATTATTTGAAATTCCATTGGATAAGTAGAGATAATACGATACAATTGCAACAAATGCGGTTTTAGTAAGTCTTGAATATAATAATATTTGCAACTATTTGCATAAGACTTAGCGTCTAGTTGAAGACTGTACTTTGTCGTCATCTCTATTCAACTTTTAGTCGTTGACTAAGATGACGTCTTTCAAAACGGATTTAGCGCTTTTAGGTGGGAGTGTTGGTGTTGACTAGGGAAATGCCCATAGAATCGCAGAGTGGTATTCCTGGCCGCCCTGTACCTTAGTTGGAGACTGTACTTTGTCGTCATCTCTATTCTACTTTTAGTCTTTGATTAAGATGACGTCTTTCAAAACGGATTTGGCGCTTTTAGGTGGGAGTGTTGGTGTTGGCTAGGGAAATGCTCATAGCATCGCAGAGTGATATTCCTGGCCGCCCTGTACCTTAGTTGGAGACTGTACTTTGTCGTCATCTCTATTCAACTTTTAGTCGTTGACTAAGATGACGTCTTTCAAAGCGGATTTGACTCTTTTAGGTGGAAATGTTGGTGTTGGCTAGGGAAATGCATATTCCCATAGAATCGCAGAGTTGTATGCTTGGCCCCCCTGTACCTTATCCTTTGTATCCCCTGTAAACCAAACGATGTTGTGAGGTTGTTGAGTTTTAGAGGCTGCTTTAGCTTGGCAGATTTTCATAAATGAAAATATATGTTCAGTGAGTCGCATTCTTGATTTTCCGTTGCTCCCGGAACGTTTCCTTTCTTCGTTAGAGACCCAAAGCCCAATGTGGTTGTTTCTGCGTCTAGGTTCTCCATTTTACAAGCATTTACAATGCCCCAAAATTTCGGAGTATTTTTAAATTCGCCAAAATTCAGTTGAGCATATGCAGTGAAAACGCTAAGGAGATTTACAGTCAAAGCTCGCTATATATAGAAAATTCCTTTTATTTGCTCCATGGAAAAACTTGTTGTAAAGAAGTGCTTTCTAGGAAAGTACAACCATTTGTTAAAAACATAGTATTTTTTAGAAGAAAGCAAAGAAAATTGACTGTTAAGCAGAAGAATTACTTTTAAATATTTGTACTTTGGATTTTTCAACTATAGCTAGTTTACACAAATATTTTATTACTTAGACTACAAATTTAGTAACATGTAAGTGTTAGTTTTTAGCTAGTTGTGCTTATAGTTCTAAACATCTAGAAACTATAGGGGATTACTCATAGAGCAGTGACTCAAAAACTAACGAGCATGTGTACAGCGCATAGCTAAATGAAAAAACTATAAAAAAAAAATTGACAGTGCACGCCATTTTTGTAAATACTATTATAAGCAGGGCTATCGTTAGTAATTTCCTCAAGAATTTGCCTGCCACAAAACATGGCCTAGAGTTATAATAGATATACATGAGAGAGTTGCTTCTATAGCAAAACAGGAAAATAAGTATATCTTTTCCTAAATCAATTTCCTGCGTATAATTTAATAACCAGACACAAAAGAGATACAGCTTGTAAAGGGCGTGGTTTTGATGAAAACGATTTTCAGTCTCTATCTGTGACTTAAACACTTGATATAGATAAATTTGCTTGACGGCAACACGAGTAAGTGCGATGAGTTTGCAATGACGCATGGCATTAAATTGATTTCATTCTAAAGATCATGATAATGAGTTAAAAACGTGCAGTAGAACATATATACACACAGCTACACGTATACACAGTTACATAAGTATATATATACATAAAAAGATACACGTATGCAAATACATATAGCTATAAAGTCTTGCAAGTTTGTTGCCTAAGTCTTTTGTATATTAACCTAAAAAAAAAAGCAGGTGACATAGCAGGCAGACTTCTGTTGGGCTAACAGCAGCTGTTGTTGTTGTTAATGTTCTTGGCTTAGTCAAAGCACACATACACACAAGCGCGCGCGCGGAGTGACACTCTTCTACCCGCTCTGCAAAATTTAACAGTGCCATGCGCTGCTTTTCAAGGTCAAAATTGCAGCAACTGTGTAATTGAATGAATGAATGATTGAATGAGTATATGAATGACTCTGAGACTAGTTGGTTTTGTTGCCGCTGCTGCTGCTGACTGCGTCATCGTCGAGGCTGAGCCAAGTCCAACTAAGTGCTCCGGCTGCAAACAACAAAAAAATGTGATACAGTCGGGCTTGTAGCTCGCGACACTGTAATACCCTGTACACTGTGAACTAGCAGCTGTTGTATGAAAGCCTAATTTTTGACTGTCAAACATCCTATAGGTGGGTTTCAGTTCCGCTCATTAAATCAATTTTTTTAATGACTAGTTGGCTTCGCCCACTGCTTGCTTTATTTACCACACCTTATATAAATTTTTTAGCGCCATCTAGCGGCCATTTTAAACATAAAAATAAATGATGACAGCAACGACAACGATGTTGTCACAAAATCTTTTTTTATATAATTTTATTAAAAAAATATTTGCTTTATAATATAAACTCAAAAACTAGCTAGCGCCATCTAGCAGCCACACTAAACTAAATATAAATGATGAAGGCAACTATGACAATGACGTCACAAAATTTTTTTTTTTATTTCTTCTTGGGGTCGTTGTGACTGTTGTTTATATAAGACTACATACCAAATTTGGTAGCTTAGAACGCTAAAGATAGTAGTTTATGTGATTATTTGTTTTTGTCATGCTTTAGACCAAAATATTGAACTAAAAGTAGGACAGATTTCGAATCAGTTCAGTCAGCCTACCATGCAACCTAATGCGGAACAAGCGGAATGCTCGGTTCAATCCCAGCTCTAAGCAGATCAAGGCACACTAAATTTTACAAGTAAAGTTTGTTAAACAAAAGTTAGATCTGGTCGTCTTCGAGATCTTAACAGAAAGGCAGACGAATATAGCTCAAAACCTAAGCCAAGGCATTGCTGCTTAGCCTCCAGCGGTTCCTGCAAAAGTTGCCTGGTAGGCGGAACGGTTAAGTTTTCGAAAGTGTTTCCGTAACTACTATGGGGTTCAAAAAATTTAGTCACAAAAAAGTAACACATAGGAAAATGTGTTATTATTCGCAAAGTAGATGAGATTGGAATGGGAAGCATAGGCGGTACGCAACCGATCATCAATTATTATTATTATTGTCGGGTCCCAAAAATTTTGTAACAAAAAAAGTATAACACATAGAAAAAACATTTTCGACAGGGACAAGGATGGGCGTATTAATTAGGGAAAAAAAAGTTTTCGGCGTAATCGGAATGGATCACAAATATGTTTTCAAAAAAAAAACTTTTCCAAGGGAATGGAATGAGCGTTAAAATTGAAGATAAAAAGTTTAAGGTAAGATTGAAACTAGCGGTTTGGATTTATAAATGCCTCAAACGGAATAGATGGGAACGGATCGAGTTTATTGATCATCAAATAAATAATATATCATACAACCGTAAGTTGTATTAGTTACCGAGAATTTTGGAAAATTGAGAAAAAACCGTCTCGGGCGTGATTCGAATGTGCGGATACGATTTAAAAATGCCTCCATGATACCCTAATGTACTCTATGTGGATGCATATAGGGTATTAAAAAACACAACTGATCAGAGAGTCGAGCACAAATGGCAGCAAACGGCTCCGACGCGTCTTAAATTGCAAACCACATGCTTGTCAGCAATAACAACAATAATAACAACAACAACTAAATGCAGTTTAGTATGGACACAGTTACAGCTACAACAAAAACTAAAACAGCTAACACACACTTGTATGCATAGTACACTATACATAGATACATATGACTAGGTTGGCATTGCTAAGTTTTGTTGCAGCTGCTAATTACAGTTGTATCTTTGTTGTTGTTGTTGTTGCTGTCGCGCAATTCTAAGCTAACAACATGCCAGATGTTATTGCTGTTGTTGTTGTTTTTATTAGTGTGACCATGTCTGTATCTGTGTATGTGTGCGCTTCAATTTGTGCAAGTTTTTTTTTTTTTTTTTTGGTATTAATGTCAATGTTAACCTTGCTCTGTTTCATTTACTCGCTTTACATTGTTTTTTTTTTTAGTGTATTTACTTTTAATTGTCGTTTGCACTTTTTGTTGTTGTTTTTTTTTTGGCAATAAAATTATTTGCTTAAATTCCTAAGCGCTTCAGTGTAACTTGTTTAAAATATTACTAATTAGTGTAGGCATACTGGGCGTATGCTTGATATGAGATTTCCGTTGAAACTTTTGACAAATGTGCGTGAAATCTCAAAAACTTTACTATTGAATATCCTTAAACTATACTATGTGACTTGTGCCGTATTTCACTTTCACTAAAATTTTGTGAATTTGTATTTGAATTAATTTATTTTTACAAAAATCAATGATGTATTTAGGTTCTTAAAGCATATAAAGCTTGATGCAGTATCAGAATTTGGCTTCATTATACAAAAAATTCGTTATAAGAGAGAATAAATAGTAAGTGTAATTGTAGAAAATTTGTGATATCAAAAAATTCGTTCGTTATAGCAAAGTTTGACTGTAATTCAATTATTTTTTTGTGCTAAGTATACGAACTTTCTAGACCTCAGAATGTGCGTGCTTTTTTGAAATCTGAAAACCTTTACTATTGAATATACTTAAACTACACTATGTGAACTGTGCCGTTTTTCACTTTCACTAAAATTTAGTGAATTTGCATTTGAATTTTTTTATTTTTACTAAAATCAATGATGTATTTAGGTTCTTAAAGCATATAAAGCTTAACTTCTATATGGAATTTATGCGTTATCAGAATTTGACTTCATTATACAAAAAATTCGTTATAAGAGAGAATAAATAGGAAGTGTAATTGTAGAAAATTTGTGATATCAAAAAATTCGTTTTAGAGTAGTTCGTTATAGCAAAGTTTGACTGTAATTCAATTATTTTTTTGTGCCAAGTATACGAACTTTCTAGTTGCAAGACTTTTTAAATAAACGAGATAAATTAATTTATCGGAACAGGCTGGTTTATTTTTTTTGGGTAGATTTTTACCAAATGGACGTAATTTGTATTTTTTTTTTTAAATAAAATATTTCAAATCAATTTTTTTTTGTAAATTTTAAACAATTTACAATTGATTTATAAATAGAAACGCAAGCTGTCAGAAACTCTTCACAACTCAAAAGCATTTGAAATATATTTAAATTTAAGCAAACAAAACCGTAACAAACTATATGATAAATTATATATACATATGCAGTATATAGAAATGTCAAAACGCAAATGAGTTTGTCAACATTTTAGAATATTGCTGCGCTGGCCAGCGCCCAGTTTATTTTGTGGCAAACTCATAGATACACCAACACATACATACACATGCAGTCGGTTCATCAGCATACGTGTGTATGTGTGTTGTATCTATGTTATATGCGTTGACCTAAATTTTATTGTTGTTTTTTGCAATTTAGTTGCAAAATAAATAATAATCATTAGACATGCATTTACAATGTACACAAACACAGATACAAACACATACCAATGCCTATTGTAAAACTTTGTTCGCACACATGTGTGAGTGCATCATTGCTTGTCTGTGTGTGTGTGTGTGAGTCAGTTGCACAAAGAAGCATGCTAAATAGTTAGTAAAATAAAATACAACAACAAGAAAATGCAGCTATTGTTGCAACGTTAAACAACAAAAAAAAAAATGTAACTTGTTGCCTCTTTTTGTTGCTACTTAAAGTTGGGCGTGTGTATATTGTCGCTAATCATTTTAACCAATACATACAAGTATTTTGACATATGAATTATTATATGAAGCAAGTGTGGGCCAGACCGACTATTAAATGCCCTATGCACACTGTTTACTGCCAATAAATTTTTCATAAAAAAGTTACAATTTTCGGGGTGAAGGGCACTGCAAAACGATTTCCCCAAAAAAAGGTGCAATAAATTATTTTTGTTCTAAAGGGGTCTAATGGGATATCCCAAATGCAATTTTTTTTTTATATGGTTTTGTCATTCCGTGCGATATTTTTTTGCATTCTGCGTATAGGCCTTAATAGTGGAAGTTTTGGGCGAGAAGGATTTAAATATGAATTTTTCACAGGGACGGATTCGGAAAAAAATCACTATCAGTTCTAAAACTGTTTTGACAAGCAGTTTTGCAAAATGTCGGTTTAACGTAGAAAAAGATTCAAATTTGAAAATTTGATATACAGTTTTGCCCATTTTGTAAAATTCGGATGGCGCCTTTAAAATTCATAGAGTGTGATTTTGCCCAAAGTGTTGAACATTTTCAAGATTTGTAAGAAACTGATATTTTGGAGGATGCCACATACGAAGAACCAGTGCATTCAGGTACAGCTGAATATTACTCAATTTTCAAGATTGTGACTTAAAAGCGGCACAACAAAAAATTTAAACTTAATAAATCAATTTTTAAAGTAATTTGTTGTGCCATCCATTATGTTTGAGATTTCCATATCCAATGTTTCCGTTTCCTATGTACCCATTTCCATTTTCCACATATCTATTGTTTTCATTTCTTTTGCTACTTTTTTCATTGTTTTTCACGAAATCAAATCAAAATTCGAATTCAGGACTGCTTCAAGTTTCATATTCCATATTGAAACAACTCTCTAAATTGTATTCATGAACCGTACCATCGAAATGGAAATTAAGATATTTTCCATCTCGAATTTCAAATTTCGGTTGTGGAAATTATTTTTTTTAAGGCCTTCCTTTCGCCTCACTTTTTAAGGCCTTCACGCAAATCTATATTAGAGTTTGTAGAACTTTAGTTCTCAAACGAATCGTTCGCATAGCTGGCGCCCCCCCTCCCTAACTTCGTTCTCCCTTTGATGATATTTCGTGCGCATCTCATTAACATTTACAACGCAGCACAGCAGTGGTTTTGTATGGATAAGTGCGCCGGTAAATAGTATCTATGTGAGCTTGTATCTGTGCGTGTGTGTTTGTATCTGTGTGCGTTGTTCAAATCATTTAACGCAGTTGCGTTAAAACTTAGCTCATTTAAACAGTTTTGTTTTTGTTGCTGTCGATGTTGTTGTTGTAACAAAGTTTGTTGCACTTTTGTTTAGAGCGGCCTCGATCTGTTTTCTTAATGTTATTGTTGCTGTTGTTGCATTTGAAGCTTACTTCTATTGATTTGTTGGAGATCTTTTTTTTTTTTGTTTTTCTTTCGTTTTGTATTACAAATTGTGCAATCCGCTTTAAAATGCGGGTGGCTCGTTTTGGGAGAGCTGAAATTTAAGGTTATAAGGAACTTATAAATAATGGCATGTTTTGGGGAAATTTAAAGAGTCTGCGCGATTGAGAGAAGCTTACTTTACAAAAGCCATCTAACGCTTCTTTGAGTTCTGTGATAAAGCGATCTATAGCTCATAGAAAAGATGAAGAAAGATTGTTGATCTATAGAAATTATGATAAGAAAAGTTTCAAAAAATTTGTATGTTTTAAGGAGCTCTCTTTTACAATAATTTATCATTAAAATTTCCATAGCTTTATTCATGGCATAATCAACATCATTGCAACTGTTATTAATTTATATCATTTGCTTGCCCAATTTTGTTTTTATTTTTATTTAATATTAAGCGTATGTTTTAACATTAAATTATCATTAATATACAAATGTGATGTGTAAACTATGAAACCGCATCTGGTTGACCTTGTCAACCGTTACAGCTTCCCATATTATATACATATTAAGTAAATGCAACTGTGCGCGTGTGTGTGTATATGTGTCAGTTTTTTTAAGTTGGCGAAAAAAGTCAACAAAAAAGTTATTGATGAGTAACTCCCTACTCTTGTTTCACTTTTGTTTCAATGTCTGGCACTAAGTTGTTGTTTTTCCCAGACAACATTCGACAACATTTATTGCTACACGTTGTTGTTTTTGTTGTTGATGTTGGCTTGCCTCATTTAACTGTAAACATGAAAATTATGCAGGCGACCCTTTTTTGGCGCGCTTGCTCAAGCCAAGAGACCGACCTGTAGCTACCTATACCTATAGCCATAGTCATACCTATACTAACCATAATATCTATAGAGCCAAGCGTACTACCAACAACACGTTGTTGTCTGCTGACCCACATATTGTAAAAGCCGGTGGCGAATGACGCCAAAATCAATAACAACAACAATCACAACAGCAAACAGATGCAACAACAACAACAATAACAATATCGAGTTAAGAGGCAACAAAGCGGAAAAAGCGTTACATGTCAGCAGAGATTCCACCAAAAAAAAATATGTAAGTTAAAAAATAAATAAAAAAAAAAATATGTACAAAGAACAAATAAAAGCTGCATATAAACATTCAACATAAACATATAAAAAAAATTTAAATATAAAAAAATTGCAAAAAAAAAAATTATTTAAAAAATATATTAAAAAATTATTAAAGTAAAGTAAAAAAAAAGTATTTTAAAAAATTTTTTCTAGAAATAAAATAAATGGTCAAAACTTGAACAAAAAAAAAAATTCAACATAAATGTTAAATAAATAAATAAATAAAATGATTAAATTAATGAATCGTCAAAACTACAAACAAAAAAAATTAAAGAATAATAAAAATGTAATAAAATTATTAATTTAAAAGTATGCTACAAATTAATGTTATAGTAAAAATCAACGGCAAAATAAATAATAGTAAAAATTAAAAATATAAACTAAAATATAGTTTATTAAAAGAAATAATAAAATATTAAATAAAAAATATATAAAAATAAAAACAAAACAAAAAAAACACTAAAAATATAATACAAAAAATAACAAAAATTTAAATAAAAAAAAATATTCTTTTGCATAATAGTATATTTAAATAATAGTTAAAAAAAACAAACATTTTTTTAGTTACTTTTTAGGTTTTAATTAAAAATGATTTAAAAAAATTAAATAAAAAGCAACAAAATAAAAAAAAATTATTGTTTTTTTTAAATATTTTTTAGTTACTTTTTACTACTTTCTAGTTTTAATAAAAAATGGTTTAAAAAAATTATATTTTTTTAAGTTACTTTTAAAAGTTTAAATAAAAAATGGTTTAAAAAATTTTTTATTTTTTTAAATGTTTTACAAAATTTTTATTTTTTTAATTTTTTTTAAATTTTTTTATATTTTTAAATGCTTTAAAAAATTAAATAAAAAGAAGCAAAATAAAACAAAAATTATTATTTTGTATTCTATTTTTAGGTACATTTTAAAAGTTTTTTGATTCCCCCCTGACTTTCCTGGCTCATCCAAATTGTTACGTATGATTTTGCAAATATTTTTAGAGAAATAAAAAAACGATTTTTGAAAATTCTACAAAAGTTTCAAAATATTTTTGAGTTGCTATAACTTAGGAACCTATGTTCCTGCTCAGGTATTTTATTGTTGTGTTCTTCTTGGTCCTTCCATTCAATGTAGTTTTTTGTCAAAGATTTAAACAAATTTTCTTACAAGTAAATTGATCCAATTCGCTATTATTTAAAAAAATGCAATTATTCAAAAAACCTTGCCTAACCTACATAAAAGTAAAGAAATTTTAAACAAATTTTCGATGACAAAATGTTTACCAGTAGCATTTTTAAATCATTTTTTATTATTTGAAAAACTCCCACTTACAAAATTAACATAAATGATTTAACAGCAGGGTTGCATTAAGCTCAGCTGTTGCGTAGCTGTCTCTCGCTCTAGCCAGCTGTTTCTTTCTAACGCTTCAACATACACTTGTTGTCTGGTCTCTTTATGTGCATCTTTTATGTACCATATTGTATATATCTGTGCGTATTTTGTTACCAATATGAAATTGTGCGTGTAATATAAGAAAAAAAAAAAAATATAAATGTATTTATATTTGTTTCAAAAGATTTAAATGAAATGAGCCAAAACCGCAAGAGCAGCAATAACAAAAAAAAGATACAGATACAAATACATAAACATGATTTTTTATGCATTGGCAACATGTGCGTGCCGCTATGTGTAGTTGTAGTTATTGTTGTATCTGTATCTGTAGCTGTGTATCTTATGACGTAACTTTTGTTTGTGTGTGTGCGAGTGTTTGTGTTGATGTCGCCGTCATCTCATGCTTTGCGGTGGCGTCGATTTTTGTTGTTGGGCTGCTGTGATTACAGTCGTCGTGTTGTTAATACAGTTAAAGCGGGCAACAACAACAATACTAACAACAACAAACAACTTAACTGAACCGAGCTCTAAAACTTTGAGCTGCGCTTAAACTGTACGCTATGCGCACGCGCTCTAACCTTGAAAACCGGTAAATTTCATATATATATACATCTATATATATGTACATATGTGTATGTAAGTGTATCTATGGTTATAGATGTGTGCTGTTAGTTTTAATTTTATTTATAGTTTTTCCAAAAAAAAAGCACAAAAATTGATTGGCAATTTCACTAAAAGCCAAAAAAAAACAAAAGACTTGGGCAACGAACTTGATATTGAAATTTTTGTTATAGCTGTTGTAATTATTGTTGTTGCTGTCATCTATTGACATACAAGTCCATATTGCATGTCCAAACACGCCCACTTTATTGTTTGTATGTGTTTGTTTAATATGTGTATCTTTGAGATACATTTCTATTTTATTGCTATTTTAGCTAGTTTTAATGCGTTTTCTTTTGGGCCAAGAGCGAGGCTTTAATTTTTGGACTTGTTAGAAAAGTTAGTGCTTGGAAAAGCTCTACAAGTCATAATTTTTAGTGTGTGCAGCTGGAGAAAATCTTATTTGTTGTCAAGTTTAAAATTTTTTTTTGCGGTATTTCTGAGATAGTTGCGAAATTTGTATATTTAAAAAAAAGTGCAGAAAACTATATCTCTGCGATTATATGCTTTTAATTTGTATTAACAAACGTTATCAAACAGTCAAAAGGTTTCTAAGTGGAATTGAAAAGAGCACGAAACTTAAAACATGAAAAAGATTGCAGTTTTTATACTGACAGTACTCAAGTATCTCTGGCAGTACACAAAATAGTAAATAAATCAATTTTTTTTTTTTTTGTTACTATTTTTGATTACAAAACGGTATTGAACAAATTTAAAATTGCATGGATCAAGAAGTATCTAAAACAGTGCTCAAATATTTGTATCTTTTTGCACTAATATATTTTTTTTCCAAAGCAGACCACACCAAACTCTTAGTTATGACAGCTATACTTCCTAAAAAAATACATAAATACAGCCTTACAAAAATGCGCAACGAAATTGAAACTATCTTTATTACATATATACATATACACACTTGCATACATATATGCAAATTTCACATTGCCCAAAGACAAAAAAGAAGATACAAAAGAGATACAAAATTTCACAAATTCATAGGTCAAATATTTAAACAAGCATTGACTAACCATATGAACAGATACTTTCGATTGCTTTCAACGCTTATTTTGGGTTTTTTTTTTTTTCGTGTATATCTTGAGCCGGGGATGCTGTGCTTAGGTAATTGCACAATATTGTCAAAAAACATAAAAACGAATATGACAAAAAAAAAAAACGAAACTATTTGGCCTGTTGAACAAACAAAATGATTCATTCAATGAATTTTAAACTTAGATATAAACAAAAGATACATGTTTTAAATGCAATATATTAAGAGATGCAAGCTGGCCAGACTGCCGAAATGTGGAAAGCTAATGTAACCCGAGTAGCTGAGACTTAATCAGTGTTGGGACTGAAATCTTTTTCAAACAAATTACAATTTACTAATGGAATCCGAACATAGACATAAAGATCAGAAGTTATTGTATCTTTTATTTTAGACATATTGTTGTACATATTTTTGTTTAACTTTGAGTACACCAGTATTAGTTGAACTGTTTCATAATTAATTTGTAAATCTTTGAAGCGTGTTTTGGTTGCTATTTGGG